>OW052241.1:78917673-80117673 GCA_932526585.2 Philonthus cognatus | reverse complement strand
ATCGTGTTTAATTTTTTTTTTTATACAATACCTATAAAAAATATTGGAGAACTAAACCAGTCACACTGTGAAAGAATCCTTCTCAAATATACGTGATTTATTTCATTTATTTATTTACTGAAATAAACCCAATAGGATGTCACACGTAAACCAGTTGTTCAAATTTTTTTAAAATTTAATATCGCCCCATATTATTGTATAATAAAAAATATTAGAAAAACATAAAATTCTTTGCAAAGGAATCTTCTACAATGTGACTGATTTAGTTTTTCTATATTTTTTATACAAGAAATTTTTCTTATAAGTATACATATGCATACGATGGTAATATTCCAGCATGCGTTGTTTTTCAGAAGAGTTTAATTTTATGCTTTAAACGAGTGTTTTCCACTCCCAGGTTAAGCATGAAGTAAAATTTTTAGACTTTTCTAAACTCGAAATTTTACTTCATGCGCCACGCGTATTACATACTCATTCAGAATGAAGTTCAATATATACTGCTTAAGCTGGATCTATACGCGTGGCGCATGAAGTAAAATTTCGAATCTAGAAAAGCCTGAAAATTAGGTTTGGTTGCTCCGCGTTTCGCGCTACGTGACCAAACCAAATTTTCAGGCTTTTCTAAACTCGAAATTTTACTTCATGCTTAACCTGGAAGTGGAAAACACTCGTTTAATGCTTTAAATTTTACACTAAAGAGCAAGCAATATCTGCAAATATAAAGCATGAATGCTGTAATTGGGATATGTATACTTAAAAGAAAAACTCTCCGTAAATATTGCAGAATAAAATATAATCTAAGACGCGATTACGCTAGTTTACCAATATCACTGGTCGGCATGAAAATCGGCCCTGACACCATTCCTGCTGATTCTTATGTAAAATGACCTCCTGAATCCGAATATGACCCCCGTTTTCCCCCCTTAACCCACCGTTTTCGGGGGAGGCCCCCCCCACCTATTTTTATCACTTTTCGATAATTTGGAGGGATGAAAAGGATTATTTTAGCCTTTACGTTTCTTCCGAGGGGCTAGAGAGGTGAAAAGTTCCAAAACATGAACATTTGTAGCAAGGAGGTAGATTTGGGGGGGGATTTGCCCCCTTAAATTGTAAAAAAATCCTTAAAAATGATCAATTTTTCCGTTTTTTTCGCAGTTTTTTCACTTATTTTCTACATATTCCAGCATCCATCCCCCCTCATCCCCCCCCAAACAATAAAAATATATAGCAACAATATATTGCAACAATAATAAAAATATATAGCAACAATAAAAAAAATATATAGCAACAGTTCGGAAGATTCACTGTACCACGCTGGCGCTCTCAATACCTCGCGCGCACAGGTTTGCCCAGGAATTTTTATGCTTTGACAGGTTTAAACTTGCATTGCTCTTGTCACTATAGACCTACACTGTAATCCTTATCTTCCCTCAGTACATCTCTAGCGATCGTAGAGTCAACTTGTCGGTGCTCTAGGCGGGGATTCTGTATTTCCAAGTTGTTTAAATTGTGTATAACGGTAGAAATTTTTTAATTCCGGCTTTTTCCAAGTGAATTACAGTACGTGAGTGTGAGTTGTGATTAATATCGAGCATTTATTTACTGTTTAATTATGCCACGCGAGTGTAAAAATCATCCCGATAGCTTCTGCTATGTTTGCGGGGAATTGACTTTAAAAGCGCAACGCAAACCCCTTTCTCCGCTTCTTAAAACTGCTTATAAATTTTACTTTGATTGCCAAGTTGGCGATCAGGACAAGAATTGGGCTCCAACAGTTTGCTGCACTACTTGTTACAGTAGCTTGACCAAATGGCTCAAAGGTACCCGTAAATCAATGCCATTTGCTGTGCCCATGGTTTGGCGCGAACCTCGCTGTCATCTCACAGATTGTTACTTTTGTATGACTTCCACCGTTGGGTTATCTAGCAAAAGTAAGCATACAATTCAGTATCCTAATATCCCTTCAGCTCTAAGACCAGTTCCTCACAACGAATCTTTGCCAATCCCAGTGCCGCCAAAAACCTATACTCTAGAGCCAGAAACGGATTTGAAAGACTTTGAACCACAGCCTGGACCATCTTATGATACGTTCACCGATGATGAAGAGTGTTCTGCTGATTCAGCTCATCGAAAACCTCACCTAGTTACTCAGTCGAAATTGAATGATCTCGTCAGGAGTTTGGAGTTACCTAAGAGTAAATCTCAACTTCTTGGATCTCGACTTCAGCAGTGGAATCTCTTAGAAAATGGTGTAAAAATCTCTTCTTGCAGGACTAGGCAGTCAACCCTGAAATTACTTTTTTCAGCAGATGAAGGCTTAGTGTTCTGCCCTAATTCAAATGCATTGATGATAGAACTGAAGATGCCATGTGACCCAGACAAATGGAGACTGTTTATAGACTCATCAAAGACAAGCTTGAAAGTTGTCCTATTGGCCAATGGGAATGAGTTACCATCACTCCCGGTTGCATACTCTGTGGATATGAAGGAGACGTATGAAAACATCAGCCGGATCCTTGATAAAATCAAATACCATGATTATAATTGGTAACTTTGCGCTGACTTAAAAGTTGTTGCTCTACTCATGGGCCTGCAATCGGGCTTCACAAAATACTGCTGCTTCCTATGCGAATGGGACAGCCGAGCCCGAGACAAACATTACATCGTACGGAACTGGCCTCTGCGAGAATGTTTTACTCCCGGTCAGAAAAACGTCGCTCACGATCCTCTGGTCTCGAAGGAAAATATTTACTTGCCGCCTTTGCACATCAAACTCGGATTGATCAAACAGTTTGTGAAAGCAATGGATAAGACCGGTGATGCATTTCAATTTTTGAAAACTGGATTCCCTCGTCTTAGTGAGGCTAAAATCAAGGAAGGAGTTTTCGTGGGCCCCCAGATTAGACAACTTTTCCAAGATTCGACGTTTATTGAACACCTGAATAGAAAAGAAAAACGAGCTTGGATTGCATTCCAAAACGTGTGTGAGAACTTTTTGGGTAACAACAAAAGTGATGATTATGTCGCTCATGTCGAGGAATTGCTGTCAGCGTACAAGGCCATGGGGTGTAACATGTCTCTTAAAGTGCATTTCCTTCACTCACACCTGGACTTCTTCCCTGAAAATTTAGGAGCAGTTTCGGATGAACACGGGGAACGGTTTCATCAAGACATCTCTAAGTTCGAGAGGAGATTTTCGGGGAAGTGGAATGCGAGCATGTTAGCAGAGTACTGCTGGTTTTTGACACGAGAAACTTCTACCTCAGGGTACAAAAGGAAAGCAAGCACCAAATGAAGGTACTTATCTTAGTTATTTATTATTTTTTACATTTATTATTTTACTTTTTATTTATTATTCTTTACAGCTAAAATAATCCTTTTCACCCCTCCAATGGATGGGGGAAACGGGGGGAGTATTGAGAGCGCCAGCGTGGTACAGTGAATCTTCCGAACTGTATATATTTTTATTATTGTTGCTATATATTTTTATTATTGTTGCTATATATTGTTGCAATATATTTTTATTATTTGGGGGTGTATGGGGAAGGATGAGGGGGAATGGAAGCTGGAATACGTAGAAAATAAGTGAAAAAAACGGAAAAAATTGATCATTTTTAATGATTTTTTTTACAATTTAAGGGGGCAAATCCCCCCCAAATCTACCTCCTTGCTACAAATATTCATGTTTTGGAACTTTTCACCTCTCTAGCCCCTTAGAAGAAATGTAAAGGCTAAAATAATCCTTTTCATCTCTCCAAATTATCGAAAAGTGATAAAAATAGGTGGGGGGGGGCTCCCCCGAAAACGGTGGGTGAGGGGGGAAAACGGAGGTCATATTCGGATTTTACATAAGAATCAGCAGGAATGGTGTCAGGGCTCGAAAAAAAAATTTTTTTTGCAGACCAGTGTATTTGATATTTTTTATGAAATAACGGTAAAAGTATTAAAAATATTATTGAGACGGGCATAAAGATTTTTTTCCTTCAAGTATGGTTATTTTACCAAAATATTTCATTCTTAAATAAGGCTGTAGTTAAGACGACAATATGCTAAGTTTTATACGTTTAGATGGCGGCCGATCTCCTTTTAATACTATATTTTGACAATATTTAAAATTCTTTATGTTTTTTATATAAATTGAAGAAAATGGAAGATGTGTTGAAAAATGTATTATCATACTTGTTTCCCCTGAGCTGGTTATTAAATTTATATACCAGAATGGAAAATACTTATTTCTTTTTTAAAAATTACACCACAAATTAAATCTTGGCTAAATTTAATGTTTTAAAATTTTTTTAAATATAATTAATTATAAAATGTGTCGTGCTGTACGCCGCAAATAACATGCATGTTCTATCTACAAAACATGCTGCATGGATGCCGCATTTTGCACTTGGCAGCAAATGCAACTCCGGTGTGCGTAAGTGTACTTGAATACATGTGAGCCATAAATGCGTCGGCTGCATTCGCGGCATGATTGTCGCGTGCATCTTTGGTGTGCGGCCTACCTAAGTAAGCAAAAAATATACACGCAATTAAAAAATATGGTGCTGTCCCGGGACTTCGGTCGAACCCTGTATTTGAATTTATAATAAAAAAGTTATTTAAAATACCCCGAAAGATTTATTTAACATTTTTATACAATAATATTTAGAAAAGCAAATTTGAACATATGCATGCGTCGGAAACATTTGCTATAACAGTAATTTTGTTTTCTTAAATGCGGATTCTTATGTGGATTATTGTTGCATCGAATACATATAGGCAATCTTAGGTCCGGTATGTTTCAATTTGAACAGACAATCGACAATGGTTGTTATGTTCGATCCGTTGACAATTTTTAACTCAATATTCATCAAGTCTGAGTATTGCAACAGAACGTCAAAACTCCTCTTCTCTTCTTCGTACCGGGATTTCCGAGATGTAAGGTTTTCGATTCGCTTCTGGTCCATTTTATCGCCTAATAATTTCTCTCTGAAAATGAATAAAATATTTTATATTAAAAATTGTGAACAGTGACGAACAAACATAAATATTATCACGCTACCAAACCAAATTTTTAGGCTATTCTAAACTAAAAATTTTATTCTACTTTTTTTTCCGCTTCGCTAAGCGATAATACAGGGTAGGCGCGCACCCAGGGGGTGGCTCGCTGACTTGAGCCTCCCCAAGACTAACTAAATTGTAGTATGTCGATGTTCAGTTCCGAGAGAAAAAAATAAATACAGCAAAATGTATACAGAGAGTTTTATGTAACACCGAACATTTTCATCCAATGCAATTTGACACTTTTAATTTTTAAGTTATGTGTAAATTGGGTTGCCCATATGACTTTTACAAATTGTAGCCAATTAATCGTAGTTAATGCCTTAACTTGTACACACAGGGAGTTTTTCTTTCAAGTATACATGTCACAATTACAGCGTATATGCCGTACATCTTTAGATACTCGTTGTTTTTTAACAGAGTTCAATTTGAAACTTAAAATGATTGTGTTCCGCTCCCAGACTAAGCATGAAGTAAAATTTCGAGTTTAGAAAAGCCTGAAAATTTAATTTGGTCGCGCAGCGCGAGGCGCGGGCGGCCAAACCAAATTTTCAGGCTTTTCTAAACTCGAAATTTTACTTCATGCGCCACCGGTACAAAACACTGACATACTACGAAGTTTAAAACACACTGCTAAATATTACATTGCATCAGTGTTTTGTACCGGTAGCGCATGAAGTAAAATTTCGAGTTTAGAAAAGCCTGAAAATTTGGTTTGGCCGCTCCGCGCTACGCGACCAAACCAAATTTTCAGGCTTTTCTAAACTCGAAATTTTACTTCATGCTTAGCCTGGGAGAGGAAAACACTCGTTTAAGGCTTCAAATCTTTGAAACCGAGCGTTCGGCAAATGCACAACGTATGCTTATGAATACTCAAAAAATTCTCGTTATGATAATGTTTGGTGTTACATAAAACTCTCTGTAAGTTACCTGACGCCAACACAACAGACTCCTTTCATTATAAACGATAGGACTTATTATTTATTTATCCATTTATATGTATTCTGCTTATTTTGCTTTATTATTATCTTATGCTTATTTCGCTATTTTATCTTTTTTTTATATTTTATTATTGTATAGTCAGTTATAAATTAGAGACCAAATCGTAAACACGGGTGTTAGAAAATAAATTCCTTTTTAAAAAATCGGTTTGTGTACGAGTAAAGTTAATTGGCGCAGTCGTAGGATCCCGAAAAGTGAAGTTTTCGTTCATTTTTCCTTTTCTTTTGATTAATTCGGAAGTGTTTACGGTGGACATCGACCTTCAGAGCGGCCCTCCGAACATTGAGCAGCCCAGACAATTTCCGTCCTAAGAGACATCGTCCACTACGTTCACGTGATCTTTTTTGTGAATATCGAAACTATCCGATGGACATAATACTTTTACTGTAAGTTACACAAGTTGATTGATTTTTTAACGCGAATAGTTAAAATAGTGATTTATTTCTAAAAGACACCAATTCTGATTCATAGCTCATTTACTAACATATCTAAATCTTGTTCCTAATAATAAACTAAAAAATATACCAAAATGGCTGTAGCCTTAAAACCCGAATATATGCAAATGATTTTTGATTATTCAGTTCAGGGGAGAGCCAGAACCTTTACCTAAATTTATTGAAGTGTATGAAAGACTGTTAAATATATTGTTTATTATACTTATCTGAAAACACTTAATTTCCATATGCCTCTAGAATAATGAAAACGTCGCTTTTTCAAGCCACCCCACAGTGGGCCGAAATCCGAAAAACGCGGACAAAAATGAGAAAAGTGAACTTCGGAATTTTGAATATAGTACCCGACAATACCGTAGAGGTGGCTCCACTGTATCTCGGCCCAAACCGGCAGTCGGTTATACGGTCCGGATTACGAGATAATCGCAGGTAAACACTGTAAGCTGAGCACCGGTCCCGCGCGCACGTGCCCGGTTAATGTTATTAACTAACGGTGAAACGTGTTTTTTGTAAAACTAAAGTGATGGAAGGTGAAAATGAAGGTAAGCGAACATAATCGTAAATTGTGTAAATATTTTTTTAAGTAGTGTAAACATTGAAGTGAAATATACCATTTTTAATTTTCCGTGTTTAAACAAAATAGTTATGAGTTTGATCGAGTTTGATGGTTTCAGTTATTTGGCAACAAAATATGAAGTATATAGATCACTTTTATCAAAAAATTTCTTGCCCGAAATTGCCCCTTTGTTTTGAACTTCGATTTCCGTTTTTGGTCTCAGTTTATAGAAAAACGGTATATTTTCATTTAACTCGATTACAAATTTAAATGATCTATATTGGGCTCGACATTAATAAAAAAATTGTATATTTAATTTAATTACATATTTATAATTGTTTCTTATTTTTCTGACAGGAAATTCCAATCCCGTTAGTGTTACTCGGCGGCAAATTTTTGATGCCATTAGACCGCACGCAACATCGGAGTATGCGGAAAAGTGAAAGATCTGGAAGTTTTCATAACTAAGAAAATCGGTAGACCATTTCAGTGTCATGAAATTGACAAGGTGGCACTGAAAAACCTTCAAAACGAAATGGTTCGATAGCAACCGAATGGTCTCACGGTTTGAGGAGAAGAATAAAGAGTGGCTCACACAAATAGTACAACTGCAGATAATAATAATAAATAAAATTCGATTTTAAAATTGAAATAAATGTATGTGGTCCCAAAGACACTTTCAAAAATAAAATAACGATTGTCATTGATTTATTTTACAGTACTGCCGTCCCGGGGATGATTTGGAAGCACGCAAGAGAAAACCTGATGGACCTTCTACAAGTGCGACTCCCAGGGGTCGCCCTAGCGGAAATTTCGAAAAGTTGAGTGATCGAGCAAAACGGCGGAGGTCAGGCGAATTACTCAAGGGGTACAACACTGCGGAATTGGCCTTTGCAACGAGTATGAGCCTTCGTTCATCTGGATCCGCCGCTGCTGCCACTATAGTCAAGGACATCACTTCGACTCCATCTACTGCTGCTGCGTATAAGAAAGCTTCCGATCAACCTCAGAGCACAGCAATCTCCGCCGACCTAGCTCTATCCGACTTGGTAGAAGGGAAAATGACGAAAAAAACGTATCAGCTCATTCGGAATAGAGAACTGAAGAACCACGTTAAAGTTTGCCCTTCATATCATAAGGTTTCTGAAGCAAAAACTCGTTGTTATCCGGCCGTTATCAAGGTCACGGAGACTAGCGGAAGTTCCCTTACAATCGTTATTGCACCACATAACCGCACGAATTCTTTCTGTACAGTATGACGTAATTTCTGCATTATCTCATGATAAAGTCCGTAATCTAGAATTGACTGCAAAATATGGATTTGACGGTTCGTCTGGACAGAAGCAAATTATCTTCGGAATAAACATGCTCATTTTTAAGATTTGTTATACCTCTTCGGGTAAAACAGGCTTCGTCTATTAACAAAATTGTCTTGGCGAAATTCAAAATGTCAATTTGGTTATTAACAATAAATTGGCAAAACTGAAGTCGCTTATCGTGATCCTGAGGCATTAGCTCTTGAACTTTTTGAATGTGATATGGGTATAGCAGTTGCTCTTTAAACACCTTATGCACAACATATTTAGATGCGCCTAGTTCAGCACCTAAACGCCGGGTACTTTTAGATGGATCTTCATCTATCCGTTCTAAAATCTCTTCTTCAACATCCACAGTTCGTACAGTGCGTCTTCTACCACAATCCCTCGCAGAGTATTCTAAGCGGCCAGTTTCTCGAAATCGCCTTTCTACGGAAGCAAATGTTTGATGGTGATTTGGAAATCTTTCACTGTACACTCTTACACATTTGCGGCCATTACCTTCACAAAACCCAAAAACTAAAACAATATCAGTTAATTCATTAATTGAGTACATGACTGACGTTGTCACAAAATCACCGATAACTGAATTTCACAGGTGTCTCAATTTCTATTTTTGTAAATACCTTTAAGAATCAGTTTTTTTTTAGAATTTTATTTCTTTGTTGTTTTGACAAATAAAAATATTTTTTTTGTGGGGAAAATAGCAAAATTTTATAAGAGACAAAAAATACGTAAAATTGAATGATCTTGCAGAAAAAAGGTATTCCTTATGATTTGACCTGTTAAATAAAAAGATTTAGGTATCTTAAAAAGTCGATGGTCCTAGTTTGACCACTTACTTTAAACGTAGGATAAAGAAACATATCGCAAAAAGTGCATGGTATCAATGTAATTAAATGTGCCAAATTAGGTTTTCTTACCTAATTCCAAAATAAAAATATTTGAAAAATAATGAAAAAAAATAATGTCTTTGAGGCTTCGTAGATGGCTTAGGAACCACTTTTGGATAGAGATAAGTTTAGTTAAATCGTCTTATTTTGTTTCAGAGAATATGTGGTAGAGCATTGTACAGACCATTCGGGGACACCCTGTACATGCGGTCTGAATCCGCCCGAATCGGATGACTAATTCGTTCGCTCGAATCCGCGCGCAACTTTAACTCCGCTTTGTACATTAGTTTTGTGAGTTGGCGAAAATTCGGCAGCACGTTCTCTATGACCGAAATGGCGAAATATATAGAACGTTCTGTTGGGGGAGCGCATTTAGCCCGCTGTTTTCACGCGCGCTAAATGCGCTGTCATCAATGATCCTCCTCGCAGACACTGTTACATTCTCTCTTTTTTTTTTAGCTTACTAAGGATATCGTCAGGGTTGCCAAATCAGTGATTTTGGCATCAAATATGGTGTTTTCCACTTTCGGATTCAGACAAATTGTTTGTGATTCAGACGTGGCTAAATTCTTGTGCTTGTTGGACGTTTTCAGGAACAATCTAGTGATTTACTGTCATCAGAAAATGATTAAAGTGATAACTGTTGAACGTGGCAAAATACTGTCAAACCTATTAAAAATTGGGAAATATTCTGCATGTCATTGATAAAATTGTTTATGTCCAAATGGTCAAACATTTGCAAGAGAATACACTTTGATCAATCTTGTATGAATCATTTTCAAGGAGTATATTTTAAACTTCATTTGAATTCAGTGTTTGGTACGCGTGGCGCATGAAGTAAAATTTCGAGTTTAGAAAAGCCCAGAAAATTTGTCTCGGGTCGCTGCGCGACCTTCGACAAATTTTCACGGGGCTTTTCTAAACTCGAAATTTTACTTCATGCTTAGTCTGGGAGTGGAAGACACTCGTTCGTAAATTTTTGAATTATCATAAAGCTGTGTATTTATTATCAAAAAATCTTTCTCGGTTTATTGAATAAAAACAAAAAAGCTGAGGTGAAGAGTGTTACGGTAAAAGTGGATTGTCTTTTCGTTGGCTACAACTTTTGTTTAAAACATTTTTTTATTGAGACATGGAAAGCCATAGTCGGTGAGTTGTTGATCTGCACTAGATGTTTTAGTTACTAGTTCATAAACTAAATAACTGAGATGAAAGCTAATTAACCAAAAGTTTTGTGTTGTATTTTTTTATTATCTTTTGTTTGAAACTTTTTTTGATTATGTTAATAATAAAGCAGCAATTTGTGAGTGATTATCAAATAAATATCTCCGCTAGGCTTTTTCGTATACTGATCATAAACAAAAGAGTTAAGGTGAAAAGTGTTTAGGTGAAAGTTGTGTGTTTTTTCATTATCTACAACTTTTGTTTGATTTTTTTTAAACTATATATTAATTTAATACACTAGGAATATGTAAGCATTCAATTTAAAAAAAATTGAAAAGATATTGCCTAAAAATGTTTATAAATAAGTTTTAAATAAGCAAATATATGCCAACAAGACAAATAGTATTAAAATCTATTTGAAAATTCTCCAGTCTCACAAAGATCTGAACTATTTAAAAGTTTTTCGTTGTTAACATAATTGAAATTCGTTTAATAAAGAAACCGAAACATCTAATAACCCACATATCATTAGACGTTTCGGTTTTTTTATTAAACGAATTTCAATTATGTTAACATAAGACTTTTATACATTTGATGATATAATTAATAACTAAAATAAGTATTTATTTTTTAATTTATTCGTAAATATACGAATAAATTACAATGTAAAAAATTAAGTATAAAAATTAATAAGCGAGTACAATAGCTTTGAAAATAAGTACTTAATTATTTTGCTAACAGTTTATGGCGCGTTTTTTCTCTATTTCTTTCCAACATATATTAATAGAAGTGACTAATACATAATATATTTAGAGTATATGTTTTCCAAACTCGTTTTTTTTGCGAACTCGTCTGATTGGCCCAAATTGCATCATAATGCAAGTCTTGTCTTCCGGTTACGCTGTGAATGTAGATCTCTTCAAGACATATTGCCTCAAAACTGCGAAAAAGTTAGTAGGAAGTTTTCCGTGGTACTGCATGCCAGCGTCCATTCACGAATTGTTGATTCATGGTGCTTTCATCATTGAATGGGCACCATTGCCGATAGGTTAACTGTCCGAGGAAGCGCAAGAATCGCGAAACAAGGACGTAAAGAAATACAGGGAAAATTACTCGCGAAAAAACTCCAGGGATAGCACTATAAGAGACGTGTTTCAGTGGCTACTTGTGTCTTCCGATCCAGTTATCTCGAGTTTGCGAACGATACCCCCGAAAAAAGGCGAAAGCCTTTCATACGAGGCCGTACAGTTATTAAATTCATATGTACCCGGCGGTTCGGAGACTTCTGATTCGGACGTCAGCTCCATTGACTAGCAATTAACTTATTAAGACGTAACATGTAAACTGTACAAAAATAAATGGAACATATAACAAATAGTGTTTTTTATGATCAAATTCATGATCAGTGCACATAAAAACCCTTTTTACCACTTTATGTTCCAGTTATAGTAATTTTTTGGATTTCTGTCCGCCATTTTGAATTTTCAAAAAATAATATCAAATTCGTAATCAGCGACCTCGAAAACCCCTGTATACCACTCTCTGTTCCAATTATAGTAATTTTCGGATTTATGTCCGCGTTTTCTGGATTTCGGCCCACTGTGCACCGCACGGAAAGTATTTGTTTGTGCGCTCTTTTCGTGCGCCTACGAAATGTATCCATAGCAACGGTTGACGTTTGACTTTTCTTTTTCCGTCATTGAAGTAATCCATTAGATTGTTTAAAATGTACGATAATCCTGATGTAGCTGATATTCCTGATGAGATATTGGAGCAAGCGGCACAAGTTAGTGCAGATTTTCTACCGGCCAAATCAAGATCCAGGTACGAACAAGAATATAAAATGTTTAATGAATGGCGGACTCAGAAGAACATAAACATTGTGAGTGACGATGTACTACTAGTATATTTTTCTGAAAAGTCCAAATATTTAAAATCGTCAACTTTGTGGAGTCGATTCTCGATGATAAGAAGTTGTTTGTCTGTAAAAAAAAATATCGATCCGAACAATTTTCGAAAAACGGTTGCTTTTTTGAAGCGTTAAGCTGTAGGTTATGTACTAAAAAAGTCCGAAAAAGTTCTTACAGCAGAACAAGTTACCAAATTTGTATGCGAAGCTTCAGATGAGCAATATCTATTAGCAAAAGTCATATTAGTGTTTGGAATATTCGGTGCGTGCCGTCGAGATGATTTAATACGTTTAAGTTTAGATGATGTGGACGATAATGGCCGTTTTCTTATCGTGTTTTTGCGAGATGGAAAAAATCATAAATCAAGAAGTTTTACGATTACAAATGAAGGATGTACATTCGAGCCCTGCACACTTTACCGCAAATATACAGATTTACGGCCTAAACAAATGGAAAGCAGAAGATTATTTGTTGCATACCGAAACCGCAAATGTTACGCTCAACATGTTGGATGCCATACTATCAGTGGTATTCCGAAACTTATTGCAAAATACCTTAAACTAAAAGATCCGGAAAAATATACTGGATACGGGCTAAGACGTTCTTCGGCAACCATGTTGGTCGAAGGCGGTGATGAGTTGCTCACTCTGAAAAGGCACGGAGGATGGCAATCTCCTAATGTAGCAGAAGGATACATAGAAGAATCTATACATAGAAAAATAGAAGTGTCAAGGAAATTGTTTAACCCTTCTCGTGGGAAAATACATCTGAAAAAATAACTCAAAATCGTGAAATGCTAAAGGGAATAAACTTTAGCAATAATACTATTTGTACGATAAACCTAACTATTAATAATAACAGTTCCAATTAAATTTTATTTTTGCTATTATTTATTTTAATTCAATTTTCACTATTATAAAAATTATAGTTTTGAAAGTAAAAAAAAAAATATGAAAATGTTTGGTTTTCTATTGTTGTTTTCAGATAAGTATAATAAAAAATAGCGTTCATTACACGTCCAGAAATGGATTCTTCCGTGCTTGCATGACTTCCCATGTTCGGCTACGCCTCACACGGGAAATGACACGCGCGCACGGTAAAATCCTTTTTTCTGGACTCCTAATGAAATATACTATTATAATGCTGAGGATAATAATGATTTTGTAAATGACTACTTAATGACTACCATAGTTTCAAGGGTTAAGGGTGAAGCTGCTATAAATATCTCATCGAGTGCAGTTAATAATTGGAATTCTTTAAAAAATGCATTACTAAATTCATACGGTGACAAACAAGACCACTATACTTTGAATTATTAAATTTGCACATTGAGTCAGAATGCGAACGTATCTGTGTTCGATTTTTATAATAAAATTCAATCTCTTTTAAATTTACAAGTCGCGTACTCGAGTTGTAGCTTATGGCTAGAATAATTGTCCTTAATAGGCATGTACAGCTTGAAGTCGTCCGCAAAAAGAAGGCAATTGGAATATTTGAAACACTTTACAATATCATTGATAAAAACATTAAATAGTAATGGACCAATATGTGATCCCTGCGGTACCCCCGAAGTTACAGGTATGGGACGAGAAGTGAAGTTACTGATGCGGACTGTTTGAGTTCTGTTGCTGAGGTATGATTTAATCCAATCGATCAAAGACCCATGCACACCAGCCTCCAAAAGTTTTTCGACCAAGATTTGATGGTCAACACTGTCGAACGTTTTAGAAAAGTCGGCGTACACGGTATCAACCTCGTACCTCTCTTCCAGCGATGTAGTAATTGTTGCCCCAAAGATTAGTAAATTAGATACTGTAGAATGTCCTGGCCGAAACCCATGTTGTTTATCGGTTAAAATAGAGTTCAAGTCCCTACTAACGCAATCAGTAACTAGCTTTTCAAATATCTTGGGAATGTGTGATAGCAATGATATTGGTCTGTAATTCTCAACGAGGTTCCTCTTGCCCTTCTTGAAGATAGGTGTTATTAGTGAATGCTTCCATCTGTCAGGAAAAGTGCCAGATTTAAGGGATTTATTAAATAAGAGCCACAAAGGTCTAGAGAGTGAAACGCACACTTCTGTAAGAAGACGGGCGGTAAACCATCCCAGCCCTCTTTTCCACTAGAGGTCTGCCCTGACAGCTCCTGAAGTATGGCAGAAATAGAGATATCGTTAATTCGGTTGATCGATATATGATTAAGACTAGTCCTACACGAAAAGAGTTGAGACAGCACTGGTTGTGAGGTATTATAAACTGAACCAAAGAAGTCTGCAAATATATTTGCTACAGACTGAGGGTCGGTGTATGTACTCCCCTCTGAAACGAGGGTATCCGGGAAATCGGGTGATGATCTATTGGAGTTTATAAAACTCCAAAAGCGTCTCGGGTTATTATTAATGGACGACTCAATCGAATCAATGTAATTTTTGAAACAAGCCTGTGTGAGTTCCTTGTATTTTGCTCATGTGGACTGAAATCTAGTATAGTCGATCACGTGTTGTGATTGTTTAAATTTCTTATGCTGTTTTTTCTTTAAAAATATCAAGTCAATTAGTTCCTTACTAAACCATTTAGGATATTTAAACTGAGCTGACGACCTAATCTGAATGATTGGGGCGCATTTTTTAATTGAGTTAAATAAAATATCGTAAAAGTAATCCAAGTCGCAGTTTACATTATTACTTGTTAGTAATGAGTCCCCTCGATGAAACCAGTTGGCAACAGCAATGGGGCCGACTGGTAGCTGCAGGCAGAGGCTACCGAGCGCGTCTCCAGGTGGTGGATAGGAGCACGACCGAGCATTCGGCCAGTAGCTGGCATAGGGTCGGGCAGGTGGGACACCCCCGCATGACCGGTCTAAACCAGTTGCCGTGAACCAACTCCCCCAAGCTACGGTGTACAGATATCGTGCCAATAGCTGTATGGCACAGGGTTAAGTGTCGCGAACGATTCCGTTGGGATACCGGGCGACCTCCCAACGTAGTGAGCCTTCTGTGCGTATCGGGGCACTGCGCACAGCGACCGGTTATTTCCTCCGTACTCGTGGGACCAAAATGGAACCAAAACAAATTAAAACAAATACAACAACAACCATAGGGGGCTCTTCGGAGAACCCTACCTCCACTGGTGCCGCCGCAGCCGAACCCGAACGCCCTAAACAGCCATCGGGGGCGACCAAGCGACGCCAGAGGAGAGAAAAGCTCGCCCTGAGGGCAGGGACGCCTAGGCGAAACCTACCTCAGGGAAAGCCGACGCTAGGGGGGGGGGACGCATCCGCGATACCCTGGACCAACGTCAGCACCCGGCTCGTCAGGGACGCCAAAGCGAAACCTGTCGAGCGACTGCACACCTCCGGGACTCCTCAAGAGACCGGCGAAAACCCCAAGGGAGGAGAAAGGGCCTCCGCCAAAGAGGGCCTTCAGCGATATCCTTACGGGCATAGCACTCGCTATTATACCGAAAGGATATCCCGAGAATAGCATCAGTGCAGAGGAGGCCGAGGTTATCAAAATCTCGATCATCCAATGCATTGATGCCACGGCGAAAGGCGAAGCATCGCCGAGATTTCAGGAATGCACCCACAAACACATACAGACAAGGGCATATATGATACCACACAACCATACAAGACGACGTATTTTTCTGAAGTAAGCTTAAATGTACTTCTTTTTATATATATATATATATATATATATATATATATATATATATATATATTTTTTTTTTTTCAAACCACATAGGGAACATCGTCGATTAAATACCATATATGGTATAAGTCCTATCGTTGGTACGGATGCTACAACCGCAATACGTAAATATGTAGAAAATTTAAATATACATTTTTCGTTTAAATTTAATTACGCGGTTGTACATCCGTACTGGTTCCCGGCGATAGGCAATTTAAAGAGCGCATGCGCGTGCTCTTGTGCTGAGCAGGCAGGGATGAAAATTCATCCCCAACCCTGTGCGTCAGCCAAAGGGAGAAGCTACCCCTACCTGCTTCTCCCTTAACAAAACTGTCTGACAAGCGGTCAGACAGTCAGTTGTTTCCTGAATTTTGAAGAAGTCGTTACCGAACTTTTGAAGTGGTTTCCTGTATTGTTAAAAGTCGTGTTTGTTTTGTGTGGTACTTGTCTAATTTATTTAAGTGGGGTACTTAAATTTATTTTCATTATTTTTTTGCTATTACTATATTTTTAAAGTCCTAGTTATTTTCATATTTTTTTTGTTTTCGCGAGTGCAACTTTACTTTCTCTTTTAAATTCGTTATATTTGTTTTTCTTTTGTCTAGTAAATATTTGTTTGTTTTTTTTATTGTTCTTATTATTCATTTTATTCTATTTGATGTGAATAAATCACTAGTTGTTTTTTTTAAACTTTAAACAATTGAAAATTATTTCTTAATTGCACTCCCGAAACTACCCCTAGTTAAATCAATATTAAACAAAGTACTAGTGTTTATGTGCCAACCCAAGAGAGGATCCAGAAGGAAGAAGACATCAACTCTGAGCCAAGGACTCAGAGCAACAAAGGTCGGTGTTAAACATTTATATTTTACAGCTAACTAGCAAGTGAGCAAAGCCGGAGGTTAACGGAGAGCACCGCAGCATCATTTGTCAAGAATTATTATATTTTTTTGTCAAGCGTGAGTGACCGCCTGTTACAATTGGCACTCAAAGTTATTAGATGCTCTGCCCCCCCCTGTTACAATTGGCGCCCAACTTGTTTGGTTCGAGGAAACCCACGACCCTGATATTTTGTTTTTGTTTTATTAGATTTTCTAGTCCTGTTACAATTTTTTGCCCTTTCAGTTGTGCGGGAAATCTAGAAATTTTAATTGTTTATTTAGGCCCATGCTCGCCGAAGGGAATCCTGGATAAAGCTGACCCATTAATTTAAACTTTTCTTCTAGCTGGAAACCGACATTGACTATTTTTGTAGTGTTTTTTTTTTTTTTCATTTGGCACCAATACTTGTGAATTGTTTTTTTGGTTTAGTTATTGCTGTTTCTAATTTTTCTTTGTTAACAAATTCAATTTGATTGAAAACCAGTAAATTTAAATTGCTTAGTTACGACGGGGCCGCAACTATAAATTTTTACCTAGATAACCGAACAGTTTTGATTATTGCTCACTCTCTCGATCACTCGATTTCAAGGCGAATAAAAGTATTATTCCATGTAGTCTATACTTAGGTTTAATTTTTCTACGGGGCCGTAATCAATACGTTAGTAATCAAATTTGAAATTTTCGCTTGTTTTAAAGTATTGCCTAACATTTGTAATTTGTTTGGCCAAGTGATCAGTTTTATTAATTTAATCGTATAAGGAGATGTGGTCTCACTGTTCGTTTTTTTTTTTTATTACGTAAATTTGTTTGGTCTCTAATTTTCTTTTATTGGATTAGCAGTTATATTCATTTACTCATCAATATTTTGAAAACTTTTGGTACAAATTAACTCTCGACGGCCGTAATTTTAATATCAACTTAAAACTCGTAACTTGAAAATTTGGATACGATTTGCTTTTAATTGGAATATTTCTATTTAGCTGGTATTCAATCAAATTTTTTTTGTAAAACATTTCGAATTCTCGACGGGGCCGAAAATCGTCTTATTTTATATATTATTCGATTAACATTGTTTTGTATCTATATTTACATATCTCGACGGGGCCGAACATATTTTGATCAAGTAATTTTAAGATTTAGACAGTCGTCATTTATTTTGATTATTTACATTCTTGCATTTTTTTTGGAGAATTTTCTTTCATTTTCTATTTTTTTTTTTTTTTAACGTAAAGTTATTCTCGACGGGGCCGTTTTAATTACTTCTTGATTTAATTGCAATTTAAACGTTTTTTTTATTTTGCTTAAATTCGCATTCAAATTAAATTATCAGATTTTGGTTTACTTTCTTTTGCTCATTTATTTTAAACGGGACCGTTATTATTTTATTACATTCAGTAACATTTTTTGAAAAAATTTGAAAATGAGCGCTCCAAATCTATCTACCACTTCGCAAACGCAAGAAGTTATCGAGGGTAATTTGCGGGAGACGTCAAACGAAGGTTCCTTCGAAACACGGCGAAATGCCACGACTTCCTGGCCCGACAACGCTTCATCGCTCGACGAGATCGAGCGCACCAGGCGAGAAATGACCGCGGAGTACGAGAAAGGGCTTCGCGAGCTAGAGGAGCGCAAGAATCGCGAAACAGAGCGCAGAAGTCGCGAGGAACAAAACCGACAATTGGAAACCGTCGGACCCGGTCAAGATTTACTATCACAATTCAAGGTGATCCGCGAGAGTTGCGATAGACAACTTCGCGAAATGCGGGAAGATTTTCAGCGTGAGAGAGCGGAACTTCGGCGAGATATCCAAGATTGGATCGAACGCGATTATCGTCGTACCCCCAGTTTGGAACGCGGACACATAGATGAGGTTAGACGCGATTCTGACCTAAGGCAAGCGCGCTTTGATGAAGCCTCACTCCCCCCCTCTCAAATCGATGAACCGCCCGCCCAAGATGGGGTAATTTCTACCAAACACATCGCGGAAATCATCAGAGAAGTAAAAAGAACGGAACCAGAAGCGACATTATTCTTTAACGGCCGGGACCCGCATAAGTTTATTGCGCGTTTAGAACGGGAGTTTCATGGATTGGGTCTGGAAGACAGCGAGAAAAACCGACGAGCGCTTGCCGGATTGGATTCGGCATACGTCGCAAAATTCGGCGGTTATTTCGCGGAGGAAATCCCCTGGAACCAGGCCAAGGAGCTCTTCTGCGAGTCTTTCGACCCCGACACGGTAGCTCACGACGAAGCCCTGGAAATGCTTCTTACACCGCAGGGAGATACGCATCCTGGGGTGTTCGCTCTGCGGAAGCAAACTTTATTTAATCGTTTTGCAGCGACCGATTGGACCGAAAGCTTCATGACGAAAGCAATGTGGCGACTCTCATCCCCGTCTCTTCGCCAAGCATTATTTTTTCGTCCAAGTACTGTGCACGAATTTGTATACAAGGCTGCACGATTATCCGCGTCAGAGTTGAAACCAATGCCCGTTGTCCCGGTTATAAGCCAAGAGGCTGCACAGACCCGCTGGGAAAGTAATTCGCGCCGAAGGGAGGAAAATAGCAACCGCCCATACACGCCACGGGTGCACCAGGAGCCGCCCCCAAAACAACCCAAACACCGTGACACTAGATTTGGGCAACAAAATCATCAACAGGAAAACTGGCGCGAACACTACGTCCGGGATAAGCAAAACAGACCGCGAACACCACCGCAACAACGTCGCAACAAATCTCCGCAGGCCTCGTCATCAGGTAACCCCAAGCCCGTAAACCAATCTCCGAAAAAGCAGCGCACATTTACACAAAATGACCAGCTGCAAAATAATGTACCTGCGAGAAACTCTACACCGCCCCCTCCGCCGTCCAAGAAGCCGCCGTTCTGCAAACGCTGTCGCGAAGGGCGGCATTATTATTCAGATTGCCCTATTCAGCAGGGAAACGGATTGCAGGGCGGCCATCAACAACAGAATCGGTCGTAAGCCGCCCCAACAAACCTCCAACTACCCGGAAACGTTCCCGCCGCTCAAACAGGACAAAGCTTACGGACGCTAATGGTACGATTTACTGTAAAAGTGATAGTGATTTCTGCCCCCTGGACTTTAAAATAGACGCTTTTGCCGCGCATTTGCCCCCTAATCCCGTGATACAACCACTTTCCACCGTGTCGTGCCAATTTAACCGCTTAATTATGCTACCATTGACATTAAATCAAAAGACAATTACGTGCCTTTTGGATCCCGGGGCCGTTCAAAACTTTGTCAAGCCGAAAATTACATCGACATTCACACCGGTCAAAATAAAGACCAATTTAGCGAGCAATCAAGCCACCGCAGACGTAACGGGTGTGACTGTCATGAATTTTAAATTAGGGAATTCGGAATTCAGCGAAGAATTTTTTGTTATGCCAGACCTTCGCTACGAAGCAATCCTAGGGCTCGGATTCTTCATAAAACATGACGCTGTAATAGATTGCAGTAAGCGGTGTATCCACATTGGTTCTGGACTACGCCAAACTATTTTCTGGACGCAAGAAAACCGAGACAGCGACGTTGAAATTCCCGAGCTTAATCACGGATTTACGGGACATTCCGCGGTGGTATTTGATGAGCTCATTCAACGTTTCGCCCGCACATTTATTCCCAAGGATCAATTCGCGCACCGCCCCCGAACGTCTGAACACCGTATTCAGTTGATTCATTCAAACCCCATTCGGATCAGACCTTACCGCGTAAATCCTGAAAAGAAGCAATTAATCGACCGGCAGATTGCAGATTTACTAACACAGGGAATTATTGAATCTTCGGTTAGCCCGTACGCGTCCCCCATTGTGCTCGTGCAGAAAAAGGACGGTGATACTCGTTTCTGCATTGACTTCAGAAAGCTAAATGACGCGACGATTTCTGAACCTACTCCAATGCCAGTAATCCAGGAAACTATTCGGGATCTCGGTGACGCGAAAATATTTTCCACGTTGGATTTGAAAAGCGGTTACTGGCAAGTTCCGATGGAGGAAAGTTCCAAACGTTATACAGCGTTCAGCACGCCCGACGGCGGGCATTATCAATTTCGGGTAATGCCATTTGGACTGAAAAATGCCCCAGCGACTTTCCAGCGGCTTATGAGCCAAGAAGTTCTCAGCGGATTTCTCCACGACTTCGTAATGGTGTACTTAGATGACATTATTATTTTTTCTAATACACCAGAAGAGCATCTTCGTCACCTCGCCCTCATTTTCGAGCGGCTAGATCAATTTGATTTGCGTCTGAGCAAGGATAAGTGCTCATTTGGAAAATCGTCGCTGGAATATTTAGGCCATACAGTTGACATTGATACGACCCGTCCACTCGAAAAACATTTACATCAGATTCGAGACCACATCGTACCAAAAACACGGCGTCAATTACGTAAATTTCTCGGTCTGTGTAATTGGGTGCGACAATATATTGAGGGGTTTTCGAGTATCGTTTCCCCATTAACGGAACTTACCGGCACCAATAAGGCTTTTAAATGGACGCCCGCAGCGACTCAGGCAATGCAGCAAATTCAGAAAATCGTCGATAAACCACTCCGCCTTCACCGCCCCATTCCCGGATGACCGTTTACGGTACAAACCGACGCCTCCCAACTCGGTATATCGGCGGTTTTATTTCAAACTGATAATGACGGATCCAGGCGAATTATCAGTTTTGATTCCCGAAAGTTCAACGACACACACAAGCGATATCATATTAATGAGCAGGAGTGTTTCGCGCTTGTGTGGGCGTTGCAACGTTACCGCCCCCTGTTGGAAGGACGACATTTTCGGGTAGTGACTGACTCCAAAGCATTAACCTGGCTTAGTAATTTCAAGGATCACCGATCGAAGTTAACTAAATGGGCCCTATCACTTCAGTCATTCGATTTTGAGATCGAACACTGTCCCGGAAAAGAAAACGAGCTCCCTGATGTTTTGAGCAGAGACCCGGAAAATTATACAGCAGAAGACGTTCCGGAGCTCGAAACAATTCTGCCCCCATCGCTTAACGTGATCGATGCGTCGTTGCTGCAGACCGTAATCGATCGCCAGGCGGAAGATCAGGAGAGCCAGGAGAAAATTCAAACCCTCCACGATGTAACTCATCAGGATTTTGAAGAGCTAAATCGCTCTTGGGAGGTGTTCGAAGGGCTTCTCTATTACAAAACCACTGGCAATTTTGATCGTACTCTTTATGTTCCAGTTGCAGCCAGACCGCGTGTTATTCACGGCCTTCACGACGAAGCCATTCATCCAGGTCGGGATGAAACTACCAGGAGCATACGCACTAAATACTACTGGCCCACCATTCCATCGGACGTAAGGCGGTACGTTCGAGAATGTTTAGTGTGTATCGCAACGAAGCGCGGAAAACCACAAGGTCCAGCCCCATTAAAAGCGCGAATCCCCGTTTCGCCTTTCCACACGGTGGCGGTTGATTTAATTGGCCCGCTCCCGCTAACCGGCTCCAAGAAGAGACACGTCCTAGTGATAACCGACTTATTTACGAAGTGGACAGAAGCTTTCGCCATCGGACAGGCCCGTTCCGGAAACATAACTCGCCTTATGGAAGAGCAAGTTTTCCACAGATTCGGTTATCCTAGGGCGATTATCAGCGACAATGGACCGCAGTTTACTTCCCGGTTCTGGAAACAACAATGTAGACGATGGGGCGCGACTACATTTTATACGCCTGTTTACCACCCCAGAGCCAACCCGACCGAGCGCAGGAACCAGGAATTAAAGAAATGCCTGCGTATAAACATGCAGGACCAACCTGGAAACCAGTGGGCTCAATACATTCAGCCGATCCTTTTTGAATTAAGGACTCGCGCCAACGCAGCCACGGGACTTACCCCAGCAAAAGCTTTACTGGGATACGAACTGCCACGACCAGGAGAACGTGAAATCGTACCTGCCCTTCCAGTACAAGCACCCGACCATGACGAACGAGATGAACGTCTTGATCATATTCGCGACCGTCAATTGCGGTACGTTCAGCGATACGAGGGACAAGAAGAAGACGCGAGATTCCGGGAAGGACAGCTGGTCGTTATACGAAACCACCCACCAAACGATGCCAGGAATCCTGCCGGTTTTGCACCGAAATGGCTAGGACCGTACCCTATCCAGGAAGCGTTTGCAGGAAGAGTGTACGATGTCGTCCGCGGCGGACAAACTGTACGAGTTCATGCCGACGACATCAGGCCCGTGCAACAACGCGGAATCCCAGAGCTGCCACACCACCACAACAGACCACCGACGCCTGAGCAGGAAGATTCTGAGGACGCAGATGATCCTGCAGGTCCTGAGCCCCGCCGCCAACTCCGACGACGACGCCGCCACCCCCAGTGAAAAGACACTCTTAAATAGACGCTCTCGTGCGCGAATTTAGTGCAATCAGTCGACGTAATTTATTCTTAAATCTATTCCAGTGCTACATACCCCATGGACGCTGCAATGCGCAATTGTGTAGTGCACACTTACATTATTCGTTAAATTTTTTTTTAACAACATGTTTTAAGTTGTTTTGGACGCTCATTCGCGAATTTTAAATGTGTTACATCTTATGAATCGCGTAAAGACTTTATACCACCGGCGTCGCGACGCCCAACGCGTAAAGACTTTTAACCACCCGCGTCGCGACGCCCCACGCGAAAATTTTGGATAATCCACCCTACAGGACGAGGGTAACATCAAGACACGTTCTGTGACGCCGGACGGCAACGCACGTTATTTTGCCGTCTCTTCAATGGAAAGCGTGTCTCTTTCCCGCTTTTCTCCCGCTGGTGCAGAATCCGGAAGAAATGTCTCAAATTTCTAGGCGTCGAGACAACCTTCGCCAAGCAGCCAGCCTTACTGTCGATGGGCAGTAATCCCATCGTGGCGCCCAATCACGATGTTCTGACAAACATGCCTACCTGGAGCAGCCGTAGCCGAAGGCAAAGTCAGAACATCACATCACACTGGATTATTCCGGCCATATTGAATCACCCGGATCTTCCAACCTTTTTTCCGTCATACTATGGAAGTTGAGGTATGACATCTTCTTCGAGACGCAGCTACCCCCATTACGCCCTTTGCGCTCTCATATTACATTTACATTCCATTTTTTATCAATGATCAATGTATGTAAACTTTCGCAGTTTTGTATGTAACATTTAATTTTATTTCATTTAGGTGTTAGCGAACCGCACTCATTTTCCGGGGCCGTTTGTTACCGGCGTTTTACCGTAAACGCCGGAACTTTGATTTATTCAGTTACTTTTTCGGGCTACATAACTTTTTATTCATTTTCTTACATCGGCACCCGTTTTTTTATATTTTTACATGACTTTATTTATCAGCTTCATAAATCACTTTAATTATAAAATGAGTAAAGTCCGTATTACATACATTGAAAGTTGAATTTGTATATTTTGTATATTTTGTATATTTTGTATATTTTGTATATTTTTAGTGTTAAGTTTTGATAGGTTTTATTTTCTTTCTTAGGATTAGTAGGTTTTTCCCTTGTACAAAATTGCACTCGCATTAAGCGCTTGTTAATCTTTTCGTTACGCCCAAAAGACGCTGTACCTCAAATATTTCTCGGAGACACCACAGGTACCGCTCCGCCCCAAATTTCGTACGAAGAAATTGTAATCCCGTTTATGATGCCCGGTTGTTCAAAACACCCGGGCTTTTGTTCGACGTAATTTGGGGAAACTACCTGCAAACATGAAGGTACAGCTGAGGCACAATTTGTAAATTCCTCACTTAATTTAATGATAGATAAAACACACCTTTAATAAAACACATACAGACAAGGGCATATATGATACCACACAACCATACAAGACGACGTATTTTTCTGAAGTAAGCTTAAATGTACTTCTTTTTATATATATATATATATATATATATATATATATATATATATATATATATATATATATATATATATATATATATATATATTTTCAAACCACATAGGGAACATCGTCGATTAAATACCATATATGGTATAAGTCCTATCGTTGGTACGGATGCTACAACCGCAACACGTAAATATGTAGAAAATTTAAATATACATTTTTCGTTTAAATTTAATTACGCGGTTGTACATCCGTACTGGTTCCCGGCGATAGGCAATTTAAAGAGCGCATGCGCGTGCTCTTGTGCTGAGCAGGCAGGGATGAAAATTCATCCCCAACCCTGTGCGTCAGCCAAAGGGAGAAGCTACCCCTACCTGCTTCTCCCTTAACAAAACTGTCTGACAAGCGGTCAGACAGTCAGTTGTTTCCTGAATTTTGAAGAAGTCGTTACCGAACTTTTGAAGTGGTTTCCTGTATTGTTAAAAGTCGTGTTTGTTTTGTGTGGTACTTGTCTAATTTATTTAAGTGGGGTACTCAAATTTATTTTCATTATTTTTTTGCTATTACTATATTTTTAAAGTCCTAGTTATTTTCATATTTTTTTTGTTTTCGCGAGTGCAACTTTACTTTCTCTTTTAAATTCGTTATATTTGTTTTTCTTTTGTCTAGTAAATATTTGTTTGTTTTTTTTTATTGTTCTTATTATTCATTTTATTCTATTTGATGTGAATAAATCACTAGTTGTTTTTTTTAAACTTTAAACAATTGAAAATTATTTCTTAATTGCACTCCCGAAACTACCCCTAGTTAAATCAATATTAAACAAAGTACTAGTGTTTATGTGCCAACCCAAGAGAGGATCCAGAAGGAAGAAGACATCAACTCTGAGCCAAGGACTCAGAGCAACAAAGGTCGGTGTTAAAAATTTATATTTTACAGCTAACTAGCAAGTGAGCAAAGCCGGAGGTTAACGGAGAGCACCGCAGCATCTTTTGTCAAGAATTATTATATTTTTTTGTCAAGCGTGAGTGACCGCCTGTTACAATTGGCACTCAAAGTTATTAGATGCTCTGCCCCCCCTGTTACACATTGATCTGAAGGACTTACCGGAACCCAGGAGAGTGCTAACCTGGGCTCCAGGACCACCCATAGAGGCGACCACCTTCCTCAACAGAATATCGGTGCAGAACAACCTGAGCACCGATACCTGGAGAGTGGTAAACGAGAGGCCGGACCCCAAGGGAACTCAGTACATCTTACTGATGGACAAGTTCTCTTGGGGGAAGGTCAGCGAGAGGAAGAAGCTGCACTTCGGCCTCTCAACGATCACCCTCAGGGCCCTGGCGGCAAAGACCGACGCCAAACCTGAGGAGACCAAAGGGGAAACAATGGAAGACATTCCATTGCCCGGAGAGGGAGCAATGGACAGCAGTCCGTTGCCCAAATCACCGAAGGGTAAGTAATGTTCAAATTACTTCAAATTAATATACACCACTGTAGGGCGGCATCCGCTGCCCTCAGTGCATATATCCTTAATGAGAATATTGACATTGCACTTGTACAAGAGCCATGGCTCTACAAGGGAATTGTAAAGGGGTTAAACATACAGGGCAGGCGACTGATAGTGGCCGAACCTATGTGTAACCCACGTACATGTATAATCGTAAAACATGAACTGAATCTAATGCCCCTATGGGACCTATGTTGCAGAGACCTAGTGGCAGCACGGCTGGAAGTAGTGGAAAGGGGAACGCGGAGGGAGTTTATACTCGGATCCGGTTACCTTCCCTACGACCAACCAGGACCACCGCCGCCAGACATCGTCCAGCGGCTGATAAATCGCGGGAGCCACGATGGCATACCGCTGATCCTTGGATGCGATGCCAAAGCACACCACATTATATGGGGGAGCACGGACATCAATCCAAGAGGTGAGAAACTATTAGATTTTATCTTAGAGAATGACATTGAAATAGCAAATATTGGAAATGTACCCACGTTCGTAAACGCGGCGCGAAGCGAAGTAATTGACATTACACTTGCCTCTCGCAAGGCAAGTGAACTGATAAAACTTTGGCATGTGTCTGATGAACCATCATTATCAGACCATAGATATATACGATTCGATATCGAATCAGAAAAACCAACGGAAACCCAAAACAGAAACCCGAGGAGAACTGACTGGGACCTATACAATGAGGTACTAGCCAGCCGAATCGGGGACTGTCCAACAGGAGCGAGAACAACGCATGAGCTGGAGTTCATGGTGCAAAGCATCACGGACTCCATCAATACGGCGTTTGAAGCAAGCTGCCCAAGAACTACCAAACCCACTTCCACCAGGGTCACCTGGTGGAACAGGGATCTTGATAGGGCAAAGGCATGCACCAGAAGGCTATTCAACATAGCCAAGAGAAACGGTGAATGGGCGCAGTACAAAACGGCCCTCACGGCATATAACAATGCCATCAAAAAAGCCAAGAGAGACTCTTGGCAAAAATTCTGTGGGGACATAGAAAGTGAACCCACAAGCTCCCGTCTACTTAAGACGCTCAGCAAAGATCATGCTGGGAACATCGGCTCACTGCTGACCAAAGATGGAGAGTACACAGACTCGGTAGAAGGGACCCTGCAAGTATTACTGCAGACGCACTTCCCGGGTTCTGTAATACTTGAAAATCCTGTATCCGGGGACCTAAGCGAGCCCAACACATGGGCTCCAAAACAGGACTGGGACACAGCGAAAACAATTATCAAACCTGGTGACATTGAGTGGGGAATTAACACGTTCAAACCATTCAAATCACCAGGTCCTGACGGGATATATCCTGTCATGCTACAAAAGGGGATAGCAGCGCTGAGGGGACCACTATGTGATATCCTCAGAGCTAGCCTTGCCCTTTCATACATTCCAAGCAGCTGGCGGACTGTAAGGGTGGTATTTATACCCAAACCAGGGCGTGCTTCGTATGCCCTGGCCAAATCTTACAGACCGATCAGCTTGTCATCATTCATTTTAAAACTACTAGAAAAACTAGTAGACAGGCACATACGGGAAGGAGTCCTAAAGGACTCACCACTACACCGTCAACAATATGCCTACCAAGCGGGAATGTCATGCGAACTGGCAATCCACCAGCTAGTGAGCAGATGCGAAAGGACCATACAATGCAAAGACATTGCGTTGGGGGCCTTTCTGGACATTGAAGGGGCGTTTGACAACACAACCTTCAACTCCATAGCAACAGCAATGGAGAAAAGAGGGATCTACCCGCAAGTCCGACACTGGGTGAACAAGATGCTCAGGAGCCGGACTGTAACAACTACTCTATACGGAAAGACAGCAGAAGCGGTGGTCGCTGGCGGGTGCCCCCAGGGAGGGGTTCTCTCGCCGCTCCTGTGGTGCCTCGTCATGGACGACCTTCTGCTGCTACTTGAAAACCAGGGCATTTATGCCCTGGGGTACGCAGATGATCTGACCATTCTAGTTAGCGGGAAGTTTGGGACCACTGTATCAAGCCTGATGCAGAGGGCACTAACTACCGTGGAAAGATGGTGCAAGAACGAAGGGTTAGCTGTAAACCCGGCCAAAACGGCGATAGTCCCCTTTACCAGGAGACGAAAAACCGATGACATAACATCGCTACGCATGTATGAAATGGAAGTCCCAATCAAAAATGAAGTAAAATATCTAGGGGTCATACTTGATACCAGATTGAACTTCAACTTCCACCTGGAGAACATCAGCAAAAGGGCCATGAGAGGACTTTTTGCGACCAGGAAAATGGTAGGACGCACATGGGGACTGAGACCCAGTATGACCAAATGGCTATACACCGTGGTCATAAGACCCATAGTGACATACGCGGCGCTCGCTTGGGGAGAAAAAACCCAAACCAAGAGCGCAGCCGCAAAACTCGAAAGAGTGCAACGACAGGCGTGTCTGCTGATTACTGGGGCAATGAGAACAACGCCCACAGCAGCCATGGAACACATATTATCGCTTCCACCACTACATCTATATGTTATGATGGAAGCCAGACAGGCAGCCTACAGACTGCACATAAATGGACACACTTTAAATGTAGGGTCATCTAGACCGGAAACATTTAAACTGCTACAAGAAGAAGAAATCCTAAAAATGAGGTCCGATTTCACTAAAATCGTACACCCATCCCGCAGATTCAAAATAATCATACCACAGCGGAGTGAATGGACAAATGGAACATACCCGGGAACGAGTAAAGGAACCATCTGGTACACAGACGGGTCCAAAAACACTAAAGGAACCGGGGCTGGTATCTATGGAGGCTGTAACCGGAGCAAACAATTCACGGTTGCTCTGGGGAAACATGCCTCCATCTTCCAGGCTGAAGTGGCCGCCATTGACTGGTGTGCCCACCACATAATGGAGTCGGGACTCAACAAAGGACCAATTACCATTATGACGGACAGCCAGGCAGCCCTAAAAGCGCTAGCCTCGCCGATAGTTCAGTCCAGACTGGTTATAGACTGCATAAACAGGCTGGACGCACTGGCGACAACAACAAAAACACAGCTAGTATGGATACCCAAGGACCAAGGAATTATTGGACACTTGGGGGCCGACCTGCTGGCCAAACAAGGGACAACAGGTGAATTTATAGGACCTGAACCCGCTTTCGGAATACCACATGAAACCGGAAAGGAAATAATCCGACGCAAGTTAGCAGAGGAGCATACAAAGGCATGGCACAACCAAATGGGAATGAGGCACACGAGACTCTTCCTAGATGGCCCGGTACCTGATAGCGCATTAGCGCTGTCAGGACTGAGCAGAATGAAACTAAGGAAAATCACAGGACTAATTACTGGGCACTGTGACCTGAATAAGCACAAACATAGGATGGGTCTTGAGAAAAGCCCCCTATGCCGTGGGTGCTTGGAAGAAGAGGAAACTCCCCAACACCTACTGTGCACATGCGAAGCCCATAAACGGCTACGCACGGAGCAACTCGGGAAGCCCGTGCTTCCTGAAGAACAGCTCAAGAACATCCCCTGGCCCAAACTCCTGGACTTCTTAGAAGACACAGGAATATACAGGGAGTAAAATAACCAGAGGAGCACAAAAGGACCACGGAGACCGCAGTGCAGGGACGCAAAGCGATACCACCTCATGAGGAAAAAAAAAAAAAAAAATGAGTCCCAGCGAGTATTTATTAAAATATCATTGAGAAGGTCAAAGTTACTGTTATTGAAGTCATATTTCAAACTACTTGAGAAATTATAATTATTACTTTGGGCGAATAAGTTTAAATCTAATACAAGCGCGGGATGATGGCGATCACAAGTAACAAGCGGAACAACAGCTGCAGTAACTTCACTTTGTTCGGCCAAATCAGTTTGTAAAAATATAAGATCAAGCATGACCGTATTATCATTTAAGACGTTATTAGTTTGCATAGTATTGGCATAACCATAAGCCATAGCAACCTGATTAGCGAGCGGACAGGCTGATTCCGTATAAACACCAAAGCTGCTGTTTACCCAAATTATGTTTGGGAGATTAAAATCACCAAAAACACATACATTATGATAAGGATACTCTATGGTCAGTCGTTCGAGGTTAGCACTATGGTCTTGATACACAGACAAAGCAGACCCAGGAGGGATATAAACCGCCCCTAATATAAAATCCTGGGACTAAAATCTTACAGAAATAAAAATCTCTTTGTGAATAAAAGCTTCACGGTACAATAAATGAGAATTTAACGTATTTTTAATAGCGATACATATACCACCGCCACGCGATTTGCCCGACCTTTGGGGGTCGCGATCACACCTATAAAGTTTATAGTTTAGGAAACCCAATTCAGCGTCAAAAAAGTCTGACGTTAACCAAGTTTCAGTGAGAATAATTATATCGTATTCGTATAGAATAGACAACTTTTTTATTTCAAGCAATTTGGTCCTAAGACCTCGAACATTTTGGTAATAAGTGCGTAAGCATTTATTACCAGGCGCTAAATTATAGTTAACAGCCGCAGCATCGTCGATGATCGGATTCAGAGGGTGTGATTTAGTCGGGGTATCTATAACTGTTGGAAGGTTGTTCCTTCCTGAGGTAAAAAAGTACTGGATCCTGTTGTAGATGATTTTATATTCCGTTTTCGGTTAGAGAATGGGCGAACTACTATCCCTTCTGGCCATTTATCGGCACTAAAAATTGATGGTGAATTTTCTGCCCAGATCCCGACTTTAAAAGAACAGTATCTAGCGTTGTTTATGAGTTGAATGCAAGATGTATTGGGAATGTTAATCTTGTTTAACCATTTGGTTATATTCTCAATAGTAGTCCCAGGTGAACAGTTCCCTATGTAGTAGAATAAACTTCTAGTTGCACTCTTAACTGAAGAGCTATTAGCTGTACCACGAATAAAAGAAGGGGGCTTTGACTTAGATGAAGTAGATAGGGTAGAAGTCGATCGCCCAGCATTTAATAGAATACATGAATCGATGTGTGAGCTATTGTTAGGATTGGAATTTTTCTCAATATTTAAGCTATTCACAATTGTAGTCTGATTATCTATCGCTACTGGGACACTAGCCACAATATCATTGGTAGCAGAGTTTTGAATAGTTGTATTAATAGCATTTAGCTTATTTGACAAAAGTGTATTGTGGTTTTTAGGTAAAACGTCGGGTTTATTGCGATTTAATGTATTTTTAACAGTATTGCTGTCCTTATTGAGGGTTAAAGCAAGAGATTTCTCTGATAGAAGGTGGTTGATGTTGTTTTTCATATCTTCAAATTTTCTGTCAATCAGATTTTCTACCGGCGAAAAGTTTAGCGCCAATTTTATTGAATTTAGATCCTTCGTCACTTCGGTGATTAATTGTTTCAATTCGGTGATTTCCGTTTGGAGCGCGCAATGAAACTGAGCGCAGTCCGCGCATGGAGTTTGGGATGCAGGTTTGTCACTCTTATCAGTACTGTTGCTTAGCGCTCGGACGTTGGGCGACCGATTTTCATTGTATGCTTTGCAGCCGGGACACTGTGTGATTGTATTAATGTTGGAATCTAACTCTGAATATCTCTTGTATACTTTTATGCAACTTCGATGAAACTTAGACGAGCAATGCATACACGTTATACCCGATCCTACAGATGATCGGCATTTATAACAAGACATTTTATTAAATTATAAATATTCTTAAACGGAAAAAAAACACAGGTTAGCTAAGGGATGAGGAGGAACTAAACAAGGGACACACTCTTCACAACACGCGGCCTATCGTGTTGACTTAATATAACAAACACAGAAATAGTAGACCACGGTAAGAAGGGAATATTTAATTGCTATTGGGGCGTGCGTATAGGTTATGTGCATAAAATAATAAATAAAACAGAGGATATTGTACTTACTAGTCAGTCTGAATAAAATTACTACATAAACATTAAACTTAAACACACTGCATTATGTAATGCGTTAAAATCGGTAAAATAATCATTAAAACTTAGACAATAAAATAAACACGACATGCGACATTGAACGTTAATTGTCAAGTTGCGAGAAAGACAGCACTTGCGAATATTTTTTGGAAAGCGTAGCGCGAAGCGCGGAGCGGCCAAACCAAATTTTCAGGCTTTTCTAAACTCGAAATTTTACTTCATGCGCCACACGTACAAGACACTGATTTCAAGTGAAGTTCACTTGTTCACAATATTTCAGTGTTTTCAGTGTTTAATACGCGTGGCGCATGAAGTAAAATTTCGAGTTTAGAAAATCCCAGGCTTTTCTATTGAATTTTATGACATGTAAAAGACAAAAATAAACGCTTAAAGAATTCAATTCATAGCCATTTAGATTTTTTTTTGTTTTTTAGTATTTTACCTATTTAGGACAGAGCAAAATATTAAGTGTTACATATTGTTGCATTCACAAGATGAAATCCAATTTTTTGAAATACTCAGATACAGGGTGTCCCATTTAAGAAAATGCTAGTTTTGATAATATCCCAAAAATGAAAACATCTATATTTTTTTAAGTACACCACTGGATTATACGTAAAAAGTCATAAAACTTTCGTATTTAACTATTTTTTTATCTCCATAAATAACCAAGTCATACGAGATAATAAAAATCGGCACATTTTGAGAATCATCCTGTATCTTCTAAACTAATTTAGTTAGCGTAGATCAAATTGCGCCATTAAACTAAACACTAAAAAAGAGAACGGGACACATATCTTAGTTTGTTTTGCATCTCTTACCGTTTAGCCTATACCCTACAATATCAACGAAAAAAAAACACCCTGTACAGTGTATAATTAAAAAAATGATGGCCAACTTTTGTTTGTTTGGTTGTCTGCATTTCGTCGCCCTTAAAAATAAATCTGTTACAGGCAGATTGTAGGAATCAACATCCAGTTTATTTATATTAGACAGTGGATTATTTTCTCTGAAAGTAAACAAACTCTTAAATTCTAACATACCTTTGAATAAGATAATCCAAGTAATCTATGTAAGCATCCTTGCTTGAAATTGAATTTTCCTTCAAGAAATGCGCAAACTTAGCCAACCACTTGAATATCTCCTTCTTTTCATACTCGTACTCCTCTATAGTGTCCATCAATGCTTGTGTAATCAACTGCTTGGCTTTAATTTCATCTTCTTTTGTTTCGATTGTCATTTTTATTAACAAATCCTCTCGTTTGGAGTGCAGCACTTGCAATTCGTAGTATATGTGCATATGGACTGAATAATGACAGCGGCATTTATTGCAATATGAATTCGAATTCATTGCCGCACAACCCTTGAGTTCTGCATGGCCAACTATTTCCTTAGGAATGTTATTCAATCCACAAGGATCATGGCACCTTTGTTTGTAATGATATTTTTTTAATTCGCCGACCTGAAAAAAGTTACAACGTATAAATAGTACATACAGGGTGGCTGATTTTTTTATTAGCCAGCTTAAATTTGACAAAACATTAAAGCATGGGTGGCCAATCCGCGGCCCGCGAAACTGGCCCCCTGAATAAAATTTTAATTTTAATTTTACATAACAATTTTTTTTAAATTATTTTACTATTTGGAAATAATAATAATAATAATGCCTTTATTAAAAAGAAGGTATGATACAGTATATATAAAAGTGTAGGCGAGGTTCAGTCAGCATTATCTGTTACTGTTCTTCCACTTAACCTACTTCAAACATAACATAGGTAATAAGTGAGTAGTTTACAAATCTGGGACGAATCCTCGTAAAAAAGATTCGAATCACGAATCCGAATCACCTAATATGATTCGAATCACGAATACTCGAATAAAGGATTCGTAAGAGATAAATATGATTCGAATCAAAGATTCGAATCTTGTTTTTTCGAATCACGAATACAAATCCTTCAAGAATACATTTTATTTTATTATTTTTTTGCAACCATTAATATATAACTATCGTTACCAGTTGTTTTAACAAAAATATTCAAAACCTAATTAATTATTATTAACAATGAACATCTTAATATCTGATTCCCTGTTACTCTCATTAAAGATGTATTTGTGTGTTTCTTAACTTCACTTTAAATCAGTGTTTTGTACGCGTGGCGCATGAAGTAAAATTTCGAGTTTAGAAAAGCCCGAAAATTTGTCTCGAGTCCCTCGACAAATTTTCACGGGGCTTTTCTAAACTCGAAATTTTACTTCATGCTTAGCCTGGGAGTGGAAAACACTCATTTAAAGCTTTAAATTGAACTTAAAAAAAAAACAAGAAATATCTCAAGATTTACAGAAAATAGGCTAAATTTGGAATACGTATACCTAAAAGAAAAACTCCCTGTATCTGTTTGCTCCGAAGAAATGTGAATAATTATAAACCATAATAAAAATAACAATTCATTCTCTAAAAACATTCGTTAATTAATATTATACACAATTGACGTTTGTTGAACAATAGCGGCGACAAAGAAAAAACATGTATTCTTAATCTTCTAGTAGAAATGCGTTTTATGTTAAAAGAAGTAAAGCAGCTAGCAGCAATCGTCCTTTTAGTAGTAGATGCAACAACTACTATTTTGTTCCTTCTACTATTACTAGGACTTTCTGCAACTAGTTGTAGTACAGGCTCCGTCTGCTGGTGGCAAGACACTATAAGCCAGAACCATCTGAAGTAGATGCTCTGTTAATAGCAGTAGTTCTTTCTGCTAGTAGAAATTATGTTTCTTGCTATAAAAAAAACGACTGCTAGGTCTTTCTGCTACTAATAGTAGTACAGGCTCCATCTGCCGGTGGCAAGATTTGAAGCCTGCCAATAGCGGTAGTTATTTCTGCTAGTAGAAATAGCGTGCTCTGCTAAAAAGTAAACGTTTCTATCAGTAGTAGTAGTAGTTATTTTAGCTAGTACTATCATTTCTTTGTGCTAGTAGCGTTCGTCCATTCAGTAGTAAAAAGAACAATTCCTATTTTAAATAAATAATAAATAAATAAATACGTTTATTATCCAACAGAATAAACCAATTTAGAACATATAAATTAACAAAATAAATATGCTATAATATGTAAAACTAATAAAAATCAATATAATATAGTATGAAAATTAAACAGTATGACATTTAATAAAAATAAATCGATTAACCTTAATGATAATTGGAAATTACAAAAATTATTCGCAATTAAAGGAATAATTATAAAATTAATTCAAAAAACTATTCAAAACAATTACTTAAACCCTTTCCGCGCACAGACAAATTTATAAAATGAATAAGATAGAATTTGTAAAATTAACAAAAATTAAATATTATGTAAATAAGCAATGCAATAAAAACGAATAATCAATAGTATTATTTTCAATAACAATATTAGACAATCAAATATTCAGTAAATTATATAAATATATCCTGAAATAGGTTATTAGCATTGCGGCTCATATGATTAATGGGCGCTTTCAGAAAAATATTGGTACATGCAATGGGTAAAGAAAAAGTCATTATTTGTCGCGATGTTAGTCGAGGGACATGAAATTGGACCATGCTTAGCAGTTCGGACGAGTTCACTTCATTACAAATAATTTTTTTCAAAAATGATGCGCTGCATATATCTCTCCGTTTAGACAAAGACAAGCACTCATGCTGTTCAAGTAAGTCACTATAATCTGTCTGTCTGTCAGGATATATGCCACTAATTTTGTAGGTAAGGTATTTAGGAAAGCGCTTCTGGACTCTTTCAATTACTAATGAATCTGACACATATTACCGAAGCGTACTCTAGTCTGCTGCGTACAATAGCATAATATAAAATTTTTATTAAGTTGGTATCATGAAAATAACGTGATGTCCGCATCAAAAACCCTAACAACTTATAAGCTGATTTACCAATCTCATGAATATGATTGGAAAATGTGAGTTTATAGTCAAATAAGACACCGAGATCTTTAATATTATTTTCACGTCGTATAATTGTATCGTCAATTTTTTAATTAAAAGAAATGTTGTGATGTTTACAAGTATATGATATTACTGCACACTTGTTTATATTTAGAGTTACTTGGTTCCCAATACACCAATCAGTTATACGAGTTAAGTCTCTTTGCAGCAACGCACACTCCAGTTCTGTGGTAACCGCACCATACATTTTTAAATCATCTGCATAAGCTAATACCCTACAGGACAAGTAGGAAATTAAATCATCTATATAGATATTGAATAATAAGGGACCCAAATTAGAGCCTTGCGGCACCCCAGACGAAGAAATGAAATAATTTGATTTAAACCCATTATAAGAAACGTAATTATTACGACAATCTAAGTACGATGCTAAGAAGTTAACTAGGCTTAAAGAAAGGCTAAATGAGCAAAGTTTATTTATTAGAATTTCGTGTTTTATGGTGTCAAACGCTCGAGAAAAGTATTGTTCCTTCTACTACCGGTAGATCTTTCTACTACTAGTATGGTCGGAACCTGTACTACAGGTTCCGTCTGCTGATGGCAAGACATCTAAAGCTAGAACCATCTGAACTAGAAGCTCCGTTAATAACGGTAGTTCTTTCTGCTGTAGTAATTCTTTTAGCTAGTAGCAGTTTTTCTCAAGACCGCAGCCGGGGGGGGGGGCGATGTGGAGGTTCAAACGCCCTTGAAGTTTTCAAAATGATATTTTGTATGTAACCATATTTTTTCCTAATCCCCCCCACAAAATGTTTATAACCCCCTCTGAATTTTTTTTCTGGCAGCGGCCTTGATAGTAGTTTTTTATTCTACTACCACTAGTTTTTTCTGCTACTAGTAGTAGTAGTAGTAGTACAGGCTCAGTCTACCGAACTAGAAGCTCTGTCTGCTAATAGCGGCAGTTCTTTCTGCTAGTGGACATATCGTTTTTAACTGGAAAAAAGTAAACGTTACAGTTTGTTGTAGTGGTTCTTTTGGTTAATAGTACTTAGTAGTACTAGTACAGGCCTCGTCTGCTGGTAGCAAGATATCTGAAGCTACAACAATCTGGGCTAGAAGTTCTGGCTGGCAATAGTGCTAGTTGTTTCTGCTAGTAGAAATAGTATTTCCGCAAAACAGCCTATTTTTTGTAAATCTTTAGATATTTCTTGTTTTTTTTTTTAAGTTCAATTCGAAGCTTCAAACGAGTGTTTTCCACTCCCAGACTAAACATGAAGTAAAATTTCGAGTTTAGAAAAGCCCCGTGAAAATTTGTCGAGGGTCGCGCAGCGACCCGAGACAAATTTTCTGGGCTTTTCTAAACTCGAAATTTTACTTCATGCGCCACGCGTATAAAAACAGTGATTTAACGAGAAATTTAAAAACACACAGAAGACATTTTTCATGTTATTCCTCACAATTAATTCGAATTATTTTTGACTATTCAAATCCTTTTGTAAGTATTCGAATCCTTTTATAAATATTCGAATCCTTTTATAAATATTCGAATCCTTTTATAAATATTCGAATCCTTTTATAAATATTCGAATCCTTTTATAAATATTCGAATCCTTTTATAAGGATTCGAATAACAAACATTTGGATTCGACTACGAATCCTCTTAAAAATACGTAACGAATCCAGATCACGAATCCAGCTGAACTAAAGTATTCGAATGCCTCTTTTGAATTCTCTAAAAGGATTCGAATCCAGGATTAAAATCCTGAATAATTCGAATCCTGCCCAGCTCTGGTATTTTATAATAAAAAAACAAACAATATTTTACAGCTTCAAACAGAACATAAGTAATACATGTGAGTATTAGTAGAAAATAAAAACAATTTTCTACAGCACATTTGGTTTCTAATTTCACCGATCACAAAGACCACCTTGCAACAGCAAATTACGCACTTGTTGTTCAAATCCTTCAATTGGTAGTGATTTCAGATTTGAGGGGAGTTTATTGTATAGTGTATAAATATTTTAACTAAAACATCTTAGAAAGATAGATGTTTTGTGCTTCGGTGGTGGGATAAGCCCTCGAAACCTGACATTAATATTGTGCACGTCAGTTCGAAAAACAATTCTTCGGTAGAGATAGGGAGGGAGGAAGTGTATTATCTTATAATTTAATGTATAAGAGTGTAGCGTTCTATGATTGACCATATTCAGCCAGTTTAGTTCAGAGCACTTTCCAGAGATATGATCATACTTGCTGATTCCTAAAATTAACCGTATGCAAGAGTTTTGCACCTTCTGTATACGATCTTTTGTCACTTTATCCAAGCAAGCACCATATACTACATCAGAAAAATTAAAATTACTTAATACTAATGTATCGCAGAGAACTCGTTTCGTATCTTTATTTAAGATTTTCCTATTCGAATAAATCATTCTTAAACCATTGTAGGCTCGCGTAATACATCGACTAATATGAGCTTTAAAACGTAAATCAGAGTCTAACATTAATCCTAAGTTCTGTACGGAGTCTACAATTGGTATCATAGTGTTTTCAAGCTGAATATTAAGCAGGTGTTTAGTAGATGAGACTAATTTTTAGGACCAAATAAAATGGCTGATGTTTTGGTAGGATTTATTGTTAGGGAATGTCTTTTGGATATCAATTAAAGATTCGATAGGTCCTGATTTATTTTATTATTAGCCGTGTTTAGGTTATTGAAGGGAAAGGAATATAAAAGTTGAGTGTCATCTGCATACAGATTACAAACACAAAAAACTAGCGCTAAAGGAATAAATGATAAATAAATGGAGAATAATAGAGGACCTAAAATTGAACCTGAGGAACACCTGCGTTAATATTTAATTCATTAGATGTGCAATGATTAATTCTTACTTGTTGCCGGCGATCATATATAAAACTACTAACTAAATCTAGAGCATTTGAATCAAGGCGAATATAATTCAGCTTAGCTAATAAGAGATCGTGATTGAGAGTATCAAATGCCTTACTAAAATCTATTAAAATCAAACATGATAGTAATCTTTTATTAGTAGCTCTAAATATGTCATCCGCAACATTCAATAAAGCAGTTGTGCAGCTGTATGTAGCTCTAAAACCAGATTGATTAGTGGGAAGAAGGGTATTATTCTCCACAGTCAGTTAATTGGTCCTGCTCAAAACAATTAGCGGGTCACTAATTTGTGCCTCCATAAAATTCAAACGGGTAATTACAAGCAAATAAAATTAAGGATATCTGAAAGACGCTCTATTTAATTGTTTTAATTGGCACATATGGATGTGTCAGCATCACGTACTTTTAAAGTACCTGTAATAATTAACAACAACTACCAAAACCAAAGTGGAAAACGAAATTAAATTAATTGTCAATGTAAACTTGTGTACATAAAGTGGTAACTTAATAACGAGTATGTGCTCCCAGAGCACAAATAACAGCATTACACCGTCTTGGCATGCTTCGCAAAAGTCTTCGAAGGTCTTTCTGTGGTATAGCATCCCATCCCATTGGTCTGAGGAGGATGCGGGCGACCACGAACACGTCTGTCGAGCATATCCCAAACATGCTCTATGGGATTTAAATCAGGACTTAACGCAGGCCACACCATTGTTTGAATTTTCAGTTCTTGTAGAAAGTCTAAAGTGATTCGCGCAGTATGTGGTCTTGCGTTATCCTGCATTAACAGAAAGTTAGGACCTATTCCATATGCCACAGCGACAACATGTTCTCCTAACACAATATCAACATAAAGATTAGCGTTAAGATTTCCTGGAATTACAACAAGGTCGGTTCTACTGTCGATACTAATCCCACCCCAACCCATAACTAGACCACCTCCAAATCTTTCGACTTCCTGGACAGTAGCAGATGCGTAGCGTTCTCCTGGGCGTCTGTAAACACGTCCTCGGCCATCGCAACGAGTAATACGGAACCTTGATTCATCCGTGAAGAGCACAGACTTCCATTGTCGAAGTTGCCATGCGACATGTTTACGAGCAAAATTAATCCTTGCTTTTCTGTGGCGTCGTGTCAAAGAGGGTTTTCGGAAGGGTCTTCTTGCCCTCAAATTTAATTCCCTCAACCTATTCCTAATTATCTGGTCTGATACAGTGACTCCATGCGCCGTCCTGAGGGAAATTAAGAGGTCTTTCGCCGTAGAAACTCTATTGCGAAGACTCGAAATCAGTAAAAATCGGTCTTGATGTTAAGTTGTATTTCGTTTGCGACCTTGCCCACCTCGCCTGGTATATTGACCTGTATCTAAGTACCTGTTCCACAATCACTGAATCACAGACAGGCTTACGTTGAAGTTTCTTAAAACTTGTCGAAGGCTTTCGCCATTTTCAATTAATGTTATAGCACGAACAACTTCCACTTCGTTAAGATGCCTCATTTTCACTTATCTTAAGTCAAACTGTCAGTTGCAAACATTTTCGTTTGTTTATTGATCTCATCAAGGCTTTCCTAGCTCTTTGAATCAAATTTGGGAGACATTATTTCACTTTAGTTTTGGTAGTTCTTGTTCATTATTACGGATATTCCGGAAGTGTGCGATGCTGATAATTCCATATGTGTCAATTATAACAATTAAATAGAGCGTCTTTCAGATGTCCTTAATTTTATTTGCATGTAATTTCCCGTTTGAATTTTATGGAGGCACAAATTAGTGACCCGCTAGTTGTTTTGATCAGTGTACTTTCAAGGATTTTAGAGAGTACGTGTAGGATACTGATAGGCCTAAGATCTTAAGGGTCGTCAGGATTGTCTTTTTTAGGTAATAAAATTACAGTAGCTAGCTTCCAAGCGCAGGGGAATGTTCCCTTTTCAAAGCAGCAGTTAATTATGTGTGTTAAATATTGAATAACGTAGGGACAGCACATTTTGATCATTGCGGCGCTGAGTCCATCGGAACCAATAGCATTTGTTTTAATTTTTAATAGCAGATTATAGACCTTATCAGTATCAACCAATGAGAAATTAAATTTGCTTTTAGCATTCGGATGACGATTGTTTCCATAATACGATATTAATGGCAAGCCTACAATAGATCAAGTCGTGATCTGCAATATCGTGAATTTTTACGACCCCGCATTGAAAAATATTTGATTTATTTAAAACGATAATTAAATCGAGTAATGAAGCCGAATTGGCAGTGATTCTGGTTGGTTCCTCTATAATCTGATGCAGTCCATATGTTTCTATAAAGTTACAAAATTGCTTGGTCGGGTTAGAATCAGTATTTAACAAATTGATATTAAAATCTCCTATCTATACATGACTCCTATACAATAGTATTTGGTACCAAGTTTGCATTTTATAAACAATTTTTCAAAAGTTACAGGATTATCAATTTGTGATATAATATCAAACTTCAGGTCATTTTTTATATAAAGTGCTACGACCCCCCCCCCCCTCCCCTCTAACCAAAGGCCCTCTCTTAATGAAATCATAGCTATTTGAAGTTACCATCACCTTAAAATTAGTGAAATTAGAAACCAAAGACCGAACATGTATATGACATAAAGTAAAATGCATTTAATTATGTAAATATACAGGGTAAGTTACTAAGCGGAAATCGGTTTATAGTGGGCGTATCGTTGAAAATAGCAAAAAAAGTTTCAAATAGAAGTTGTTCAGAATCAAGTTTTTCATAACCTAAAATTATTGCTAAATATGGCGGCCTTGCAGTTATACCGGAAGTAAACACTAACTTACTTATTTTAAATAGAACACCCTATATATTCTTACATTTTTGGATTGCTCGTTAAAAATAAAGATGAGTTTATTTACACAACATTGGGTCTCAGTTGAACCGTTTTCGAGTTATTTCATTTTTTTTTTTTTTTTTGGATAAATTTGACGATTTCAGAGCTCGACGCCATTAACAATATCTTTAAAACAAAATAAGTCAGAGTTGTGCGGCTTACGGTTTTGGATTCGGGAAGAAATGTAGTATTTGTTTAGGTTTTTGCCACTAGTCAGATTTGCTAAATTGAGCCGAGTCCGTCGACGGTATTCTTTAGTACTTCAAACATACATAACTTCATTTTTTTAAATGGAACCATATATATATATCTTGTGACACTTTATCTGATGCGAAATTTAATTTTCTTTTTATTGCTACCGAGTTGTTGCCATATCCTTCCAAAAGTTTTTGAGAAATTTGCGATTTTGTAAACATTTTAATACATTTCGTATTATCGCATTAGCTCTGGATACTTTGGTTTTGTTTTGACTCGCATCTCCGACAAATGTCAGTTTATTTTAGATTATTTTGGCGAAATCCTGCAATAAAAAAACCGAACATGTTTTCTCAAGAAGAACTAATTGGTATGGTCTACACTTTGGGCAGTGCTAATGGAAATACATTACTTGCTTTAAGAATGTATGCCCAACGTTTTGCCGATCGGAGACATCCAAATTCAGCGGCATTCGCTACATTTATACTTAATGACTAACTTTTATGTAATAAATTTTGACAATTCAGGGGGCTATTCACAGCACAGATGCAATTTGTCAACGGTGAGAAGTAGCACTAAAATGACGTCATTTCTGGAAGAATTTACCAAATCGTATGCAGTAAAATGATGCCATTTTAGTGCAACTTGTCACCGATGACAAATTGCATTGGTGCTGGTGCTGTGAATAGCCCCCCAGAAGTTTCCCAGTATAATATAAATAATAAAAACTAAACTACTCCAATCATTAAACCAAATCTTACATTTTAGGTACAAATGGTGTATTCAGACGTTAAAAAGTAGAAATTTGTTTTTTTTGTTCGTGAAACATCCATCTAATGTGTATTCCAAAGACGGTCGAGTATACGGTAAGAAGGATCGACAGAATCGAAGATTTTAGAGTGAGGGTAGGGATCGTTTACGTCACAAATGCGCACTGAATTTAAATGTGGTTACTTCATGGTAAACTTTAGGTAAACATGCATAAGCTGTACATTTTCTGACATTCGTTGATTTTTAAAAGAGTTCAATTTGAAGCTTTAAACGAGTGTTGTCCACTCCCAGACTAAGCATGAAGTAAAATTTCGAGTTTAGAAAAGCCCCGCGCAACGACCCGAGACAAATTTTCTGGGCTTTTCTAAACTCGAAATTTTACTTCATGCGCCACGCGTATAAAACACAGATTTTTTTTAAGTTCGAATATACATAAATTTCACAATATTCGAGTGATTTATACGCGTGGCGCATGAAGTAAAATTTCGAGTTTAGAAAGGCCCAAAAAGTTTGTCTCGGGTCGCTGCGCGGGGCTTTTCTAAACTCGAAATTTTACTTCATGCTTAGTCTGGGAGTGGACAACACTCGTTTAAAGCTTCAAATTGAACTTAGAAAAAAACAAGGAATATCTCACTGACTAACTAAATGTCAAAACAAATTCACCAAACGTCATCAGTATCTAGGGCTAACGCGATAATACGAAATGTATTAAAATTTTTACAAAATCGCAAATTTCTCAAAAACTGTTGGAAGGATATGGCAACAACCCGGTATCAATAAAAAAGAAATTTAATTTCGCATCAGATAAATTATCTCAAGATGGATGGTTCTATTAAAAAAAATTAAGTTATGCATGTTTGAAGTGTAGAAGAATACCGTCGACGGACTTGGTTCAATTTAGAAAATCTGACTAATGGCAAAATCCTAAACAAATACTACATTTCTTCCCGAATCCAAAACCGTAAGCCGCACAACTCTGACTTATTTCGTTTTGAAGATATTGTTAATGGCGTCGAGCTCTAAAATCGTAAAATTTATTTAAAAAAATGAAATAACTCGAAAACGGTTCAACTGAGACCCAATGTTGTGTGCATAAACTCATATTTATTTTTAACGAGCAATCCAAAAATGTAAAAATATATAGGGTGTTCTATTTAAAATAAGGAAATTGGTGTTTACTTCCGGTATAACCGCAAGGCTGCATATTTAGCAATAATTTTGGGTTATGGAAAACTTGATTCTGAACAACTTTTATTTGAAACTTTTTTTGCTATTTTCAACGATACGCCCACTATAGACCGATTTCCGCTTAGTGACTCACCCTGTATATGTAGTTGAAATAGCCTAGTTAAAGTTTTACCCCGAGACATCCATCGCACTTCTGTATGGAGCAGCAGTGTTTTATGTTTGCTGTCATAATCTTCACGCAATAATGAGAACAATCGGGATTGTAGGGGTCGTGATTTGATAAAATTAATTATTTTCACCGCTTCGTCCATAACTAATTTTGGATTTGACGGTATTTGCTTCATCGCCAGTGCTTGTCTATGCAGGATACAATGGCTGGAACTACAATTAGGCGCTTTATTTTTTATTCGTGGCACTATTCCTGCTGTCATACCCATCATCGCTTTGGCCCCATCTGTACAAATGTCAATGCAATCGTTTAATCTGAGATTATTTTTCTCAAAAAATGTATTTATTTTATTAAAAAATTCTTTTCCGGTAGTGTTTGTGAGCAGCGGTAAACACATAAGCATGTCTTTTTCAAAAGAACTTTCATATGGATATCTCACGATAATCAGCAAGATAGCTAGACCAGCGACTCAGTTATTTGCAAGACGAATCGTTTTTTTTTTTTTGTAGACGTGTAACTAGTTCGTGTTTGACGTAGCTTGCCAGATCATGAATTCGCCGTGAAACAGTATCGTTTGATAGCGGCACAGTAGAAAGATGCTTTGCAGATTTTTCATCGAGCATACATTTTTTTATGTCTAACATACATGGTTTTATTAAATTCTCAGCGATAGTGTGTGCTTCACCTGCTTGTGCAATGCAATAGCTAACTAAATATGATGCCTCCGTGGCCTTTTGCCTTTTGATTGATAGTTTGGGTTACATGCATCATAGTTTTTTGACTTTCCAATAACTGTTCTTTTTTTACGTACAAAAAATTCTTTATTCTTGTCTTTAGACTCGGGGTGTACAGTTTCTAAATGTCGGCGCAACTAGGCAGGCGCCATAGAACTATTAGGAAACAGTTTACTACATAACAAGCAGAGAGGTGAGCCGTTGGAATCAACAAATCCGAAACTGATATATGATTCATCGTACTTCCTTTCTTTCGCCTTTGAAACTGTGGAACTTGACGTCCTTGCATCATCGTCTGGATCGGTAATTGCTGTATACTCCGCGCGTACTACTTCTGAACGAACATTCGGCTTCGTTAGACGATGTTGTTGCAACACGTTTAACGCCTTTAAGCCAACGTTCCATTCTTCTTTATTAATAATGTTACATGTCAGGATGGTGGAGTCAAAATAATGCACGATCGGTACTGCGTAGAAGAGTTTAGTCCAAAGAATAAATGTACAAAACTGATACAATCAGAATACAGCAGTAGAACAATAAACACTTTATTTCTAGCAGGTAGGTACTTATCGCTGCAAACGCTAATCGTCGACTGACTAAGTATCGATGCGCGATTGTCGCTTTTATAGTCCTAGCCTTGATCTGGAACATTCTCAAATATACTTGAGTCGGCGCCTTTGATAAATAAAAAGCCGAAATAAAAATATAAATCCAAAAAATGCGGTGTAAACAATCTCGACTTTCTCGAGCCGAAAGTCGCTTGTTCACAATTATAGCGTCTAATCTCAGAGGCGGCTTTTATCAAAGCGACTACGTGCTTACAAGTAGATATCGGCGGTGGCGACATAGTAAAATTGTACTAGGCGACTAAGTTCGGCTGCACCTCGTGAAACGTGATACGCGGCGTCAGAACGGTCGACTAGAGAGAGGTGTTTTGAATTTTTTTCTAAATTCTTGCGGACCCCTACAGGGGTATCGCGGAACCCTAGGGTTCCGCGGAACACACTTAGAGTATGGCTGACCTATTGGATGTTACTTTCTTTAACGATGAAGCGTGGTTTCATTCGTCGGGATACAATAATTCACAAATCATAAGATGTGGAGTGCTGAAAACCCTTATATATTTTGGATTGCTCGTTAAAAATAAAGATGAGTTTATTTACACAACATTGGGTCTCAGTTGAACCGTTTTCGAGTTATTTCATTTTTTTTTTTTTTTTTGGATAAATTTGACGATTTCAGAGCTCGACGCCATTAACAATATCTTTAAAACAAAATAAGTCAGAGTTGTGCGGCTTACGGTTTTGGATTCGGGAAGAAATGTAGTATTTGTTTAGGTTTTTGCCACTAGTCAGATTTGCTAAATTGAGCCGAGTCCGTCGACGGTATTCTTTAGTACTTCAAACATACATAACTTCATTTTTTTAAATGGAACCATATATATATATCTTGTGACACTTTATCTGATGCGAAATTTAATTTTCTTTTTATTGCTACCGAGTTGTTGCCATATCCTTCCAAAAGTTTTTGAGAAATTTGCGATTTTGTAAACATTTTAATACATTTCGTATTATCGCATTAGCTCTGGATACTTTGGTTTTGTTTTGACTCGCATCTCCGACAAATGTCAGTTTATTTTAGATTATTTTGGCGAAATCCTGCAATAAAAAAACCGAACATGTTTTCTCAAGAAGAACTAATTGGTATGGTCTACACTTTGGGCAGTGCTAATGGAAATACATTACTTGCTTTAAGAATGTATGCCCAACGTTTTGCCGATCGGAGACATCCAAATTCAGCGGCATTCGCTACATTTATACTTAATGACTAACTTTTATGTAATAAATTTTGACAATTCAGGGGGCTATTCACAGCACAGATGCAATTTGTCAACGGTGAGAAGTAGCACTAAAATGACGTCATTTCTGGAAGAATTTACCAAATCGTATGCAGTAAAATGATGCCATTTTAGTGCAACTTGTCACCGATGACAAATTGCATTGGTGCTGGTGCTGTGAATAGCCCCCCAGAAGTTTCCCAGTATAATATAAATAATAAAAACTAAACTACTCCAATCATTAAACCAAATCTTACATTTTAAGTACAAATGGTGTATTCAGACGTTAAAAAGTAGAAATTTGTTTTTTTTGTTCGTGAAACATCCATCTAATGTGTATTCCAAAGACGGTCGAGTATACGGTAAGAAGGATCGACAGAATCGAAGATTTTAGAGTGAGGGTAGGGATCGTTTACGTCACAAATGCGCACTGAATTTAAATGTGGTTACTTCATGGTAAACTTTAGGTAAACATGCATAAGCTGTACATTTTCTGACATTCGTTGATTTTTAAAAGAGTTCAATTTGAAGCTTTAAACGAGTGTTGTCCACTCCCAGACTAAGCATGAAGTAAAATTTCGAGTTTAGAAAAGCCCCGCGCAACGACCCGAGACAAATTTTCTGGGCTTTTCTAAACTCGAAATTTTACTTCATGCGCCACGCGTATAAAACACAGATTTTTTTTTAAGTTCGAATATACATAAATTTCACAATATTCGAGTGATTTATACGCGTGGCGCATGAAGTAAAATTTCGAGTTTAGAAAGGCCCAAAAAGTTTGTCTCGGGTCGCTGCGCGGGGCTTTTCTAAACTCGAAATTTTACTTCATGCTTAGTCTGGGAGTGGACAACACTCGTTTAAAGCTTCAAATTGAACTTAGAAAAAAACAAGGAATATCTCACTGACTAACTAAATGTCAAAACAAATTCACCAAACGTCATCAGTATCTAGGGCTAACGCGATAATACGAAATGTATTAAAATTTTTACAAAATCGCAAATTTCTCAAAAACTGTTGGAAGGATATGGCAACAACCCGGTATCAATAAAAAAGAAATTTAATTTCGCATCAGATAAATTATCTCAAGATGGATGGTTCTATTAAAAAAAATTAAGTTATGCATGTTTGAAGTGTAGAAGAATACCGTCGACGGACTTGGTTCAATTTAGAAAATCTGACTAATGGCAAAATCCTAAACAAATACTACATTTCTTCCCGAATCCAAAACCGTAAGCCGCACAACTCTGACTTATTTCGTTTTGAAGATATTGTTAATGGCGTCGAGCTCTAAAATCGTAAAATTTATTTAAAAAAATGAAATAACTCGAAAACGGTTCAACTGAGACCCAATGTTGTGTGCATAAACTCATATTTATTTTTAACGAGCAATCCAAAAATGTAAAAATATATAGGGTGTTCTATTTAAAATAAGGAAATTGGTGTTTACTTCCGGTATAACCGCAAGGCTGCATATTTAGCAATAATTTTGGGTTATGGAAAACTTGATTCTGAACAACTTTTATTTGAAACTTTTTTTGCTATTTTCAACGATACGCCCACTATAGACCGATTTCCGCTTAGTGACTCACCCTGTATATGTAGTTGAAATAGCCTAGTTAAAGTTTTACCCCGAGACATCCATCGCACTTCTGTATGGAGCAGCAGTGTTTTATGTTTGCTGTCATAATCTTCACGCAATAATGAGAACAATCGGGATTGTAGGGGTCGTGATTTGATAAAATTAATTATTTTCACCGCTTCGTCCATAACTAATTTTGGATTTGACGGTATTTGCTTCATCGCCAGTGCTTGTCTATGCAGGATACAATGGCTGGAACTACAATTAGGCGCTTTATTTTTTATTCGTGGCACTATTCCTGCTGTCATACCCATCATCGCTTTGGCCCCATCTGTACAAATGTCAATGCAATCGTTTAATCTGAGATTATTTTTCTCAAAAAATGTATTTATTTTATTAAAAAATTCTTTTCCGGTAGTGTTTGTGAGCAGCGGTAAACACATAAGCATGTCTTTTTCAAAAGAACTTTCATATGGATATCTCACGATAATCAGCAAGATAGCTAGACCAGCGACTCAGTTATTTGCAAGACGAATCGTTTTTTTTTTTTTTGTAGACGTGTAACTAGTTCGTGTTTGACGTAGCTTGCCAGATCATGAATTCGCCGTGAAACAGTATCGTTTGATAGCGGCACAGTAGAAAGATGCTTTGCAGATTTTTCATCGAGCATACATTTTTTTATGTCTAACATACATGGTTTTATTAAATTCTCAGCGATAGTGTGTGCTTCACCTGCTTGTGCAATGCAATAGCTAACTAAATATGATGCCTCCGTGGCCTTTTGCCTTTTGATTGATAGTTTGGGTTACATGCATCATAGTTTTTTGACTTTCCAATAACTGTTCTTTTTTTACGTACAAAAAATTCTTTATTCTTGTCTTTAGACTCGGGGTGTACAGTTTCTAAATGTCGGCGCAACTAGGCAGGCGCCATAGAACTATTAGGAAACAGTTTACTACATAACAAGCAGAGAGGTGAGCCGTTGGAATCAACAAATCCGAAACTGATATATGATTCATCGTACTTCCTTTCTTTCGCCTTTGAAACTGTGGAACTTGACGTCCTTGCATCATCGTCTGGATCGGTAATTGCTGTATACTCCGCGCGTACTACTTCTGAACGAACATTCGGCTTCGTTAGACGATGTTGTTGCAACACGTTTAACGCCTTTAAGCCAACGTTCCATTCTTCTTTATTAATAATGTTACATGTCAGGATGGTGGAGTCAAAATAATGCACGATCGGTACTGCGTAGAAGAGTTTAGTCCAAAGAATAAATGTACAAAACTGATACAATCAGAATACAGCAGTAGAACAATAAACACTTTATTTCTAGCAGGTAGGTACTTATCGCTGCAAACGCTAATCGTCGACTGACTAAGTATCGATGCGCGATTGTCGCTTTTATAGTCCTAGCCTTGATCTGGAACATTCTCAAATATACTTGAGTCGGCGCCTTTGATAAATAAAAAGCCGAAATAAAAATATAAATCCAAAAAATGCGGTGTAAACAATCTCGACTTTCTCGAGCCGAAAGTCGCTTGTTCACAATTATAGCGTCTAATCTCAGAGGCGGCTTTTATCAAAGCGACTACGTGCTTACAAGTAGATATCGGCGGTGGCGACATAGTAAAATTGTACTAGGCGACTAAGTTCGGCTGCACCTCGTGAAACGTGATACGCGGCGTCAGAACGGTCGACTAGAGAGAGGTGTTTTGAATTTTTTTCTAAATTCTTGCGGACCCCTACAGGGGTATCGCGGAACCCTAGGGTTCCGCGGAACACACTTAGAGTATGGCTGACCTATTGGATGTTACTTTCTTTAACGATGAAGCGTGGTTTCATTCGTCGGGATACAATAATTCACAAATCATAAGATGTGGAGTGCTGAAAACCCTTATATATTTTGGATTGCTCGTTAAAAATAAAGATGAGTTTATTTACACAACATTGGGTCTCAGTTGAACCGTTTTCGAGTTATTTCATTTTTTTTTTTTTTTTTGGATAAATTTGACGATTTCAGAGCTCGACGCCATTAACAATATCTTTAAAACAAAATAAGTCAGAGTTGTGCGGCTTACGGTTTTGGATTCGGGAAGAAATGTAGTATTTGTTTAGGTTTTTGCCACTAGTCAGATTTGCTAAATTGAGCCGAGTCCGTCGACGGTATTCTTTAGTACTTCAAACATACATAACTTCATTTTTTTAAATGGAACCATATATATATATCTTGTGACACTTTATCTGATGCGAAATTTAATTTTCTTTTTATTGCTACCGAGTTGTTGCCATATCCTTCCAAAAGTTTTTGAGAAATTTGCGATTTTGTAAACATTTTAATACATTTCGTATTATCGCATTAGCTCTGGATACTTTGGTTTTGTTTTGACTCGCATCTCCGACAAATGTCAGTTTATTTTAGATTATTTTGGCGAAATCCTGCAATAAAAAAACCGAACATGTTTTCTCAAGAAGAACTAATTGGTATGGTCTACACTTTGGGCAGTGCTAATGGAAATACATTACTTGCTTTAAGAATGTATGCCCAACGTTTTGCCGATCGGAGACATCCAAATTCAGCGGCATTCGCTACATTTATACTTAATGACTAACTTTTATGTAATAAATTTTGACAATTCAGGGGGCTATTCACAGCACAGATGCAATTTGTCAACGGTGAGAAGTAGCACTAAAATGACGTCATTTCTGGAAGAATTTACCAAATCGTATGCAGTAAAATGATGCCATTTTAGTGCAACTTGTCACCGATGACAAATTGCATTGGTGCTGGTGCTGTGAATAGCCCCCCAGAAGTTTCCCAGTATAATATAAATAATAAAAACTAAACTACTCCAATCATTAAACCAAATCTTACATTTTAAGTACAAATGGTGTATTCAGACGTTAAAAAGTAGAAATTTGTTTTTTTTGTTCGTGAAACATCCATCTAATGTGTATTCCAAAGACGGTCGAGTATACGGTAAGAAGGATCGACAGAATCGAAGATTTTAGAGTGAGGGTAGGGATCGTTTACGTCACAAATGCGCACTGAATTTAAATGTGGTTACTTCATGGTAAACTTTAGGTAAACATGCATAAGCTGTACATTTTCTGACATTCGTTGATTTTTAAAAGAGTTCAATTTGAAGCTTTAAACGAGTGTTGTCCACTCCCAGACTAAGCATGAAGTAAAATTTCGAGTTTAGAAAAGCCCCGCGCAACGACCCGAGACAAATTTTCTGGGCTTTTCTAAACTCGAAATTTTACTTCATGCGCCACGCGTATAAAACACAGATTTTTTTTTAAGTTCGAATATACATAAATTTCACAATATTCGAGTGATTTATACGCGTGGCGCATGAAGTAAAATTTCGAGTTTAGAAAGGCCCAAAAAGTTTGTCTCGGGTCGCTGCGCGGGGCTTTTCTAAACTCGAAATTTTACTTCATGCTTAGTCTGGGAGTGGACAACACTCGTTTAAAGCTTCAAATTGAACTTAGAAAAAAACAAGGAATATCTCACTGACTAACTAAATGTCAAAACAAATTCACCAAACGTCATCAGTATCTAGGGCTAACGCGATAATACGAAATGTATTAAAATTTTTACAAAATCGCAAATTTCTCAAAAACTGTTGGAAGGATATGGCAACAACCCGGTATCAATAAAAAAGAAATTTAATTTCGCATCAGATAAATTATCTCAAGATGGATGGTTCTATTAAAAAAAATTAAGTTATGCATGTTTGAAGTGTAGAAGAATACCGTCGACGGACTTGGTTCAATTTAGAAAATCTGACTAATGGCAAAATCCTAAACAAATACTACATTTCTTCCCGAATCCAAAACCGTAAGCCGCACAACTCTGACTTATTTCGTTTTGAAGATATTGTTAATGGCGTCGAGCTCTAAAATCGTAAAATTTATTTAAAAAAATGAAATAACTCGAAAACGGTTCAACTGAGACCCAATGTTGTGTGCATAAACTCATATTTATTTTTAACGAGCAATCCAAAAATGTAAAAATATATAGGGTGTTCTATTTAAAATAAGGAAATTGGTGTTTACTTCCGGTATAACCGCAAGGCTGCATATTTAGCAATAATTTTGGGTTATGGAAAACTTGATTCTGAACAACTTTTATTTGAAACTTTTTTTGCTATTTTCAACGATACGCCCACTATAGACCGATTTCCGCTTAGTGACTCACCCTGTATATGTAGTTGAAATAGCCTAGTTAAAGTTTTACCCCGAGACATCCATCGCACTTCTGTATGGAGCAGCAGTGTTTTATGTTTGCTGTCATAATCTTCACGCAATAATGAGAACAATCGGGATTGTAGGGGTCGTGATTTGATAAAATTAATTATTTTCACCGCTTCGTCCATAACTAATTTTGGATTTGACGGTATTTGCTTCATCGCCAGTGCTTGTCTATGCAGGATACAATGGCTGGAACTACAATTAGGCGCTTTATTTTTTATTCGTGGCACTATTCCTGCTGTCATACCCATCATCGCTTTGGCCCCATCTGTACAAATGTCAATGCAATCGTTTAATCTGAGATTATTTTTCTCAAAAAATGTATTTATTTTATTAAAAAATTCTTTTCCGGTAGTGTTTGTGAGCAGCGGTAAACACATAAGCATGTCTTTTTCAAAAGAACTTTCATATGGATATCTCACGATAATCAGCAAGATAGCTAGACCAGCGACTCAGTTATTTGCAAGACGAATCGTTTTTTTTTTTTTGTAGACGTGTAACTAGTTCGTGTTTGACGTAGCTTGCCAGATCATGAATTCGCCGTGAAACAGTATCGTTTGATAGCGGCACAGTAGAAAGATGCTTTGCAGATTTTTCATCGAGCATACATTTTTTTATGTCTAACATACATGGTTTTATTAAATTCTCAGCGATAGTGTGTGCTTCACCTGCTTGTGCAATGCAATAGCTAACTAAATATGATGCCTCCGTGGCCTTTTGCCTTTTGATTGATAGTTTGGGTTACATGCATCATAGTTTTTTGACTTTCCAATAACTGTTCTTTTTTTACGTACAAAAAATTCTTTATTCTTGTCTTTAGACTCGGGGTGTACAGTTTCTAAATGTCGGCGCAACTAGGCAGGCGCCATAGAACTATTAGGAAACAGTTTACTACATAACAAGCAGAGAGGTGAGCCGTTGGAATCAACAAATCCGAAACTGATATATGATTCATCGTACTTCCTTTCTTTCGCCTTTGAAACTGTGGAACTTGACGTCCTTGCATCATCGTCTGGATCGGTAATTGCTGTATACTCCGCGCGTACTACTTCTGAACGAACATTCGGCTTCGTTAGACGATGTTGTTGCAACACGTTTAACGCCTTTAAGCCAACGTTCCATTCTTCTTTATTAATAATGTTACATGTCAGGATGGTGGAGTCAAAATAATGCACGATCGGTACTGCGTAGAAGAGTTTAGTCCAAAGAATAAATGTACAAAACTGATACAATCAGAATACAGCAGTAGAACAATAAACACTTTATTTCTAGCAGGTAGGTACTTATCGCTGCAAACGCTAATCGTCGACTGACTAAGTATCGATGCGCGATTGTCGCTTTTATAGTCCTAGCCTTGATCTGGAACATTCTCAAATATACTTGAGTCGGCGCCTTTGATAAATAAAAAGCCGAAATAAAAATATAAATCCAAAAAATGCGGTGTAAACAATCTCGACTTTCTCGAGCCGAAAGTCGCTTGTTCACAATTATAGCGTCTAATCTCAGAGGCGGCTTTTATCAAAGCGACTACGTGCTTACAAGTAGATATCGGCGGTGGCGACATAGTAAAATTGTACTAGGCGACTAAGTTCGGCTGCACCTCGTGAAACGTGATACGCGGCGTCAGAACGGTCGACTAGAGAGAGGTGTTTTGAATTTTTTTCTAAATTCTTGCGGACCCCTACAGGGGTATCGCGGAACCCTAGGGTTCCGCGGAACACACTTAGAGTATGGCTGACCTATTGGATGTTACTTTCTTTAACGATGAAGCGTGGTTTCATTCGTCGGGATACAATAATTCACAAATCATAAGATGTGGAGTGCTGAAAACCCTTATATATTGCGGGAAACTCCGCTACATTCCCATAAGTTGGTCTATGGAATAGTGTATCTTGAAAACGATTGATACCAATTTTCGAAGGAACGGTTAAGACTCTAAGATACCGAAATCTTATCTTAGAGCTCTTTATAAGCTAGCTTCATGATGATGAATTGCAAGAGGGATATTTTCAACACGATGGTGCCTCTTCTCAAACTACACCTGAATTTATTGCGTATTTAAGGCAATTTTATGACGATCGCCTGATTAGTTTGCGTTGTATACCTGAGTTCCCGCCGAGATCGCCAGAACTCACAACTTTAGATTTCTTCTTTTTTTTTTTCATTTGAAAAACGTTATTTTTAAGACACCAGATAATACATTTTCTGAGTTAATACACCGAATAAATAAAAAAATGTGCAAATATCACGCCCGATATGCTCAACAGCGCATTTGAATATAGGAAACCTCGGGCAAATTTATCTTTGCAGGAGAATGGCGGCCACTTTCAACATCTATTGTGATAAATTCAATAAAATTTCTATTTTATTTGACAAATTTCTTTACACAACCTATTTAATTTAAATCATTTGCGATGAATTAAGCAAACAACATGCGTTCAGAATTTCAAAGCCACCCTTTATCTAAATAGTTTTAAAACATATGGTACTTTATCAACTAGTGTTGTTTGTTTTTGTTTTGTGTAGTTAAGTAAAACTACATGCGTTATTGAATTGTACACATGTTAAAATTATAAAAACTACATGATTTGGAAACTTACCATATATATTTCTGAGCACTTGGAAGCTGTGCACACCGTCACCGGATGATTCAATTGCTTCACCTTGAGTTCAATAGTTGGAATGTATAGTTTACTCATCAAGTCTACCTTGGAGAGTGTTTCCTCTTGTATCACCTTATTGTGTGTTTTTAGCACTGTCAAATTATCCTCTATGAGATCACAGATTTCGGCCAGTGGTGTTGCAAGAGCGGTAATAATTTTCTGTACCTTCTGCACCACATTCGCGTTCTCCGGCACGTGAGGCTGCGCCGGCTGATTCTCGGCTGCCCCGCAGATACACGCTAGTATCTCCCTGCACGCCTTGTACGACATTTTCCAGCTCTTAGCGAACTCCTCAGTCTCATCATCGTCGAACATGATCCCATTTTTCTTTGCGATTAGAAATCTAATCGCCTCATTGTCGACGCAGAACATATTTTTGCGGCTGCATAACACGTCGACGTGCGGCGGCATTTCTTTAATCTCTTTAAGAATCCCTTTCAGCAACGGCAGCGCCTCACCTGGTCGGTAAAAAGTGCCTCGGCTGTTTGTGAATACGAATGTTATGTTTTTGGCGACGCTCTTTTCCACACGCGATAATAGATGGATGATGCAGAATTTAAAGTAATCGTTGATGACGGTAACGTTGGACTTCAGGAGGAAACAGATGCCATGCAGGTGTTTGTATTGACTTATGAAAGCGAGGATGTTTTTGAAATGTTTGTCGTCCTGGTCGATTCCGCGGTCATCGCCGATTCCAGGCGTGTCTATTAGCCGTATGGTGTACTGCCCGAAGGAAAATACGTAGTCTTTTGCACCTGTAGATGAAAATTAGTTTATGATTAGTATGCATAGGACCGGCTTGAGGTTACCTAGCGCCCTCAATCAAAACAAAATCAAGCGCCTCATTTTTTGGACGCGGGGGCAATTATCTTGTATGTATTTATCTTTTATTATCTAGTGTCTAGTGTCAACAAGCAAACCGTATACACGGCCTTGTTGCAAGTGCAAAGTTTAGAAGTAAAATAGCTATCATAAAGTGAGAAATAAAACTGAGAAACAGAAGTGAGCAAAGTAAGTGCCCGAAATAATAGAGAGAAGAGATCTGGAACACCCCAGAAACAAAATACATCGACTAAGAAAAGACTATGAACAAGTAAGGTTAAGTGAAAATAATCAATGAAAAGGAAAATAAAACTTCAAAGCAAGTAGAAATAAGTGATAAAGTAACTCCTTCTAGCAACAAACTAATTAAAGATAGCCAACGGAGAAAAATTCAATCAAACTGCAAAGAGACTTAAATTATCTTGTCAAAGTGACATCTACAGTCTAAAACTACAACTATAGTCTGTATAAAAACTAGAAGGAGTAAGTGCCAAAGCCCAATTTACACTATAAAAAGTTACCAGAAATATCACTAGATAAATTTGGCGTCAATTTTAAATCATTTCATAATAACTCTTTAAATAAAATCAAATATCCATTTAGTACTTCTTAATTGTGGTTAAGTATTTTCTTTTCTATCATACGATATCATCAGTTCAATTAAAATGCTTATACAGCATCTCGCCATATATCTGTGAAATAAAACATATTTACATTATGTTCATAATATAATATGGAATTTATATAATAATGTGTCTCTATGAGAGCTGGGACGAATCCTCGTAAAAAGGATTCGAATCACGAATCCGAATCACCTAATATGATTCGAATCACGAATACTCGAACCAATATAAAAATATAATAAATAAGTCAATCATTCAAGGAGAATTCCCCAGCATTCTTAAAACAGCGCTAGTACTGCCTGTTCACAAAAAAGGCAGCATACATGACGTTGGAAATCACCGCCCAATATCATTACTATGTTGCTTTTCAAAAATATTTGAAAAAGCCATGTTTAATATTATAAATGAACATCTATATAAGTGTAACCTTCTCTCAAAGAGCCAATATGGGTTTAGGGCTGGCAAGTCGACAGAAAAAGCCTGTTAAGATTACATACAAACAATTTATGATCTAATTGATACAAATAACATAGTAGTCTGTATACACTTCGATCTTACCAGTGCGTTTGGTTGTTTGGACATAAGTTTCGTCAGAAATAAACTAAATGCTCTCGGTATTAATGATCCAATAAATGCATAGATTATATCTTATATGTCGCACAGGAAACTCATTGTCAGAATTGACGAACATCAATCAGATCCATTTAACATCAATGTGGGAACCCCCCAAGGAGGAACATTAGGTCCCCTAATATTTATTTTATTTATAAATGACCTGCCTGACTATATAACTTACGGAAATATCTTTATGTGTGCCGATGATACGGCTGTTGTAGTACACGGCAGCAATCCACAAATGGTGGAAGAGCGAGTTAATGCTAAAATCGAGCAGTTTCAACAATGGTGCAACCAAAACAAATTATTGCTAAATTTGACTAAAACCGATATTATTGAAATTAGAAACATTTATCGTGAAAAAAATGTGTTTAACTTCAAAATTGATAGTAATGCAATAACTACTTCTGCAAAAATAAAGTTCCTTGGAACGATTATTGATGAACATCTAACATTGTGTGATAACATTGAACATATCTGCAATAAATTAAATAAAAGTTATTATATCATACTATCATTAAAATCCAAACTAAACCCCTCGTCACTCCTTAATATATATTATGCAATATTTCACTCGATTCTCGGATACAACATAGTTGTCTGGGGGAAGAGCAAAGACGTACCAAGATTATGTGTTCTACAGAAAAGAGTTATCAGATTAATATATAACCTAAAGCACGCTGAATCCTGTAAAGAGTACTTTGAAAAAAATAAAATAATGACTGTCCCATCCGTGTATATCTATAAAATATTAATCAGCACACATAAAAGCTATTCAGGATTCCCTATGAATTGTGACGTACACCACTACCCAACTAGAGGAGTGAAAACATTGTAGTTAACAAACATTGCCATTCATTTTTCGAAAAATCTCCATCATACAACTGCAGAAAATGATATAATGCATTGCCTCAACACATAAAGAAACTACAACTAAACATGTTCAAACAAAAAATAAAATTGTTTCTAAAAAATAATGCAGTATATGACATAAGTGAATTTATGACTATATGTAACTCCATTTTGTGACTTATTCTATCAAATCTATGGCATTAATTCTAGATGCTTTGAAATCACATTGTTCTTCTTCTTCTTCACCACTGCCCTCACCCGTCTACTCTATCCTTATCCACATGACTTAACTATAAGTATACAAATTGTATTAATTGTACATTATAGTTCAATAAATGAAAAAAAAGGATTCGTAAGATATGATTCGAAGATTCGAATCCGGTTTTTTCGAATCACGAATACAAATCCTTTAAGAATAAATGTTCGTTTATTATTTGTTTGCAACCATTAATATATAAATATCGTTACCAGTTGTTTTAACAAAACCTAATTATTTATTATTACCACTAAATATCGTTGATGATAACAGACTAAATACCTGACTCCCTGTTACTCTGGTAAAATATGTATTCGTGTGTTTCTGAACTCCACTTCAAATCAGTGTTTTGTACGCGTGGCGCATGAAGTAAAATTTCGAGTTTAGAGAAGCCCGAAAATTTGTCTCGACAAATTTTCACGGGGCTTTTCTAAACTCGAAATTTTACTTCATGCTTAGCCTGGGAGTGGAAACACTCGTTAAAAACTTTAAATTGAACTCTATTATAAAATCGACTAATGCCTGAAATTTACGTAAAAAAAAAATTCACTGATTGTGTTTCTGACTTATAATAAAGTAAGACGTGTGTGTGTGAGCGGTTCCGATTTTGTATCTCGTTTGCGAGACATATCGAACAGACGACATTCACGGTTGAACAGTGAGATATACAAAGGCTAACAATCAGCGTGATACGTAAGAAGTCACAGTAATCAACGTACGAAAAAAGAGGTAGAGGTTATAGATCCGAAGGGGTGACCTGTGGATAACCTCTGGCGCCAAACCGAGACGATGTATATAAGGTTGCATACAACAAGAAGCAAGAACATATTAAATTACGAGGTAGGGCACAAAAGAGTACACACAAAAGGGCGACAAAATAACAAGTAAGAAGAGAAAATAGGGAAAGTCGAATATTCAAATATAGTAAGAACATTATACACACTAAATGAATAAAATAAGAGAAAGAGACGAACAAGATATAGATAACCCAGAAGACCTATTTAGGAGCAGCAAAAAAGTACTTAGATCTCCAGAACAAAGGAATTCTATGAAACAACGGGAAACGAAAAGAGGGGTAATTGAAAACATAACCGCGGAAAATTTTACATGAAATGAGAAAAAACACACAAGAACTAAAAGAAGAAATAATCGAAATGAGAAAAGAAAGAGGTCAAAAGGGAACAAGAAAAAACTGAAATGCAAGATAGATTAGAAAAATTAGAGAGAAAATTTGAAAAGGAAGAGAGAGAAAAAAGGAAAAACAAAATAATCGTGAAAGGATATGCAGTAAAAAATGAAAATGTAAAAGAAGAACTGGAAGAGTTTCTAACAAACAAACTAGAGATAGAAGCAAAATTGAACACAGCATACATAATCAACAAAGGAGAAAAATCAGAAATGGTGGTAGCGGAAATTGAAACGAGACAAAAAAAGAGGAAATCATGACAGCAAAGGGTAAGAAGTTGAAAAACACCAAGATATATATTGACAACGATATGACAATGGAAGAAAACATAATACAAAGAGAAATACGAAATATCGCGAAGGAACAAAGGGAAAAGGGAATGAAAACAAGTGTAGGATATAAAAAACTGATAGTAAACGGCAAAGAATACATCTGGAACCTAAAAGGAAATGGACTAATAGAGAAAGAACAAAATAGAAGAACTAAAAACTAATATTGAAAGAAAGAGAAAAACCTACCACAAATTCTAGAAATAAGGACACGTGAATAAAACAACAAAATGAAAATGAAGACGCAAAAAACAAACGAAAAAAAAAAATAACCATAAACAAATATGAATATATAGAAAGGAGATTAGGTACTTGAAACATTCGAAGTATTATGGGGAAGGAGGAAGAATTGATAGAAGGGATGATAAAACATAATGTTTAGGTCATGGGCATAACAGAAACAAAAAAAATGAAAAGGCATGGGAAAAATACAGAAAGGATATTGGATCTTTTGGTCAGGAGTGGACGATACAGAAAGAGCAAAGAGTGGAGTAGGACTAATAACAGCTCCAAATAGAATTAAGGACATAAAAAGGAAAAAATACGTTAACGAAAGAATATTGTCAGTAGAAATGGAGATAGAAGAAATGGAAACATGGACATTAATCGTGGCTTATGGGGTAAACGAAGACGCAAAAAAATAAGACAAAGATAGATTTTTTGAAAACTTATAAAACGAAATTGACGTAGGGCAACAAAATGTACCAATTATGGGAGATCTAAATGGGCGTGTGGGCAACATAAATACAGGTATAGAAAAAGTAATGGGTAAAGAAGGAGAAGATGTCAGAAACAACAACAGAGAGAGGATAATAGAACTTAGTATTTGAAATAAAACAACACAGTTGGGAGGGTTTCACTTTTATTGTTGAACACAGCAGTGTTCAACAATAAAAGTGAAACCCTCCCAACTGTGTTGTTTTATTTCAAATAGTATTATAGAGTTTCATCATGTATCCGCCTCATCAATTAAATATATAGAACTTAGTATTGAGAACAACCTAGTAATAGTAAACACAAAATTCAAACAAAAATAAACATAAATTTACAAGAGAGGAGCCTGGAAGAAAGGAGAAATCAATAATAGATTATTTCCTAGTCAACAAAAACAACTGGCACATAATTAAAAATATAAAAGTCATTAGAGAGGCAGAAATAGGCAGCGACACTATTTATTAAAGATGGACATAAAGTCAAATAGAAAGAAACAAATAGATACAAGAAGAAAAATAATAAAAGGGAAAATAAGAGCATACAAACTGAAAGACACAACGTATCGAGAGAAGTACCAAGAAATACTAAAAGATAAATTTCATAGTAAAATCAAAAATACGAAAGTTGAAGAAAAATGGGTAACCTTAAAGAAATTCTTAGTTGAAGCTGCGAAAGAAACCTGCGGAACAACAAAATTTACGAATAAAGAAACAAAAAAGTCAGAGTGATGGTCAAACGAGCTAAAATTAAGAAAAAGAAAGAAAAATGGAAAATCTAACTACCAAAAATCTAACTACCAAAAATAGGGACGATTACGAAAAGTATAAAGAAACTAGAAAAGAGGTAAAATTAGAAGTGAAAAAGGCCAAACAAGAATCATGGGCAACATTTGGAAAGGAAATGACGGAGAACTACAGAGAGAATCAAAAACTATTTTATGAATTAACATAATATGATAAATATAAAAGACAAAATGGGAACTATACTAACAGAAGAGGAAGCAATAATGAAAAGATGGAGACAATATTTTGAGGAAATTACGGAAAATTAAGCAGAGGATCTTGAAGACCAAAATGATTTACACCAACTACAGAGTTCCCCAGGAAGAAGTGAGGAGATCAGAATTGAAGAAGTAAGGGAGGCGATTAAAAAAATTGAAATGTGGAAAAGCACCAGGAATTGATGACATAACACCAGAGATGATAAAATACATGGGGGAAGAAGAAACAACATTTCTTACTGAACTACTAAACGACATAATGAACAGCTTACACATACCAAAAGAATGGAACAAGGGAATAATATTACCTCTACACAAGAAAGGAGATAAGAGGGAATGTTCAAATGACCGAGGTATCACCCTTACAAGTGTTCCAGCAAAGGTTCTAACAAATATACTTGAGGAAAGAATAAGAGACCAAGTAGAGGAAACCATAGAGGACACGCAATACGGATTCAGAAGAGGAAGAAGGGCAAACGATGCAATATTCATCTTAAGACAACTAAGTGAAAAATACATAAATAAACATCGAGAAATGCACATATGCTTCATAGACCTGGAAAAGGCATTTGGCAAAATCAGAGAAAATGACATATGGACTGAGCTGGAAAAAAGAGGGTTAGCAACAGAATAATAAAAATTATAAAAGCGATGTATAAAGATAACAAATAACAACAACGAAGAATCCAAGGAATTCTGCACTAAGACCGGAGTTAAGCAGTAAGTAAGAGTAAGAGCTCTTTTATTCTCACTGGTTTTGGATGGAGCCATGAAGAAAACAAACAAAAATATAAGGCCACTAAAAGTAGGAAACTGGAAAATGGAACAAACAGAAATAGGATCACTAATGTTCGCGGATGATATGGCCATATTAGCAGAATCAGAAAGGGACTTACAACACAGCATCGATATTGTGGTAAAAGAACTTGGAAAAATAAATATGAAAGTAAATACGAAGAAAACAGAATCAATGATAATATCCAGACAAAACAAAATGCACTTAATAAAAGTTGATGAAACACAGATTCAACAAATAGACAAATACAAATATTTTGGGACAACAAATCACAAAATCGGAACAATAGACGACGAAATAAACGACAAACTGGGAAAAGCAGGGATACTTTTCAACATGACAAAAAATTCCTTCTTTGGAAATAAAGAAATCCCAAAGACAATAAAAACAGTAATATTGAAAAAAGTGATTAGACCAACTATAATGTATAGCAGTGAAGCATGGACCATTACAAAGAAACAACAATGAAGAATAACTGCAATGGAAATGAGATTTCTTAGAAAGATCGAAAATAAGATAAAAAGAGACAGAATAAGAAATGAAACATACATATAAATCTTAAATATCATATCCCCTACACAATTAGACAAAATAGATTTTTCTATACTCCTATTCCAAAAACTAATGCAATTGTTAAATCACCAATATTTAGTATGTGCAATATTTACAATAATTTACTATCTGTCGATCCTTCACTTGACATTTTTAATATGCGTAACGGTAAATTTTGTTTTAACCGTATTATTGAGACACTGCACGAGTCTTAACATTTAGTACTGTAACTTTATTTTTGTTATGTAGATTATAGTTAGATATAAGTAGCATACAACTATAATTAGGAAATTTGTAAAATAAATTTCTGTAGTTGTATTACAAATAAATAAATAAATAAATATCGATGATATTAACGAAAAAATAATAGAGGGCCAGTTGAGATGGTTAGGTCATGTGTGCCGTATGAAAGACCGTAAAAAAACCAAAATAATATTCGAAACACGAGCTTCAGGAAAAAACTGCAGAGGAAGACCAAAAACAAAGTGGATAGATGGAGTCAGAGAAGGAGCTGCAAAAAAGGGGCCTAAAATGGAAAGGAATTAAAAACCTTACGCAAGACAGGCCAAACTGGAGAAGTTTGTACTCTACTGGAAAACAAATAATATAAATACAAAATGTGTTGTATATATGGGTGTATATTGTATATAATATATATATATATATATATATATATATATATATATATATATATATATATATATGTATATATATATATATATATATGTATATATATATATATATGTATATATATATATATATATATATATATATATATATATATATATAGAAAGGTCAATGATTAAAAATAAATTATTTGAAGTAAAACAGACATGGTAGCCACAATCTGTTTTGGTCAATTTGAATATAATTCTATGACTTTTTTCTGACTTTCCCGGTTTTAATGATATTCAGTGAATTTTTTATTTGCGTAATTTTCAGGCATTCGTCGATTTTATATTAAACTTCAATTTGAAGTTTTAAACAGGTGTTTCTTCCACTCCCAGGCTAAGCATGAAGTAAAATTTCGAGTTTAGAAAAGCCCCGTGAAGATTTGTCGAGGGTCGCGCAGCGACCCGAGACAAATTTTCGGGCTTTTCTAAACTCGAAATTTCACTTCATGCGCCACGCATACAAAACACTGATTTGAAGTGAAGTTCAAAAACACACAAATACATCTTTAATCAGAGTAACAGGGAATCAGATATTTTGTTTGTTATTAAAATATTCAAAACCTAATTATTTATTATTAACACCTTTATTCCGGTTTCTGAATTTTCACTAAACGCTTTTCAGATGCTAAGACTGTAATAACAAGCTTAATAAGTTTTACGCTTTGTCTCAATACAGTGCCCGCAGACACATATCCACACAGACAGACATTTTTCAGAAATGATCTTTATCGACTCAGGGCACCTCAAAATGGATACTTTCGATAAAATGTTTGATTTTAAAATTTCCACAAAATCAATAGTTTCCCTTTGTATTACACGCAGGGAAAGTACAAAAGTTTATAAATTCTACTTTAGTTGATAGTCACGGTAATGTAAGGAGTAACTTACCCTGCGTTTCGAAACTACTCAATTCCGTGTCTTCTTTTCGGCCAAATTCGATGATCTGGTCTTCATAATTTTCATTAGAAACGGTAAATTTCATTGGGATCAAACATGCAAGTTTGGAAGCGAGAGCCTTGTTTAATGTTGTGTGTTCTAAGTAATTTACAAATGAATTTATAAACATTGATTTTCCCACTCCTGTCTCGCCCAACAATAACATGTTAATTTCCGTATCATTTTGGCTGGTCGAACTTGTGTTCGGAACTTCCTCCTCTGTTGCTCCCTAAAAAAAACGGTCTTAATTTATTACACTCAATTTTAAATTTAATTTAGCTATTCGTGGCAGCAATGAATAATCTTATTTTTGTACAAGGAATTTTTTTTAGGTGTACCTATACAGGGTGTCCCCGAATGGTCTGTACAACGCTCTACCACATATTCTCTGAAACAAAATAAGACGATTTAACTAAACTTATCTCTATCCAAAAGTGGTTCATAAGCCATCTACGAGGCCTCAAAGATATTATATTTTTTCATTATTTTTCAAATATTTTTATTTTGGACTTAGGTAAGAAAACCTAATTTGGCATATTTAATTACATTGATACCATGCACTTTTTGCGATATGTTTCTTTATCCTACGTTTAAAGTAAGTGGTCATGCTAGGACCATCGACTTCTTAAGATACCTAAATATTTTTATTCAACGGGTCAAATCATAAGGAGACAAATTTTCGGGCTTTTCTAAACTCGAAATTTTACTTCATACGCCACGCATACAAAACACTGATTTGAAGTGAAGTTCAAAAACACACAAATACATCTTTAATCAGAGTAACAGGGAATCAAATATTTTCTACAAGATCATTCAATTTTAAGTATTTTTTGTCTCTTATAAAATTTTGCTATTTTCCCCACAAAAAAATATTTTTATTTGTCAAAAAAAGTAATAAAATTATGAACAATATTTTGCTTCTCAAAACAATTAACAAAGTAGAAATAAAGATAGGTACCTAACAATAAACACAAATTTATTAGTTTCACAACAAATGTTCAAACTGATTGCCATTTTCAGCAATACAACAATTTACACGTCGCAAAAAAATAAAATGGACATGTTGTAAAACACCAACATTGTTTTTAACTGTTTGAAACGCATTCTGTATTCGCGCCCATAATTCGTCGTGCGTATTTATGGGCTTACCATAAACAATAGATTTAATAGTTCCTCACAAAAAAAAGTCCATTGGGGTGATATTCGGGGAACGTGGAGGCCAAGGCACTGGTGCGTCATTGCCTCTCCCAATCCATTTACCGGGATACTTTTGGTTTAAAAAAGTACGCACTGGTAAAGTGAAATGAGGTGGAGCCCCATCATGCATAAACCACATATCACGCCTAAGTAAAAGCGGCACATCCTCCAGTAAGACTGGCAATTCCTGAAGATGTTGTAAGTACTGTTCTCCGTTTAAATTTTGTGGTAAAATTACTGGTCCTACAATAATATCATTTACTATACCGGCCCAAACATTTATTTTAAATTGCCGTTGGAAATGCATGGTTTTAGTTGCATGTGGATTATCTTCGGAATAAACATGCTCATTTTTAAGATTTGTTATACCTCTTCGGGTAAAACACGCTTCGTCTGTAAACAAAATTGTCTTGGCGAAATTCAAATTGTCAATTTGGTTATTAACAATAAATTGGCAAAACTAAGCGGCCAGTTTCTCGAAGTCGCCTTTCTACGGAAGCAAATGTTTGATGGTTTGGTATTCGGCGATTTGGAAATCTTTTACTGTACACTCTTACACATTTGCGGCCATTACCTTCACAAAACCCAAAAACTAAAACAATATCAGTTAATTCATTAATTGAGTACATGACTGACGTTGTCACAAAATCACCGATAACTGAATTTCACAGATGTCTCAATTTCTATTTTTGTAAATAAAGAATCAGTTTTTTTTAGAATTTTATTTCTTTGTTGTTTTGACAAATAAAAATATTTTTTTGTGTGGAAAATAGCAAAATAGACAAAAAATACGTAAAATTGAATGATCTTGCAGAAAAAAGTATTCCTTATGATTTGACCTGTTGAATAAAAAGATTTAAGTATCTTAAGAAGTCGATGGTCCTAGTTTGACCACTTACTTTAAACGTAGGATAAAGAAACATATAGCAAAAAGTGCATGGTATCAATGTAATTAAATGTGCCAAATTAAGTTTTCTTACCTAATTCCAAAATAAAAATATTTGAAAAATAATGAAAAAAAATAATATCTTTGAGGCCTCGTAGATGGCTTGGGAACCACTTTTGGATAGAGATAAGTTTAGTTAAATCGTCTTATTTTGTTTCAGAGAATATGTGGTAGAGCGTTGTATATCCCGATGTATTGTGTAGCGTGCCAAAATTTTCATTTGGCTGTTAATAGTGTGGCCTACAGTTAATCATTAAAAATTATTACAGTTTTTTTGTGCGATCGCCGCGAATCGGACACGGCTTTGAATGAAGGAGATAAGCGAAAACGTCCGCGCTGAGAGAACGTTAGCAGCGGGCGATTCTGATTAACTACATTGAATTTTTTACCGTACCGTTACATAGGGTTCTTCTAGTAGAGGGTGAGTCCTTATTTTTTATTTAGAAAATCTCAAATATTCATAGTACATTTAGGAAACCTTTACACGTCAAAACATTTGTAACATCAGGGATAGAATTCGGCGAAATCCAAGACGATCGATGCGAAAGATGGCTATGAAACTTGGAATAAGCAGAGAGAGCGTCCGGACTATTGTTAAACCTTAAATTCCGGCTCTCATACCGTGAGATTTATTTTGCATGCCATTACCATTCCTACGTCCTCCGTGGTGCCGTACCAAAGGGGTTACCAAGGCCGCTATTTCTTGCCTAAAGGGAGTGAGCAGTTTGGTCTGGCATCATCCTGCAGGAATGTTTCCCTGTTAGAAAACTGAGGAGGGTCTTACCTGGAGAGCTGCGGCATTTTCCTGAACGTTGTGACATTCAGGAGAACAGACAAGGAATAGACATTTTTTATTACATTTAATTAAATTTACTAGTTAATTTTGTTTGAAGAGCTACTAAAGTGTTTTGACTTTTCGTACTCCTTTCGTCTCAGGACGCAATTCCTGGGTGGCGCCCAATGTACATAGTTTTGTTCTGTTTTCTTTTGCGAAAGCGCATTTATCATTTTTTGTCGGCGTATGCGCACTGTATTTATAGGATACTTTTTGTTTAGTTGATCGAATATTATATTTTAAGTTACGAATAAGAAATTTATTATTCATGTGTAATCGTCATTATCAATTTTTTTGCAACCTTTGTAGAAGATTTTTTTGTTTAATTTATTATCAATAAATAATTAATTTTTAAATCTCAATTTTTTATTTTATATTCACATGTGCGTGACCCTAATCCATCACCGCGATAAGAGTACCTTGCAGTTTCAATTGTGACGTTTATCAAAGATGGTACTAGGTAAAACGAAGTTTACAAGGGGAGCATCGCACTCGTGGATTGACTTAACGGTAGTGGATGGACCCCACTTGGCGAGGAACTGACGCGTCACGGAGAGACTTACAATGAGTGACCACGGCCTAATTAGGTTTGATACCGAACTAGATAACCCCGAAATTCCCTGCACGGAATCCCGGTGGAACACAAACTAACTGGATAAGGAGAAGCTAGTAGGGGCACTAGCCGGCATCAACCCAGAAGGGGCGACTACCGAGGAGCAGACGACTATCCTGGTCATAAGGGTGAGAGAGGCGTGCGAGCTAGCGATGCCTAGGAGGTCGTAAAAAAGAGAGAGGGGGGTGTATTAGTGGAACGAGGAGGTGGCGGCAGCTAGATCAGCCGCTTTGAGGTCGCGCCGTGCCTTAATGAGGGGCAGGAGAAGTGGGAACTTAACCGACGGAATGCTGGAGGAAGACAAGCAGGCAAAGAAGTCCTTCAAGGTTTCAATAGCCCGCACTAAAGAGGCCAAGTGGAGGGAACTATGCGATGAAGTGGAAGCGGACCCATGGGGTAAGCCGGAAAGCTTCGGAAGAGAGCGACCGACCCGGAAGCGGTGGTTCCTGGGGGCACCAAGGTAGTGGTGGATACCCTCTTTCCTCTCAGGGGAGACGATACAACTGGCGGAGTCTCGGGGACGAACACGGAGGAACCCTTCACGATAGACGAAATAAAAGGGGCTGCTAGGAACCTTCCTAGCAGGAAGGCACCAGGCCCGGATAGTCTGCCAAATGAGAATGAGAAGCCGTCGAGGCCAACCCAGACCTTTTCGTTGGCGTCTTCATCAAATGCTTCCCCGAAGGAGTGTTCCCCTGGAGGTGGAAAACAGCAAGGCTGGCGCTCATTGCGAAGGGGAATAAGGCACCTGATGATCCGGGAGCATAGAGACCACTCTGCCTCCTTGATGCAATGGCGAAATTACTAGAGACGACACGGACTAATAGGATCGCGGAGGAAACAGAGGCAGAGGGAGGGTTCCATCCATACCAATACAGTTTCCGGAAGGGGAGATCCACCATTGAGGCGGTCGCAGCCGTGAAGGAGATGGTACGTGGAGCGAATGAAGGGCCACTTAGGAAGAGGGAACATGCGGTGATGGTTGGACTTGACATTAAGAACGCCTTCAACACCCTGCCGTGGCAGGTAGTTAAGATCGAGGCAGCGAAGCTACTAACCAAGGGGATGGCCACGATGATCAATGCGTACCTCAACGACAGAAGCATCATTTACAGTGCAGGTGGGAAGGACACAACCAGAAAGGTCGACCAGGGTGTCGCCCCAAGGATCGGTGCTTGGCCCAACATTTGAGCTACCGGAAGGAGCTACCACTGTGGCCTTTGCGGATGACCTGGCACTCGTGGTGAGACACCGAAGCATGGATGAGGTGCGACGTATTGCATGTGAGGCGTCAACCAAAATCCTACGATGGATGGAGGGAAACGGACTAAGAGTAGCAGCTCACAAAACAATGGCAGTGTGGCTGTCAAGTAAAAGGGCGGGGAAGACACCGGAGGAGAAAATCAGAGTGGGGGACTGCGAGGTAACCATCGGCAAGAGCTGCAAATATCTAGGTGTATGGCTTGAGACCAACCCGCGATACAGCAGGCACTGCGCCGAGGCGGCAGAAGCGACGTTAAGGGCGGACACTGCAGTGGGACGCATCATGCCGAATATAAGAGGTCCGAGCGAGGGCAGACGGCGGCTGCTAGCGACGGTGCCTAGAGCGAAGCTAGCCTACGCTGCTCTGGTTTGGGCAGACGCAGCGAGGAACCGAAACAAGGCTAGGACGGCACTGAGAACCGGTGCACTACGCATAATATGGGCGTACAGGACGGTCTCGATAAACGCTGCTGAAGTGCTATCATCCACGATGCCTAGGATCTGTACGTGGTGGGGAGAGCAGAATCCTACAGAGAGGGAAGGGAGACGGGCGACCATACGAAGGCTAGGCAGGCAGCACAAAACAGGGCCATAGACAAGTGGCAGGAACAGTGGTCTATGGGAGAGGGCTGGACAAGGACACTAATCCCTGACATCAAACGATGGGTGGAGAGGGGACACGGGCTGGTAACTTACCAACTAAACCAGTTACTCACAGGACATGGCACCTTTGGGTCCTATTTTCATCGGATAGGGAAAGCAGATAACAAGACATGCAATTACTGCGGGGACAAAGAGGACACGGCCAGGTATACCATGACCATATGCATGGAATGGCAGCCGGAAAGACTAGTCTTAAAAAGCAAAACTGGAAGGCTAGACGAGAAGACCGTCGTGAAGACGATGCTGGAGTCCAAGGAGGTCTGGGAAGCTGTGAGCGCATTCGCGACCTGCGTCATGCGCAGAAAATACGCCGAGGAACGGACAGGTTGAAAGGTAAGAAACCACAAGAAGACCCCTGAAGAAATGCCGTGATGTCGATACCGGGGAAGAGAGGGGGAAGGGTTTTAGTCGGTAACGAAGCCCGACACTATTGGCCTAACAAGACCAAAGGCCTTTGTCTGCCAGCAGATTTCCCAATCCCCTCTATAAACTAAAAACAAAAAAAAAGGTTAAACAATGTTGGTACGGGTTCGATTCCCGGCGCCTTCACTGTAATATGACGTACTGGTAGAGCATACCAAACATAATCCAACAACAAAATATGTTCTTAAATTCAGAGTCGTCTTAAGGTTTTATGGGGCCCTGCGCACTAATAACTTTGGGACTTTGGTAAGACTTGGATCACGGAGCCCTGGGTACTAGCCCAGCGAGCCCGTGCTTAAAGATGGGTCTGCTTACATTGAAAACTCGAGGGTGGAGGGCCACGGTGCCTTGTTGTAATAAAGTATATGTTTACCGTCTTTGCTCTAAGGCCTGGGTCTCCAAACTTTCCAGCCTTAGGGCCATACTGATTACTCCAGTAAGTTCCGAGGGCCAAAACCATATTATCATTGTTGCCGGTGGTAAAAAGTGAAATAGTCCACTGATGAAAAAAAATGTCCGAAAAAGTACGCAACGTTTAAAAAAGGCTGCAAATCGGACTAAAGTCCGCAAAACGGCAACACTGCATATTATTAATTTTCCTATCATTCTCTGTAATTTCTAGATTGGTCGTTGAGTACGAGCCATGAGGAGTAACGTGACACGACATCTGGTGGACACAAGCGGAAATAGGTAGTACCTTCTATCGCTAACAGATGGCGCCAATAGCACGTACAGAATAATCTCGTTGGTTCGAGAAAGTTCTGGTGTCTTCCACTCACTTCTAGATGGCAGTAATTGGAATATATAAGAAGGCTAGTGGCGCAACCACAAGTCAGTTCCTATGACACTGTTGTGAAATAAAATAGTGCGTACCTCCTTAAAACGTGTTTGTGTGTGTTTGTAACAGTATTTTGATTTGAATTGTTGCTTTTGTGTGTGATTTAGTATTATGGAAAAGAAGCGAATTGATAGTGAATGCAGAAAATTCAAAGATCAGTGGAACATTCAGTATTTCGTAATTGAGTCCAGTAACAAGGCGCTATGTTTGATTTGCAATGAAAGCATAGCCGTTCTCAAGGAATATAACATTAAACTTCATTATGAAACAAAACATTTTCAAAATTACTCAAAATATACAGGAAGTTTGCGGACAGAAAAATTCGAAGCTATGAAGCGCGGATTGAAATCGCAGCAATCTTCATTTACAAAACTCAAAACTGAACAAGAGGCTGCAACTCGTGCCAGCTTTCGTGTGGCTCTTGAAATTGCAAAACGTGGAAAACTATTCACCGATGGAGAAATGATCAAAGAATGCATAATTGCAGTAGCCGAAGAGATGTGCCCTGAAAAAATAAATTTATTAAAAACTGTCAGTATGTCAGCAAACACTGTGGCTCGAAGGGTAGAAAACATCGCTGAAAATATATCCTCTCAACTGTTCGACACAAATGGACATGTTGAGTGGTTTTCTTTGGCCTTGGATGAGTCAACGGATGTGTCAGATACTGCTCAGGTGTTGATTTATATTCGAGGAGTAGATAAAAGCTATGAAGTGCATGAAGAACTTCTTGATATGTATAGTATTCATGGCACAACCACTAGTACAGATATTTTTAAAGGAGTTGAAATGGCCATTAATCAAACGAACCTTCGATGGAAAAACTTGAAATGTATTACAACTTATGGAGGCAAAAACATGAGTGGGAAAGATAAAGGAGTGGTCGTTCTTGTGTCAAAGGCTGTAGAAAATGACAGTGGTTCAAAACCATTAGTCTTACATTGTATCATTCATCAACAGTCTTTGTGCGGAAAATGTTTGGATATGTCTGAAGTTCTGAAACCAGTCATATCAAATGTTAATTTTATCAGATCTTTTGGGCTGAATCACCGACAATTCCGACAATTTATTGAAGAGATTGGAGAAAATGACTTACCTTATCATACTGCCGTACGTTGGCTTAGTTGTGGGAAAGTCCTTCAGCGCTTTTTTGAACTTTGAGCAGTGATCAAAATTTTTTTGAATGAAAAGCATCGCCCTCTTACTGAATTACAAAACAACGCATGGCTGTGGAAGTTAGCATTCTATGTTGATTTGACAAAACATGTGAACGAACTGAATTTGAGATTGCAAGGAGAAAACCAGCATCTTCCTGATTTATACACTAATATCAAATCATTCCGGAAGAAATTGATACTGTTTCAATCACAACTACGAAGTAAATTGTTTTTCACATTTTAAAACATGTGAAATATTCAGCCACACCACTGAGACTGAGTTTCCTATCGATTTTGCAATCGAAACTTTGAGCGCTTTGAAAAAAAAATTTGATACTCGGTTCTCGGACTTTAATGCCATTGCGAATCAAATTAAGATTTTTCAGAATCCTTTTGATACTGACACGGAAACCCTAGCCACGGAACTTCAAATGGAAATGATTGATCTACAGTGTAGTGATATAATTAAGAACAAATATCAAAACTCATCTTTGTTGGAATTTTATAAGGGTCTTCCACTGACACAATTTGATAATTTGCATAAATTTGCTCGTGGGCTGTTTTCTGTTTTTGGTACTACTTATTTGTGTGAAAAGACCTTCTCCAAAATGAAGTACACAAAAAATGTTTACAGATCTAAATTAACTGATGAGCATCTTAAATCTCTTCTAATAATTGGTACAAGTAAAATTGGTCCACAACTACAAACTATTGTCAGTGGAAAATCTCAATTACATAAATCTCATTAGTATTTCATATGTCATTATGCTTGTTATAAGTTATGTTTTTATTTAAAATGTATAAAATGTTAGTTGGATTCATTTCAATAATTTGTTAGTTATTATATACTGAAGTTAAATTTTCTGCATATTATACATGTCTTTACTCATTACAATTCTGTGTTTCTTTATCAAAATTATCACAAAAACAATAACAATAAGCCTACAACAATGTTATGAGTAGTTAGCCTATGACCATATCAATGTAGATGTCATATTAATAATTATTCAACATAAAATTAGAATACTTCAGTAAACTAAATTTAATTTGCTTTAAAAAATATGTTCTCTAAAAGGAATTTTCAAGTATGCTAGCTCTCCGCGGGCCGGACAAAATCTGTCCGCGGGCCGGATGTGGCCCTCGGGCCGTAGTTTGGAGACCCCTGCTCTAAGGTATACGCTGTATATTTCCAGGCATCATTAACATAATATGCAATCAGAAGTGTATTTTAAGCCTCATAATATATCAGTATTTTATACGCGTGGCGCATGATGTAAATATGGATTTTCCGGGGCACTAAACGCTTTTCTAACCTCGAAATTGTACTTCATTCTTAATCAAGAAATGTTCCTGTATGGAGTTGCTAGTCTCCTCCCAGGTGACGGATAGGGGCTTGAATCCTAAAAACGGGCGAGCTGGATTGAAACCTAGCACCTTTTTCCAGGATAAATATCCAAAAACTGGAATCTAGTGATCGGGTGGGGTACATAAGTACGCAATCCCATTACACACAGCGGACAGCTTTCTCGGACCTGGTGTGGCCAAATATTAATTTCCTGATCAAGAGTCCTCTAACGAGTCGACCCTTAAAGAGAAACTCAGATTCAAAAATGACCACGTTACAGGTGCAAAGCCAGCGGGATCCAAACCTGGATCTAGCACTTCTACTAAGAAGACCGGGCCAAGACTGGGCTTCAGCTCGATTAAGCCTGGCGAAATAAGACCTTCCAGAAAGTAATACGCTCAAGAACAGAAGATCGGCCAAGCTGTACAAGCAAGCTATCGGAGAACTGGGGAAAGTATGGCCTTTGGTTAGAATCGAAACCAAGCGGAATCCTCTAATCCGACTTCCATCCTGATAATAATTCAGGTCAACAGCCCCACTTTACCCATTCACGAGTGAACCGTGGCTACAATAAGTGAGGCTAAAGGCAACATGATGTACTCAAGGAATCCCTCGCTGCACTAATGTAGTGCAATGGAGTAATAAGCTAGGACTCCGTCACTCTTAACATCTATAAAAAAGGACCAAACGATTCTCTAATCCTAAGGAGGAAAGGTCTCTACAGAGATAATATAGAGTACACAAGCCTTAACACTTGACAGTGACACAAAGTAATTTTGGTCCAACAAGCTGTAGGATATTAAATAGTTACTTGGGAAATAGATCGCAAAGAGTTTATCTGAATGGTGGGCTATCATCTGCTACAGAAATAAAATATGGGGTGCCCCAAGGTTCAATACTTGGGCCCCTTTTGTTTTTAATATACAGAGAGTTTTATGTAACACCGAACATGTTCATCCAATACAATTTGACATCTTTATTTTTTAAGTTATGTATAAATTAGGTTGCCTATATGACAATTAAAAATTGCAGCCAATCAATCGCAATTAATCCCTCAACGTGTACACACAGGAAGTTTTTCTTTCAAGTATACATGTCGCAATTACACTATATATGTTGTAAATCTTTAGATATTCATTGTTAAAAAAATCAATTTGAAAAAAGTCTAAAAATTTGATTTCAATCGAAGTTTACTCGTTCACAATATTTCAGTGTTTTCAGTGTTTAATACGCGTGGCGCATGAAGTAATTTTGTTTTTGATTGATCGTCTAACGTGGGTTTCCACTTCCAGGTTAGGCATAAAGTAAAATTTCGAGTTTAGAAGAGCCTGAAAATTTTGATTTGGCTAAATCAAAATTCATGCTCAAAAACGGATGCGCCCCTCGTACTAAACACAGACTGATTGACTTCAAGTAAAATCTTTAACCAATTGCTAAGAGTGAAATAAATTTTGTATGTTGATTATGAATTGTCTAAATTACGGGAACAGATACATCACCACGGATTTTATATTTGGGTTAGAATTTTCGTTTCACGCCTTAAAATAAATATCCATCCTAGGATTGTAATAAAAAGCTTAAGTTTATAGTGTCATCTTAACACTTCGATTGGTTTAGGCTGCACGATGTTAACGGGACAACCTTTTTTTAAAAATATTCAATCATTTCGAGAAACCTCAAAATCCACAAAAAAATTGATTTTAAATTTTTCATATGTGGGAAAGTAAAAAAAACTTGTTTTGAACTATGGATTTTTTTTTAAATTGATTTAAGATTTATATTTATACAGGGTGTCCGTATTTCGACCGAATGTATGGGGATCTCAGTAATTTAAAGAAATAAAGTCAGTTCAATTAGGGTTAAGTTGCGTATTTTAGGGCCTAGCAATAATCTGAAAACAATTTTGAAATTACTTATTTTGTTGTCAAGATATCAACAAAAAACTGGTTTTTAGTAAAATTGTTTTAATTTTTTTATTGAAAACTGCTGAATCTGGACATTTATAACTTTGACAATATACAGGCACTTTTTAATGAGGAATCTAGTAGCATATTTTTTTCTAAGATAACTATTAGATTTATACGGGAACCATAGCTAACTTTTGTTTTTCTTAGGGGCGCCCTTTTGGATTTTCATATTTTTTAAAGAATATTTTTTCTGAACTAAGTGATGTATCACACTCATCATTTATTTTAGGTTTGGTATTTGAAGTTATAATATTTTCTTTTTTGCAACGAGTGCTTTGGAAACAATGACGTCATATCTATTAATCAATAAAATCTTGACAACAGTCAATCATTGTTAGCAGTTAAAATTATTTAATAACTGTTAATCTTTTGTAATGATAATAATAAGTATTGATTATCACACATAACGTTAATTAAAAAAAATGGTGATGTGTCCATCACAGCACTTTCCGCGTTAAAGATATGATGACCTAAATAGCAACAGTATGTAAAAGTTGCACATGCGAAATTTATTCTACTTTTTTGTTATTATTATTCAAAAACTATTCACAAAAAAAGTAATTCTTCCATTTTCACTACATCTCAATAAATATTGATCACCATCACATCTAAGCGTTACATATTTTTAACTTTACTTTAAATCAGTGTTTTATACGCGTGGCGCATGAAGTAAAATTTCGAGTTTAGAAAAGCCCCGTGAAAATTTTCTACGCGGGGCTTTTCTAAACTCGAAATTTTACTTCATGCTTAGTCTGGGAGTGGAAGACACTCGTTACAACGGATTATGTATTTTAAGAACAATTATAGGTTCTAGGAGTTTTTAAATGAGTGAGGTTCTCAACTGTTTTCAAGGCACTCTTTACAAAAAACAAAATATTAAAATTTTACAGATAAAATGTACAATAAACTATAAGTGTGATACATCATTGAACTCAGAAAAAAATATTCTTTCAAAAACTATGAAAATCCAAAATGGCGCCCATAAGAAAAACAAAAGTTGGCTATGGTCCCTGGGTAAATGTTATATATATATATATATATATATATATATAAGGCTTCCTCCGGGCTATTTAGGCCCATTGCCTAGGATCTTCTATTCTTCGTTTCGTCCTTCCATCTCCTCCTGTCCTTCGCTTTCTCTTTCCAATTCTTTATCCGTTTATTCCTGATATCCTCCATGACTGCATCTCTCCATTCCTTTCTTGGTCTTCCCCGCTTTTTCTTACCTATTGGCTTTCCCTCTGTTATTCTTCTTACTGCCCTTGAGTTTCCATCCGCTCCATGTGTCCCAGCCATTGCAGTCGCCTCGATCTTATCACTGCGTCTATCGTGGGCTAATTCAGAATGCTGTACACTTCTGCATTTGATCTTCTTTTACACACCCCGTCTACTTTTCTTCCTCCAAAGATTTTTCTGAGGATCTTCCTTTCCCATACTAGAACCTTCGTTTCTTCCTTCTTTGTTAAAGTCAATGTTTCGCTGCCGTAAAGTAGGGTTGGCCAAATGATTGTTTTGTAAATTCTTATCTTCAGTCCCCACGATAGTTCTTTGTCTTTTAATAGTTTTTGTAGCGCTGCAGTGCATCTGTTTGCTTTTACTATTCGGAAGTCTATTTCGGGACCCTCTTCACCTTTGTTGTTTATCCAAGCGCCCAGATACACATAACTCTCGGTTTCCTTAATTTTTTTTTTCTTTCTAGTTGCTTGTCTGGATTCTTAGAAAGTTGTTATTTTTGTTATAGTGCTTGTTTTTTAGTTGCATATATTCCGTTTTAGCTTCGATTACTTGAAAACCCTTCTTCGCTGCCTCTTCAATGAGATTTGTTGTTATCCTACTCAGTTCACTACTGCTGCTTGCTATTAATACCAAGTCATCGACATAGCCTAGGGATTGGTGATTTTTAAAGTTTAGTGTCCCTTGTCTATTAATATTTGAATTTCGTATCACTTCCTCAAAAACTAAGTTAAATAGTAACGTTGAGAAAGGATCTCCCTGCCGTAGTCCTTTCCTCACTTCAAATTCCTTGGTTTCCCGCCCCTTCACTCTGACCGTGTTTGTTGTTTGTTGCAGGGTCATTCTTACTAAGTTAATTAGTCTTCCAGGTATGCCGAATTTTGTTAAAACTTCTGTTACTGTTGCTCTGTGAATTGAGTCGTGTGCTGACTTAACGTCTATAAAAAGCATGTGAGCGCGCAAGTTGTACTCGTATCTCTGAATCAGGGTTTATTTTAATAGCAATACCTGGACTATCGTTGATCTTCCTTTGCGGAATCCGCATTGATAGTCCCCAATCAATCTCTCAGCTATTTTGTCTAACCTTTTCTTTAGTATTGTTGCCATTACTTTATAAATTACGTCCTGTAGTGCAATTCCCCTGTAATTTTTGCAGTCCTCAATTTCCCCCTTTTTATATAGTGGTATAATTACCGCTTTTCTCCAACTTTCTCGCATCTCTTCTTGTATCCATATATTGCCTATCAATTTAGTTATTTCTTTCCTTAACACATTTCCACCGTACTTTATATTTTCTGCCGTTATCTGGTTCCTTCCTTCGCTCTTGTTTTTTTTTAAGCAATCGATTATTTCATTTACTTCCTCTTCCGATGGGGTTTCCACCTCCTCCTCACTAATTTCTCTTCCAACTACCGTATTTTCTTCTTGGTTTGTTTCTTCATCGTTCAATAAGTCTTCAAAGTGTTCTTTTCATCTTTGGAGTTTTTCTTCTGTACTTCCGATCAGGTCGCCATTTTCATCTTTGGTAAATATCATCTTTTGTTTATGTCCTTTCTTGATTTGTTTGGTTATTCTATAGAAATTCCTAATATTTTTTCGTTTGTACTCCTCTTCCATTTTCTGGGCCCTTTCTTTCTGTGTTCTTCTTTTGTTTTCTCTGCATAGTTTTTTTGTGAGTCTTGCTTGTTCTTGATATCTTTCCTTATCCTCGCTCTTTCCTGATTCTAGGTATCTTAGTCTTAATTTGCTCTTCTTGTTGGTCTACTGCCTGCATTTTCTGTCAAACCATTAATTTTTCTCATGTCGTTTTTGTTTGGGTAGTGCAATCTCTGACGCCTTTGTAACTGCCTTTTCTATTTTCTCCCATCTCTCCTTTATTCCCAGCAATGGTTCCTCATATATCAGCTCCTTGTGTATTTCTCTTTTGTACCTCTCTGCCACCTCCTTATTCTGTAGCCCTGCCATGTCGTATTTCAGATTTCTTTTTTTTCTGTTTCTTCCACTCAACATTTACTGTATTTAGTTGCTGTTTCGCCACTACTAAGAAGTGGTCAGAGTTAACATCTGCACCGCGTTTTGTTCTCACATTTGTTATCAAACTTGAGTGGCGATCTTCAATTAGTACATGGTCTATAAATGATTGGTTTCGTCTGATCCGGGAATTAACCACGTCCCTTTATGTATTTCTTTTCATTCGAAATGTGTACTCATGATTTTCATTTTCTGATCTATAGCAAAGTTTATTAATCGTATACCGTTGTCGTTAGATGCAGCATGTTTACTATCCCCTCCTGTTACCGCCATGTATGTCTCCTCGTTTCCCACCTTAGCATTTGCGTCCCCTATGACTATATTTATTAAATGTTGTATAGTATGTTTTCCATTTTTTCATAAAATTCGTCTTTAATCCATTCTTCCTTTTCTTCGGTTGGGGCATGAACATTTACTACCGTTATAATTTTTTTCCACTTCAGTCGCATTTTGCAAATCCCCTCTGGTATAGTATGTTTTCCATTTTTTCATAAAATTCGTCTTTAATCCATTCTTCCTTTTCTTCGGTTGGGGCATGAACATTTACTACCGTTATAATTTTTTTCCACTTCAGTCGCATTTTGCAAATCCCCTCTGATATAGCAGTATATTCCTTCACAGTCTCTTTGAGCTTTTTCTTTATCAAAAAGCCCGTGCCCAACCTTCTGCTTTGTGATCCACTTGTGAATAATAAGTAGTCTCCAACTTCCATTTTGTCATTTCCTGTTAAGTGTGTTTCCTGAATCGCCATTATATATATATATATATATATATATATATATATATATATATATATATATCATATCTTTAAGCTTCCTCTGTTAAGTTATTTATTGCTCTTGTTTCATATACTCCTTGTAGATTCCATGTTCCTAGTTTCATTTCCTTTCTTTTAAAGTCTCCTTTCTTGTCCGTTAGTTTGTGCATTTGTTTTCTCTCGTATATCTTATTCCTGCCATTTATCGTTGCCTGATTCTCATTCGGGTTGTTTTCGCATCTTAGTAGTTTTTTGCATGTCCGCTTGTACTTGCTGTATTCTTAATCATTCTGTAATGATTAGAGTTATCTATAATATGTTACCAGATTTCTCGTTAAAAAGTGCCTGTATAATGTCAAAATTGTAAATGTCTGGATTGAATGGTTTTTGAATAAAAATATAAAAACAAAATTTCAAAAAATCCGTTATTTGACAATATCTCAAAACCGGAAGAAGATATTTCAATTTTGTTTTTAAATTTTTATTGGGCCCTAAAATGCGCAACTTTGCCCCAATTTAACCGACTCTCTATCTCTTCAAATAACCAAGATCCCTATACATTCTGTTGAAATACGGGCACCCTGTATAAAGCAAATTCTAAATTTTTGGGGTAAAGTATTGCCTAAAGGGGTATTTTCTGGTAAGGTTTGGGGTAAAACGGTATTTTAGGATTGGCAGCACTGCATCGATTGAGCTTTATGACCCCCCGTATTACGGTAAACCGCAAGAGCCCCTACCGACTGGATATTTAATGACTTGGACATTTCTAGCTGCTCTTATAAGATGCTCCTAAATTATCCCGTCTAAATCATATACGCACCTCGTTCACCGAAATCTCCAGATCATCAGGCTGCAACGGCTGAATCTCGTCTGTTCCGCAGAAGTACCCCAGTATATCCCTGCACGCCTTGTACGACGTCTTCCAGCTCTTCTCGAACTCCTTAATCTCGTCATCGTCGAATATTATCCCGTCTTTTTTTGCTATCAGAAATCTAATCGCCTCGTTGTCCACGCAGAACATATTTTGCCGACTACACGGCACGTCGACTTGCGTCGGCGATTCTTCTTTAATCTCTTTGAGAATTGCCTTTAGCAAAGTTAGCGTCTCACCTGGTCGATAAAAAGTGTCTCGGCTGTTTGTGAATATGAATAGTATGTTTTTTGCAACGCTGTTCCCTAGACGCGATAGTAGTTGGACGATGCAGAGCTTAAAGAACTCGTTGATGACGGATACGTTGGATTTCAGAAGAAAGCAGATGCCCTGCAAGTGCTCGTATTGACTTATGTAGGCAAGGACGTTTTCGAAATTCTTGTAGTCTTGCTCGATTCCGCGGGAATAGCCAAATCCAGGCGTGTCTATTAGTCTTACGGTGTATTGCTCGAAGGGAAATAAGTAGCTTTTTATGCCTGTAGATGAAAATATGTTTGTTTTTAGCACAAGTATACATTAAATTGTAAATATACTGCATGCAATAAGTAATATTTTGGCCACAAAAAAATACCAACCAAAAATTTGACCCTTTCGGTGAAATGTTTATTTAAATTCAGTGAAAACAAGTCCAGAGTGTTCTTCCCTAGACTATATCTTATACAGATTATAACAAATAAAGGCGGATATACACTTATTTTTGCGGATACATCCCAAAGAGCTGCGGGGTAGTGAAATCAAAAGTTTTAAAAGTATTACGCGTCACACAAATAGAAGCAAAAGAAAAATGGGTTTTAGTATTTTTTCTGTGAATTAGTGGACAGGAAACTGCGTCTCATACTAAGCTATGGAAAAGCCCACTAACCGGATAGAACTTCAAGTTGAAGTTTGAATTTAAGCTAATGGCGTCACTTTAAGAGCATTATTGTTTTTTTTTACTATTACTAATTAATCATATAAAATATACAGAAATTATAAATAAGCATACACAGAGTTTTATGTAACACCGAACATTTTCATAATGAGAATTTTTCGTTTAAGTATACATTAGCATACGTTGTACATTTGCCGACGCTCGGTTTATTAAATTAATGTAATTTGAGCTTTAAACGAGTGTTTTCCACTCCCAGGCTAAGCACGAAGTAACATTTCGAGTTTAGAAAAGCCTGAAATATTGTTTGGTCGCGAGCGCGAAGCGCGGAGCGGCCAAACCAAATTTTCAGGCTTTTCTAAACTCGAAATTATATTTCATGCGCCACCGGTACAAAACACTGATTGAACTCTTTTGAAAAGACGAGTATCTAAAGATTTACGGCATATACGCTGTAATTGGGACATGTATACTTGAAAGAAAAACTCCCTGTATGTACAAGTTGGAGCATTAATTGCGATTGATTGGCTACAATTTGTAATGGTCATATAGGCAACCCAATTTACACATTATTTTAAAATTAAAGGTGTCAAATTATATTGGATGAAAATGTTCGGTGTTACATGAAACTCTCTGTATGTTATCGCAATTATATATTTTGTTTATTAAATTGTAAATAAGATTAAATACATTAGAAGATATTATTGGGATTGCATTACAATTAATACAATTTATGTTCTTTTGTAAAGAATTTGTAATCTTCACGCGCTCATGCGGATCATTATAGTTTAATATTTTTGTTGAAGGCGCTCTTGATTGCTGTTAGGAGGGCCAATTTTTGCTACTAGTGTGTTTCTGGAGTACGAGATGGCGCAGAGATAGCAAATTTCGATTAGATTTCTTCTGTTTCTTAGGTTTTATGTCTCGGAGAGTCTTAAATTTAATTGAGCATTCCAGCGCATTCGATATATATAATAATGTGATTATTATTATATATATCGACATTGACTGACAAACAGTGACAGTACGGTGCGTCTGTAATTTATTTCCATATACATTGAAATAAAGCAACGACTCTATCCAGAAGCAACATACTCAGTCGTTAAGTGTGCGTATTATAGTTGTGTATAAAAAAAATCAACTCTACTGTAAGTAATTAGCTAAAACTTGATTTTTGTTTCGCGTATTAACCACAAATTCTAGTTTCTATCCAACGCTAAATTCAAGGCCAAACTCTCTGTACACTCATTGTACCTTTTTTTGTTATTGTTTACATTTCTTTTCTCCGGTCGTGACCCCTTTAAATAAAAAACATCTGTTTATTTCTATTCCTATTGTTTCACACACATATATAAACCTGACTATCCGCGGCCTTCTTGTTTGTATTGTTAATCACCGTTGATCGGCCCCAATCGGTGTAAAAGTATCCTTGTTTTAATTCCTCCGTTTATATTAATGATTCTATTAACTACTCTCAATAATGATCTGTCTCAAGTGTAATAAGGCAATCGATGAATCTATAGAAAAATTTGTCGTTTGTGATGGATGCAACAGAAATGTTCACATACAATGCTCTGAGTTAAGTACATCTGAATTAAAATGTCTAGAACTGAGCCAGACCTCCAAGCGTAGAATTAAATACATATGTATCGAGTGTGAACTAGGGGTTCATCAGATCCCTAAGCTCATAACATTAATTAATGATTTAAAAGCCGAAATTAATGAGCTCAAGAATGGTCAATTAAAACACGTTTCCTCAACTGATTTTCCTTTGAAGTTCATGGAAGAAACTATCGCCGAAATTACTGAAAGGGCCATGAGATCGCATAACATCATAGTTTACAGTTCTGAAGAAACTGGTAATTCTAAAAATCATCAATCTGATCTTGACACCGAACTATTAACAACGGTACTCAAAAATTAAATCTAAATGAGATGCCGATTCAACCCCAACGCCTAGGCAAATTCGACAATACAAAACGATACAAACGCCCAATCAAACTTCGTCTTAGTTCCATCGATAAAGTTCACAAAGTTGTAAAAAACTTTTAAAACCTCAAGGAAAGTCATCCCGAACTTAATCGGCTAAGCATCTCATTTGATCGAACGCCAAAACAAATAGATTATTATAAAACCGTAAAGTCTGAACTTGACAATCGTAAACAAAATGGCGAGACGAATATTTCAATAAAATATAAGAACGGCTTACGACCATTACATCTTCGGAAAACTAAATGTGTCCAACAGGATAGCCAACTCACTCAATATTTTCCACCAAAATGTGCGTGGCCTAAAATCCAAAACCCATGAATTCTACACTAAGTGCTGTAACTTGGATGCTGATATTATTCTCCTATCGGAAACATGGCTAGACAACTCGGTATTTAATGCAGAACTTTTCCCTAACACGTTTGACGTTGTTCGATTCGACAGACGATTCCATTTGGTAAATCGCTCCAAAGGTGGAGGAGTTCTACTTGCTGTCAAGAACCATTTATCCTTTTCCGTAACAAATACAAGTGACATTGCAACTGCAACACCTCTAATAGATTTTATCCTCTGTAGGTATTACTTCGATTCCACTGATATTTTTATAGGAATAGTATATATTCCACCAGACGTAATATACCAGGACCTTGAAACATTCACATCTATTCTAGAGGTTTATCAACTTGATAAAAAATTCATACTCATAGGTGATTTTAATTTGCCTAATATATTTAACAAAAGTTTGCCACTGAACAATAAGGGCACATGTTTTAAATATTTTACGGAAATTCTTAACATCAAACAATTCAATAATATAGTCAACAGTCATATCAATTTAAATGTTATTTACTCTAATTACCCTTTAGTTACCGAAGATAACTACCACCCTGCGCTAGATATTGTTGTGCCACATTATATTAAACCTACCTCTGAGACCTTTACTTCGAACGATAACTACAGGTACAACTTCCAAAAAGCCGATTTTCTAGCCTTATATGACGAACTTTTCAACTTAAATTGGAGGATTCTAGACTCATTTAATGATGTCAATGAAATGGTATCAAAATTCTATGATATACTCTTCAATGCTCTCAATAAGCACGTTCCTAGGTGTCTCACATCAAAACCAAAATATCCACTTTGGTACACACGTCAAATTATCCTACAGACTTAAGTGGCAGAAAACGGAATATCCTAAATACCTGGCGGATTTTAAGAGAGTTCGCAACCTAACGAAACACCTTATTGCAGAAACGTACTCCAATTATATCTCCAACACTAAAAATTGTAACGATTTGAAATTGAGACGCTGATCGGGTTGCCTACATTATAGTTTTATACGGGTGAAAAATCCGCCAAGGTGGTTTAAGACGGATTTGCGCGCGCAGGAAATTAAGATATTTTGCCGTAGCGAAGAAATATGGTGGCGAATCCTCGAAGAGGACCGCGAGTTATTGGTATTTGTTGCGGAAATTATTGCTAAGGTAAGATTTAAAATTATTTAACGTAAGTGTGCTAATTTTGTTATTAAAACAATTAAACAGGCGGGTGCTTTCGGGCCTGTTTTATCGTTGCCGAACGTGAATTTAATAACTGGCACGTATCGTGGTATCGATTGGCAAATGGCGATCGCTCTCTGGTCATAGTGCATATTGCTAGAATTTCTGAACTTACACCAGTCACCGTATCTACCGCACGATCCTACCGACGTCAGCTGCTGCTAGCATACCCGCTTCGGTAGTCTTCGCTATCGACCGCCGCTACCGCCGCTACCAATCGGAGGCAATCCATTGATCTGCGCAGACGCATCCCGTACCGTCGAATTCTGGCATTTGTATGTATTACCAACACAGCGCGAGGCTACAGATAAGGTCAGAAATCTTGTTGACATATTTTTGAATTGCGATAGCGCTTTGAACCGTTTGTGAAGGATATGCGGTTATTCAAAATTTATTGCGATCATTTAAATTAAACCGCGTCACGATTTTCTGGGGAGACATTTTTATTTAGTTAATATTATTTTAGGATATTTTTGATTATCGTATTTTTATGTATGTATATTTGATTCCGCCTCAAGGCAGTGCCCTTGAGTGGCGCTCAACGTATTTTAGAATTAAGAATTTATTTTGTTATTAAGTATTTATTCTTTTTATTTCGGAATTTAGTTTTAGTTAGGCAAAAAGAAATGAAAATATTTTATTTGAATTATAAGTACCAATTTATGTTTATTTTTATTCTAAAGATCATTATTTTTTATTAAAAATCAGTTTTAAGTTTTGTTCATGGTTAATCTGTTTTAATCCCACCTCCAATGTTCACCTATATAATTTCAGAGGAGCCGGTACAAAATAATGATAAAAAGAACCCCAAGGACCTATGGAAATTTATCTCCAGCAAGAAAGGGACAACGAGAATACCTGGCAAGTTATATGATGAAAATCGTGAATTTACAACACCTAAAGATATAGTAAATGGTTTCGCGGATACCTTTAAATATGTCTTTTGCAGTAATGCAACTCCCACCGTTGATACCATTTATTCTAACTGTCCTCCTTTCACAATTAACAAGTAGATGAAGCTCAGCTTGTATCCATTATGGCTTCCCTTCCAAACAAACTCACTGCGGGTGATGACAAAGTTCCAAGTTTTTTTACTCAAAGATTGCAGATATGTCTTAGCCAAACCTCTAACATCAATTATTAACCTTTTAATATCTAAAAGTAAATTTCCCAACCGTTGGAAACGAACACTATTATACCCAATCTTCAAGAAAGGCAACGCCTCGCAAATAAGCAATTATCGTCCCATCGCAATCCTATCGAACTTCGCCAAGGTATTGGAAACAGTGCTATTAATAACATTTTTAACAACGTGCGATCCTACATCTCGCCCTATCAACACGGATTCATGCCAGGACGGTCGACACTAACAAATCTTGCTACTATTTCGCAGTTCCTTTCTGAAGCTTTAGATGTACGAGGCCAAGTTGATGTCATATACTCCGACTTTTCCCGAGCGTTTGACTCTATCAATCACAAACTGAGAATCTTGGGTCATTTGGGGCTGTGCCAGCGGTTACTCAGTTTATACAATCCTACCTGCACAACAGATCTTGCTTTGTGTACTACAACGGTTTTAAATCTTTTGAATTCTCACCGTCGATTGGTGTCCCACAGGGCTCCACTCTTGGCCCCCTTCTCTTCAACATTCTTATTAATGATTTGCTGGGGATGCTCACCTGCCCGGTGTTAGCATATGCCGACGACCTCAAAATTTACCAGAGGATCCAATGTTAGAACGATGTCGATATGCTGCAATCGAATCTAAATATCAAATCTAACTGGTGCTCCCGTGTAAATTTAAAACTCAACGTAAACAAATGCAGCGTTATAAACTACAGTCGAAGACGCAATGCTCTCACAAGAACTTACCATATTTCAGGTCGGTCGTTGACTGCTTCAAAGACCTAGGAGTTACTTTTGACAAGAAACTCACTTTCACTGCCCATATTAAAGCTATTTGCTCCGCAGCCTCCAGAGCATTAGGTTTTATACTGAGAAACGTTCGTGAATTTCGAAATACTGATGCTATAAAGTCATTATACTTCGCTTTTGTATCAAGTAAATTGGACAGTCATTTCCTTCTACTAGATCGCCTCCATCGGCGATTTTTAAAATTTTTGTCTTACAAACTTGACGGTACTTAGCCATCTATTGGAGCGAATCAAGAACATCTACTTGAAAGGCATAACATGATAGTATTATCGACCAGATGAGACCACCACTGCGCCACAATTCTTAGGAAACTAGTATACGGAACAATCGACTGCCCCCAATTACTTTCCGGGATACCCTTTAATGTTCCTCAACAATCAACCAGATTCTCTTCATCATTCCGACTGCCCACACCAAGGACATGTGTTCTGCAGCGGTCACCGATCTTTACAATGTGTCGTTGCGCAGAAAAGTCTTTCGATGACTTATTTATATAAAATGTAACTTAAATGTTGTTTCTACTGTTAATACTTGTAATTTTCTGTATTATTTTTTTCTTGTAATACTTATTTTCTTGCATTCACCTTCTATTATATTGTCCTGTAAGTAGGAAATCCTGTTGGACAATAAAGGCTATTATTATTATTATTATTATTATTATTATTATTATTATTATTATTATTATTATTATTATTATTATTATTATTATTATTATTATATTAAAATTGCTGAAAGTAGTTTTGACTATGTGTTGGTTCATAGTGCCTGCCGAATTTTATCACAACGAATAGTAAAAATTACGAGTGCAGAGCGCGTTATTGTTGTTTGTTTAGATAGCGCCAGGCGAATGAACGGGTATTAAATTTCAGTAGACAAGTGAACTGGATAAATAAATATTCAAGATTTTAATTTCAATCGACAAACTTTTAACTGGTTTTGCCAGTTCCATTTTCAATACTTATTTTTATTGTACAATTATGAATTACAATTATTATAAATATATGTATAATATATACAGGGAGTTTTTCTTTAAAGTATAAGTATTTCTGCTTAAATAATAAGTGCTGATTACAAACATCACGAAAAATTAAGACACTGCGAACTGGCCCGATGGGGTTGTACCCAACAGGTATATTTTTAGACGAGACCGCCAACAACAGCACGTTAACTAGTCAAACTAAATATTTTTCAACCAGTGTAGGCGACACATTAGATGTATTGTTTATAAACATTCAATGTCTTAGAAATAAGGTTATTGAATTCAAAGCATTCTTAACTGAGCATAACTTTAAATATAAATATCTTTATTTCAGCGAACACTGGCTGAAAGAACAAGAAATATCTCTTTTTACCTTCAACCATTATAAAATATCATCATTTTTTGCGCGCAAAGAACATATACACGGGGGAGTGCTTCAACTGGCTCAAACGAATATTTCAATTACAACTCTGGATCATCTAAACAGATTCTCTAAAGAAATTGATTGTGAGGTAGCTGCAGAATTACTTCGGATCAACAACTTAATAATTGTAACAATTTACCGCTCGCCCTTGGGCGATTTCATTGAATTTCTATGCACTTTGGGTGGTTTACTTGATGCTACAGATCTAAACAAAAACATTATTCTAGGGGGAGACTTCAATTTGAAATTTAATATGAACGACCCAAGAGCTGCTCAGTTGTGCGACTTACTTAACACGTATGGTCTCAGTAGTAGGGTTAACTTCAACACAAGACAGAATAACTGTTTATAATAATATCTTTTATATAATAATGTCTTTTCAAACACGAACAAGGCTTGTTTAAATGTTAAATCAGTCGATGAGGGAATTTCGGATCACCTTTTAATTTTGTGTCTGTCTGTTCCAGAGTCATTTTACAACTCTGAAGCACGTTTTGTAAATAGTTTTAGGATACGGCATCGGGGTCTTATACAGCCCCGATACCGTATATCTGTGATATAAGGTTGTGTTGTCCGTTTCGTGTAGGCTCCGACATCGGGGTATTTTTACACCCCTGGTGTTGTCCTTTGTAATATTAGGTTTAGGTTGTGATTATCTTGTGTGTGTTGGTTCCAGTATTGGGGTCCTTTACAATCCCAATGCCGTCTTATCTGTAATAATAGGCTCCGGCATCGGGGTCTTTTACAACCTTGACGTCCTCCTACTTGTAATATTAGGTTTAAGGTGTTTGTCTACTTTGTGTATAATCGGTGCCAGGGTCCTTTACAACCCTGGTACCACAAGATCTGTGATTTTAGGCTTAGGTTTATTTGTGTATTATATATTTATCTTAGTGTTTTAGTTGATTCTTTTGTTTTTATTATTTAGTCTTCAAGAAGACGAGTAAACCGGCTAATGACCTTGTAGTCAAAGCCGGTAAGGTGGGAGGGGTTTTTTAGCCGGTAGTCCTCCTGGAGGGAGTCCGACACTTCGTCCGTAAATGGATTTTCCCCTCCCACACAACAACAAACAAAAAATAAATCAATGTAAATTAAAGAGTAAATTACCTTTCGATGATGAATCTGGCTCTTCGTTGACATTGTCGGGATTGAATTCGACAAGCTTGTCTTCATAATCTTCATTAGAAACGGTAAATTTCAACGGGATCAAACATGAGAGTTTGGAAGTGTGAGCGTTGATTAAAGTTGTGTGTTGTAAGTAATTCACAAATGAATTAATGAACGTCTTTTTTCCTACTCCTGTCTCTCCCAACAATAAAATGTTAATTATCTTATCATTTTGGCCAGTCGAACTCGGTAATTTTTCCTCCATGACTTTCTAAAAAAAAAAACAATTTTCTTTAATTACTTACATTTTTAAATCGAATATACATGGATGTTTCGTATCTGTATAATTACCAGGGATGTTAAAAAAACGTTTTTTTTTTCATTCTAATTAAAATAAACAGTTTTTTTTTTAATAAACCGTGTATTTTTCATTGAAACAGCGTTTAAAACATTAACAATTAAAAACATGTTTAAAACGTGTTTAAAACACGTAAAAAGCGTGTTTAAAACACAACATACAGGGAATTTTTCTTTTGAATATATATATATATCCCGATAATTACAGCGTTTTTTAAATTTGCGGGAATTCATTGTTTAAAAGTGGTTAATTTGAGGCTTTAAACGAGTGTTTTCCACTCCCAGACTAAGCATGAAGTAAAATTTCAAGTTTAGAAAAGCCTAAGAATTTGGATTGGTCGCGTAGCGAAGCGGAGCGGCCAAACCAAATTAGGCTTTTCTAAACTCGAAATTTTACTTCATGCGCCACGCTTAAAAACACCGATTAACAGTGAAGTTAAAAAAACTAACTAACTAATGAAGTTAAAAAAACTAATCACTGTTTTGAAAAATTTGTTCAGCGCAGAATTTGACTCACGTTTTAATCACATCTGCATATTAGATTGCTAAAGCCGTATATTTTAAACTTTACGATATTTCAGTGTTTTGTACATGTGGCCTAATTTGGATTGGCCGCTCCGCTTCGCTACGCGGCCAATCCAAATTTTCAGGCTTTTCTAAACTCGAAATTTTCCTTCATGCTTAGTCTGGGAGTGGAAACCCTCGTTTAAAGATTTGGATTAAAATCTTTTCAAAAAACAACGAATAACGTAAAATTTACAGTGTATGTGAAAAATTTCCTGTACCTAAAAATAATATTTATGCACACACAGTTGTGATATTTTATTGTAATAAAACGTTATGTTTAATAATCTAATTTGAAATCTAATACATTAGAGTTGTTGGGTTGCCTATAATCACTGTTTTGAAATATTTGTTCAGTGCAGAATTTGACTCACGTTTTATTCACATCAACATACTGAGAGTTTTATGTAACACCGAACATTTTCATAACGAGAATTTTTCTTTGAAGTATCGATATGCATACGTTGCACATTTTCCGATGCTCAGTTTATTAAAACAATTCAATTTGAAGCTTCAAGCGAGTGTTTTCCACTCCCAGGCTAAGCATGAAGTAAAATTTCGAGTTTAGAAAAGCCTAAAAATTTGGTTTGGTCGCGTAGCGCGAAGCGCGGAGCGGCCAAACCAAATTTTCAGGCTTTTCTAAACTCGAAATTTTACTTCATGCGCCAACGGTACAAAACACTGACATTACGAAGTTTAAAACACACTGCCATACTTTACATTGCATCAATGTTTTGTACCGGTGGCGCATGAAGTAAAATTTCGAGTTTAGAAAAGCCTGAAAATTTGGTTTGGCCGCTCCGCGCTTCGCGCTACGCGACCAAACCAAATTTTCAGACTACTCTAAACTCGAAATTTTACTTCATGCTTAGCCTGGGAGTGAAAAACACTCGCTTAAAAGTTCAGATTAAATTCTTTTAATAAACCGAGCATCGAAAAATATGAAACGTATGCATATGGATACTTAAACGAAAAATTCTCGTTATGAAAATGTTCGGTGTTACATAAAACTCTCTGTATATATAGGTGTGGTGCATTTTTTTATACGTGTGGATTTGGCCTAGTTTGGATTAGCTACGCGGCCAATCCAAATTCTTAGGCTTTTCTAAACTCGAAACTTTACTTCATGCTTAGTCTAGGAGTGGAAAACCCCTGGTTTAAAAATTCAAATTAAAATCTTTTTAAAAAACAACGAGTGTCGTAAAATGTACAGTGTAAAATTTACCCTGTATTCAAAAATCACATTTATGCACACATATTTGATATTTTCTTGTAATAAAATGTTATGTTCAATAATGTGATATGAAATATCTTCAACAAATTATCTAAAATTTAAAAATGTAAACAAAAAATTCTAATGAAGTAGTATAAAATATAATTAAGCAAATATAAAATAATAAAAAAACGTTTGTAACAAATTTTACGTTTCAAACATCTTTTAAACAAATTTAAGATTTAAAACATGTTTAAAACAAAACCATGTAAAACACGACGGCTGTTTTTAAACATGTTTAAAACACTGTTTTAAATGTAAAAGACGCGAATCAAACTGGTTCTTATGAGAAAGAAAAAATCACAGGGGTTTGACCTAATCGACTGGATTTTTTCATAGGTCGATGGGTTCATTTCTAAAGTATGGACTGGCAGAGGCTTAAGAAGAGGGCTGCGTTCTGCCCCAGGTGCCATCACTAAGGGGGTAAGAAATGACAAAAATTTATTTATAAATAATTATTATTATAATAATATTTATTACAGGACATCCCAATTACAGAGTAATATTACAAAAGTAAAAATTCTTAAAATAATATACAGAGAGTTTTATGTAACACCGATCATGCCAGAAAATGTTCAATGTAAATTTTCCTATGTTCGATGTGTTCTGGGACGCATCAAAGCATTGAGTGAGATTTCATTGACTACGATTTTAGTAGTTCAAACGCAACTTGCATTTGACGTCAAAATTAAATGTGTCATTCATTAATCGCCTTCATCACTAATAGAATGTTAATAATAATAGCAAAGAAGAATAAGAAAGAGAAGAACAGATTTTGCTTAAATGCAAAAATAATAGAATAACAGATTCCTGTTACCTCCGTTTGCTAATATTTCAAGATACAATACAATACAATACAACTCTCTTTATTCTCATGTAAGCAACATATTACAATTATGTATACAGGGTGAGTCACTAAGCGGAAATCGGTCTATAGTGGGCATATTGTTGAAAATAGCAAAAAAAGTTTCAAATATAAGTTGTTCAGAATCAAGTTTTTCATAACCTAAAATTATTGCTAAATATGGCGGCCTTGCGGTTATACCGGAAGTAAACACCAACTTCCGTATTTTAAATAGAACACCCTATATAGTTTTACATTTTTGGATTGCTCGTTAAAAATAAACATGAGTTTATGCACACAATATTAGGTCTCAGTTGAACCGTTTTCGAGTTATTTCATTTTTTTTTTTGATAAATTTGACAATTTTAGAGCTCAACGCCATTAACAATATCTTCAAAACGAAATAAGTCAGAGTTGTGCGGCTTACGGTTTTGGATTCGGGAAGAAATGTAGTATTTGTTTAGGTTTTTGCCATAAGTCAGATTTTCTAAATTGAACCGAGTCCGTTGACGGTATTCTTCAGTACTTCAAACATGCATAACTTCATTTTTTTTTAAATAGAACCATCTATCTTGAGATACTTTATCTGATGCGAAATTAAATTTCCTTTTTATTGATACCGGGTTGTTACCATATCCTTCCAACAGTTTTTGAGAAATTTGCGATTTTGTAAAAAATTTAATACATTTCGTATTATCGCGTTAGCTCTAGATACTGATAATGTTTGGTGATTTTGTTTTGACATTTAGTTAATCATTGAGATATTCCCTGTTTTTTTTAAGTTCATTTTAAAGCTTTAAACAAGTGATTTCCACTCCCAGACTAAGCATGAAATAATATTTCGAGTTTAGAAAAGCCCCGTGAAAATTTGTCGAGGGTCGCGCAGCGACCCGAGACAAATTTTCTGGACTTTTCTAAACTCGAAATTTTACTTCATGCGTTACGCGTATAAAACACAGATTTTAAGCGAAGTACGAATATACATAAATTTCACAATATTTGAGTAATTTATACGCGTTGTGCATGAAGTAAAATTTCGATAGTGTTCGTCTCTAAGTGACTTAGGGTTTGAGCTCGAACACATATGTTCGTGTCGTCTGCGTAATTTACGATGTATTGGTTGGAATTATTTATTATTTTAAAAATATCATTATTGTGAATATTAAAGTAAAATAAAGTAAAGTATTTATTTACGGAATTTATTTATAAACAGAAATGAGCCCAATACGCTACCTTGTGGCACCCCCAGGACCACATCCAAAGCGTCAGACCGACAGACCGTGCCCTGATTAGCTATTTCTACAATTTGTTTCCTTCCCGTGAGGTAACTTTCCAACCAGTTATAAGCAGTTCCTCTGATTCCGTAGTGGTGTAGTTTGGAGTCTATACAATCAAACGCCCTAGACAAGTCAAGGAAGATGCCGCACGATATGGTGTCTTCCTCCATACCCATTAAAATATATTGAGTAAAATCGTATAGTGCTGTGTTTATACTTTTTTCTTTCATAAATCCGTGTTGATGGATGGTGAATACTTTTTAAAGAAATTTCAACATTTTTCAACCATTACATATTCAAAGATTTTTGAGAAGGTTGAAAGTATGCTAATTGACCTATAATTTTCCATTTGAGATGAATCTCCACTTTTAAAAATCGGCTTTACAATGGCTAGTTTTAGTTTTTCCGGAAAGATCCCAGTACTTAATGAATTATTAATGATATGACAAAGAGGTTCACTTATATTATCGATACATTTCTTTATTATGTACATAGATATTTCATCGAATCCGAAGCTTTTCTTATTTGCTATGATTTTGATAATACACTGATCAAAACAATTAGCGGGTCACTAATTTGTGGATCCATAAAATTCAAACGGGAAATTACATGCAAATAAAATTAAGGACATCTGAAAGACGCTCTATTTAATTGTTATAATTGATACATAGGGAATTATCAGCATCGCACACTTCCGGAGTATCCGTAATAATGAACAAGAACTACCAAAACTAAAGTGAAATATTGTCTCCCAAATTTGATTCAAAGAGCTAGGACAGCCTTGTTGAGATCAATAAACAAACGGAGATGTTTGCAACGGACAGTTTGACTTAAGTTAAGTGAAAATGAGACATCTCAACGAAGTGGAAGTTGTTAGTGCTATAACATTAATTGAAAATGGCGAAAGCCTTCGACAAGTTTCAAGAAACTTCAACGTAAGCCTGTCTGTGATTCAGCGATTGTGGAACGGGTACTTAGATACAGATCAATATACCAGGCGAGGTGAGCAAGGTCGCAAGCGAAATACAACTCAACATCAAGACCGATTTTTACCGATTTCGAGTCTTCGCAATAGAGTTTCTACGGCGAAAGACCTCTTAATTTCCCTCAGGATGGCGCATAGAGTCACTGTATCAGACCAGACAATTAGGAATAGGTTGAGGGAATCAAATTTGAGGGCAAGACGACCCGTCCGAAAACCCTCTTTGACACGACCACAGAAAAGCAAGGATTAATTTTGCTCGTGAACATGTCGCATGGCAACTTCGACAATGGAAGTCTGTGCTCTTCACGGATGAATCAAGGTTCCGTATTACTCGTTGCGATGGCCGAGTACGTGTTTACAGACGCCTAGGAGAACGCTACGCAGCTGCTACTGTCCAGGAAGTCGAAAGATTTGGAGGTGGTTCAGTTATGGTTTGGGGTGGGATTAGTATCGACAGTAGAACCGATGGCATATGGAATAGGTCCTAACTTTTTGTTAATGCAGGATAACGCAAGACCACATACTGCGCGAATCACTTTAGACTTCCTACAAGAACAGGAAATTCAAACAATGGTGTGGCCTGCGTTAAGTCCTGATTTAAATCCCATAGAGCATGTTTGGGATATACTCGACAGACGTGTTCATGGTCGCCCGCATCCTCCTCAGACCATCCAACAGCTAACGGCGGCTCTTATTAAAGAATGGGACGCTATACCACAAGAAGACCTTCGAAGACTTTTGCGAAGCATGCCAAGACTGTGTAATGCCGTTATTCGTGCTATGGGAGCACATACTCGTTACTAAATTACCACTTTATGTACAAAAGTTTACATTGACAATTAATTTAATTTCGTTTTGCACTTTGGTTTTGGTAGTTGTTGTTAATTATTACAGGTACTTTAAAAGTACGTGATGCTGACACTTCCATACGTGCCAATTAAAACAATGAAATAGAGCGTCTTTCAGATATCCTTAATTTTATTTGCATGTAATTTCCCGTTTGAATTTTATGGAGGCACAAATTAGTGACCCGCTAATTGTTTTGAGCAGTGTATTTTTGAGCTCAAAACAACTAATTGGACTAATAAAAATGGAATATGGATTTTGATCTATATCGACATTATTCTGATCTGAATTTGTTGTATTTGTAGATTTGAGCAAATTTGACGCTGCATTTACGAAGAAATTATTGAATTTATTAACGTCTTTTACAGTGCATGGACTTTCACCATGTATACGTTCTTTTTCCCCTGTTAAATCTGCAATAATTGACCAAGTTGTCTATTGACGTTAGAAGAATTTATAATTTTGCTGTTATAATGCCTGACATGATCATTTTTAAGTAATTTGTTATATCTCTGTTTGCATTCTTTTAATTTATGTTTACATTCATCAATATGATATACTAAGGTGTCGTATAGGAGAAGTTCTTTCTTACATGCAATTGTTTCATCTGCTAATTTTATGTTCTGTTTGCTTTGAGTATTTTTTTAAATTTTTAATGGAAATTCATTATTAAAATATTTATGTAATATGTACAAAAATCTGTTAAATTGATTATTTAAATCATGTTCATTATACATTGATTGCCATGATTCAAGGGATAGCTTTTCATTAAATATATTTAATGTATAGGATGAAATATTTCAAAATTTGCTGATCCTACAATTATCAACTTGCGGCTCGCATTCAAATGTTACTAACTGTGCTAAATGATCTGAAAAACCAGTGCATTCTACGCTACAAGAATTTATAAAGTCATAATTTGTAACTATATTATCATTACATGATTTCTTTGTCTTAGATATTCTGGTGAAGTCTTTAACCAATAGCCTACAATTAAATGATTCAACCTGTACTTTTAATTCACTTGAAATTTTATCATTTATAAAGACGTCAATATTGAAATCGCCACAAATAAAGACGCGTTCGTGTTTATTTAATAAGACTTGCAATAATTGATCTAATTTATTTAAGAAAATATTTACATCACTATCAGGTGTTCTATATACAGGGTCCTGCATCTCACCTCCCGTCTTCTATAGCTCAGTTATTAATTTAGTTAGGATTTTGATATTTGGCAGACTTTGCCTGTATCCTAGGGCGTATTTCAGAAAAATATTTTTGATTATACAGGGTGTATCAAAAAAGTGTGACGTCATGATGATATATATTTTTAAACTAAATGGTGTACATTTTGTTAATAATTTGAGTGCCTTTTATGGTTACCTTCATACCCCTAAATTTTTATAGAAATCGGTTTAGTGATATCAGCCAAAAAAAAAATAAAAACTAAAAAAATCGGTTTTGCACTATTAATTTAAAAAATTTATAACAATTAAAAATAGTATCTCGTCAATTAAATTATAGATGGTACTTATTAAAAAAGGTGTAATGAGCCCGATAGCCAAGTTTGGTGGATATGAATTATACAGAGTGTGCAAAATTTAGTGTCAAACTTTTTAAATTTTAATGCACTGTATTTTTCTTATTTTAAATTGGAACCCCTGTATATTTTTATGTCATTCCATGCGGAATTAAAAAACAAACATTTTTCCTAATTACAACCCTATCACAATTCCTAACACATAAAAAGTTATTTGCAGGAAACTCGTTTTATCAACTAATCCAGTAGCCATTTTAATTAATAAAAATCGAAGGTGGCTTTGAAAAACAATTTATTGACATAACATATTTTGTAATTAAATTGCATCTCGAAAGTCTTAAAGGATTCACAGATTTTCGTCTAAACATATTACACATTGTGAAAGTACAATGAGATCGAAAAAAAAATTATTCAGAGCAGGCATTGACTACTACAAAACGATTAGCAACACTGATTTCAATTCAATAAAAACAGGAAACTTCAAATAAATTTAAACACAAAACAGTATTCTGAAATGTGTCTTGCCAACCATGTTGTTCTAGTCAAGGCCTGCTCTGAATCATGTTTTTTTCCGATCGCGTGGTATTAAGTTTTGTATAAAAAATAGTTTTAGTAATAACATTTCATAAAAAACATAACAAAAATACGCATTTCTAAAATGAATCACCTACTAGAACTTATGTTCGATATGTCTTCCGTTCTCTTGGAGGCACAATTGAAGACGATTATGAAATGACCTTGCAACTCTTCGTAATAGGTCGGGTGTAGTGTTGTGAAATGCATTTATGATTCTTTGCTGCATGTTTTCTGGTGTGGTTGGAGGTTCTTGATAAACGATTTTCTTAACGTAGCTTCACAAAAATAAGTCTAATTTAGTTAAGTCGGGGGATCGGGGCGGCCATTTACTTGGCCCTCCTCTTCCAATCCACCGATTCGGGAAGGTTGTGTTGAGATGATCCCTGACTTGTAATGAATAATGTGTTGGGGCTCCATCCTGTTGCAGCCACATTGCATCCCTCACAGCCATTGGTAAATGTTGACATAAATCTGGCAATTGATTTTGCAAAAAATCCAGATACGTTGGTTCATTCAAATGTCCGTTAAAAAAGTGAGGGCCAATAATATGTTCACCAATAATTCCCCCCCACACATTATTTGCCCATTTGTATTGTTGATCAACATGCCTAAAAACTCTTGGATTGTGGTCGCAATAATAATGGAAGTTATTCACGATTCACAAATCCATGTTTATGAAAGGTGGCCTCATCAGAAAATAAAACCTTATCAAAAAAGTCAACATGTACCCTAATTTTAGTTTGCGCCCAGTTGCAAAATTCGACACGTTGATGAAAATCTTGTTCAAAGAGTTCTTGATGAAACTGGATATGATATGCATGGAAACGGTTGTCCTTTAAAATTCGTTGAACGGTTCTTTCGCTTACATCCACGGCAGCAGCGACTGCTTGTTGACTAACGGAAGGATTTTCCGTAATTGATAATAGCACTGGTTTTCTATAGTTTACATTACTCGTATGTATAAATCTCTCCAATACGTTTTCCAGGCTCCTGTTGTCTGGATGTCGTCGTTGCGGATACCGCTGTGCGTAAACTCGACTTGCCAAAAAAACAGTCCTTTTGGCATTCTCCTAATATGAAAATCATATCTACGAGATCGTCTCGGTTGTACTTCATGACAACAAATTCTTGGATATAAAGATCTTAACTCATAATGCTTTTAACCACATACATTACTTAAGTCAAAATGGGCTTTTGTCACTTTGTTGAACAATAAATTGTTTTTCAAAGCCACCTTCGATTTTTATCATTAAAATGGCTATTGGATTAGTTGATAAAACGAGTTTTCTGCAAATAACTTTTAATGTGTTAGGAATTGCGATAGGGTTGTAATTAGGAAAAATGTTTGTTCTATAATTCCGCATGGAATGACATAAAAATATTCAGGGGAGCTAATTTAAAATAAGAAAAATAAAGTGCTTTAGAGTTTGAAAACTTTGACACTAAATTTTAGACACTCTGTATAATTCATATGAATAAAACTTGGTTAACGGGACTGTCAGACCTTATTTAATAAGTACATAATTTTATTAATGAGGCACTATTTTTATTTTTTATTAATTTTTTAAACCAATGGTGCAAAACTGATTTTATTTAGTTTTTTTTTTTTGCTGAAATTACTAAACCAATTTCTATAAAATTTGAGAGGTATGTAGGTATCCATAGAAGGCACCCAAATAACGAACAAAATATATAGCATGTAATCTAAAAATATATATCATAATGACGTCAAACTTTTTTGGGACACCCTGTATAATCAAATCAAAAAAAAATCCTGGAATACGCCTTAGGATACAGGTAAAGTCTGCCAAATATCAAAAGCCTAACTTAATTAGTAACTGAGCTACAGAAGACGGGAGGTGAGATGCAGTACAGGGTCCTGCATCTCACCTTTAAAAAAAAAAAAAAAAAAAAAAAGACCTTTATTGGCATATCTCCACACTTTACATTACATTTACCTTTACATTAGCTCTCATTACCCTCCCGTATCCCTCTTACCCTCCCTTCTCTTTTCCCTCTCCCTCCCCAGCTTTTCCAACGTCCTTACCCCGCTCCCATCCTCCCTCATCCACTCCACTACCCTTCTATTCCCGTTCGCTCCCAGCCACTCCTCTTTCACCCCCTCACATTCCTCCGCCAAGTGTCCCCACGTATCCCTCCCCTGTCCACACAACACACACCTTCCATATTCTTCCCCCATCCATACTTTCCTTCCTCTCTCCTCCGATCCACACCTCGCCCTTGCCACAATCATCCTATCCTCTCTACCCCATCCCTTCCGTATCAAATAATTCGGCACCCTCCCATACACCTGCCACCTCCCATACATATCGTTATACTGACTTCTGTCTATACACCCTTGCCTTTCCTGCCCTTCCACCTCCTTCCCTTTCCCCCTCACCCACTCATCCATCTTCACCCCATTTCCTAGCCATTCCATTACCTTCGCCTCCGACAGCCCTACCCTCTCATACATTACACGCCACCGTCACATTGTTCCCCATCCACTTCCCCCACTTGCCCCACGCCATTCCCCACGCCTTCCTCGCCTTACCCTGCACCCACCTCACATGCTCCTCATACCCTCCCGTTCCTTTAAACCAAAACCCCAAATACTTGAAGCTCTTTACCCTCTCAATAACTACCCCCTTCCACTCCAATTCTTTCCCCTTCCCCTCCATCCCCTTATTTCTAAACTTCACCCACTTCGTTTTCCCTACATTCACATTCATTCCCCTTTTATCCATAAACCTCTCCACTCTCTTCAACATCTCTTTCATCCCTTCATACTCTCTTGCAACCAACACCACATCATCCGCATACGCCAGCATCCATACCTTCCTTTCACCCATCACCACTCCCCCCGCCTGCCCTTTCCTCATCACCTCTTCCAATTCACTCATATATACATTAAAGAGCATCGGGCTCAGCGGGCACCCCTGCCTCAAATCCTCCCACGTTCTAAAACACCCCGACACCTCCTTCCCCACTTTCGCCACCACCCATGTCTCCTCATACACTCTCCTCACCCACTCCACCATCCCCTCACTCACTCCTCTCCTTCTCAAGCACTCTATCAAACTCCCCCTCGGCACCGAGTCGTATGCTGCCGTCAGATCCATAAATACCGCATACACACATCCTTTCTTCTCCATCACTCTCTCCACCATTCGCGCCAGGGTAAAAACATGCTCCCACGTCCCCCTCCCCCTTCTAAACCCTCCCTGCGTCTCCGGCAGTATCTCACCTATACGTGTGGTGTATTTTTTTATACGTGTGGATTTGGCTTAGTATAGATTGGCTACAAGGCCAATCCAAATTCTTAGGCTTTTCTAAACTCGAAATTTTACTTCATGCTTAGTCCAGGAGTAGGAAACCCTTAGTTTAAAAATTCAAATTAAAATCTATTTAAAAAACAACGAGCGTCGTAAAATTTACAATGTAAAATTTACCCTGTATTCAAAAATCACATTTATACACACATATTTTCTTGTAATAAAATGTTATGTTCAATAATTTAATTTGAAATATCTTCAACAAATTAGCTTAAATTTAAAAATGTAAACGAAAAATCCTAATGAAGTAGTATAAAATATAATTTAACAAATTTAAAAAAACGTTTTTAACAAATGTTACGTTTAAAACATGTTTTAAACAAATTTAAGATTTAAAACATGTCTAAAACAAAACCGTGTAAAACACGACGGCTGTTTTTAAACATGTTTAAAACACTGTTTTGTAACAAAGTGTTTTAAACATAACAACCCTGATAACTACATATTCTCCTATGTATGTAAAAGACGCGAATCAAACGGGTTCTTATGAGAAAGGAAAAATCATAGGGGTTTGACCTAATCGACTGGATTTTTTTACAGGTCGATGGGTTCATTTCTAAAGTATGGACTGGCAGAGGCTTAAGAAGGGGGTTGCGATCTGCCCCAGGTGCCATAACTGAGGGGGTAAGAAATGACAAACATTTATTTATAAATAATAATATCAACATCATTCTGTGTGTGTGAGTGCATCGAGTGCATTTTAATTGGGTTCAATCTCAAAAAGTGACACGGATGTGACCTTGTTTAGTGAATAGTTTAATGTTAGTGCCCGTAGGCCTCCTGTAAATCAGAGTGTCTTTGCTTAAAAGCAACCGATTTAGTTATTTTTCTTATTAATAGTCATATGACTCAAACTAACCTCAAATTATTTTCTGTTGTTCGAACACCATTCATACATTAAATCAAGATTGTTTATTCTGAGATTTAATTAAATTTATTTTACTGACGAGCATATTAGCCTAATGGATAAGAATCCGACTGTCATGCAGTGGACACAGGTTCGCTGCCACAGCTAGGAAAGACTTGTATTTATGAATTATGTATTCTTTATTTAAGTAAATTAAAATTAACATATAATAAAATACCTTTTCCTCTGTTCTCTATTGTTTACCCTCCCTTGGGCTACCTGTGCTTGTTTTTATTAATTCACCCTGATAGCCCCCTGGGTGTGATGTGTCCTTGTCTTTGTCCTTACTGTTTTTACTATTTAAATCAAAAATTATTTTTGATATATTTTTATGAATCTATTTATTTCAATTTAATTTAACTTTAATTTTAACCTGTAAATTGCGCTACATATACTAATGCACTATAAATTGCTATAAATGTACGAGATCTGTTGCGTCTGGATTTACTTGCACGTATTGCAACTCGGTTTTTCAATATAGTTGCTTAAAATGTTATAAAGGTTTCTCTGACATTGACCAAAATATTACTTCTTTATCACAATGCCCAGGCTGTAAAGCCTTTGATAAAGATAGAGTTGATAATAAAACACCTACAACTCGATCACAAACAACTAAATTTCCAGCTATCTCTGATTCCGTATCAGGTGTTAACATTTGCAATGACGTTGATCATTGCTCTTTACACGTTGAGGTAAAGTTATTAAAACAGGAAATTGTAGAATTGAAATCATTTATTACATGATTTTGATCTCTCTATAAAAAACCTAATTCTTGCCAATAATAATGAGATAAAAAATATCATTACTTCTGCATTATCATCCTTATCTGATTCTGCAGATACCAATAGGTGTGTTAACGTGGAAGCATGTAATAACTCGAACACTTCTAACAAACCTATAACTATTAAACACACTGGAAATAAAAACATTAATAATAATAATCAAAATCTAAAAAATTTGAAAACTACCGATAATTCAGTCACAAGAATTAGTACCACTTCTTCAGCGTCTACTGCGCGGCCTATTGGCGAACCTACAGTTAAAATTACTGCTTCTAATTTATGCTTAGACGCTAATAGTGGCTTAAATACTGCGATTACTACAAACTCAAAGGTGAACAGTTCTAATGCATCCCACGTTATTTGCGGTACTGCTAATAGCACCGTTATCAAGTGTGCTCCTAAAAGAGTTTTTTACTATGTTGGCAACTGCGCCCCGAACACGAAAGTTGACGATATTAATTCCTGGCTACATACTATGGATGTACATAACACAGTATGCATTCCACTTATCAGCAATAATCTATACAGTTCTTTCAAAATTGGCATCGGTTGCGATGAAGTGGATTCTATTATGGTAGCTGATAAATGGCCAAATGGTGTTACTGTTCGTCTCTTCTCAAATCGATCGAAGAAACGGAAATCGAACGCTTTTTTACCAGGAACAACAGCGTCTTCGGTAATAATATAACCCAGTATTCTACATCGTCCGTAAAGGTGGCTGCGCCTATGCCCAAACTACGGGTTTATTACCAGAACGTTCGCGGTCTTTGGACAAAATTAATGGATATAACTACAACAATACCACTAATGGATTAAGATGTTCTTATTCTAACAGAAACTTGGCTTCATGACAACATTTCAAATGCCGAATTAGGTTTTGATAGTTTCAGTGTGTAACGTTCACTTTTACCGCCGATAAAAATTGGAACAATATTTTTATTACAATGTAGTATTTCAACATAGACAACCATGTATACATATTTGTGATTAATTCTTTCAAGCTAATTGAGCAAATGTTTCGTTTGTTTTCTTCTTTTATTGTCGTCAATTAGCTAATTCTGATCATCATTAAGCCATCTCTAACTATTGTCTAGTTATTTTTTAAATTGATTTTAATATTTATTCTATTAATGAATTAATTAAATAAATATTGGCAACAGCGAGTTATTTTGTCGCGAAGGTGAATTTGAGGAAATTTTTGATTATTATCTTCCGGGCTGTGTGCTCGACGCGATCTGTGTGATCGATCGTTAGATACGTTGAAATAAAATCGTAGTGCATCTGTGTGATCGGCGCATTAATTAAATTAGCTAAGTTCTTATCTCTTCAGGCCACACAATACCTTCAGGCCTGCCGGCCTGTCGCCTATTTGTCTATTTTTTGAGGATTTAACCAGGAGAGGTTTATCCACCAGTATTTCCTTATCGCATTGTATTGCGGACGCTCGATTGGTGGGCGGCTTTGATTTTCTCATCATCTTCTTGTTTTTGGAAATCGCACGAATTTCGGTATTCGTATCGAGCTACCGGAGCTAAAGTGCGGTCGATTTGGAGTGAGAACCCGGAGGAAGCGCCGCAACGCAAATGATAAGTTTTTGAATATTTTTTTTATAAAAAGTGCAACAATTTATTTTCGTTACTCGAGAAAAATCCACAAAGTAAATTTAGTGACAGTGTTTTTTGTTAATATTTAACGGATCAAATATTCGTTTAAGTATTCGTCAATTGCGTGTTGAAATTTCAAAATTTAAGTTAAAAAAAAAAGAGAAATCAACTAGGAGAGTAAATTTAATTAAGAATATTTTCTTCATTTGTAATCGAAGTTGATTAATCAATTACTTTGATTTTTCTTTTTTTTTCTGTGTAAATCGTATGAATATAATATTTAAGATTTAATATCTTATTTTTGAACGAATTCTATTTTTCTTATGAATATTTATATTTTTTTTGTGTAAGTCGTATGAATATAATTTTCAAAATTCAATATAATATTTTTGAATGAATTCTATTTCTCTAATGAAATTATATTAATGTTATATTAATTGCTGTTATGAATATGTAAGGGAAAGGTGACGTCATTTTTTTCAAACAAATAGTGTTATTAAATGTTATTATTTAAGTTGATTTGATTCAATTTAATTTAATTAATTACAACCAAATGAACCGGATCTAGTTAACTTTGATTTAGGATTGATTTTTGTTGATAATTCTTTACTTTGACATTATTAAATAAATTATTGATTTAAAAAAAAACTTTCTAATTTTCTATTTTTTTATCTCAATATAATAAAGTTTTCCTAATTTCTTGGTTTAGTTAGGAAGATTAATTTTGCTTAAACCAAGTGGCGCCCATAACATATTTTTTATTTTTTTGTTTTTGTTTCAAATATTTTTTTATTTCGATCCACGACCTGCCTCCAGACAAAGAGCTGCCGTACGCAGGTTATAAGTGTTTATAGGTGTGATCGTGATTATGTTGCGTCAAATAAATCTCGTGGTGGCGGCGTTCTTATAGCGGTCTCTAATAATTTTGACTCTCATGAGATTATAGGAAAAAGTTGTATTTCAGATGAACTGTATGTAGCTATTAATTCTGAGTGCTTCTCCATTCTTGCTGGCGCAGTTTACATACCTCCAAACTCTGATTTGTCGGTCTACTCAAGTCATTGCAATATTATAGAATCGATGACTAATTACGGTATTATGTGAATTTTTGGTGATTATAACTTACCAAATGCAACTTGGATTAATGAGGAGTTTGGCGTACGTTATAACACTGCATGCCCAAAATCAGAATTGGTAGCTAACATATATAGTTATTTAAATTTACATCAGGTTAATTCTGTAAGAAATATAAATAATGCGCTTCTTGACTTAGCATTTATAGACTCTATTTTATCTTTGGATTCTCTACTTGAGGCAACATCTTTTCCTCTTGTATCGTGCGATAAGCATCAACCAGCTCTTAGCTTGAACCTGCATCTACCATCAGAATATGTCAACTCTTGGACAGACAATACTGTTGTTTTTAATTTTAAAAAAGCGGATTATTTATCCCTTAATAATCTGTTTATTAATACACATTGGGATTCTATTTTTAATGATTGTAGTATTAAATTCGCTTGTGACACATTCTATACGTACATTTTCCAAGCATTTGAAATGCATGTTCCACTAAAAAACAGGTATAACATTAAAAATAGTTTCCCAATATGGTTTAGCAAAGAACTAAAATCTCTAGTTATTCTAAATAAAACGTTACATATAAAGTACATGTTGTCAAGCTCTCACTCTGATTACTTAGCATTTTCCTCAATACGAGATGAGTGCAAGCTCTTATCCAGATTGTGTTACAATAATCACGTAGAGGTCTCATGTTAGATCGAAGAGGGGTGGGGATCGTATACTGGCTAATTTTCTTAGGGATAATAAGGTTGTCAACGACAGAAGTAGTATAGCTGATTTGATTGCTGATCATTTTGAATCAGTGTATAGACCAGCATGTTCTTATAATAAACAAATGACATCTTCATTGATTTGGCCATCATCTCTTCACTTAAATCGAACACCTGACATAAAAATCACGGGGAGGTCCTTAATACATTACAAACTCTTAAAGATAACTATTGCCCTGGCCCCGATGGTCTGCCTGCTTCCCTATTAAAAAAATGTGCATTCGCGCTTAGTAGACCAATATGGTTACTTTTTAAATTGTCACTATTTAGTGGTTGTTTTCCATCTTGCTGGAAATTAATAAACATAATTCCAATATATAAGAATGGCGATAACAAACTTGTTCAAAATTATCGCCCTATATCCATAATTGCAACAATCCCAAATTTTTTTGAAAAATTTATGACGGATTTTTAACTAATTCATTGCAATCTTCAATCTCTCACAAACAACGGGTTTCGAGTGGGGGCATCTACGGAATCTAATTTATTGTTATATGATTCTTACATTGTCAACGCCTTGGAACGCGGTTTTCAAGTTGATTCCATCTATAACGACTTCTCTAAGGCGTTTGACTCTGTTGATCATACGCTGTTACTCAACAAGCTTCATTATGTTGGCATTACTGATATTCTTTCACTTTGGATAGAGTCCTACTTAACAGATAGGTTGCAAGTGATTAAAATTGGGCAAATGACATCAAGACCCCTAGAGGTTACTTCTGGTATTCCTCAGGGATCACACCTGGGTCCCTTGTTCTTTAATATATTTATAAACGACGCTACAAGCTGTTTTCAGAATGCCAAATGTTTACTTTTCGCTGATGATATGAAAATTTATATTCGTATTGAATCGACTCTTGATGCCACAAACCTGCAAAATGAACTTGATCACTTTTATAGCTGGTGTAACGATAACAGATTAACGCTAAACATCAAAAAGTGTAATATCATTACTTTTTCACGAAGTACAAGGTCGATCATTACAAATTATGTTTTCAACGATGTAGCAATAAATCGTGTTGATAGAATAAGGGAGTTAGGTGTCACTGTGGATTCAAAGTGGTCATTTGCACACCATATTTCAAATATTGTCACGAAAGACTATCAGATGCTGGGTTTTGTAAAGCGTAACAGTAAGAACTTTACAAATAGTAGAACGCTGGTAACACTATATAATTCGTTAGTGTGACCCCACTTGGAATATTGTTCAACGGTATGGTCTCCATACACTGAATGCGACATTAATAAAATTGAGCAAGTTCAAAAGAAATTTGTAAGGTACCTTGCCTATAAACTTAGTGCCGATCAGCCCTACTTGGATCTTTTGACGACTTTTGGCCTTCACAGCCTTAAGCACAGGCGTGTAGAAGCTGACATTAAGTTAGTATTCAAACTACTTAATGGATATTTGGATTGCCCTGATCTGTTGGCTAGTATACGGGTTCCACCGCGATCTCTTCGGTCTGACATTACTTTCCATATCGGCTACAGGCGCACGGATTATGCGAAATATTCCGCTTCTGTTCGGGTTTTGCGTCACGCAAATATTTTAAATTTTGACTTTTTTAATGGGTCTTTTTCATTATTAAAGCGCCTTTTAAAAGATTTGTAACTTTTCTTGTTTAGTTTTAAGTTTAGTGTTTGTACATATTTGTTTTTTTGTATATTGTATTTTTCTTGTAAATGGCAAGCCGTTGAAATAAATAAACAATAAATAAATAAATAAATAAATAAATAATAATAATAATAATAATAATATTTATTGCCCAACAGGACATCCCAATTACAGAGTAATATTACAAAAGTAAAAATTCTTAAAATAATATACAGAGAGTTTTATGTAACACCGAACATGCCAGAAAATGTTCAATGTAAATGTTCCTATATTCGATGTGTTCTGGGACGCATCAAAGCATTGAGTGAGATTTCATTGGCTACGATTTTAAGTAGTTCTAACACAACTTGCAATTGACGTCAAAATGAAATGTGTCATTCATTCATCGCCTACATCTTCAGAAGAAGAATAAGAAAGAGGAGAACAGATTTTGCTTAAATGCAAAAATAATAGAATAACAGATTCCTGTTACCTCCGTTTGCTAATATTTCAAGATAAGTTTATACAATGCTTTAGTTTCACTGAAGATTATTAAAAACTTCGATTCAGCGTATTGTGTAAACCATTTGATCAGGACCACCCCAAGTGCGCTGCTTTGGGTGTACCAGCAAAAATGCCGTCACAAAACTGCCTTTCGGCAGTTTTAAATATAAATATTCCAAATTTGAAGAGCGTGGCGAGGCAGGTTTGCAAGTACTGCACCTAGGTCTGCTGTCAGCGCAACAACACTGAGGTGTTAGGTGTGCTGCTTCATTTGGCAAACATTTCAATTTTCATTTATTTGCTAACATAATACTCAATAAAGATAATGTAGGTGTATTTATTAATTTATTGAATGCGTAACTTACAATGAATTGAATTTTTCCTTTGGGTAAACATGCATAAGCTGTAAATTTTCCGACATTCGCTGTTTTTTAAAAGAGTTCAATTTGAAGCTATAAACGAGTGGTTTCCACTCCCAGACTAAGCATGAAGTAAAATTTCGAGTTTAGAAAAGCCCCGTGAAAATTTGTCAAGGGTCGCGCAGCGACCCGAGACAAATTTTCTGGGCTTTTCTAAACTCAAAATTTTACTACATGCGCCACGCGTATAAACACTAAAATATTGTGAAATTTGTGTATATTCGAACAACACTTGAAATCTGTGTTTTATACGCGTGGCGCATGAAGTAAAATTTCGAGTTTAGAAAAGCCCAGAAAATTTGTCTCGGGTCGCTGCGCGACCCGAGACAAATTTTCACGGGGCTTTTCTAAACTCGAAATTTTACTTCATGCTTAGTCTGGGAGTGGAAAACACTTGTTTAAAGTTTCAAATTAAACTTTAAAAAAACAAGGAATATCTAAAGATTTACAGAAAATTCGAAAACATACAGGGAGTTTTTCTTTTAGGTATACGTAATTCAAATTCAGCAAATATTCTGTAAATCTTTAGATATTCCTTGTTTTTTTTTAAGTTTAATTTGAAGCTTTAAACGAGTGTTTTCCACTCCCAGACTAAGCATGAAGTAAAATTTCGAGTTTAGAAAAGCCCCGTGTTGCGGATATCTCGCGACAATTATTATTTGTGAAATTGTGCGTTTCTTGAAATGTGAATTTGTAAATACGTTTTTATTTCTAAATACTTTTCCACGTATAACTCTATTCTAAAACATGTTTCAACCTTATTTTTATACTATTGTGCTGAATTGCTTTCTATATATTAGTTCTGCTTGCTGTCACATTTTATTGCTCTATTAGTCTATTTAATATTTTAAGGAATGTAAGCTAACAAGGACGTGTCGAATTTCTTCTCGGTTAATGGGCTTTTGTAAATCTGCACGGACCCTTTTTATGACGAGGGGGTGTTGTTTTGGTCACGGTGTATTTCAGAGAAATCTGCGTTCAGATATGTACATGGCCATGTGGCCAATTCTCAGAAATGCATCCCTTAACGGAAAATTACAAGTTTAGGTAAACGAAGGCACCTCCCTTCTTTTATCTAATTGGTAACTTGGAAATATACGGCACAACGCACCCCCACTCTGCATATTTTTCGAATTTAGAATTTCAAAATGTAAAGCACTTGCTTCAAAAACCTCAAACTATACACATCGCGCCTTGTTAACTTACACTACATTCAACTTATAAAAATACTTAAAACGCATTCAAATTTAGTTAAACTTTATTCTGTATATATTGTGTATATATTATTTACGGTGAATATATAACGTTACGAATTTTATTACTTCACTTATTCACCCGCATCGGAAACAGTGGCGATTTCCGAACCAGTCAAACAGAAATCACCACAGAGAATTATCTTCATTCATTAAAAACAAAACGATAATTTCTCTAATACACCCCGTGAAAATTTGTCGAGGGTCGCGCAGCGACCCGAGACAAATTTTCTGGGCTTTTCTAAACTCGAAATTTTACTTCATGCGCCACGCGTATTAAACACTAAAATATTGTGAAATTTGTGTATATTCGAACAACACTTGAAATCTGTGTTTTATACGCGTGGCGCATGAAGTAAAATTGCAAGTTGCTCGTGGCGCATGAAGTAAAATTTCGAGTTTAGAAAAGCCCAGAAAATTTGTCTCGGGTCGCTGCGCGACCCTCGACAAATTTTCACGGGACTTTTCTAAACTCGAAATTTTACTTCATGCTTAGCCTGGGAGTGGAAACACCCGTTCAAAACTTCAAATTGAACTCTATTATAAAATCGACAGATGCCTGAAAATTACGTAAATAAAAAATTCACTGAATGTCATTAAAACCGGAAAAGTCAGAGAAAAGTCATGGAATTATATTTAAATTGACCAAAACACTATCAAAAATATGATTTTATAAAATTTATCAAATTAACTTAAATATTAACAAAAACAATGAAAACAATTTAACAAAATAAGGGTTTCTCTAAGAAGAAAGTTATATTAAAATGCCAGGCAAAAAAATCTTGAATCAGGGAAATGTCGGAAAAATTTAACATTTCAGATTGTGGCTACCATGTCAGTTTTACTTCAAATAATATTAAACATAATTTTGAAAACTAGATTATTATCTTTCAAAACAGTTTTAGTCATTTAATGTTCTTATCAAAGAACTCCCTGTGTGTCTTTTTGAAATTTCGTATTTACCACAACAAACCACAAACCTTGCAAGTCTTGAAAGCCATAATTGAAGAAGAAATCACCAATTTGGGGCCAGATGTTTTACGAACACCAATTCAAAATGTTGTAAAACGAGCACAATCAACATTAACTTAAGAGATGGTCATTTGACCGATATCATTTTTTCAACTTCATATTATCAATTTTACACTTTTAAATTAACTTTCTAACTTTCTTATTAGAAATAAAACGATATGGGCAAAAAGTTGACCATATTTTTTATTTCTAATAAAATGGCAGCAAATTCATAATATGACATTACTTTTGCCTTATATTAACGAGACAAAAAGTTTATATTTTAAGAAATGTTAATTTTTGTTTTTTAACATAGATTTACTGTCCTTGTTTACGCACGAAGTAAAATATAGAGTTTAGAAAATTCTGAAAATTTGATTTAGTTGCGTAGCGAAACGGATAAAACACTGAAATATTGTGAAATGAAAAATATACTGGTTTTTACTTATTATGTTTGAATTTCATAGCAAATTCAGTTTGATTTTATTAGAAATATCTATGTCCCGAGATATTCAGGAAGTTTTTCTGACGTCACACATGAAATTCCTCGCGTGATGTGAAAAGTCAATGTTATTAAACTAACAAGGTCAACGCGGTTTTAAATTAGGATAACCTTATACACTAACCACCTTGTTTGCTGACGTCACGCGTGGAAGTCCTCGCGTGACGTCAACAATCAAGGTAATTAAAGAGTACAAGGTCGGCTCGGTTTAAATCAAAACAAACTTACTTACACACCTTGGTTGATGTCGTCACGCGTGAAAATCCGTACGTGACCTCAAAACCAAGATCATTACTGTGCAAGGTTGTCTCGATTTAAACCGAGCCGACCTTATCACGCGCGGAAATACTCACATGACGTCAAAATCACAGTCATTACTGTATAAGGTCGACGCGGTTTAAACTGAGACATGCTTGTATAACGTTGTCTTCATTTAAACGAGTGTTTTCCACTCCCAGACTAAGCATGAAGTAAAATGAAAATTTGTCGAGGGTCGCGCAGCGACCCGAGACAAATTTTCTGGGCTTTTTTAAACTCGAAATTTTACTTTATGCGCCACGCGCATAAAACACTGATTTCAAGTGAGGTTCAAATATATGTACATAGAAATCACAATATTTTAGTGTTTTATACGCGTGGCGCATGAAGTAAAATTTCGAGTTTAGAAAAGCCCAGAAAATTTGTCTCGGGTCGCTGCGCGACCCTCGACAAATTTTCACGGGGCTTTTCTAAACTCGAAATTTTACTTCATGCTTAGTCTGGGAGTGGAAAACTCTCGTTTAAAGCTTCAAATTGAACTCTTAAAAAAAACAACGAATAACTAAAGATTTAATTTAATAGTCGAGGCTGTTACTTGGTCAAATTCCATATCAACACTTTTAGTAAATAACACACTTGGTTAAGGTTTCACTGTTTATTGATTGACACTGCAACAATTATTTCGCCACACAGTGGCTTCATCAGGCAGATGAATAATGAATGAATAACTAAAGATTTAACTTTTAAGAAAAACTCACTTTACATCAAAGAAAAGTCATTTGGTTGTACGGTAAGCCATCAGCTGTTCAGTTGTCAGCACGTAATGTACTTGTCAAAGCTTGTCAAAGCATGCACGTATGTCAATCATACTTGTCAAGATGACAGGCTGGTATGATGCGGTTACTAGATAGGGCGTGGGTAAAATAAATTATCAGGCAGTCGGTAAGAGGCTGGTGAGCGGTGTACTCTGCGACGCACGTTTTTGGACTACCTAGTTTTCCTAGTTAAAAGAGGGACTGTTTACTCGTTATTGTTTTGTGTTACTCGTTATTGTTTTAGTTCAAATAGTACTTATAGTTTACTTTAAATAAAAGTAATGTCAATACTTGACTTAAGTGATTCAGTGTTCGCTCCGACATGTATATGCAGAGTCCTCCAGAAAAATGTATATACACTTTAAGGAACAAAAACTATTTATTGTGAGTTTCTTTTACATTTAAATTCTGATTACACATGTAGTACTGTCTTTAGATAAGCATATGGTTACTTTAGATGTTTTAAATGCTGGCAAACGGGTTATTAAATAAACGTTGAACTAAAAGTGTAAATTCACTTTTCCGTAAAAGTTTACATCCGCTATTGAAAGACGTTATTGTCGTACCATCTGATACGGTAAACTAAGACTCTAATAATAATGAATTATAAAAACATTTGAATATTTCAAGTACTCTCCGAGAAAGAAAGATCAGTTGTTTCATAAGATATTATTATTGGAATATTTACTCGAGTAATTAAGTTGTTTAATAGTGTTAATGCAGAGTTTAAAATCTTTTTGTTTGAAGTAAATAAATTAAACTTTGTGAACATGTTTAATATTTCAAAAAGTGAATAGACTTTTAGTCTAAGATTAAAATTATAACAACTATAAATGAATCAAATGATCTCTCAAATAATCACTGGAAGGTTTTCTCAACAAGAAAACCTTGCCGTGATTATTAGAGTATGTTCGATAAATCTACGCTGTTGTATTGTAACTACGTTTTACATTTTCTATTTTTATCATTTATCAGAGCTCCAAATTGTTTTTTGTGTAAAACCTTTTTTTACTTTGATTACAAAAATATTTAAACATCTCGAGAGCTTCACGAGATAACTCAAAAGATTGCTCGAATAATTTCTTAAATGATCACTTCATATCTCGTATGATTATCGAATTATTATACGAGTGATAATTCGATAAGCATACGAGATATGAAGTGATCATTTAAGAAATTATTTTATTTTATTTTATTATGCATTTCATACACATGATATTCGAATAAAGTTTTAAGCTATGTATTTCTTTCCCCAGAGATTATTTTTATTGCCATAACTTTATTGTAATAGATTATTATCTGAGTTCTCATTTAAGTGATCTTCACTAGCAACCATTTGAGTGATAATTTGAAAAATCATGCAGTCTCTCGAGCAATCATTAAAGCGATTGATCGACAACCAATTTAAGTACAATACCAAAGATTCGACTACATACATCACTACGTTACACGACATGTATCATTATCTAAAGTAAAACATTTTTTTTGTTCCATATTTCTATTTTCTGTTGCCTTACATATGTTTAGATCCGTTAAGATCATTTTCTAAGTAAAACTTAGTTTAACAAGTGTTTTATTTTACCCAAGTTTTAAGTATAATAAAAACCGTAAGTAATGAAAAAAAATCAAAGTGCTACATGTAGAATTGGCCCACGCTCTCCATCCGGTAGAATTCGACCTATTCGACGACTATGTCCGCAGTAGAGTCAGCAAGATAAGCTACAAGAAAAGTCAAACCCAAACAAAGAAACTGGAAAAACTCCTAACACAACAACGTCAACAACAACAACAACAAAACAACGCCAGTAGTGCGCCAGAAGGTAACACAGTGTTTTACAATAGACATAAACAAATCGGATATAGAATTCACAGAAAAAGAAAAATCAATATTAATGTTAGGACCAAAATATTCACCACATGTCAATGTCTCCTCTTTTAAAGAAACATTAGTCGTAGAGTCAGAAATCGCATCAAAAAACACAAACATATCTGCAATTGACAAATCAAAAATAGCTAAACTAATAACACAAACAGAATTCATTTCAGACTCAGACACAAAAACAATCAAATCAATAAACAAGAAAGTAAAAAGCAATAATTTAATAGTAACAAAAGCAGATAAAGGCAATTCAATAGTCATTTTAAAAAACGATGAATATATTAAAAAAAGTAGGCAATTTCATAAGCACTTCCAATATTAGAGAAATGAAGAAATATCCGACTAATCAATTATTAAGCAAACTAAAATCCATGAACCCAAGAACCCCCAGACTATATGGTTTTATTAAAATTCATAAGCCCGACAATCCCATCCGTCCGGTAGTATCATATATAAACTCCCCAGCTCGAAAAATATCCGTTGAACTTAATTCTATTTTTAAAACTATCACGGAACAAAGAAATACAGACAATAAAACAAATTGCTACTAATAATGGCTATTCGGAACATCTGATACACAAATTAATTAATAAATTCCAATCAAAACAAATTCAAAATTATATATACGCTATTAGCCCAGCCACAAATAATTCATACAAAATTCTAACATTCTTTGGCACACTCAGCTCAAACATTAAAAATATTTTTTAAAAACGAGACATTGACATTGCTTTTAGATCAAATACTAAACTCTGTAATTTAATATTCAACGCAAAAACCCCAATAAATAAGATGTACAAGTCAGGAATTTGCAGGTTAACATGTCCAGATTGAAAAGGAGTATACATCGGACAATCAGGTCGTGATTTTCAAACCAGACTAAAAGAACATCATAGATCATATAATTTAAAACATGAGAATTCAACTTTTGCAAATCATTTGTTAGAAACAAACCACAATTTCGGTAATGTACCATGTACTTTCGGTAATCCATCTCACCGAAAAAGTTAAGAAAATGAATTTACTGGAAGCCGTTGAAATACACAAAGCAAAAATTAATCCGGGAATTTCCATCCTTAACGACCAGGTTGACCTGATGTACACCCCTCTCTTCGAAGCGCTTTAGATTTAATATATATACCTGTGTAACTCGTGTTTTAAGTACTTAGTTTGAGAATGATTACCGTGTAATTAAAACTAGTCACTGAAGTAAAATAAAAGTGGTATAAAAAAGTTAAGAGTTTTCTTTATATCAAAATTGAAGATGTACCACGAAGTGAACGCCTCCAAAATCCAAGAAATGAAAAAAAAAGTTCATTCATTACTTCAAGAATGGGCTTTCTTCGTATTAGGTGTAACCGAATACGAAGAAAGCCCATTCTTGAAGTAATGAATGAACTCACTAGAATTTTCAGACTGGTGCGAGAAAAGTTTTCTCTCACACATATTTATAAATTTCCAGAGTACCTTCTGATTTAATTATCCTCTTGTTATAAAGGAGGATTTATATCTCTCAATAACTTTTGCATAATAAGAAACTAGTGATCATTCATTCGAATGAAAATAATCAATTGGTTCGATTATGTAAATAATCTAACATCTTCAGATCTACCAGAGATCACTTAAATTGCTCGAGAAATCTCTCATATTATTGCTGAAGATATCGCTCGAATAGTTGCTCAGTGGATCCACTCCTTCACATGAATCATAGCTCGTATGCTGATTTCATATTCCAATTGTATTTGTTTAAACTTTTAAGCTGTATATTTTTTTCCTGCAGAATTATTTTTTTTATTGCCATTATTTTTAGAATTATTCAAGTGATCATACGAGCAATCACTCTTGCAATTACTATAGCGATCATTTGAGCAACTATTTGAGCAATCATTGGAGTGATCATGTATTTAAAGGCTGTGGAATCTTTTACGATTTCTGTAGAAGTAGTTGGATTAAACATTTAAAAGTATTGTTTAAAAGCAAATACTTATAAAACATTTAAACAAAATCATTGCATTGCTAAATGAATACATTGCGGTGATAATAAATTATAATTGTTTTGTTTTGGGAGAGTGTTTGAAGAATTTCTTGGATAAATTAGGGTTACAAATCTAAACCATATAGGAAGTCGACCTAAATTTTTATTAATAAATGCACTTTCTACTTGCACATGCACCACTATAAACATTTTTTAATCAGAATTAAACGAATAAAGTGCATTTCAAAACGGATGTGAAGTTAGCAATAGATTCCAGCAATAGATTTGAAAAATTCATATTTCTAAAATTATTTGCTAAAAAATTAAACTACATTAATAGTACGTTCTAGTGCATAACCTATGTATATTTATGACATAACCACCCTTAATTCTCAACCCCATATAGAAAAAAAAATTGTACTTTGTTATAAACACGCTTTAAATTCAAATTAAAATTAACCAATGTTCCCAAAATGCCATACTGAAAGTAACCATACCGTTAGACAGTACACACCCTTTGCTATTGATTGCAACGATAAAATTAGGGTCACCGCCCTCAGAACTAAAAAAAAAAAATTTAGTCACTTACACGCACACGCTTCTTTTTCAAATTAAAATTTTTCAATGTTCCCAAAATGCCATAACAAAAATAAGCATACCAATGGACAGTACACACCCTTAGCTAATAAATGCAACAATAAAATGAGGGTCACCGCCCTCAAAACTTGAAAAAGATATTTTTTTTTGTTCTTCGTTCTTACACGCACACGCTTCTTTTTCATATTAAAATTTTACAATGTTCCCAAATTGCCATAACAGAAATAAGCATACCGTTGAACAGTACACACCCTTAGCTTATAATTGCAACAATAAAATAAGGGTCACCGCCCTTAAAACTTGAAAAAAATAATTTATTTTATCTTCGTTCTTACGATTAATTAAAATTTTAAAATGTTCCCAAATTGCCATAACAGAAATAAGCATACCATTGGACAGTACACACCCTTAGCTTATAATTGCAACAATAAAATTAGGGTCCCCGCCCTTAAAACTTGAAAAAAATAATTTGTTTATTCTTCGCTCTTACGCGCACACGCTTCTTTTTCAAATTAAAATTTTACAATGTTCCCAAATTGCCATAACAGAAATAAGCATACCGTTAACTAGTATCCACCCTTAGCTTATAATTGCAACAATAAAATTATGGTCACCGTCCTTAAAACTTAAAAAAAATAATTTGTTTATTCTTTCTTCTTACGCGCACACGCACAGGGTATGTGCTGTCCAACGGTATGCTTATTTCTGTTATTGCAATTTGAGTCCATTGTAAAATTTTAATTTGAAAAAGGAGCGTGTGCGCGTAAGAACGAAGAACAACCAAATTATTTTTTCAAGTTTTAAGGGCGGTGACCCTAATTTTATTGTTGCATTTATTAGCTAAGGGTGTGTACTGTCCAACGGTATGCTTATTTCTGTTATGGCAATTTGGGAAGATTGTAAAATTTTTATTTGGAACAGAAGCGTGTGCGTGTAAGAACGGAGAACAAAAAAATATATTTTTTTCAAGTTTTGAGGGCGGTGACCCTAATATTACTATTGCAATTATTAGCTATGGGTGTGTACCACCCAACGGTATGCTTATTTCTGTTATGGCAATTTGGGAACATTGTAAAATTTTAATTTGAAAAAGAAGCGTGTGCGCGTAAGAACGAAGAATAAACAAATTATTTTTTTTAAGTTTTAAGGGCGGTGACCATAATTTTATTATTGCAATTATAAGCTAAGGGTGTGTACTAGTTAACGGTATGCTTATTTCTGTTATGGTAATTTGGGAACATTGTAAAATTTTAATTTGGAAAAGAAGCGTGTGCGTGTAAGAACGAAGAACAAAAAAAATATTTTTTTCAATTTTTAAGGCGGTGACCCTAATTTTATTGTTGCAATTATTAGCTAAGGGTGTGTACTACCCAACGGTATGCTTATTTATGTTATGGTAATTTGAGAAACATTGTAAGATTTTAATTTGAAAAAGAAGCGTGTGCGTGTAAGAACGAAGAATAAACAAATTATTTTTTTTAAGTTTTAATCGCGGTGACCCTAATTTTATTGTTGCAATTATAAGCTAAGGGTGTGTACTGTCCAACGGTATGCTTATTTCTGTTATGGCAATTTGGGAACATTGGAAAATTTTTATCTGAAAAAGAAGCGTGTGCGCGTAAGAACGAAGAATAAATAAATTAGTTTTTTTAAGTTTTAAGGGCGCTGACCCTAATTTTATTGTTGCAATTATTAGCTAAGGGTGTGTACTATCCAACGGTATGCTTATTTCTGTTATGGCAATTTGGGAACATTGTAAAATTTTAGTTTGAAAAAGAAGCGTGTGCGTGTAAGAGCGAAGAACAAAAAAATATATATTTTTCAAGTTTTGAGGGTGGTGACCCTAATTTTATTGTTGCATTTATTAGCTAAGGGTGTGTAATGTCCATTAATATGCTTATTTTTGTTATGGCATTTTGGGAACATTGTAAAATTTTAATTTGAAAATGAAGCGTGTGCGTGTAAGTGACTAAGTTTAATTTTTTTTTTTATTTCTGAGGGCGGTGACCCTAATTTTATTGCTGCAATCAGTAGCTAAGGGTGTGTACTGTCTAAGGGTATGGTTATTTTTGGTATGGCATTTTGGGAACATTGGTTAATTTTAATTTGAGTTTAAAGCGTGTTTATAACGAAGTACATTTTTTTTTTCTATATGGGGTTGAGAATTAGGGGTGGTTATGTCATAAATATACATAGGTTATGCACTAGAACGTACTGTTAATGTAGTTTCATTTTTTAGCAAATAATTTTAGAAATATGAATTTTTCAAATCTATTGCTGGAATCTATTGCTAACTTCAAATCCGTCATTTCAAACGATTCGTAATTCATTTAAATCGTTTAATTCTGTTTAACAAATGTTTTTAACTAAAAATCGGGCCGTCGGAGCATGTGCATGCAGAAAGTGCATTTAATAAAAAAAAATAGGTCAGCTTCCTATATGGTTTGTATCTGGAACGCTAATTTATCCAAGAAATCCTTTAAACACTCTCCCAGAACAAAACAATTACAATTTACCACTGCAATGTTTTCATTTAGCAATGTTACATATATGCTGACAACTATATTCTTAAGGATTGCCAAAAATACTTTACAAATGATAAAAAAAATATGTAAATTAATGAATCACTATCTTGCACGCACACCAAATTTTATAAAACACTGCACCAGCAACTCAGCGTTGGGACCGACACATCCAGTTGCTGGGTCCAGTCGAACTAGCAGAAGTGTATGTATTTCAAGGAGGCCAGCAATGAGGGAAACGGTCAGTGGCAGATTTCCTATTAAGCTAAGTAGGCTGAAGCCTACGGCGGCAAATTTCCAACGGATACCTAATTTCGACTTTGAGGCTTTTATGAATTTTTATTTAGACGAGAAACTTTATTTCTCTCGGCTGAATACCCCTGGAGAATAGTGTTGCTAACTCTAAACCATCAAATAAATGTCTTAAAGTCTTGTATTAAAAATCACCAGAAATAGATTTTTCGGTTTTTATTAAACGAATTTCAATTATGTTAACAACAAAAAACTCTGAAATAATTAAAAACTTTGTGAGACTGAAGAATTTTCAAAAAGATTTTGAGACTATTTTTTTGACATACAGGGAGATTTATTAGCTTCCTTACAAACTTTGGCATTTAAAAGTAGATTTAATTTCATGAAGAAATCATTCATATCATTGCAGGTTCTATCTCTCGCGCAGCGACCGAGCCAAATTTTGCGGGCTTTTCTAAACTCGAAATTTTACTCCATGCGCGACGCGTAATTAACACTGATTTCAAGTGAAGTTTAAAATATAGAAACATATTAACTTAATCAAAAAATGTCTCAAAATAAAGATGTAGCCAAGGAAAAAAAAAACACAAAACTTTTGTATAAACAATTTTAACCTTAGCTATTTTGTTTTTGGTCAAGAAACGAGAAAGTCAAGCCCAGATTTATTCCTTAACTGTAGCTTTATTATCGATTCAATCAAAAAAAGCTTTATACAAAAGTTGCAGACAACGAAAAAATGCGCAATATTTGTGATAATTTGAAAATTTACGAACGAGTGACTTCCACTCCCAGACTAAGCATGAAGTAAAATTTCGAGTTTAGAAAAGCCCTGAGCAAAATTTGGCTCGGTCGCACAGCGACCGAGCCAAATTTTGCGGGCTTTTCTAAACTCGAAATTTTACTTCATGCGCCACGCGTAATAAACACTGATTTCAAGTGAAGTTTAAAATATAGAAACACATCAACTTAATGAAAAAATGTCTCAAATAAAAGATGCAGCCAAGGAATAAACACACAACTTTTGTATAAACAATTTTAACCTTAGCTATTTTGTTTTTGATGAAGAAACGAGAAAGACTAGCCCATATTTATTCCTTTAGTAATAATGGCATTTTATGTCAAGAAACGCAGTCTAATATATCATCTAATGCTCCAAAATCGCAAATCCGCCACTGGAAACGGTTAATCAAATCATATCTAATCAAAATAATTCAATTTTGTATAGTTCACTTAATTATGTTTTATATCAACTGGATCGTCAAGTTAACACAGATACTTAATTTATAATTATGATCAGTATTTGGAGTATAATTTCCTGGGAAATCAACAGAAATGTTCGTCTTTCACCTTATAAATCTGATAATTGAATGTTTTGATAAAATGCCATTGTTTTATTAAAAATACTTTTTGATAGATGTCATCGCATCTGTTTTGATTTATGTTGAATAAAATGAATAAAAATTAAGTATCGTTTTCATTGAAATAGCACTTTATACAACCTTATGGTATCAAATAAGGTTTATAAAAGTAGATAAATATTGAAAAAATATTAAATTATTACTTTTGAATCAACTAGTTTTCTGATCGCCATCTATTAAAATAAGTGTAGACTGTTAAATGGCTTTGGAGTCGTATCTAACCCCTAGATGGCGGGGCAGCATGCCAAAAAATGCAAAACGAGTGTAAATTTTAATTTGAGCTTTCCCAGGTAATTTCGTGAAAATCAAACTTTACAGAAATGTTCAGGGGTCAAAAATAGGTCCGGTGTGCATCGGTTTTGCAAATCCGTGAGAATTTTTGAAGATTATTTCGTGGTTGAAAATAATTGCAATTTTCATGATTTTTTTCCGGAAAACCCATAATAGCTAGAATCATAAGCGATGCACACAGGTCCTAATATAGGCCCAAGATTATGTGTGAATTTTTCGTAACTCTAGCTTCTCTGGGAAGACTGGAATAAAAAATGACGATTTTCGTACATCAAAAATGACCCTTAACATGAATTACGTACTACATGTGTGATCCGTTTTTAAATGTAAAATAAACACACAATAAATAGGTTTCGTTCCTTAAAGTGTGTATACATTTTTCTAGCCGATTCTGTATAAATCAATCGGAGCTGAACCAGAAACCGAAAAAAAAACAGTTATTGGTTCCGGAACGAAAACCGGAACCGAAACAATATATGTTTGTTTAATTCAACTAAAACTAAAAAAGTTACGGTTCGAAGCATTGTCCATGAGTTATATCGTTGCCTTAAATTTAAAGATATATAAATTTAAATAAAGAAACATAACTTACATAGGAATGCTATAGCGTGTCATTCGAAAACGTAAACGTGAATGTATCACATGAAAATAAAGTGTCGGTATTTATAATAATTTATACTTTTATATTTTATATCATATCGAACATGACAACCATGATAATAATATTTACACAATTTATTTATATAATACTTGCAATAGATAAATATCTGTAGATACGGACCCAAATGAATCATAATACATTAAATATAATTATTAAATTAAAAAATACATTTATCGATAAACTCAGACCTTTTAAAGTACACCTTAATAATTACGATACGAGAGATACTCCTAACGTTACTATTTATTTCTATAGTTTCGGTTTAAGAGCAGTAGTGGCTAAACATATTTACGGGTGTGAAGTTACCAATAGATTCCGCCAATAGATCATAAAAAAACAATATATTTGATATTTTTCTCCACAGGCCTACTCATTGTACTCCATTCTAGATGATAACATTGATAAACCCGGTTTACTACCCCTTTCTACCCCTATACCTCCCCTAATTCCGTTTGATTATCAATTTGCATTATGTGCTCCTCAAAATTTTTAAGTTATTTTTATATACACATGTTCCTCATACTTCTATTATTCAATTAAAAAAGAAAAAATATTCACACCGCACCCCCGTAACCCCCAAAAAAATAAAAATGCATACTGGATTAATAACTATTTTTCGCCATTAAATTTTCCAAATATAAAAACTGTCTATGTACACACGTATTGCTTGCCTATGTTTCAACAAATGTAAAATAAAAAATAAACTACCCCCACCCCCATATGATCTTTTTTTTTCGAAAAATTATTTATTTGCGGTAATTGCTCTCACCATTGAAAATATTTACTTACAGGCGTTTTCTTCATACTTCAATTGTTCATTTTTGATAAAAATATTTTTCACACCGTACCTCCCCCACCCCTAAAATATGCGGATTTGAAAAATGACTGGATTTTTCATGACAAATAATTAGTTTTCAGTAATTGCTCCTACAAATTATAAAAATATTTTTACACAGGCGTGTTCCCCATACTTTCTTTATTCAGATTCTACAGTCAAATTATTCACACCGAACTTCCCCCGCCCCTAAATAATTTCGAATATAACACGTGATCATCTCTCGATGTTTATGATAAATAATTAGTTTTCAGTAATTGCTCCTCTGAGTTTTGCAAATATTTTTACACAGGCCTGTTCGCCATACTTCATTTACTTAGATTTTTACAATCAAATTTTTCACACCGAACTTCCCCCACCCCTAAATAATTGCAAATATAACACATGATATGTTTTCGATTTATTATGATAAATAATTAGTTTTTAGTAATTGCTCTTCCGAAATTTGAAAATATTTTTGCACAGGCGTGTTCCCCATATTTCATTTATTCAGATTCAACAATCAAATTTTTCACACCGAACTTCCCCCACCCCCAAATAATTGCGAATATAACACATGTTAGGTTTTCGATTTTTTATGATAAATAATTGGTTTTCAGTAATTGCTCCTCCGAAATTTGAAAATATTTTTGCACAGGCGTGTTCCCCATACTTCATTTATTCAGATTCAACAATCAAATTTTTCACACCGAACTTCCCCCACCCCTAAATAATTGCGAATATAACACATGATATGTTTTCGATTTTTATGATAAATAATTAGTTTTTAGTAATTGCTCCTCCGAAATTTAAAAATATTTTTGCACAGGCGTGTTCCCCATACTTCATTTATTCAGATTCAATAATCAAATTTTTCACACCGAACTTCCCCCACCCCTAAATATTTGCGAATATAACACATGATATGTTTTCGATTATTTATGATAAATAATTAGTTTTCAGTAATTGCTCCTCCGAAGTTTGAAAATATTTTTGCACAGGCGTGTTCCCCATACTTCATTTATTCAGATTCAACAATCAAATTTTTCACAACGAACTTCCCCCACCCCCAAATAATTGCGAATATAACACATGATATGTTTTCGATTTATTATGATAAATAATTAGTTTTCAGTAATTGCTCCTCCGAAGTTTAAAAATATGTTTGCGCAGGCGTGTTCCCCATACTTCATTTATTCAGATTCCATTATCAAATTTTTCACACCGAACTTCCCCCACCCCTAAATAATTGCGAATATAACACATGATATGTTTTCGATTATTTATGATAAATAATTAGTTTTTAGTAATTGCTCCTCCGAAATTTGAAAATATTTTTCACAGGCGGGTTCCTCATACTTCATTTATTCAGATTCAACAATCAAATTTTTCACACCGAAGTTCCCCCACCCCCAAATAATTGCGAATATAACACATGATATGTTTTAGATTTTTTATGATAAATAATTAGTTTTCAGTAATTGCTCCTCCGAAGTTTGAAAATATTTTTGCACAGGCGAGTTCCCTATCCTTCATTTATTCAGATTCAACAATCAAATTTTTCACACCGAACTTCCCCCACCCCCAAATAATTGCGAATATAACACATGATATGTTTTTGATTTTTTATGATAAATAATTAGTTTTCAGTAATTGCTCCTCCGAAATTTGTAAATATTTATGCACAGGCGTGTTCCCCATACTTCATTTATTCAGATTCAACAATCAAATTTTTCACACCGAACTTCCCCCACAGCTAAATAATTGCGAATATAACACATGATATGTTTTCGATTTTTATGATAAATAATTAGTTTTTAGTAATTGCTCCTCCGAAATTTAAAAATATTTTTGCACAGGCGTGTATCCTATACTTCATTTATTCAGATTCAATAATCAAATTTTTCACACCGAACTTCCCCCACCCCCAAATAATTGCGAATATAACACATGATATGTTTTCGATTTTTTATGATAAATAATTAGTTTTTAGTAATTGCTCCTCCGAAATTTGAAAATATTATTGCACAGGCGTGTTCCCCATACTTCACTTATTCAGATTCAACAATCAGATTTTTCACACCGAACTTCCCCCACCCTCAAATAATTGCGAATACAACACATGTTAGGTTTTCGATTTTTTATGATAAATAATTAGTGTTCAGTAATTGCTCCTCCGAAATTTGAAAATATTTTTGCACAGGCGTGTTCCCCATACTTTATTTATTCAGATTCAACAATCAAATTTTTCACACCGAACTTCCCCCACCCCTAAATATTGCGAATATAACACATGATATGTTTTCGATTTTATATGATAAATAATTAGTTTTTAGTAATTGCTCCTCCAAAATTTGAAAATATTTTTGCACAGGCGTGTTCCCCATACTTCATTTATTCAGATTCAACAATCAAATTTTTGACACCGAACTTTCCCCACCCCTAAATAATTGCGAATACAACACATGATATGTTTTCGATTTTTTATGATAAATAATTAGTTTTTAGTAATTGCTCCTCCGAAATTTAAAAATATTTTTGCACAGGCGTGTTCTCCATACTTAATTTATTCAGATTCAACAATCAAATTTTTCACACCGAACTTCCCCCACCCCTAAAAAATTGCGAATATAACACATGATATGTTTTTGATTTTTTATGATAAATAATTAGTTTTTAGTAATTGCTTCTCCGAAATTTAAAAATATTTTTGCACAGGCGTGTTCCCCATACTTCATTTATTCAGATTCAATAATCAAATTTTTCACAGCGAACTTCCTCCACCCCTAAATAATTGCGAATATAACACATGATATGTTTTCGATTTTTTATGATAAATAATTAGTTTTCAGTAATTGCTCCTCCGAAATTTAAAAATATTTTTGCACAGCCGTGTTCCTCATACTTCATTTATTTAGATTCAACAATCAAATTTTCCACACTGAACTTCCCCCACTCCTAAATAATTGCGAATATAACACATGATATGTTTTCGATTTTTTATGATAAATAATTAGTTTTTAGTAATTGCTCCTCCGAAATTTGAAAATATTTTTGCACAGGCGTGTTTCCCATACGTCACTGATTTAGATTCAACAATCAAATTTTTCATACCGAACTTCCCCCATCCCCAAATAATTGCGAATATAACACATGTTAGGTTTTCGATTTTTTATGATAAATAATTAGTTTTCAGTAATTGCTTCTGGGAAATTTGAAAATATTTTTGCACAGACGTCTTCCCCATACTTCATTTATTCAGATTCAACAATCAAATTTTTCACACCGAACTTCCCCCACCCCTAAATATTGCGAATATAACACATGATATGTTTTCGATTTTTATGATAAATAATTAGTTTTTAGTAATTGCTCCTCCGAAATTTAAAAATATTTTTGCACAGGCGTGTTCCCTATACTTTATTTATTCAGATTCAATAATCAAATTTTTCACACCGAACTTCCCCCACCCCCAAATAATTGCGAATATAACACATGATATGTTTTCGATTTTTTATGATAAATAATTAGTTTTTAGTAATTGCTCCTCCGAAATTTGAAAATATTATTGCACAGGCGTGTTCCCCATACTTCACTTATTCAGATTCAACAATCAAATTTTTCACACCGAACTTCCCCCACCCTCAAATAATTGCGAATACAACACATGTTAGGTTTTGGATTTTTTATGATAAATAATTAGTTTTCAGTAATTGCTCCTCCGAAATTTGAAAATATTTTTGCACAGGCGTGTTCCTCATACTTTATTTATTCAGATTCAACAATCGAATTTTTCACACTGAACTTCCCCCACCCCTAAATATTGCGAATATAACACATGATATGTTTTCGATTTTATATGATAAATAATTAGTTTTTAGTAATTGCTCCTCCAAAATTTGAAAATATTTTTGCACAGGCGTGTTCCCCATACTTCATTTATTCAGATTCAACAATCAAATTTTTGACACCGCACTTCCCCCACCCCCAAATAATTGCGAATATAACACATGATATGTTTTCGATTTTATATGATAAATAATTAGTTTTCAATAATTGCTCCTCCGAAATTTGAAAATATTTTTGCACAGGCGTGTTCCCCATACTTCATTTATTCAGATTCAACAATCAAATTTTTCGCACCGAACTTTCCCCACCCCTAAATAATTGCGAATACAACACATGATATGTTTTCGATTTTTTATGATAAATAATTAGTTTTTAGTAATTGCTCCTCCGAAATTTAAAAATATTTTTGCACAGGCGTGTTCTCCATACTTAATTTATTCAGATTCAACAATCAAATTTCTCACACCGAACTTCCCCCACCCCTAAAAAATTGCGAATATAACACATGATATGTTTTCCATTTTTTATGATAAATAATTAGTTTTTAGTAATTGCTCCTCCGAAATTTAAAAATATTTTTGCACAGCCGTGTTCCTCATACTTCATTTATTTAGATTCAACAATCAAATTTTCCACACCGAACTTCCCCCACTCCTAAATAATTGCGAATATAACGCATGATATGTTTTCGATTCTTTATGATAAATAATTAGTTTTTAGTAATTGCTCCTCCGAAATTTGAAAATATTTTTGCACAGGCGTGTTTTCCATACGTCACTGATTTAGATTCAACAATCAAATTTTTTATACCGAACTTCCCCCACCCCCAAATAATTGCGAATATAACACATGTTAGGTTTTCGATTTTTTATGATAAATAATTAGTTTTCAGTAATTGCTTCTCCGAAATTTGAAAATAGTTTTGCACATACGTGTTCCCCATACTTCATTTATTCAGATTCAACAATCAAATTTTTCACACCGAACTTCCCCCACCCCTAAATATTGCGAATATAACACATGATATGTTTTCGATTTTATATGATAAATAATTAGTTTTTAGTAATTGGTCCTCCAAAATTTGAAAATATTTTTACACAAGCGTGTTCTTCATACTTCATTTATTCAGATTCAACAATCAAATTTTTCACACCGAACTTCCCCCACCCCCAAATAATTGCGAATATAACACATGATATGTTTTCGATTTTTTATGATAAATAATTAGTTTTCAGTAATTGCTCCTCCGAAATTTGAAAATATTTTTGCACAGGCGTGTTCCCCATACTTCATTTATTCAGATTCAACAATCAAATTTTTCACACCGAACTTCCCCCACCCCTAAATAATTGCGAATATAACACATGATATGTTTTCGATTTTTTTTGATAAATAATTAGTTTTTAGTAATTGCTCCTCCGAAATCTAAAAATAATTTTGCACAGGCGTGTTCTCCATACTGGTGGAGAGAACATCCGGAAGATAATCTAGTGTCATACGAACTCACAAAGAGGACGATTTTGAGTGATATTTCGCGTATTTATGATCCCCTAGGATTAATCGGTCCGGTAATTATCACTGCGAAAATATTGATTCAAGACCTGTGGAAATCAAAGTGTGGGTGGGACGATCCTCTACCTGCTCTCTACCTGGATAAGTGGGCACAGTATGCCGCTGAATTACCACATGTAAGAGACATTAATATTCCACGAAATGTGTTGCCCAAACGGGGTGAAACCATTGAACTGCATGGTTTCGCGGACGCGAGCGAGAGCGCGTATGGTGCGTGCTTGTACGTAGTGAGTGTACAAAATAATATCAAAATTTCGTCATCTTTGTTATGTGCTAAATCACGTGTCGCACCTGTAAAGTCTACCACCAAGACTAGAACTTTGTGCGGCAGTGTTATTAGCCGAACTCGCCGATCGCGTGTGTTCAACTTCAAATATCAAATTTGTACGCCAGTGTTACTACTCAGACTCAACAATAGTGCTTTCGTGGATAAAATCGGAATCACGGAAATACAAAACTTTTGTTGCGAATCGCGTGGGTGAAATTCAAACGCTAAGTGGCCCCGCTGATTGGTATCACGTCGGAACCACTGAAAATCCAGCTGATTTGATTAGCCGCGGTGTAACCCCAACAGAGTTGCAGAAGTCCCAGTTATGGTGGAATGGACCAGATTTCCTCCCGCGTAATGAACTATTAAGATCATTTACACCGGTCGCAGATCCACCGGAAGTAAAGTGTACAAGTGTCGTGACGCAATTGGACTTAATACCGGTGTGTTCGTCCTTCAAAAAAACTGTGCGAGTGATAGCGTATGTATTGCGCTTTAAGTGTGCGCTGAGGCGCCCTGCTGTGAAGAGGGATGGACCACTTGCCGCTAGCGAGCTTGAATACGCAACGACAACAATAATCCGCTACCTGGAGGGAATTACGTTTAAGGGTGAACTTGACTCGCTGAGGAAGGGCAGTGCGGTGCAAAGGTCAAGTCGTCTTACCTGCTTGAACCCATTCTTGGACTAGGAAGGCCTAATACGAGTGGGCGGTCGGTTAATGGAATCAAGTTTTCCATTATCTCGTCGGTGTCCTATTGTGCTACCCAATAGCCCCCACCTAACGAAGCTGATAATACGAGATATTCACGAGAAACAATTACATGCTAGGGCTCAGGGAACCCTCGCTGCGGTACGCGCGAAATTTTGGCCAATAAACGGAAAGAGCGCCACACGTGAAGTCGTCCGGAAGTGCGTCCGGTGTATTCGCGCAAAACCAAAATTCAACGCTCCAATCATGGGAGCCCTGCCCGCCTATCGAACACAACAATTTCGCCCATTTTTGAAATGTGGCGTTGACTACGGTGGTTGTTTTGCGACAAAGGCCGTACACATCGAATTAGTGTCCGATCTCACTACGGAAGCATTTCTTGCGGCATTCAATAGGTTAATTTCCCGCCGAGGATGCGTAGCTGAGATCTACTCCGATAATGCCACTAATTTTATGGGTGCTCGCAATCACCCGCGGGAGCTCGGACTTTTTCTCGACAAATCAAGTGACGAAATTACAACAGCTCTTTCGACCCGTCGAGTTAAATGAACTTTTATTCCGCCACGAGCTCCTCACTTCGGAGGGCTGTGGGAAGCCGCTGTCAAAAGCATTAAGCACCACCTACATCGTGTTGCTAGGAATGCACTTCTCACAGATCCAGAGTTACATACGCTTGTAACACAAATTGAAGCCGTGCTGAATTCTCGGCCGCTGTGTCCGCTGTCTGAGCACCCCAGCGATTTTTCAGCACTTACGCCCGGATACTTCCTCATTGGTGATGCGATTGCAGCTCCGTTAGGCAAGGACCACACCGAAATTATAACCAATCGACTCTCTCGTTGGCAACACGTGGAAAAACTACGTCAGCATATATGGAACCGTTGGCAGTGAGAATACCTTTCGGAAAAGCATAAAAGAAGCAAATGGCAGCAGAAGGGAATCAACTTGGTAGCAGGAGGCCTTGTCATCATCAGGGAGGATAATCTACCGCCGCTTTTGTGGAAACTGGGCAGGATTGAGGCCACTCATCCTGGGCATGATGGTGTCACCAGGAGCGCAACAGTGCGCACGAGCTCCGGAATCTACGTACGCCCCACCGTGAAACTGTGCCCCTTAGATGTAAATGATAGTGCGGATAGTGTTTGATTGAATGCTCGGCATTCAATGGGGGGCGGAATGTTAATTCGAATTTTCCCGATGGAAAACGTGATTGATTTTTCTACATTTTTTTTTGCTTATTTGTGTTCAATTTGTATATTCTTCTCTTGATTTTTTACAACTTGTTTGCGCCCGAAAAAGCACGTATACCATTGTCAGAAAAAGTCTAGGATTTCTAAAGAGCGAGCCGAGAACGTGCTCGATTGGGGGCAATAGGCGCTAAGCCGCGAAGCGACGGTCGAGTCATAAAACTCTCTTCCCGGAACCCAAACCACCCTCAAAATTCCTGATTTTTTCCCTCTCTTAATGTGCTATCCTTATCTGTCCCTTTGCGAATGTTATCCCTTTCTTTGTTGTGTAAAATCCCTCTCCAGCGCCTATTGACCAATCACAGCTCCCTTTTGGAAATCCTACGACTTCGATTTAATTTTAAACCAAGTGCTTTTTTAACTCTCAAACTACGAACATCGTGCTTTTTCGGGCGTCCCGGGTCATTATTTTACGTGTATTTTTCATTATTAATTTTGTGTTTATCATCCTTCGTTTGTTATATTTTTGTTACTGTTATATTTTCTGTTGCAAGTTATTAAATAAATAGAGTCTTTAATCAACTTGTTAAAGTAATTTAGAAAACAAATCGCGAACCCGCGTAGTTACACCTTCAATATCTTGCAATAAAGATTCCATAATTTTCTGAAACTTTGCAGGAGCGCATGCAACGCCGAAAGGTAATCTTTTATATTTAAAAAGACCTCTATGCGTAGATATGGTTACTAACTCCTGAGAAGTTTCGTCCAATTTTATTTGCTGATATGCTTGTGATAGGTCAAGTTATATAAATTGTTTGCCACCCTGCAGTCTTGAAAATAATAGTTCAATACTCGGTAGTGGATAATGGTCCACTTCTAAATAGGGGTTGATCGTAACCTTAAAGTCATCGCATATTCGTATTGAACCATCTTTTTTCACAACTGGAACAATTGGTGCTGCCCAATCACAAAAATTAACCGGAGAAATAATGTCTAAATTCTGTAAACGTTTTATTTCCAATTCTATCTTCTCGCGCATAGCAAAAGGTCCCTGACCTGTCCCTATAAAATTTCGGTGAAGCATTTTGGCTCAGTTTCAATGTTATGACACCTTTATTGAAAGTACCCAATCCTTGAGAAAATAACATTTTAAATTTACTTTTAATATGTGTTAAAATTTGATCATCAGATTTTGTAATGTAACATAAATTAGTTAAATCAATTTCAAACATTTTCAAAAAGTTCCTTCCCAATATTGGAGGTCAGCCTCCTTTTATTATGTAAATATCAATTAATTTTGTAATATTTTTATACGTGATATTGACTTTGCAATATCCCATTGGACTAATTTGATCACCATTATAAAAATACAAAATTTTGTTTGTAGAAAATAATTTATAATTTGGAAAATATTGTTGCTTAATTTTATCAGAAACTGCTGAAATACTTGCACCTGTATCGAGTTGAAATGGCAACTGTACGTTTTGTATGCTAACGTCAATATAAATTGGTTTATCACAGTTCGAATCATCAATATTAAATAATAAATTTGTATCATTTATAATATCAGTTTCAAGATAATTGCATTTGTTTTTAATTGCATCTCTATTTTTATTTTTGCACATTGGAGCCAAATCGCCTTTAATATTACAAATATTGCAATTGTAATTGCGATAAAAACACTTATCTTTGCCATGATTTTTTCTGCCACACACTGTACACTTTCCTTGATTAATTCTGGTTGGTGTTGACGCAGCCGCAGTCGATGTTCTTGTAGTTGATGACGTAGAGGTGCGCGGTGCCGTGATGCGCTTATCCCGGAAATGATGCAAAGGCTCGCTCTTCACGCTAACCGTCTGCGCATGCGCCGCCATCTTTGCTGTCGCGATGTTCAGCAAATCCACCAAAGTTGAGGATTTGTTTTCTTCCATGAGCCTGTCCTGTATCGGGCCCCTTCCAAATCCAATGATGAACATGCCCCGTAGCACTAATTTCAATTCACCACCTTCGAAATCACACAGAGATGCCAAACTTCTTAATCTTGCTACCCAATTTTTTGCAGTTTCGTGAGGGTTTTTTACTGCCGCATAAAATGAATACCTCGCCGCAAATATACTTTCGGAAGGTTTAAAATGTTCATTCAGTGTGTGCACTAATGTTTGATACGCAGTTTCTTCGGGTTTTGCAGGCAAGAGTAGATTAGACAAAAGCTTATACGCTTCTTCACTCAATGCGTTCAAAAGAATAGCACGTTTTCTTACTTCCGTTGAAATTTCGTTAGCTAAGAAATAATTTTCAATTCTAGCTAAGAATAGTGACCATTCGCTTGTTGAAAGATCGAATTCACGTAAATGTCCAACAATTTCCTTCGACATTTTATTTTTCACTTTTCGGGTTCACTGGCGCACTTATTTTTGCACAATTTAATTTGAAATCGGTGCGCGTACGTTTTACAACAATCCTCGTCGCCACTGTTATGTTTTAAATAATTAAACTCCAATACACTTATGAATTCGCTTTTTTTTCATGTTTTCGGCACAGGTAGAAATTAACTCCTTTTTCATATAAAAAAGTATTCATTTAAAATTAAAATAAAAACTAATTCTTTTTATAAGAAATCGAGAGACGTCGCTGTGTGTATTAATTTACAATTAAATTAATAATACATCACAAGTATAATACTGAATGTATGGGGATTTCGGTTATTTAAAGAGATAGAGAGTCGGTTAAATTGGGGCAAAGTTGCTTAATTCAGGGTCCAATAATAACCCAAAAACAAGTTTGAAATATCTTATTTCCTTAATGAGATATTGTTAAAAAACGTATTTTTGAAAATTCGTTTTTATTTTTACTTTCCCCCGTATGTAATACAAAGGGAAAGTATTGTTTTCGTGAAAATTTTCGAATCAAAAATTTTAGCGGAAATATCCGTTTTGAGGTCCCCTGAGTCGAATAAGACCATTTTTGAAAAATGTCTGTCTGTCTGTCTGTCTGTGTGTCTGTGTGCGCTGTACCGCAAAAACCGCTAAAGGTATCGAGATGAAACTTGAAACTTAAGCTTTTTGATACTGAACTGAAAAGCTTTTGGTGAAAATCGGAAAACCGGAAGTGGTACTTTACTCGTAGCGTTTTTCAGTTTTTTCAGATTTTTTCAATAAATGTTCATCAAACAAAAAATTCTTTCAAATTAAAGTTGTAGATAATAACAAAATAAAGATGTATTATTCATTTACTTTTTGTCATAGCACTCTTAGTTTTTGAGATATTTCAAAAGTTGTGTGTTTTATCTAGTTATTGGTGTGTGACAGTGTATGTGTCGATACAATTGAAAAATGTTTCAAATAAAAGTTGTAGGAAATGAAAAACTAAAGATTGTTTGTATCTTCACTTTTTGTCATAGCACTCTTAGTTTTCGAGATAATTAATAAATAATGTTCTTTTATCTAGTCATTGGTTTGTCTCAGTGTATGTGTTGATACGATTGAAAAATGTTTCAAATAAAAGTTGTAGTTATTAAAAAGTTGAAGACATTTTGAAAATAATAATGCTACAAATATTTTATAAGTGATTTAATACGCAATTTACGGGGGAAAGTACTATGATAGACACATCACCATTTTTTTATTCAAAAACTATTAAATCCAGACATTTACAACTTTGACATTATAGGCATTTTTTAACGATAAATCTAGTAACAAATTTTATTTTAAGATAAGCCGAATTAGGTCTAAAACTCACTTATTTTATGCAAGTTCATGTAATTCTTGTTTTGATATTACATTCTTAAGCGAAACTTGGTTAAAGGACTCAGTTAATGACTCAGAATTATTTAATGCAAATTATAATATTGTACGACACGACCGCAATTTTTCTCTTACACATAGAACTACTGGGGGTGGAGTATTAATGGCTTTTGTCAAAAATATTTTCTTTGAAAGAATTGATACCAGTAACATCGAAGCATCGGTACCATTAATTGATTTCATTGCATGCAAGTGTAATATGAACTCATTTCATTTTTACACAATCGCTGTATACACACCTCCTGATGTGACAATTGATATGTTAGACACTTTTTTTGAAGCCTTAGAGCTTCTTATTCTTGATAAGCCAGTGTTGATTATTGGCGATTTTAATCTACCTAGTTTTGATGGAGAACACAATGTAAATGATTCTAAGACTCAATCCCTTACCAACTTCATAAATATTTTACACTTGCAGCAATTTAATAAAATTAGAAATAACAACAATAGACTTCTCGACTTAGTATTAAGTAACTTTGATTGTAAAATACACGTGGAACATGATAGCCTCCCTTTTGTTGCTGAAGACTCACATCATCCCACATTGTTTATGAATATGCAACTTAAAACAAGTAATAAACAACAACTATTTCCTACAAATGACAATAAATTATTTAATTTTAAAAAAGCCAATTATTTTAACTTGTATTCTGAGCTACTTAATGCGGACTGGTCGCCTCTAGAATCGTGCAGTACTTCCGATGAAGTAACCGGTAAATTTTACAATATATTATACAATGGCTTAAACAGAAATGTGCCGATGTATACTTTAAATAAAAATAATAATTTTCCTCCATGGTTTACAGTAGATATTAAAAGAAATGTGAAACTAAAATTGCATTATCATCGGAAATGGAAATCAACTGGGTATCCTTTCTATTATTCAGAATTCCAAAGGTTACGCAACCTTACAAAATTTTAAATCTCCTCGGCGTATAAAGAATATCTTAGAAAAATTGAAATTGATCTTAAAAAAAATCCTAAAGACATTTGGAAATTCATCAGGCAAAAAAAAGGAATATCCAGAATTCCTAGTTAACTGGTTCATGATGGTATTAAACTAACGTCACCGTTGTCAATTGTAAATGGCTTTGCAAATACTTTCTCAAAATCATATCTTCCAAAAACAACAGCTAAACTTGACGATATAGTTTCTAATCTTGAATCTTTTTTCATTAGTCATACTAACGAAAATGTTGTTGTAAATAGCATAAGTAAATTAAAGAATTCTTCAGTGTGTGGCGATGATCAAATTCCAAGCTTTTTAGCTAGAGATTGCAAATACATCCTTGCAAAACCACTGACTATTATATACAATCTAGCTATACGGACCTCGACATTTCCTGAGGTATGGAAAACTGCTGTTGTTACGCCTGTATTTAAGAAAGGCGATCCATGTCTTACTTCTAATTATCGGGAAATTGCCCTTTTATCAAACTTTGCTAAAGTGTTTGAGCATATAATTTATAACTCTATTTATAATCACATTCATAAGTATCTGTCTCCATTTCAGCATGGTTTTTATCGGGCAGATCGATCTCAACAAATTTAGCTGTAGTTACTCAAAATATAAGTGAATCTATCGATAAACGATTACAAACCGACGTTATCTATACCGATTTCAGTCGAGCATTTGACTCAATTAATCACAACTTATTGCTGCATAAACTAAATAGTGTACTTAAAATGTAAGATTTGGTTTAATGATTGGAGTAGTTTAGTTTTTTATATTATACTGGGAAACTTCTGGGGGGCTATTCACAGCACCAATGCAATTTGTCATCGGTGAGAAGTTGCACTGAAATGGCGTCATTTTACTTCATACGATTTGGTAAATTCTTCCCGAAATGACGTCATTCGACTTCTCACCGATAACAAATTGCATCTGTGCTGTGAATAGCCCCCTGAAATGTCAAAATTTACTACATAAAAGTTAGTCATTACGTATAAATGTAGCGAATGCCGCTGAATTTGGATGTCTCCGATCGGCAAAACGTTGGGCATACATTCTTGAAGCAAGTAATGTATTTCCATCAGCACTACCCAAGGTGTAGACCATACCAACCAGTTCTTCTTGAGAAAACATGTTCGGTTTTTTTATTGCAAGATCTCGCCCAAATAATCTAAAATAAACTGATATTTGTCGTACATGCGAGTCAAAACAAAATCACCAAACGTCATCAGTATCCAGGGCTAACGCGATAATACGAAATGTATTAAAATTTTTACAAAATCGCAAATTTCTCAAAAACTGTTGAAAGGATATGGCAACAACCCGGTATCAATAAAAGGAAATTTAATTTCGCATCAAATGAAGTGTCACAAGATATATGGTTCCGTTTAAAAAAATGAAGTTATGCATGTTTGAAGTACTGAAGAAGACCGTCGACGGACTCGGCTCAATTTAGAAAATCTGACTCTGTATGTTCATCTCTATCCTTACATTCTAAGGCTTATTTGAATATTTATTCAAAAACATCTTCAAATATTTGAATTATTTAAATAATTTGAATTTGTTAAATAAAACAAAGTCGTTGAACTGTGATTCAAAGTTTTTAAATAGTTAATTTTCGTTACTATGTTTCCCCAAATATTTTACTCGAAAAAAAATGACAAAAAAATAAAGCCTTATTTTATTTTAATCTTGTTACAGATTAACAATAACTAAATATATTTTTGAACTCCATATTATCAGTGTATTACACGCCTGGCACATGCAGTAAATATTTCGAGTTTAGAAAAGCCCGAAAATTTGGATAGGTCTCTATGCTTTACTTCGTGACCAATCCAAACTATCAAGCTTTTCTAATCCGAAAATATTTACTTCATGCCTAATTAAGGCATGGAAAACACTTGAGAAAACAAAAAAACTACTAACTTCTAAGCATAGATGTCTATTACCACAGAGGAAAGAATAACTAGAGTAATCACGCCTGTAACTCGGAATCCACAGTTTGCATAGTGTAGCCATCTCTGAGGCATTTATCAAAACATCCACCTATTAAAACCTTCAACCACAACAGTTTCCTGTAATTTTGATGGCGATTTAAGGCACAACAACATATGTTAAAGGATGATTCGTTCATTGGAATGTTAATGTAAACATAAATATACTCATATTTCAATAGACTCATGCACCAATTTACTGCTGACTGACAGATGTGAAATAAAAACATTATTGTTTTAATGCGTTCAGTTTATAGATAATTTGATCTTTTATATCTCCACTAATATATAGCCACAGAGTAAACAATAATATTGTTTCCTCTGCGATTAGGCAAAATTCTCCGCCACCGCCGAGGTATTACCTGAGAACTAATTATGTCAATCAGGCACGGATCCAGGGGGGAGGGGTAACTGGGGGAGCTTATAATATAATATTTGAAAAATAAAAACGTGTATTTTGAACGGTTTATTTTATTATTATAAAGAAAATATGCAGGACGATGAGTACTAGCTATATCCGTTATATAATTAACAAAACAGTTGAAAGTTCAGACCATACTTATTATTGATGATAGAAGGATAATATTTTGACATTATTAGGGCACTTTTTTATGCTTTTTAATAATATGTAGTCAGATTTATCATAAAGCAAATATTTTCCAATATATGCATACTAACTTCATTTTTTTATATGGGCGTCAAAGTTGGCCATAAGCTAATTTTATAGATTTTTAATTCTCTTTAATTTGGTATATCATGATATGTTTATTTTTTGAAAAACAAATAACGCTTTATGTTAGTATTGTTATTGTTATTATTTCATTTATTTTGGTATATTCATAGCCAACTTCAAATACTATGAAAATATCGTCCAGTTTTTCTATTAATGAAAACAAACCTATGGTAGGTTTGATACATCAAATTAAAAAAGAAATGTCTACAATATGATATCATGGCCAACTTTGACGCCCTTATAAAAAAAATGGTGATGTGTCCATCATAGTACTTTCCCCGTTTAGATTTAATATTTTTGAATTAAATGTAATTAAATATAAATTAATAAAAAAGAAAAAGCAACCGGCGACTGCATTTCAACCCGGGACCTTTCGATTATGAGTCCGGCGCGTTACCGCCTGTGCCACGACACTTCATGGCCTATCGGTGTTATAACCAACAATAATTATCTAAAAAAACACTATTTTTAAATAACTCCTAAACTAAGAGTGCTATGATAAAAAGTGAATATACAATATATCTTCATTTTTTATTGTATACAATGTTAATTTGAAACATTTTTTAGTTTTGTGAATATCTGGAAAAAACTAAAAAACGCTAAGAGTAAAGTACCACTTCCGGTTTTCCTTTCAAAAAGCTTAAGTTTTAAGTTTCATCTCGTTATCTCCAGCGGTTTTTGCTCTATATCGTTCTATCATCAATAATGACCAAGTTATAAAGGAATATAAAAAAATCGCAAAAATCAGTTTTTTCGCAATGTGCTCTGATGGTTCAACTTTTTTGTTAATTTAACACCGGGTATAGTTGGTACTCATCGTCTTGCATATTTTCTACCATTTAACAGATCTGTATCTCTTACCGTTTAGAAGATACACATGCATGGATTGCTTAACCGGGACACCCTGTATATTAAAACTATTTTTCAATCGTAAGTATATATGCGTCTTGAAACGGACATACTGTATTTTCTTTATAGAGAGCAATGAATTATATTTGTATCACAACTTTTATCGATTTATTTAATATAGTTAAATTTTTTAGTAAAAATAATGCATCATACGACTGTTTGGAAACCCATAAATCTACTGTTAGATTCCGATCATTTCATTACTAGGAGACATCACGTATCTATTTAATCACCTCGTTATTAATAACATCGATCACGTACTATTTTTATTTTTGGAGATTTGCGTGAGTGCATTAGATATTCTAAACCCTAAACATCCTTTATGTAATACGGATGTGTTTATTACGGTGCACCCGCCAGTACACGTGCAACCCTAATTATGAATTCAAGGGACAGATCTTCCGATTGTACTTCAAATCTAATTATTAATTCAAAGGGAAGATCTTCCAAATTTTAACTTGATTATAAATTCAAAGGGCATAGCTTCCAGGTACCTCAAACTCAATGTGAACGTGACAAGAAGGGTACCACCCTTCGGACACGCCCACATCAAAAACTTTAAAGCTGATTGATAAATACATGTCTCCACCTCCAGTTTCTAACATCTCTTCCCAATAGAAATTAAGCTATCAAAACTTACTTTTCATTTAAAACTAAAGAACAGAGCAAGTTTAAGTCAGTGTTAAGTCAGTAATCGAGTCTAGCTATTTCCAGTTAACAATCGTGTCGCACTATTTCCTAAAAGTCAAACTCCGCGATAAACGTCTAAGTACTAGTTCCAAACAAAGTGACTTCAACTTGTTCCGAACTATATTACTGTTAATCCGAGTATTACGCAAAGAATTCGTTGTAAACTGTTATTTGTGATTGTGAATATATATTGGTTAGTTAAGTGAACTACTGTGTTTAATTTCGACGTGTCAACATCCCAGGAACACAACATAAAATTGGCGCAGTCGGGTAGGATCTCGTTGACAAGAATATCGAGCTGAAACCTTCTTCAAGGAGCATCGTCATCTTGGTGGAATCCATTCCTTCGCAACGGAACGATCAAAAAACATACACCAGATCAACAATCCGGTAAGTGTTTTCTTATTGTTTTCTTGGTGAACGTAATTGACGCAAAATGACCGAATCCACAGTGTCCACCTCTGACAAATTTCCGATCACATTCTTGTGTTCACTAATTCCACAATCTTTCACTGGCAATCGCTACGAATTAGGGCAATTTATTGCAAATTGTAACAATGCTGTTACACTCGCAACAGATGACCAACAAACCCCTTTACTATATTTTATTCTCTCAAAAATATCTGGAAAAGCAAAAGACCAATTGGCTCAGCACTCATTCGACACTTGGGATCAATTAAAAGATAAACTAAAAATTTTATATCAAGACAAAAAACATTATTGTCAAATAATGGAAGATCTAAATAATTGCTCCCAAGGACGAAATCAAAGCACCTCTGAATTTTACCAAATATTAGAAACCTTAAATTCTCGTGCTATTTCAGCAATTAATCAATATACAACTGAAAAAGGTGATATCCCTGGTAAAATTAAAGCCATAAACGAAATTTCATTAAACAGATTCGTATATCATTCAAAATCAGAAATATCTCAGATGCTTAGATGGAAAGATTTCGATTCTTTAAACTCCGCTTTTAGTGCAGCAATTTCAGAGGAACGAGCCCTCTCAATTAATCAAAAAAATCAAAATTATTCTTCATTTAACAAAAAACAATTTAGTTATCAAGGACGCTCGAATCCTAATAATCAAAACCTCAATTCTAAACCTATTAACTTAATTAGAAAATGTGACATATGTAATAAAACTAATCACGATACAAACAATTGTTTCTTAAAAAATAAATCAAAATCATGTAATTATTGCAAAAAACCTGGTCACACTATTCAAGAATGTAGAAAACGTGAGTACAATAATAAACAGAAAAAAGAAGCTGAATCACAAGTTCATTTAAACTTCAAAACGTCTCTCGAGTCCAACACCACTCCGAGGGACTTGTCTCACATTCAGGTGTTTCAAAACTAAAAATACTACTTTCTGATGAGGATTTAAATTACGTCATTATTCATTGTGATAATGCACGTAATGAAAATAAAAAATTAAAACTTTTAATCGACACAGGTGCAGGTGTTTCGATAATTAAAGCAGGCAGAATAAGTCCATTCACTAAATGCGATTTCAATGATAAACTAATTCTTCAAGGTCTAAGCCCAAATAATCCGATCGAAACACTTGGAAGCTGTATCATTCCTCTAAAACTTCAAAATCAAATTCTATTATCAAAGTTTCAAGTATTAAATTCCGCATCTAATGTTCCATTCGATGGACTTCTAGGTAAAGATTTTTTCGAAAAAGAAAAAGTCACCCTAAACTATTTCGACAAAACTTTAACTCTTAAGGGAGTAAAAATTCCTTTGCAATCAGAATCTTCTCCTTCGGTACATAAAGTACTTCCTATAGTACTTACTGCTAGGTCTGAAACTATTGTAGAGATAGGAATTATGAACCCTGAGATCAAAGAAGGTATAATGCCTGAAATAGAAATTGAAAAAGGAATATACTTAGCTAAATCTATTGTAAAAGTAAACAAAAACAAAAAAGCAATTACTACAATCTTAAACACTAAAGTAACTAATGAAGAAATACACCCATTTTCTGTAACTCTTGAATCTATCCCCAGTGATTATAAAATACTTAATTTTAATACAAATTTTGCAAAAAATAATTCTAACAAACTAAATCTCTTACACGATAACTTAAGATTAAATCACCTAAATCCAGAAGAGAAAAATTCTATTACTAAAATCTGTAACAAATTCGTTGATATATTCCAACTGCCTGGTGATAAACTAAGTCAGACTGATACAATTAATCATCAAATTAAGGTAACAAATCCGAATCCTATTTATACAAAAACGTATCGCTATCCTGAAATTCACAAAAATGAAGTAAATAAACAAGTAAATAAAATGCTAGAGGATAAAATAATTGAACCATCAAATTCCCCTTGGTCTTCTCCCCTCTGGGTTGTCCCAAAGAAGTTAGATGCATCCGGTGAACGTAAATGGAGAATTGTCATTGATTATAGGAAGTTAAATGATATCACAGTAGGTGATAAATATCCTCTTCCTAACATCGAAGACATTCTTGACCAATTAGGTCACTCAAAATACTTCACTACATTGGATTTAGCTTCTGGTTTCCATCAAATCCCCATGAATAAAGTCGATCAAGAAAAAACTGCATTTACCACTCCACTAGGTCATTATGAATTTAAAAGAATGCCATTTGGATTAAAGAACGCCCCCGCAACATTCCAAAGACTGATGAACAATATCTTAGCCGGTCTTCAAGGAATTCAATGTTTTGTTTATTTAGACGATATCGTCATATATGCCTCTTCACTCCAACAACACGAAGAAAAATTAGAAAAGGTTTTTCTTAAACTAAGGCAAAATAATCTAAAACTTCAACCAGATAAATGCGAATTTTTAAAACGAGAAGTCGCATATCTAGGTCATATAATTTCTGACGAAGGTGTTCGACCTAATCCAGATAAGGTTAATGCCATAAATAATTTCCCAACTCCAAAAAACGTAACTTCGATTAAATCATTTTTAGGATTAGTCGGTTATTACCGCAAATTTATTCCGAATTTTGCAAATATTGCAAAACCTTTAACTCTTTTATTAAAGAAAGACACTCCTTTCAATTGGACAGAAATTCAAGAAAATGCACTTAAAGAATTTAAGAACATTTTAACTACACAACCCCTGTTACAATATCCTAACTTCAATAAAGAATTTGTTTTAACAACTGATGCCTCAAATGTTGCAATCGGCGCTGTTTTAAGTCAAGGTGATATTGGAAAAGATTTACCAATTGCATATGCATCACGCACATTAAATGCATCTGAATCCAATTACACTACCACAGAAAAAGAACTTCTCGCAATTATATGGAGTATTAAACATTTTAGACCCTACTTATATGGTAGAAAGTTTAAAATTGTTACTGACCACAAACCACTCACATGGTTATTTAATTGCAAGGATCCAGGTTCCAGATTAGTGAGATGGCGTTTGCAAATAGCAGAATATGATTATGAGATTATTTACAAACCCGGAAAAATAAATTCAAATGCAGATGCTCTTTCTCGAATCGCACCTGTAAATTTATTAACAGATGATCAAACATTCGAAGAATTTATTCAATTCCATTATAAAACTATTGATATACCTTCAATAGAAATCGTATATTCTAATAAATTAAATCATTTTCCTAATATATTGATATATTCAAAGGATCTAGACGAACATAACGTATTCAGTGAAGAACTTAAACAATCTTTTGATACACTAAATCTCTCTGAACCAAACTCACTACATTCATTTATAAAATTGACTAACAATAATAATAAAACGAGTTTCTTATCTATTGCCAAGAACTTTCACTTTGATAAGTTAACATACAAGGATCTTTTTTATAGTCTTAAAACTATAATAATAGATTTACTTAGTGAACATTCAAATCATGACCTTAAAGTTTATATTTATAGTCCCACTAAAAATAATAAAAATATAAAACCAAAGATGTTCTCTGAAATGATTTACTTTTTATTCAAAGACATTAAAATAACTCCGATAATCGTAGAAAATAATAGACAACAAGTTAATTCAGATGAAGAAATTAAGAATATTTTAGCAGAAAATCATGATTCAAAATTAGCAGGACATTCAGGATTTTCTAGAACCTATAATAGAATTAAGCAAAATTATTATTGGCCGAATATGAAGAGCGATATAAAGAAATATATAAAAAAATGCCAATCGTGTCAAATAAATAAAACCAATTTTAAGCCAACTAAAGCACCTATGGAAATAACTTCGACTTCAGACAAACCTTTCGATAGGCTTGCAATAGATATTGTTGGACCACTCCCTCAAACTGAAAACAACAATCGCTTCATACTCACGATGCAAGATGATTTGACAAAATATTCATATGCAATACCTATTCCAAATCATGAATCCAAAACAATAGCTGAAGAACTTGCTAAATTCATAACAATGTTTGGTATCCCTAAAACCATCTTAAGCGACCAAGGTACGGATTTTACTTCTAACCTAATGAAAGAATTAACAAAATTATTTCATACTAAACATATCCTATCCTCTCCGTATCATCCTCAAACAAATGGCGCACTGGAAAGGTCTCACCTTACTTTAAAGGATTACCTAAAACATTACATAAATGAACAACAATCTAATTGGGATGAATTTATACCTTTTGCGATGTTTTCGTATAACACGCATGTGCATAAATCCACACATTTTAGTCCGTACGAACTCCTTTTCGGTAACAAACCATTCCTTCCCTCATCAATAATTCAAGAACCTCAGATTTTATATACCTATGATGATTATGTCAAATCTTTAAAACACAAACTAAATATAAGCCATCAAATTGCTAAAACTAATATTGACAATTCAAAAACTAAATCAAAAGAATATTATGATAATAAAATACAAATTCACGATTTTAAAGTTAATGATTTAATATTACTAAAAAATCATAAAATTAAATCCGGACTTACTAAAAAACTTCAGTCTAATTTCGCCGGACCTTTTAGAATAATCAAAATCAACAAAAATAAATCAGTTGTAATATTAAAGAAAAACAAACATATAACTTACCATATTAATGAAATTAAACCTTTCATTACAGGTGATACTTGACTACACGATGAAATTCACTCTCATCCTACTTTTTATCCCTTTTATCCATTCTTTACTTAATGATGATTATGAAATAACATACCTAAATAATAGTTCAGGCTTATTTTACCACCAGCTAGGAAAAGCGAAATTGAGTAATTCTCATTTTACATTATTATCTTATTTCAATTTAAAAATAATCGATGAACAATTTGTCCAAATTCAAAAATTTTATAATATTACCTTGTCGAAATGTTGCATTAATACAAACTATTTAAATGAGCACTTACTATTTTATAGAAAAAACTCACTAAATTTAGTAGAAATTGAAATGAGGAGATTAAAGGACAAAATCCAATCCGTCAATCATTTAACAGGTCATACGTTCAAAAATGAACGAGCAAAACGAGGTTTGTTTAACGGTGTTTCGTATGCTGTCAATTGGCTCTTCGGCATTCCAGATGCAGAAAATGCTAGATTTTATGACCAATCAATTAAATCACTTTTTGATAATAACAAAAATATTCAAAAATTAATGTCTCAACAAATTAAAGTAGTTTCAGGGGCAATCACTAATTTTAATGCATCCATTCAAAATTTGAGAATTAACGAAGAAAAATTAAACGATAATATTAACCTATTTAATAACTTTTCAAAGAAAATGTCAGATAACCTTAAGGAAGTAAAAATACAACAAGTAATTACCGAACAAGTAACTATTTTGACACAATTAATTTCAGAAATAGAACATTATTGCGATCAATTAATATCTTCTATTACTTTAGCCAGAAAGAATATTTTCCATCCTCATGTCCTCTCGCCAGGAGATCTTGTAAATGAATTATCACAGATAGTGATTCCCAATGGAAAAGCATTGCCCTTTGCACTAACATTTCCAGAAATACATCAATATTTCGAAATATGTAAACTTGATGTTGTATACATAAACACAAAAATAATTTTTGCAATTAAAATACCTTTAGTCGACGATCTAGAATACAATTTATATAATATTTTACCTTTGCCAATTCGACATAATATGACTCAAACCTATTCGTTTATAAACCCCACATTTTCCTACATCCTTCTGAGTGTCACTCGTGTCTATTACGTTCCGCTGAGAAACTTGGGAAAATGCACCGAGACATCGAAAAATGAATTTATTTGCACCCAACTACAAACTACGAGGACATCAGAAAAACCAATTTGCGAAACAATGATTCTAAATTCCCATCTTCGCAAAATTCCAAGTTCCTGTGACGTGCGCACCAGCCAGTTCGAGCTAGAGATATGGCATCCTCTGGGCAACAACGAGTGGTTATTCGCAGTCACTCTTCCAACCGAAATCACGATCAGCTGTCCATCTAAAAACGTCGTTAACAAAGAAATAATGTCGACAGGACTAATCCAACTGAATTCACAATGCAAAACATACACTCCAACTATGGTTCTAGAAGCAACATCAAACACGTTTCATGAAGTACACCACATGGCTCCAAATTTTAACATCCTTAGCGATGATTGTTGTAATAATCATTCGCACATCGAGGATTATCTTCCAATAAAGCTAGCACCAATCAAAATCGTCAACACTGGGTTAGATGAATTAAAACTTGCCAACTTTAAATTACACCAAATGGACCAAATTCTTGAGAAGAACTCGCAAAACAACAACTACAGTTCCGCATCAGGATTGTTTTCGGCAATCTCATCTGCAGTCTTCAGTATACTCGCACTTCTTCTGCTATATTGCATTCTTCGTTGCTGTGGAATCCCAAGATTATTTAAACAAATATGCTGCAGTACTCCAGATTCCAGATGTTTAAAAATTTTCAACACTAACATTACGGCTCCAGTAACCCGAGAACAGCTAGCCAGAATAATTGAAGATGAGGACCAGCAACACATGAACATTGGACCAACAATCGAACTCCAACCGATCTCTAATTCCAGATCTAATAGAGATACCCCATACAGGACCCAATCCTTCTCGCGATCAGCAGGTATCGACATGGAATAAAATGTGTAGTGAGTGAAAAACAAAAGATCAGTCGTGTGAATTGTGATTTCGAAACCTCAGACTATCATGAACGATTAAATTAATTAACATTTTATCATTAATTCTATTAATTTCTATTTTTCGTATTTTCATAATTTTTAATTAGCATTTAACTTTTAGTAATTTCTAATAATTTTCGTATTTTATTACCTTTACTAGTTAATCAATTCTGTGTATACTTTTTATAACTTTATGTTTAATTTAAAATGTTTATCTATTTTATTACTTTATGCAAATTCATAAGGCCATTTAACCCTTATAAATTATTTTTATGGGGGAGGTGTTAGATTCCGATCATTTCATTACTAGGAGACATCACGTATCTATTTAATCACCTCGTTATTAATAACATCGATCACGTACTATTTTTATTTTTGGAGATTTGCGTGAGTGCATTAGATATTCTAAACCCTAAACATCCCTTATGTAATACGGATGTGTTTATTACGGTGCACCCGCCAGTACACGTGCAACCCTAATTATGAATTCAAGGGACAGATCTTCCGATTGTACTTCAAATCTAATTATTAATTCAAAGGGAAGATCTTCCAAATTTTAACTTGATTATAAATTCAAAGGGCATAGCTTCCAGGTACCTCAAACTCAATGTGAACGTGACAAGAAGGGTACCACCCTTCGGACACGCCCACATCAAAAACTTTAAAGCTGATTGATAAATACATGTCTCCACCTCCAGTTTCTAACATCTCTTCCCAATAGAAATTAAGCTATCAAAACTTACTTTTCATTTAAAACTAAAGAACAGAGCAAGTTTAAGTCAGTGTTAAGTCAGTAATCGAGTCTAGCTATTTCCAGTTAACAATCGTGTCGCACTATTTCCTAAAAGTCAAACTCCGCGATAAACGTCTAAGTACTAGTTCCAAACAAAGTGACTTCAACTTGTTCCGAACTATATTACTGTTAATCCGAGTATTACGCAAAGAATTCGTTGTAAACTGTTATTTGTGATTGTGAATATATATTGGTTAGTTAAGTGAACTACTGTGTTTAATTTCGACGTGTCAACATCCCAGGAACACAACACTACTGATAATTTGGTTTAAAGTGTTCGTTTTCAAGTGTTCACTCGCCCCACAGATGATCTAAAAAAACAGTCCAAATTCGTACCCTTCTTATCTGCCTTTGTCCTTAAGCCCTAGAAATCAATTACTAAGGATGTAAAAAATACATAGAAAAATATTTGTAAAAGTACCCTCTTCAAAGAACTTATAGGAAATCGTCAGTGAGAAATATTTTAAGAAAAATAATCAGTATGTTTTTCGCTCTATAGTGTGCACGTTAATGGTTTCTAATTTTATACGGACAAACTATAATTTAATTAAGTATAGTGAACATTTAGTGTTTTTACATAATAGCTGTAGTTCTAGTGATATTTAGTTGTAAAAATATGGCTAATTATTTAAAATGCGCCTATCGTGATTGTGGCTCGAGGAAAACCGAGGATGTACAGTACACTTCTTTACATTTCCTGTAAATAATAGCGAAAGATGTGATCATTGGTTAAAAAATTGTGGTAATATGGATCTCTTTATTTTGTCCGAAAAGAAACTTTCTTCAAAGCGCCTGTATAATAAACATTTTCGAGCAAGTGATTTTACAAATTACCAACAAAATAGACTGTTAAAATCAGTAATTCCAAAACCATTTGACATAGTATTAAGTGATTCGGATTCCGATTTAGAAGTGTTAAAGCCCATTCACATGTACACCCGAAAATTGGAAGAGGATTTGCCATCTACATCCAAAGAAGTAAGGTTTTTAACCCCAAAAATAAACAAAAATTTTTAATATATGACATAATAATTTACTTTTTTTTATATATCATATCCTTATATATTCGTATACTCTGTACATTTGCGGACATTCGTTGATTCTATAAAAGAGTCTAATTTTAAATTCGAACGAGTGTTTTCAATCCCAGGCTAAGCATGAAGTAAAATTTCGAGTTTAGAAAAGCCCCGCGTAGAAAATTTGTCGAGGGTCGCGCTAGCGACCCGAGGCAAATTTTCACGGGGCTTTTCTAAACTCGAAATTTTACTTCATGCGCCACGCGTATAAAACACTGACATATTGTAAAATTCAAAAATACTAGCCTTTATTTTGTTCGGTTGATTGACAAATTATATTGAATATTAAATTTTATTTATAAAATCTTGGCAAAAACTTGAAACCTGTTACAACATTTCAAATGAAGTGGATTAATAAGAAATCGTGGAAATTAGTGAAAACCCTATTTAAAAAATCTATAAATATAAAACATGGATTTGTGTGAGTGTTTTCCACTTCCCGATTAAGCATGAAGTAAAATTTCGAGTTTAAAAAACCCTGAACATTTGGATTTGGCGGCACGAGCGAAGCGAGTTCAGGCTTTTCTAAACTCGAAATTTTACTTTGTGCGTCACGCGTACAAACACTGATTTATTATGAAGTTCAAAAACACATAATCGATCTACTATTTTTGTCAGAAGTATAGTTAAAGATGTGAAATAAATGTACATAATGTTGATATAATTTACCAAAATACCGGTACATTTTGAAGAGCAATTTTTGCGATTAACCGGTATGCCGGTATTCCAATCCCTACCTGTATCATATAACTGTATTTATTTTAATTTAAATTGCATTACATGAGAGTAAATCTAGATTTCAATATTATATGTGGAATTAAAAATTGAATGGTGTAGATTCACGCTCGATTTGTTTATTTTGATAAAATAAACAAACCGAGCGTCATCATTTTTCGTTCCGTCGGTGCCGTTAGAGAGGAAAAAATATAAACATTCCTCTGCGGATCCGATATCCAAATGAATTGGGAAGAATGGGGAAACCTAGTAGTTACTCTAAGGCCCGCTTTTACAAATCTTAGGTATCTCGTCGTTAATACTGTCTACGGGTTAAACGTTTAATTCTGATTTTACAATCCGAGAGTACAGCGCCGTTAGGTGAATTGAGGAGTTACGTCGCGTTTACGTTACTCGGTCCTCGAGGCATGAGATACCTAGCCGTTAACGCGCGCGCTCTCTTCAATAAATCTCTCGCTCTCTCTTGACTACACCATTCGCCATTTTGGTACCTTCAGCTGATTGCCGTCGTCTTGTGTTTTTTCCATTGTTTATATTTGTTGTTAGGAGTTAGTTTATGTTTATTAGATTAGATTAGTTCCGTGTGTGTTTTGTTATAGTTTTATATCCGTGTTTAGTGTTATTTTCTTTTAAATTGATCGGCTAGATTTTTTTTAAGTTTATTATTTATATTTGTTAACTTGATTTATTTATATTTGTTTAGTTCAGTGTTAGTTTGTGTTTTGATTTAGTTTGTGGTTAGTACTATTTTTACAGTAGATATTTTATTCAAATATCAGGTTAGTGTTAGATTTATTTAGTTTTTTTTTGCGTTGGAATTTTAATTTATTTATTACATTAGGTTAGTTAGCATATTTTAATATTTCTATTTATAATATTAGGTTAGATTAACATATTTTAAAGATTTTTTTACTATTGATAATGGATAAATCACGCTGTCGGTCTACAAATTTTCGGCCAGAAGAAATTAGTGTCCTTGTAGATCTGGCATCAAAGTACAAAGATGAGATTGGTAAGTAGCTAATATTAAAATTATATTTCATAATAGTAGTAACATGAATAATATTATTAATAATTATAATATGAATTCAGAGTGCAAGAAGACTGACATGGTCACTAATTCTGCCAAGGAATCTGCATGGCAGAAATTAACTTACGAATTTAATGCCCAACTTGGCACTGAACGATCTGCCAAACACCTGAGGTGTAAGTGGGACGGGCTGAAAAAAAACACCCGGAAAGAGTATGCTGCCCATAAACGCAGCTTGTATAAAACTGGTGGTGGTGCTGCGTCAAGTAGTGGGCTTGGGGTAATTGGTGAGAGGGTGTTGGGAGTAATAGGCACAAGTGTAACAGGGACAGGCAACACTAATGACGATGATAACGGTTAGAAAATGTTCAGAGATTTATAAAGGGTGATTCTAAAAAATTCTAATGTAAGTAGACCAAGAAACGATCCTAACTTTACCTCCAAGCCGATTAGGGTCATTTTAATCATTTATTGTAAATTAATTGTAAGTACAATTTTTTCATATTACTATCAATTTGAGTTTGCTTTCTTGACATTTTACTGACAATTTTTGTTTGTATGAATTAATAGTCGCCCTACGATAACATTTCAAAACCTATTATAATTGGAATTTTTTTGAATCGCTCGTTATATTCAGGACCGGGCAAATAAAAAGTAACTAAAAATTTACCAACCTATACTAATCCAAGAAATTAACGCATTACCTTAATTTTTTTTAGATAAACAGTTTTAAGTTTAGCTTTGTGTTTATACTTACATTTTATGGTATGTGTTTAAACAACTGCAACCTGTAATAAACACAAGATTTAAAGAATTCTTCATTATTTTAAAGACACTATCGTGGTATAAAAACAATTACTAAGCATTTATAAAAAGTGCTAGAAATTGCAGGTAATACGTTAATTTCATGAAGTAGTATATTATTTTCTCAGTTTTTCAGCATTCGAGCCAATTATTTAGACCCAATTTTTCTTTGCACGGACCTGGCTGAAAACTATAAATATAACATCATTATAATAACATTAAATTACAGTATTTCTTATCAACGCCCCGATTAACGAAATTGAAGAAGAGGAGAATGTAGACAATCCTAACAAAGAAAATATTTTTGTAAGGAATGCAAACGTTATATTTTTAGTGAAGAAATTGCTACAATTATTTATGTTTTTATAATAGCCACAACAAACTGTAGTTGAGGAATGGACAGCTTGGACTCCATTAAAATTGAGGCAGCCAATGCACGAGGCACTCACTAATGACATTATTATAGCAGGTATTATTTGCATATAATAAGTTTTTTTATTAATAAGTTTTTTGTTTATTATTATTTAGAACCAGAAAAGGCAGCAGATGTAGTGCCACCGCAAACACCAAAAATAGGTATGGAATAAATTACTATATTTTATACATATATAATTGCAGCTGATTATATTAATGTTGCACAGAGGTCGTTTATAAAGATCTATACTTTATAAACAACCTCTTTATTTTTAAAATATCAAATCATTTGACTGCAGGGAATATTCAAATTTATTCAATTAAAATAGAGTTTTACAGATATCACAATTTAAGTCACATTTTTATACTAACAGCTGTAATTGAATAGCATATCCAACTTGATTAACCCTTTGTGGTCATGTGTCGGGACATAGACACTAAAATTTACTTGTATTTTGTAATAATGATATGGAAATTTATCATTATTACAACATACAAAGATTTTTCTTTTAAGTACTGTAGACTATAAAAAATGTTTCCAATCCTTGGTTAAGCATGAAGTAAAATTTCTGGTTTAAATAAGCCTGAAATTTAAGTTCATATGCCAGGCGTATTGATCACTGATTTCAAGAAAAGTTAAAAATATACTGCTTGTTATGTTTAATAACGTGAAAACAAATTAATTCAAATTTGTGACTGAAATTAAATATTGTAAGCAGATGTATTGAAAATAAAACATGACCTCTATTGTTAAAGGTACAGAAAAAATAAAAACAGTTACTTTAATTCAGTCTGCCCATTTTTTATAATGAATTCACCTTTTGTTTTAAATTAAGTATACAAATAAAAATGAATAAATGAATTTGTATAGGACCCAAGAAGACGATTAGACCAATAAAAGATTCTCTCCGCAAAAGAACTGAAAAGAAAGTCTTCGAAGAATTGGCACTAAAAAAAATTGATTTGGTGGCACTACAATTTAAAATTATTCAGAGGGAGGCAGATGAAAAGGAGCAGCGAGAGGCAGCCAAAGAAAAAAGAGAGGTGTTCGAGGCAGAACAGCGGGAACAGAGAGAGGCAGCCAGAGAATGGAGAGAGGCAGCCAGAGAACGGAGAGAAGAAGAACATGCCTTAAAATTGAAATTATTAAAAAAACAATTATAAATCAATAATTTTACGTTTAATTATTTAATAAATTACTAAAATAATTGTCAATTAATGAGCACCTCCTCAAATGAACATTATTATTTCCATCATATTGATTATTATTATCTTCCTCCATTATGTTGTTCAGAATCTCAGGGTCTTGGGGGGGTTCTTCCTCCTTGGCTTTTATTGCTATGTTATGGAGGACTGCTGTTGCTACTATAATAGCTTTTGACCGATCGAGACAAACTCTCATTCCCAATGAGAGGACTGGAAATCTACACTTCCATATTCCAAAACAGCACTCAATTTTGTTCCGTGTGCGGATTTGTGATTCGTTATACAGTCTTTCTGCTTCGGTATGAAGATGTAGCAATGGTGGCATAAGATAATTTGTTACAGCGTAACCACCATCGCCTAATAAAATGGAATCCCCCATTTCTCCTACTTCAAATCTAGCCTTAATACTAGAATTGTTAAATATTGTTTGATCGTGTGTTGACCCTGGCCACCTTGTAACAATATTTCGAATTAAATATTCTGCATCACAGATGGCCTGCACATTCCAGGAAAAATAACCTTTTCGATTCCTGTAATATTCGGCATCATCTCCTCCAGGGGATTGAATCCTAACGTGAGTGCAGTCGATAGCCCCAATTACTTTGGGAAATCTTGCTATGTTGTAAAATTTGAGCTGCACGTCTTGCACTTCATCATTTTGAGGCATGTAGATGTAAGTCGGCCTTAATTTAGCTATTGCTTCCGTAACAATATTTAAAATTACGCAAGCCGAACTCTCACTAACACCAACAAAATCACTAACAGTTAATAGCATTGATCCTGTTGCATAAAATCTTAAAGTTAGAAGTACTTTTGTTTTAGGTTGAATGGCATTGTTTCTATCTGTCGGTGATGCAATGTTGCCCTCCACCATTTCAATCAGCTGCCGTACAGATTGTTTAGTAAGACGAAATCGCATTACAAACTCCCACTCTTCCAGTTCCTCCAAGTAATCCACTCTAGAATAACAAACATTTATCATAAACACTTGTTGGAGGGATTAATTTTATTATGTTATCACCAACAATTACAGATAAATGTAAATGCTCACCTTGTGCGAAATCGTTTGGGTTGTCGAAATCTATCCACGTAGTGGATAATTTCCTCGTCACTATCACTCTCAAAGATATCCACATCCAAATTGTTTAACATTTTCACAAAACACAACAAATAGTTCCTAACCTTTCTAACGAAAAAGCGGTGGCTGTCAAAACTGTGAGAATTTAACGCGCGGGCGCACTAGCAATTAGTATTGCCAACCTAGTGAAGAATCCATAGATAAGTACGCGAGCATTTGTAAAATCCAATTCTGCTTACCTAAAGTTTAAACTCGGTTGGAAAATAACGGCGGTCTACTTTAACGACAGGATACCTAAGATTTGTAAAAGCGGGCCTAAATCACACGCCTGCTGGGTGAGCCACCTGACAGAGCCGCCCCCCCTGACCCCGCACAGCCAGCGTGAATACTCTGTTACTCTGTGGTTAAATTCAAAAAAAGGCCGGAACCACCCAGCGAAAAGCGAAAGCGAAATTTTTGTTGAGTTAGTTTTCGTAATGACCGTCCAGAGGCGCTCTTTGCAGTATTTTCCAGTACATGGGCGTGAACCTTCTAAAGAGTTTATTTTTCTAGGCATATATCACAAAAAAATCCAAACGCGTTGAATGATGAACATGTTTGGATTTGATTGTGATGTATGTTGGTATTTAATGAACTGTACTCTGGCCGGTCTATTTTGTACGATTGCAAAAATCCCAAACACGTTCATGATTAACAACCGGTCATCAGAGAATTCCCCAACCGTTGGCAGTAAACTCCTAACTGTTGTATCTGATGAACGTACCCATTGTTCCTCTAATCTCCGTTTTACACTACACAATTTTGTCGGCGGTTAAAAATAATTGTCACTATGCTTAAAGAAATGTCCGTAATACATAACTGTATTTTGTAATCAAAATCAGTGAAGATATAAAAATAATAATTATTTCTATAATTACGTAAGAATTAAATGAATTTGGTTTTTTGGATATGCAACGGCCGGTATTTCAGGAATTGATTGAACCGCTAACTGTCAAATTCACATGTGAAATCCCTATCTAATTGACAGATTTTATACGACCGAATGGTACGATTAATTTCGGGAATACCGGCCCTGAACACTGTAAACGTTACTTTCCATTTCAGTTTGCCACATTTTAAGTAGATGGCGCCATAAAATAAATATTTTATTATTTTTATAAAAACGTTATGGAAAATTATTAATTTGTGGCAGTAACCAATATAAATTTAATTATTTGATTTAGTAAATATATCATATGTATAAATTGTGTAAAAGTAAAATAAATATTTGGTTAATAGAAATTAAAGGCTACGCCACTCTAGACGATTTCGTTTATCTAGCAAAGGATTTAGTTGTAGGTAGGGATTTCCCCCATTTTGTTTTATGGCCATAAAGTGAGATAATATTTTTTGTTGTTTCATCATTCAAGAGTGGTCGTTTGTATTGTGAGCACGTGTGTTAAATTATAGGTAAGCGCATTTTGTATTATTAACCAATTGCTTTGTTTGTGAAACGAATTATTCAACAAAAAATCATGATTTATTTATTTATCGATATAATTTTATACATACTAAAACATTTTTTTTGCAAAAAAACCAAGTAGTAGTTGGGAGTGGCTGAAATTTCTCAAGGTTTCTCAGGGTTTTCGGAGAAATAATTTTCAACAAGTATGTGTTTAGGGTAACGTTCCCAGAATGCCCACTGAGCAAAAAACAAACAAATAACGTTATATCAACATTGTAGCAACGTTTAACGTTGTTATAATGTTGATGAAACATTACTTAATTGTGTTTGCTCAGTGGGTGCACAATTCCCCATCCCGCTACAGTTAATATAATTGTTACAAAAATTAAAATACTTGTACAATAATAAGCAGGGGAAGACTGGCTCTCAAAAAGTTACTGGGGAAAGAGAAACCGGCCTCACATTTGTGCGGCTCTCCGTGGTGTGATTTTATTTTAGAAATCTGAATTTCTATAACCTATTACGAATGACTGGTTACTAGTATGAAATAACTATAACTAGTATATTTTGGTATATATTTGGACTTAAATTTCCCCCATTTTGTTATGGCTATAAAGTAATATAATATTTTTGTTGTTTTATCATTCAAGAGTGGTCGTTTGTTTTGTGAACACCTGTGTTAAATTATAGGTAAGCGCAGTTTTTATTTTTAACCAATTGTTTTGTGAAACGAATTATTCAACTAAAAATCATAATTTATTTATATATTGTAGTTGGGAGTGGCTGAAATTTTAAACTTTGTATGACAGTGTTTTGTACCGGTGGCGCATGAAGTAAAATTTCGAATTTAGAAAAGCCTGAAAATTTGGTTTGGCCGCTCCGCGCTACGTGACAAAACCAAATTTTCAGGCTTTTCTAAACTCGAAATTTTACTTCATGCTTAGCCTGGGAGTGGAAAACACTCTCTTAAAGCTTCAAATTAAATTCTTTTAATAAGCCGAGCATCAAAAAATGTGCAACGTATGCATATGGATACTTAAAAGAAAAATTCTTGTTATGAAAATGTTCGGTGTTACATAAAACTCTCTGTATGTGTATAAGAAATATTCAAACTTTGTTAATTTACGCTTAGTATTTACCACGTTTTTCGGAGGAAAACTGGGAGCACAACCTTCACTCTTAACCTTCACTGTTAAATTTATGTAAGTATTTGAATCCTTTTATAAATATTCAAATCCTTTTATTAACATTCGAATCCTTTTATAAATATTCGAATCCTTTTATAAATATTCGAATCTTTTTATAAATATTCGAATCCTTTTATAAATATTCAAATCATTTTATAAATATTCGAATCCTTTTATAAATATTAGAATCCTTTTATAAATATTCGAATCCTTTTACAAATATTCGAATCCTTTTATAAATATTCGAATCTTTTTATAAATATTTGTATTCTTTTATAAGGATTCGAATCACTTACATTTGGATTCGAATACGAATCCTCTTAAAAAATGTAATGAATCTAGATCACGAATCCAGTTGAACTAAAGTATTCTAATGCCTCTTTTGAATCATCTAAAAGGATCGAATCCAGGATTCGAATCCTGCCCAGCTCTGCCTATTACCAATGGGCTCGTTCATCAAAATATTCAACATTCAACCAGTTTGGGTTTTGTTTGTGATGTACGTTGGTATCTGATGACCGATAGTCCAGCCATTTTGATTTTGTGTGTTGATTGTTTTCGTTTTAGCTGTATATTAAATACATTTATTGATGGATAACGCGCAATTACACTTTATTTTTTTTATGGCAGAGAAAGTTTAGTTCCATTGCTGAATATAATTAGTTAAATACTCATTTACACAAACAATACTCTAACTCTATTTACACAAACACTATCATTTTCTGACCTTACAGTAATTCACGAATCTCCTTACGTTTAGTAATTTCATAATAAATATTATTAAATACATAATATTCCACATCCATAACCTCGACTAGCTTAAAAGTTTAACCCGCCAACATCAATCGGTCTGAATAGCACGATTGCAAAAATGGTGACCGCTGCCCTAACATGTTCACGATAAACAGTCCGGTCATCAGAGAATTCCCCAACAGTTGGCAGTAAACTCCCAACTGTTGTCTCTGATGAGCGAGCTCAATGGGCCCGTTCAGCAAAATGTCCAACATTCAACATGTTTGGATTTGTTTGTGATGTATGTTGGTACCTAATGAACGGTACTTCGGTCGGTCTATTCTGTAAGATTGCAAAAACCTCAAACATGTCTACGATTAACAATTGGGTCATCAAAGAATTCCCAACAGTTGGCAGTAAACTCCCAACTGTTGTCTCTGCTGAACGGGCCCAATGACTGCATAAAAAAAATAGTTACTAGTATGAAATAAACATAACTAGTATATTTTGGACTATACTTTAAATCGGTGTCTTATGTGCATGGTGCATTAAGTAAAATTTCGAGTTTAGATAAGTTTGAAAATTTGGCTTGGTCGCTCTGCTTCGTGGAGTGATTAAACCAAATTTTGACTTTTCTAAACTCAAAATTTTACTTCATGCTTCATCAAGGAGCATGCTATTAAACTTTGAAAACTGACAGTGAATATATTGAATTATGTTTACTTAACACAAAAAAATCACTAGTATAATTTGAAACATGTTTCAACTAATAAATGTAGAGATTCAGAAACTGAACATTTTTTGTATCTACTCTTTCATCAAAAATTAAACAAATAGGTATCAGTTATCATATACAGGTAAAATCATCAGAAATTTTTAAAGTGAATTAAATAATTCTGGAAAATTAAAATATGTACACTTATTATTTTCTTCAAAAATTATATAAACATAATTGAACTTATCGTAACTCCAGATTTTGTTGAAATTTCCAAACAATATTGGAAAATGAAATCTCTGCTTTGCTTTCATAGTGGCACAACTAAAAAAAAATTGTTTTTGTTTTGCATTGAATCTATTCAAAAGTCAATGGACTGTTATTGTAGAGAAGGGCATGCATATCTTCATTTCCTCTGGATAGCCACCAGAGTGCAGTTGTGCTATTATCAATTTGAAAACAATATACAAATACCCGTGGCGCATGAAGTAAAATTTCGAGTTTAGAAAAGCCCAGAAAATTTGTCTCTAGTCGCTGCGCAACCCTCGACAAATTTTCACAGGGCTTTTCTAAACTCAAAATTTGACATCATGCTTAGTCTGGGAGTGGAAGACACTCGTTTAAAGCTTCGAATTGAATGTAAAAAAAAAACAAGGAATATCTAAAGATTTACAGAAAATAGGCTGTTTTGCGGAAAACACTATTTCTACTAGCAGAAACAACTAGCACTATTACCAGCCAGAACTTCTAGCTCAGATGGTTGTATCTTCAGACATCTTGCTACCAGACGAGGCCTGTACTAGTACTACTAAGTACAATTAGCCTAAAGAACCAGTACTACAAACAGTAACGTTTACTTTTTTTCAGTTAAAAAGGATTTGTCCACTAGCAGAAAGAACTGCTGCTATTAGCAGAAAAGGTTCTAGTTCCGTAGACGGAGCCTGTACTACTACTAATAGCATAAAAAACTAGTGGTAGTAGAACAAAAAACTACTTTTAAGCTGAAAGACCGACCAAGGCTGCAGCCAGAAAAAAAAATCGGAGGGGGTTATAAAAATTTCGTGGGGAGGGCTTAGAAAAAATTCTTTTGCTCTTACGGTTTAAAATTTATCATTTTGAAACTTTTTGGGGGGGGGTGAACCCCCACATCCCCCCCCGGCTACGATCTTTAGAACAACTACTACCAGCTAAAAAAATTATTACAGCAGAAAGAACTACCGCTATTAACAGAGCTTCTAGTTCAGATGGTTCTAGCTTCAGATGTCTTGCCATCAGCAGGCGGAACCTGTAGTACAGGTTCCATCCGTACTAGTAGTAGAAAGACCTACTCGTAGTAGAATGAACAAAATAGTAGTTGTTCTTTCTCCTACTGAAAGGACGAACGCTACTAACACAAAGAAATTGTACTACTAGCTGAAATAACTACTACTACTGACAGAAACGTTTACTTTTTAGCAGAACACGCTATTTCTACTAGCAGAAACAACTACCGCTATTGGCAGACAGGGCTTCTGGTTCAGATGGTTCTAGCTTCAAATCTTGCCACCGGTAGATGGAGCCTGTACTACTACTAGTAGCAGAAAGACCTAGCAGTCGTTTTTTATAGCAAAAAACACTATTTCTACTAGCAGCTATTAACAGAGCGTTTTGTTCAGATGGTTCTGGCTTATCGTGTCTAGCCACCAGCAGACGGTGCTACAACTAGTTGCAGAAAATCCTAGTAATAGTAGAAGGAACAAAATAGTAGTTGCTTCATCTACTACTAAAAGGACAATTGCTGCTAGCAGAAAGAACTTGTATTACTAGCTGAAAGATGGATAGTTTACTTAACATAAAACGCATTTCTACTAGAAGATTAAAAATACATGTTTTTTCTTTGTCGCCGCCATTGCTTAACAAACGTCAATTGTGTATAATATTAATTAACAAGTGTTTTTTGATATTTCATTGTTATCTTCATTATGGTTTATATAATTGTTCATATTTCTTCGGAGCAAACAGATACAGGGAGTTTTTCTTTTAAGTATACGTATTCCAAATTCAGCCTATTTTCTGTAAATCTTTAGATATTCCTTGTTTTTTTTTTAAATTCAATTTGAAGCTTTAAATTAGTGTTTTCCACTCCCAGGCTAAGCATGAAGTAAAATTTCGAGTTTAGAAAAGCCCCGTGAAAATTTGTCGAGGGTCGTGCAGCGACCTGAGACAAATTTTCGAGCTTTTCTAAGCTCGAAATTTTACTTCATGCGCCACCCGTACAAAACACTGATTTCAAGTGAAGTTCAGAAACACACAAGTACATTTTTAATTAGAGTAACAGGGAATCAGATATTTAGTCTGTTATCAACGATGTTCAGTGTAAATAATAAATAACTAGGTTTTTAATAGTTTTGTTAACACAACTGGTAACGGTGTTTCAGAGAGTTTTATGTAACACAGAACATTTTTATAACGAGAATTTTTCTTTGAAGTATTCATATGCATACGCTACACATTTTCCAATGCTCGGTTTATTAAAAGAATTCAATTTAAAGCTTTAAGCGAGTGTTTTCCACTCCCAGGCTAAGCATGAAGTAAAATTTCGAGTTTAGAAAAGCCCCGTGAAAATTTGTCGAGGGTCGCGCAGCGACCCGAGACAAATTTTCGGGCTTTTCTAAACTCGAAATTTTACTTCATGCGCCATGCGTACAAGACACTGATTTGAAGTGCAGCTCAGAAACACACAAATACATCTTCAATCAGAGTAACAGGGAATCAGATAATTAGTCTGTTATCAACGATGTTCAGTGTTAATAATAATTAATTAGGTTTTGAGTATTTTTGTTAAAACAACTGGTAAAGATATTTATATATGAATGGTTGCAAAAAGTAATAAAATCAAATTTATTCCTTAAGGATTTGTATTCGTGATTCGAAAAAACAGGATTCGAACCTTTGATTCGAATCATATTTATCTCTTACGAATCCTTTATTCGAGTATTCGTGATTCGAATCATATTAGATGATTCGGATTCGTGATTCGAATCCTTTTTACGAGGATTCGTCGCAGCTCTGATATATATGAATAAAATAAAAATAAACACATTTTAGTTGTGCTATTATCAAAGCAAAGCAGCGAAATGATTGCACTTTTAATGTTAAAAACATTAAAATAAGAATTCTGATAACTTTGAAATATAACATCATTTTCAAATAAATGTCAATACATCCACATGATTTTTCATTTACCTTTCTATCGAAGGTAGTGATGTGATCATTTGAATAAGAATACATTTTGCTACATGTGTATGTATGTATTTCTATGTTTTGGTATGAGTCGTTATACAAATTTCCCTTGTAAAATTTTTGGTACACAACAAAACTAGTCAGTAAAAAATAAAATCAGTGAAACATATCAGTTGTTATGATTAAATTTGTCACATTTATATCTGATTGTATAAAGATAAGATTGTTCATTATTGAGATAACATATTTAGTTTATATCCAATTATGTAAAGATAAAATTATGAGTAGTTAGTGATGTAACATTACCGGCGATTTATAATTTAGTAATATTGCTGGAAACATGGTAACAATTGGTAATTTAAAATTAGACATAAAACCTAAATGTTACATATACTTAAATAGCGTGTTGTAACAAATCAAATAAAATGAGATTTTAAGTATTTCATTGTATAATTCAATACACAAATAAGACAATTAACTTTGTTTGTATAACTGAGGATTTTATTGTGACTATAGTTTCGACAACTTTAACTTGTCATTATCAAACATAAATAGGAAAAATACTTTATGTTTGATAATGACAAGTTAAAGTTGTCGAAACTATAGTCACAATAAAATCCTCAGTTATACAAAGTTAATTGTCTTATTTGTGTAAATAATGATGTATAACGAAGTAGAAGCCTCCACAGTGAACAGTATAATTCAATACTCGGAGGTGTATTTGCACGGGAAGTAGTTGTTCCAATGGATATTTATTGTCTCAAGTTGTCTTATTAATAAAGACGCATCATTTGCTTTTTACACGAAAAAACATTATCGTAGTTTTATATATTATCGGCCATTCCATAAATAAGTGCACGCTTTTTGGGGGTACATCAGGGATTTTAGCAAATTTCACATATATTATAAAGGTTATCAAGACATGGTTTTTGGTTGTTACTAGAGGTTAAGCAAATGATTGTTTTAAAAATTATAACAATATAACTTCTAGTACACTTTTATCTTGAACTCAAAAATATCGTAAACCGTTACTGATACAGAAAAGGTTATACTTGACTTTTTTATGCCTAAATGTTCAAAGTTTAAAATAATTTTTTTTCTAAAACAAAAAAACTTCATTTAGATAATTTTTTTTTTAATAAATAAAACAAATCTCACAAAATAATTAAATACTCATGTTTTAATTTTTTTGAAAGAAATATATGTTATACCCCAATCATTCCTAAGAATATTTCCGTTTTAAAAAAAATGGGCACTTTAAAACTTTTTGAGATATGATTTTTTTACCTGCATAGACGCGAGGCACCCACCGCGATCTGGGCCATTACACCATTGGCGGGACCGCCTCATGTCAATGTAGCGCTCGGGTAAAATAAATCATATCTCAAAAAGTTTTAAAGTGCCCATAATTTTGTAAATGGAAAAATTCTTAGGAAGGATCAGAGTATAACATATATTTTTTTTAAGAAAATTGAAACATGAGTATTTGAGTATTGTTTGAGATATGTTTTATTTATTAAAAAAAATCTATATAAAGTTTTTTCGTTTTGGAAAAAAATGTATTTTAAACTTTGAACATTTAAGCACTATAACACCCCCTTCTCACAAGGAGATGACACTTACCGCGGCTAGGGTTAAGTCAATGGTGCGAAGGCCGGGGTTCACTGTTAAAAGTTAAATTCAACACTATTGTGGGCGCCAGCTACAGGGTAGCAGAATGGGGAAAAGAACTATTGAGATCGGGTCACACAATTAACTATTACATAATTTAACTCAACAACAATATATTATAGCTATCAATGTGTCACAAACAATCTGATTTAAAAAGTATCTTATGACTAAATAACGTAGTGAATAAAAAGGAATTTAGAACCTGTACAAAAAATGACCAGCCGTTAGCTAAATTAAATGAATGAAAATCGACTTGTTAGGTACGATGGTAGTACTGGCTCTCTCCTCAGGCGGTAGGTTTGTCTCACCAACTAATGTGTAGGGTATTGTGACTCTCCTGTTCAGGTGGTATTGGCTGCAGGACCTGTGTGTTTAAGTAGCACTCAAGCATGCATGGATGGAATGCAACAGCATGCAATCGGGTGGAAGCGGTAGTGGTTTTGCTTCACTCTCCTTGGCGGTCAGTCCACCTGCTTGTTTCAGTCCCTCTGTGCAGTGTTAGGTTTGCAGTTGTCAGAACCCTCTCCTCCCTCAGTTATGTGATGATGTACCTACAAGTTCGAAGTGGTCGGCAGTAACATGTTTAATGAGTCCCTATTGGCCGGGTCGCTAACAATTGTAATGAACTCTACGCAAGCGCAGGAATTAGGGTTCAGGAAAATACACCTGGTATCTTTTCTACAATGTTCCGAAACACAGCCAAGGGTTTAACTACTATGGTTTAATTTTGAGTACAAGAACCGACTACATGCATAGATTTCAGATAATAAAATTAATATTTCCCTCTACGGTTAAATAACCGGAGTTACAGACTAAAGCAACTGTTCAAAAAACAAATACTAAAAATCTACCACTAACAAACGGCAACAGGACTGGCCCATCATTAATGCCATAATTATTTAAGAATGAATCACTACGTCAGCAAAAAAAATTAATGCTCTTCTCTCCGAGAACAGGATTAATTTTAAAACGGCGGAGAAACCTTCACACCGGCGTGGAGCTCCTACGAGCTATAAAAATTCTAAATACTACGTAACACATTGAAAATTGAAAAACACACTAAGCAAAATTTACAAAAAAACTAAACATAACCACAAACACGTGGGTCTCAACGGTGAGCATTTTCATCTTCTCAATAACTGCCTCATTTTTACTGCTGCCTAAAGCAACGGCAACTCACCGCAATGACATAACTCGTAGCAAAGAGTTTATTAATGAAAGTGCTCACCTGTTAAGTTAACCTCCGACGACACAACCGCTCTCCGTGACAACCCAGACCAGACCCTTTTCGCTCTCACGCTCACCCCCCAGCGCCATCCGTCTTACAAAAATCAAAGTTTCACGCATAGGCATAGCAACAATCTTAACCTAAGCGGTCCGCACAACCAGTGGCGTAAAATAATAAATAATTAATTGTGCGGTCTGCAAATGTGACCGTCACAGCACAAAAAAGTACAGAATAACTTTTTTTGTATAGGTAACGGTTTATGATATTTGTGAGTTCAAAATAAAAGTGTACTAAAAGTTTATATTGTTATAACTTTTGACACAATAATTTGTTTAACATCTAGTAACAACCAAACACCATGTTTTGATAGGCTTTATAATATATGTGAAATTCGCTAAAATCCCTGATGTACCCCCAAAAAGTGTGCACTTATTTATGAAATGGCCGTATGTTTAAAGTGTGCAAACTATAAAAAGCATTAAGTTCAATTTATAAATTTTTATAATAAAAATAAAAAAGGTAATCCATAAATATTAAAAATGAAAGGCTTGATACCGATTTTTTGCATTTACATTAGAGTATTTTATTATTATTTATAATCTTTAAAATGCTAAAATGATATATAGTGGAACCTCGCAAAACGAGTAATTTGCATAACGAGTGAAATAAATTGTAGAAAAAAGACTTACATAATGAGCGACGTTTCACCACAGTTCATATACAGAGAGTTTTATATAACACCGAACATTTTCATAAAATACGATTTGACACCTTTTGGCCGCTTCGCGCTACGAGACCAAACCAAATTTTCAGGCTTTTCTAAACTCGAAATTTTACTTCATGCTTAGTCTGGGAGTGGAAAACACCCGCTTAAAGCTTTAAATTGAATTATTTTAATAAACCGAGCATTGGAAAATGTGCAACGTATGTATATGGATACTTGAAAGAAAAATTCTCGTTATAAAATGTTCGGTGTTGCATAAAATTCTCTGTATATGGTTTCGCATAACAGGTGACGTGGTTATGAGAATCCTCGAATTGTGCGATGAAACTTTTCATCCCATTGCTTCATCAGTTGTGTTTAGAACTCGGTGCGTTAGCATCTTAGCGTCACATTTGATCACACACCCTTGTAACAATGTCCCCGAAGAAAAAGCCTCAAGAGAATAGCTATAAGAGACAGAGCTGGGACAAATCCTAGTAAAAAGGATTCGAATCCGAATCCCTAATATGATTCGAATCATGAATACTCGAATAAAGGATCCGTAAGAGATAAATATGATTCGAATCAAAGATTCGAATTCTGTTTTTTTGAATCACAAATCCTTTAAGAATAAATTTGATTTTATTTTTTTTTTGCAACCATTAATATATATATATCGTCACCAGTTGTTTTAACAAAAATATTTATAAGTTAATTATTTATTATTAACACTGAACATTGTTGATAACAAACTAAATATCTGATTCCCTCTTACTCTTATTAACGATGTATTTGTGTGTTTTTGAACTTCATTTCAAATCAGTGTTTTGTACGCATGGCGCATGAAGTTAAATTTCGAGTTTAGAAAAGGCCGAAAATTTGTCTCGGGTTGCTGCGCGACCCTCGACAAATTTCACTGGTCGGCATGAAAATCGGCCCTGACACCATTCCTGCTGATTCTTATGTAAAATGACCTCCTGAATCCGAATATGACCCCCGTTTTCCCCCATCACCCACCGTTTTCGTGGGAGGCCCCCCACCTATTTTTATCACTTTTCGATAATTTGGAGGGATGAAAAGGATTATTTTAGCCTTTACGTTTCTTCTGAGGGGCTAGAGAGGTGAAAAGTTCTAAAACATAAACATTTGTAGCAAGGAGGTAGATTTGGGGGGGAATTTGCCCCCTTAAATTGTAAAAGAATCCTTAAAAATGATCGATTTTTCCGTTTTTTTCGCAGTTTTTTCACTTATTTTCTACATATTCCAGCTTCCATCCCCCCTCATCCTCCCCCAAACAATAAAAATATATAGCAACAATAATAAAAATATTAATAGAAAGTGATGGAAGAGAAAGGGTGTGTGTATGCGGTGTTTGTAGATCTGAAAGTGGCGTATGATTCAGTACCGAGGGAAGATATGGTAGAATGTCTGAGGCGAAAGGGAGTGAGTGACGGAGTAGTTGAGTGTGTAAGGGAGGTGTATAGGGAAACATGGGTGGAAGCGAAGGTGGGGGAAGAAGTATCGGAAAGGCGAGAGATTGGAAGGGAGTGAAAGGCATGTTGAAAAGGGTGGAAAGATATATGGATAAGAGAGGAATGTGTGTGAATGTGGGGAAGACGAAATGGATGAGGTTTAGGAATAAAGGGAGAGAGGGGAGAGTGGGAGTGCTAGAATGGAAGGGAGAGGTGATTGAGAGAGTGAAAAGTTTCAGATACTTGGGATTTATTTTTAAAGGGACGGGTGGGTATGAAGAGCATATAAGGTGGGTACAAGGAAAAGCGAGGAGAGCATGGGGAATGGCATGGAGAAAATGGGGGAGATGGATGGAGAACAGTATTAAGGTGACATGCAAGGTGTGGGACGCGTGTGTAAGACCGATACTAATGTGCGGGGTAGAAGCATGGGGAACGAGAGCATAAGAGGTGATTGAAAGAGAACAGCTATGGTTCCTGACACGGATGCTGGGACTAGAGAAGTCGACACCGGGATATATACTGTTGCAGGAAACGAATAGAGAGAGATTGGAATGTGAGGCGGTGGAGAGAGTGGTGAAGTATGAAATGAAATTATGCGGAGTAGAAGAGGAGAGATTGGTGAGAATAGTATGGGAGGCGTGCATGAAAGTAGAAGGGGGGAGGTGGAGGGAAGAGAGAAGGAGAATGTATGAAAGGGGAGGACTGGCAGAGAGGAAGGTACAGGAATGGTTGGGTAGAGGGGTGAAGATGGCGGCGTGGATGAGAGAGAAGATGAAGGAGGTGGAAGCGCGGGAGAGACAGGGACGGATAGATAAAAGTGAATATAATGATATGTTTGGGAGATGGCAAGTATATGGGAGGGTGCCGAGATACATGAGTGAGGATGGGTGGAACAGGGACGAAAGGGTGATAATGGCGAGGGCAAGGTGTGGGTCTGGGGAGAGGGGAAGGAAGAGATGGATGGGCGAAGAATATATGAGATGTAGGTTGTGTGAATGGGGGAAGGATACGTGGAGGCACTTGGCGGAGGAGTGTGAGGGTGTGAGTGAGGAATGGGTGGGAGTGAAAGGGAATAGAAGGGTGACAGAATGGATGAGGGAGGACGGAGCTAGGGTAAAGACGCTGGAGAAAGTGGGACGGGAGAAAGAGGGCAAGATGTGATATAGTGTCGACATTGTAAATAACTGTAGGATATGCCAATAAAGGTCTTTTTTTTTAATAAAAATATATAGCAACAATAATAAAAATATATAGCAACAGTTCGGAAGATTCACTGTACCACGCTGGCGCTCTCAATACCTCGCGCGCACAGGTTTGCCCAGGAATTTTCATTTTTATTTATTATTCTTTACAGCTAAAATAATCCTTTTCACAAACGGAAAAAATTGATCATTTTTAATGATTCTTTTACAATTTAAGGGAGCAAATCCCCCCCCCAAATCTACTTCCTTGCTACAAATGTTCATGTTTTGGAACTTTTCACCTCTCTAGCCCCTCAGAAGAAATGTAAAGGCTAAAATAATCCATTTCATCCCTCCAAATTATCGAAAAGTGATAAAAATAGGTGGTAGGCCTCCCCCGAAAACGGTGGGTGATGGGGGAAAACGGAGGTCATATTCGGATTCAGGAGGTCATTTTACATAAGAATCAGCAGGAATGGTGTCAGGGCTCGAAAAAAAATTTTTTTTTGCAGACCAGTGTTTTCTGGGCTTTTCTAAACTCGAAATTTAACTTCATGCGCCACGCGTCAAAAACACTGATTTAACGAGAAGTTTAAAAACACACAAAAAAATGTTTTTTAAGTTAATCCTCACAATTAATTCGAATTACTTTCGATGACTCAAAACCTTTAGTAAGTATTCGAATCCTCTTATAAGGATTCGAATTACCCACATTTGAATTCAAATACGAATCCTCTTAAAAAAATTTAACAAATCCGGATCACGAATCCAGTTGAACTAAAGTATTCGAATGCCTTTTTTGAATCCTCTAAAAGGATTCGAATCCTGACCAGCTCTGATTTTAAACATGTTTTTAATTATTAATGTTTTGTAAAAAAAACTTTTTTTAAATTAAAATGAAAAATATTTTTTTAACAACCCTGGCTTAAACGCATATTGCATGAAGTAAAATTTCGAGTTTAGAAAAGTACAAAAATTTACTTCATGCTTAATCAAGGAGTGGATAACACTCGTTAAAGGCAAGTCATTAAATTAAATAGCATCAATTTTTCATTTAAGACAACGATTTCAGTTAGTAGCTAAACTTTGTTAAATTTACAAGTTTTACTGTTTTTTCAAATCAATTTTTAAGATTTCTGTGTGAGTACATTTTACATTCATTTGTCAATTTTATTAATTTTTTCAATTACGAATTGTGTAATAAGTTTGTTGAGAACGTTTGATCTTTTTTTTAATTGTTTTTCTACGTTTTGTGCAGTATACCTATTAAAATAATAATTTTTGTGTTTTTGTCAGTTTGTGTTAATTTAAACAATTTCAGTGTTTTGTACACATGGCGCATGAAGTAAAATTTCGAGTTTAGAAAAGCTCGAAAATTTGTCTCGGGTCGCTGCGTGACCCTCGGCAAATTTTCACAGGGCTTTTCTAAACTCGAAATTTTACTTCATGTTTAGTCTGGGAGTGGAAATGCTCGTTCGAAACTTTAAACTGAATGCTTTGATAAAAACATTAAATGACTGAAAATGTTTTTAAAGATAATAATCTAGTTTTAAAAATTTTGTTTAATATTATTTGAAGTAAAACTAACATGGTAGCCACAATCCGAAATGTTACATTTTTCCGGCATTTCCCTGATTCAAGATTTTTTTCCTTGGCCTTTTAATATAACTTTCTTCTCTGCGAAACCACCATTTTGTTAAATTGTTTTTATTGTTTTTGTCAATATTTAAGTTAATTTTATAAATTTTTACGTGTTTTGTAGTTTGCCTGCTGATTTTGACAAATTTAATTATATCATATGGCTGTTTTGTTATTGTTTTGGTCAATTTGAATATAATTCCATGACTTTTCTCTGACTTTACCAGTTTTAATGATAATCAGTAATTTTTTTATTTACGTAATTTTCAGGCATTCGTCGATTTTATAATAGAGTTCAATTTGAAGTTTTGAACGGGTGTTTCCACTCCCAGGCTAAGCATAAAGTAAAATTTCAAATTTAGAAAAGCGTGCTTTTCTAAAATCGAAATTTTACTTCATGCGCCACGCGTACAAAACAGTAATTTGAAGTCAAGTTCAAAAACGCACAAATACATCTTTAAGTGACATGGAATCATATTTAGTCTGTTATCAACGATGTTCAGTGTTAATAATAAATAATTAGGTTTTGAATATTTTTGTTACAACTGGTAACGATATTTATATATTAATGGTTGCTAAAAAAATAATAAAATCTAATTTATTCTTAGAGGATTTGTTTGTATTCGTGATTAGAGAAAACAGGATTTCGAATCTTTGATTCGAATCATATTTATCTCTTACGAATCCTTTATTCGAGTATTCGTAATTCGAATCATATTAGGTGATTCGGATTTGTGATTCGAATCCGTTTTACGAGGATTCGTCCCAGCTCTGTTTAAAACACGTTTAAAACTTGTTTAAAACATGTTTTAAATTGTGATATTTTGTTGTGATAACATTTTATATTTATTATTGCATTAATTTGAAATATCTTTAACAATTTAGCTAAAATTTAAAAGCCTAAACAAAAGAATCCTAATAAAGTAGTATAAACTATAATTTAGCTAATTTAAGATAATAAAAAAAACTGTTTTAAACAAATTTTACATTTAAAACATGTTGAAAACAAAACTGTTTTAAACAAATTTTACATTTAAAACATGTTGAAAACAAAACTGTTTTAAACATAACAACCCTGCTTTAAACCTTGATTTCATGTGTAGTTCAAAATATACTATTATTAAATATGTTTAAATAAATCAATTCAATAATTCAACAATAACAATACATAAAAATAAAATTGTATTTTTTGCCGCCAATTCAAGACTTAGCCGCGATCGCGGATTAACGGATTTTGTGAAGGCGCGGGTTCTTTACTTGACAGGGATGAAGCGCTCATTATTTACGCTCTCAGGCACCCTGGAGAGAAGACAGACAGTATGATGTCATTGTGCCGGATGGGACAGCCCTTGGACGGAGCAGAAAGTTCCTTCGTGGAAGAGCTTATTCGTCAAATTATGCGAGGACGCGTTCTAGTCGAACAAAAGGGCCATAAACGGTTAAGGCGGACATCCCAAGGAAGGACGTACATGGACATAGCATAGACAAAAAAAATCACAACATGGATTCTGCGAAAATACGATTGGACATCAGGCAGAATGAGCAGAGACCCGCTCATACACCTCATAATATATCTAATAAAAACAAAAAACATAATCAATCGCACACATCGATTCGTGGCACATCTAACAACATAACAATTAAATGCGGCAATAAGCATTTATTTTTCCATATAAATAACTGCTCACCTACAACAACCCTAGATGATATCAACAAATTCTTGGAAGATGGCATTGTCCTTACTACATATTTAAGCTTCCCTTTAACAAAAAATGAATTATATACGTCATTTAAAGTAGAAGTAATGGAAAGTGATGTCAGCAACTTACTTCAACCAACGCAGTGGCCTGCAGGGGTAACTGTTAGAGAGTTCGTTAATCACCCTCGCCTTGGTAACAGACGTTCTACGGCGCAGATTACTCCGGAAACTGGCAACACAAACGGTTTTTTAGGCGGGATGGCAACATCATCGGCCCAAATAGGAACTGCTTAAGCATAATTTAGCAAAATGTACGTGGTTTGCGCACAAAATTAGATGAATTGTGTATCTCTGCCCTTCTGGATGGCACTAGCATCATTATTTTAAGCAAAACTTGGCTTACACCTGATTTCTTCGATGGAGAACTAGGTTTAAAAAGTTTTTATGTATACCATTGTGATAGGAATCAGTTAAAGACAGGTAAATCACGTGGTGGAGGCGTCCTAATCGCTGTCCCACGAATATATAAATCACATTTATTATTTAGTTCATCAACTTCTTACGAAGAATTATACGTTTCAGTTATTTTTAAGGGATCGAAGTATCTGTTCGGAGCAACTTATATTTCTCCTAGTTCTGCAGAGAATATTTACGAAGAGCATTATTCATTAATTGAAAATCTAAGCGAATCTTTGGCGGATCACCAGCTATGTATGTTTGGTGATTATAATCTTCCCAATATTGTCTGGGAGAATAGCGAATTTGGAGTTTTTACAAACAAACAATTCACGCGCTCATATTAATACTGATACGTTTGGTTTAATTAATATATTCCAAATTAACAATGTTATAAACACTAACTCTGTAATGCTGGATCTTATTTTCGTGCATGTGTCTTTAATTAAAAAGTGCTCGGTAGCCAGTAATGATAGCCCTCTAGTTACATGCGACTCGCATCATCCAGCACTAATATTAAATATTTCTTGTAATGATACATCTGTACGTAATCAATTGTGGTACGCTGACTACAATTATAATTTTAACAAGGCTGATTTTAATTTTTTAAAATACGTACTCAGTTGTTTTCAGTGGGATGATTTACTCGGTGGTGACAAGATTGATGCATCTGTTGATTTATTTTATTCTTTGTTATTTGCTGCAATTGATCGGTTCGTGCCAATTGTATTCATGAAAAACACGTATGATTATCATTATCCTAAATGGTACTCTTCTGAATTGATTAATAAAATCATCATGAAGAAGAAATGTCACACGGAATTCAAAAATTCTGGTTCGTCACTACATTATAATGCATTTAAAACATTGAGGACTGCGTGCAGGGTATTATCTAGCACTTGTTATAGAAACTATATCTCACAGATCGAAAATAATATCAAACGTAATTCAAGCATGTTTTGGAAATATGTTAATTCGACTAGATCTAGTTGTTCCTTACTGCCTGATTCATTTGTCAACAATGGTATCACAATTTCGGGCCAAGATAATATTTTAAGTTTATTTGCTGATATTTTTGGTTCTGTATATATTCTGTATGGAGTGGAAGTATGGGGGACGAGAGGGTATGAGTGTATAGAGAGGGAGCAGTTGTGGTTCTTGAAGCGTATGTTGGGGTTGGAAAGGTCGACACCCGGATACATAGTACTACAGGAAACGAATAGAGAGAAGCTAGAGTGTGAGGAAATGGTGAGAATGGCTAGGTATGAGATAAAGTTATGGGACCTGGAGGAAGAGAGACTGGTGAAGGCGGTTTGGGTGGCGTGCGTGAATGGGTGGGTTTGTCGGAGGCGAAGGTGATGGAGTGGCTGGGGAATGGGGTAAAGATGGATGCGTGGGTGAAAGAGAAGGAGAAGGAGGTGGAAGCACAGGAAAGGCAAGGGTGTATATAGAGGAGTGAATACAACGATAGGTACGGAAGGTGGCAGGTACATAGGAGAATGCCGAGGTATTTGGTGGAGGGGGGATGGAGTAGGGAGGAAAGGGTGGTCCTGGCGAGGGCGAGGTGTGGGTCAGAGGAGAGAGGAAGGAAGGTGTGGATGCGGGAAGAGTATGGGAGGTGTGTAATGTGTGAGCGGGGGAGGGATACGTTTAGTCATCTGGCAGAGGAGTGCGAGGGGGTGAAGGAGGAATGGGTGGGAATAAGAGGGAATTGAAAAGTGATGGAATGGATGAGAGAGGATGGGGCCGGGGTAAGGACGCTGGAGAAGTTAGGGGACGAGAGGGAAAGCAGAAGGAAGAGAGGGGGCAGTGATTAGTGTAGATATGGATGTAATAGAGTATTATGCCAATAAAGGTCTTTTTTTTATATATATATTCTGTATGTCCCGTTAACAACGGAATATACTTTTATTGACTGGAATCACATCAATTTACAGCATGGTCCTGTAATTGCGATTTCTACTGTATACGAAGAATTGTCAAAACTAAAGGCATCGAACTCTCTCGGTCCAGATGGCTTGCCGAGTATATTACTCAAGAAATGCGCATTTGTACTTAGCAGACCTATTTGGCTATTATATAATGTATCTCTAAAACTATCTCGACACCCTAAAGGGTAAAAGGGATTTTAAATGATTATATATATATATATCTCTAAAACTGGGCTATTTTCTGTCCTGCTAGAAGTATGCACTAATCATGCCAATTCATGAGTCTGGTCCTAAGAATAATGTTGGCAACTATCGACCTATCTCCATCTTGTCAACAATTCCCAAGATCTTTGATAAAATTATGTCATAATATCTGACTTACCATTTAAACCAATGCTAATAGAACATCAACGTGGTTTCAGAGCTGGTTGCTCGACTGCAACTAACTTGTTGGTTTATGGTCAGTATATTCCGGATGCCTTGGAAGATGGGTCTTCGGTTGACGTAGTCTATACTGATTTTCCCAAGGTGTTCGATACTGTTGACTATAAACTTTTGCTACGGAAGCTTCACCATATTGGTATTGGTGGTGGTTTATTAAGTTGGATTGAGTCGTATCTAACAGTCAGAATGCAATCTGTTCGTATTGGTAATCTAATATCAATCCCACTAAAGTTACTTCAGGTGTGCCTCAAGGGTCCCACCTGGGGCCTTTATTATTCAATACATTTGTAAACGATGTTTCCGACTGTTTTAAATACTGCCAGTACTTACTATATGCCGACTACATGAAGGTATTTTTTAGTATTAAAGATTACACTGAATCGCAGGAGGATCTAAATAGATTGAGCTAATGGTGTATCTCGAATAGACTGAGATTAAATACCGCCAAATGTTTCACTATGTCTTTTTGGCAAAAACAAACTGCAATGCGAAGTGCTTATAATCTCGGTGGTATTCCACTAAATCCAGTATTCCAAATTAAAGATCTGGGGGTTGTTCTAACCAGTAATTGGTCTTTGATAGTTAATATTTCCATTGTATCATCTAAAGCAAACCAAATGCTAGGATTTATTAAGAGAAACACTGCTCATTTCACTAACATCGAAACAGTATTATATCTTTACAAGATTTTGTATTGTGGAGGCTTCTACTTCGTTATACATGTTAATTTATTAATAAAGAAACGGTTTAACTTTGTATAACACAATTTATTTTTATGTTTGATAATGGCAAGCTAAATTTGCCGAAACTGCAGTCACATAAAAATAAATTGTGTTATACAAACAAAGTTAAACCGTTTTTTATTAATCTTTACAAGACATTGGTTAGGCCATAGCTGGAGTATTGCTCTGTTATATGGTGCCCTTTTACAGCAAAAGACATCTCGGTTTTAGAGAGAACTCAGCGGAGGTTTCTAAGTTATATCTCTTATAAATTTAATATTTTAGGAGCTTACGATGTTGTATTACAAACTGTCGATATGCGACATCTCAAAAAACTACGAAGAAATAGTGACGTATTACTCGGTTACCAATTAATCAATGATATAATTGACTCTCCCACCCTTGTTAATTTGTTTGGCATTCATGTTCCGAGTAGAGTGGTTCGCAGCAGAAGTACCTTTCATATACCTTTAATAAGAAGGGACTATGTCAGGAACTTGTGGTATTTGCAGAATAGTGGCCAACTGCAATGCTTGCAGTTTTGACTTTTTTCATAACGACATGAAGTCTGTACGTCGTCACCTTAAGCAGTAGCGTACTATCTAGTAATTTGTTGTGTTTTATGTTTTTTTTAGTAATTAGGTTTAATTTCATTATGTACTTTAATTTAAGCTCGGTGAGCAATCACCCCTTTTTGTAAATGGTGTAACCCCCATGTATTTGAATAAAATTAAATTAGCGGCAACAGAGCATGTGAACTTTCTTCCCCTGGAAATTCTAAACACCAATGGGGTGGCACCTGGATCATCTCCTACTCTTCGGAAAAAGGGAGAAGAACCACCCCCAACAGCTTCGAAGAGAGCATGATAAGAAAAACACATCACTCACCATCCAGAAACCGAACCGCAAACATACATTTTCATTATTTTTCATATATTTTATTCCTCTGCGATAGAGATTCATTTCTTAGTTTTTACTTTAAATAAATCGTGCAAAATAGACACTTCATATTATAATTGATGGGAGCTTCCTATTTGGTCCTTCCAATTATAGTGTAAACATTAAAGTCTAAACAGTATTTTTTGACCTTTTTTTTTATCTCTAATCCATGCACACGAAAGAATGTTACCAAAACAGCTGGGTAATATAAGGTAATTTACAGTAAATTACTGGTGGTAATTATCAGCGTAAAGTGTCACTAACATCACTATAAGTAGTATATAAACATATTTACTTATTGCACAATTTTATAACGTTGAATTTAAATTGTTTCAGGAAGTCATGGAGGAACAAGTTCCGAGTACAAGTTCGACCAGCCAAAATGCTAAGGAAATTAACATTTTATTGTTGGGCGAAACAGGAGTGGGAAAATCAACTTTCATAAATTCATTTGTGAATTATTTACAACACACAACATTCAACAACGCTCTCAAATCCGAACTTGCATGTTTGATCCCGTTGAAATTCACCGTTCCTAATGAAAATTATGAAGACAGGGTCATCGAATTTGGTCAGGACAATAATAATGAAGACACGGTATTGGGAAATTCCTCGACTCAAGGTAATTCATGAAAGTAGCGCTTCAAGTATATCGAGTAACATGATATTCTCTGGTTTCTTTTTTTTTTGCTTGTGGCCCCTAAAAACAAGATATTTATTAGTGATGGGCAAGATCGAGTATCTCAAGGATCGATCAAGCAATGATCGATCAGTTGAAGTATCGAGCAGATCGATCTGATCAAAAAGATCGAGCCGCTTGGGAAGATCAAGCCAATCAAAGAGATCGAGCCGCTCGGAAAGATCGAGTCGCTCGTACAAATCAAGCCGCTCGCAAAGATCGAGCCGATCAAAAAGATCGAGCCGATCAAAAAGGTCGAGCCGATCGAAAAGATCGAGACGATTGAAAAGATCGAGCGGCTCGATAATTTGCGCTTCGCTACGCGATCAATCCAAATTTTCAGGCTTTTTTAAACTTGAAATTTTACTTCATGCTTAATCTGAGAGTGGAAAACACTTGTTTAAAGCTTCAAATCGAATTCTACTAAAAAAACAATGAATATGTATACTTAAAAGAAAAACTCCCTGTACACAGTGTTTTTTTTTTTATATATATGCATAAGCTATACATTTTGCGACATTCGTTGTTTTTAAATGAATTCAATTTGAAGCTTAAACGAGTGTTTTCCACTCCCATACTAAGCATGAAGTAAAATTTCGAGCTTAGAAAAGCTTTTCTAAACTCGAAATTTTACTTCATGCACCATGCGTATAAAACAGATTTCAAGTAAAGTTCGAATATGCATAAATTTTACAATATGTTAGTGTTATATACATGTGGTGCATGAAGTAAAATTTCGAGTTTAGAAAAACCCAGAAAATTTTTAAATTATTAAAAACACTGAACATCGTTGATAACAGAGTCAATATCTGACTCCCTGTTACTCTGATTAAAGATGTATTTGTGTGTTTCTGAACTTTACTTTAAATCAGTGTTGTGTACGTGTGACGCATGAAGTAAAATTTCAAGTTTAGAAAAGCCCGAAAATTTTCATGGGGCTTTTCTAAACTCGAAATTTTACTTCATGCTTAGTCTGGGAGTGTAAAACACTTGTTTAAAGCTTTAAATTGAACTTAAAAAATAACAGGAAATATCTAAATATTTAGAAAAAATAGGCTGAATTTGGAATACGTATACTTTAAAGGAAAACTCCCTGTATAATGTAAATATATATATTAACACTTACGCAAAGTCTTATTTTAATAACATTTAATTTTAATACTAAATATTAAAAAACCTATCTATGAAAATACAGCGAAACTGGAAAAAGAGGTTACGATAGACTTAAAAGCGTAACCTAAAACAACGTAATTTTTCTCTCAGGAATTAGGACCCGTGGTGAAAGGGGTAGGGGAAAAAATGGAAAAATCCAGTTCTGTCATACCTTGTAACACATACACAGAGTTTTATGTAACACCGAACATGCTAGAATGTACTCAATGTTAATTTTCCTATGTTCGATGTGTACTGGGATGCATCAAAGCATTGAGTGCGATGTGATTGGCTACGATTTTAAATGGTAATATAGTCAACCTAATGTACACTCTTCCCGTCAAAAATCAAATAAATTTGTCAATTATTATGTCAACCACAATATGTTGTATCATGAATATTTTAGTTCAATGGAATGCTTATCAACTTTTGTTATATTTTTAATCAGTAAAATACTAGTTAAAGAAGGTTCATCAGTATACACAATCTTTCGCAACATTTCGTTGTTTAATTTAACATAATTAAAACAATTTTACAAACATTTAATTGCTTAATTTTGTCATACAGCTAGTAATATTGGAATTTGTAGGACCTAAACTTAAATTCTTCTAGAACTCTTATGTACAGAGGATGTTTAAATATTAAATGATTTTGCAATAGTAAGGATATTGTTGGGCAGTCTTTGATATAACAGAAATTGTTTAATTTTATCTTTTCCCATAATATCGACGGACTTCTAACTCCTTGCTTGTGAAATTTATCCAAACAAACTGTTTTATAAGGTTCGAAATGTTTGAAATAAATGATATTGGTCAATCGAAAAATTTTACAGAAAATAAATTATGGGAATTTTTTGAACTGTTTTCTCCATGGTATAAAATGTTTCGTTGTGAGTTACGTGAAGATGATTTTAATAAAATAAAACACGTTAGTAATCCTTTTTCTTCACTGGTTTATTTAGATCGCTAAATGTACATTTCGTTCACCATGTGAACATTTTCAATAGCTGTACTAAACTAAATTTACAAACAAAAGTGCGGCATATATATACAGATTTAAGCTAATTATTTGTTATTGACAATGGCGGTAAATACAGGTAGTTTAGGTTAATCTTATTTCTTAATGACAGTGGCGTTAACAGGTAATATCTTTGTTGGGTACAGGTAGGGGGATTAAATCTAATAATACATTGTTAAGTGGTGTTAAATTGAAATTAAGTAATCTATTTTTGTGTTTTTTCATTTGGATTGCTTCATGGTATAAGTTTATCAGAAACATCTTTTCCTCCTCTGTATACATTATAGATATGTTCCACTTTCAGTTCTTCGTCTATGTCTGCTTCAAGTGCTATAACAGCAAATATCACTTGATTGCGATAGCTGACAAATCATTTTTAAAGGGAAGAGTGTAAATTAGGTTGACTATATTACAATTAGAAATCGTAGCCAACCATATCGCACTCAATGCTTTGATGCGTCCCATTACATATTGAATATAGGAAAATTTACATTGAGTACATTAGAATGTTCGATGTTACATAAAACTCTCTGTATGTGTTCATATGTGTTACGGCCATCGACATACCTTGAGTCAGAAGTATGTTTTGTGGGGCCCCAGAAGGGCTGCGGCCCCAGGCAGAAACCTGTTACGCCTTATGGTTAACGCACCTCTGTTTGTATATAATCATTTATTTAAGACATCGGCAGTGCCCTCCCATTGACTTTCTCGTATTCAGGTTATACTTGATAAATGTGGCAGAAATAAACTTATTTTTTGCGGATATCAATAAATTTAAAAATACTACGATAAAAAGTACTTATTTCAAAGCAGTATTGGGCAAAAATAACATTTATTGTTATAAAAAAAAACCTTTATTGGAATCAAAACTAAAACACATCTTCAAATAAATACAATACAAAGTCCTTTCCCTCTCCCACCCTAATCTCATCATAATTTTTACGCTTGCCCCGTCCTCTCGCATCCACTCCTCTATCCTTTTACTACCTCTCGTTCATTCTTCACTTATCTCCTTACACTCATCCGCGAAATGTTTCCACGTATCCCTTCATACCTTTCTTCCTCTCTCCTCCGACTTACACCTAGCCCTAGCCAGTGCTCCCTTCTCTCCTCTACTTAATGTATTATATGAGGTACCTGGTAGTTTCCCGTATACCTGCGACTTTTTATATAGAGGATTGTACCCACTCCTCTCAATAAATCCTTGACGCTCCTGCCTTTTCACTTCCTCTTATTTTTCCTTCAACCACACCACCACATTGACCTCAGTAATACTGGCCTACCTAGACAAGGTGGGATGATTGAGCTGAGGATGGGTGACCCGTAGTGGGAGGCGGCACAATGGGCCTAATGAGGTCTAAGGGCAGTACAGCAATGCGCACTCCCCTTATACCAGATACCACCACATTCTCTCCTTTTTCCAACCACTCATTTACCAAACCATCAAACCCCCCTGCTTTTTCATACGTGTATGCATGGAGAGACAGTGAAAAGAGTGTCAAGATATGAGATGAAATTGGTTCAATTGGATAGTGAAAGGCTGGTGAAAGAGGTGTGGAGAACATGTGTGGTAGTAGGAGAGAGTAATTGGAGAATGGAAAGGAGAAATCCTTTCCATTCTCCAATTACTCTCTCCTACTACCACACATGTTCTCCACACCTCTTTCACCAGCCTTTCACTATCCAATTGAACCAATTTCATCTCATATCTTGACACTCTTTTCACTGTCTCTCCATGCATACATGCTCTGTTTGTTTCCTGAAGCAGAATGTATATGTAATTTTATGGTTATAATAATAATAATAATAATAATTCTTTATTAACAGGCAAGCCATTTACAATATAATAAAAATATATAACTAAAACGTAAAACATAAATGACAATTATGCACAAATACACCTACGTAAGCCACATAACATTTAGTGCACACCATGAGTGAGACTCCTCCTAATTAATCCTATAGATGAGAGCTGGGACGAATCCTCGTTAAAAGGATTCGAATCACGAATCCGAATCACCTAATATGATTCGAATCAGGAATACTCGAATAAAGGGTTCGTAAGAGATAAATATGATTCGAATCAAAGATGCGAATCCTGTTTTTTTGAATCACGAATACAAATCGTTTAAGAATAAATTTGAATTTATTATTTTTTAACAACCATTAACATATAAATATCGTTATCAGTTGTTTTAACAAAAATATTCACAACCTAATTATTTATTATTAACACTGAACATCGTTCATAACAGACGATATTTCTGTGTTACTCTGATTAAAGATGTATTTGTGTGTTTTTGAACTACACTTCAAGTAAATGGTTTATACGCGTGGCGCATGAAGTAAAATTTCGAGTTTAGAAAAGCCCGAAAATTTGTCTCGGGTCGCTGCGCGACCCGAGACAAATTTTCACGGGGCTTTTCTAAACTTTTCTAAGTTTAGAAAAGCCCGAAAATTTGTCTCGGGTCGCTGCGCGACCCGAGACAAATTTTCACGGGGCTTTTCTAAACTCGAAATTTTACTTCATGCTTAGTCTGGGAGTGGAAGACACTTGTTACTTTAAAATATGTCACAACTGTTAAAGTATGTATCGTCGGATGCCCGTCTTCAGGGGTGATATGTAAGCAAATTATGGATCCTAGGAGTTGCCAAATAAATGAGTTACTCAACTGTGTCCAAGGCACTCTTTAAAAAACCAAAAGATTAAAATTTTACATATAAAATGTACAATAAACTATAAGTGCGATACATCATTGAATTCAGTAAAAAAATATTCTTCCAAAAAATATGAGAATCTAAAATGGCGCCCATAAGAAAAACAAAAGTTAGCTATAGTCCCTAGGTAAATGTTATAGTTATCTTAAAATAAAATATGTTAATAGATTTATCGTTAAAAAGTGCCTATAATGTCAAAGTTGTAAATGTCTGGATTCAATAGTTTCTGAATAATTAAATAAAAACGTATTTTCAAAAAATACGTTTTTTGACAATATCTCATTAACGAAAGAAGATATTTCAAACTTGTTTTTGGATTATTATTGGGCCCTAAATTACGCAACTTTGCCCCAATTTAACCGACGCTGTATCTCTTTAAATAACCGAGATCCCCATACATTCTGTTGAAATACGGACACCCTGTATAATAATAATAACAATAATAATATAACATTTATTGTATTATTTCCTAAATATTTTAATTAAATAAATATTTTAATTAAATAAATATTTTACATTGTTTACCGTATATTTACGAATATATTAAAAAATACTTATTTCAGTAATTTAATATAAATTATACCATCAAATGTCTAAAAGTCTTGTGTTAAAAATCACCAGAAATCATTAGATGTTTTTTTAATAAACGAATTTCACTATGGCTTTCGACGTCAAAAAATCTTTGAAACAAAAGTTGTAGCCAACGAAAAAAGAAACTTCTTTTACCTAAACACTTTTCACCTCAGCTCTTTTGTTTTAGAATTAGAAACTAAAAAGTCTAGTGGAGATCAACAACTCACCGGTAATGGCTTTCGATGTCTAAATCAAAAAATGTTTCAAACAAAAGTTGTAGCCAACGAAAAAAATAAACTTTTACCTAAACACTTTTCACCTCAGCTCTTTTGTTTTTGTTCAATAAACCGAGAAAGAAAGAGAACACCCGTTCGTAAATTTTTGAATTATCATAAAGTCGTGTATTTATTTACACAACTTTATTATAATTCAAAAATTTACGAACGAGTGTCTTCCACTCCCAGACTAAGCATGAAGTAAAATTTCGAGTTTAGAAAAGCCCCGCGTAGAAAATTTGTCGAGGGTCGCGCAGCGACCCGAGACAAATTTTCACGGGGCTTTTCTAAACTCGAAATTTTACTTCATGCGCCACGCGTATTAAACACTGATTTCAAGTAAAGTTAAAAATATAAAAACATATTGAAACTGTTTTCAGTTTTAAAAGTTATCAAAACATGTCAAAATTATTTAAAATTGCCAAAAACATCAAAATGTCTAAAATGTCATCTCGTAAATATAAAAAATATCAAAAACGTCAAAAATTCGGCGTGCTGATAAAATCGATTTACGTCAAAATTATCATTTTATCTCAGTACGTGACAGACAAAAACGTTCTTACAAAAACGAAAATTTCTGTTAAAATCAGTAATAATGTCAAAAAAGTTATCTAATAATATAAAAATTGTTATCTAATGTAAAACAAGTAAATATGTAATATAAAAAAAATCTCAAATTTGTGTGTTCAAATAATGATTCAATAATTTTTGAAAATCGTTACAAATCTGAATAAAAATATTGAAAATTTTACATATAAACATTTTATATATTTGACGAGAAAATCTCAAAATATCGATAATTTCATCAAAATTTATAAATCGATAAAAATGACAAAATATCAAAAATCAAGATATGTTGAAAATCTGATAAACATTTTCATAAATTAATTAAAAATCTCAAAATATTGAAAAATTCATCAACATTCGATAAATTAAGGAATATTGAGGAAATATTGCAAAATCTGATAAAAATTTAATTAATTGACGAAAATCTCGAAATGATAATTTTAAGAAAATATCGATTTGTTGAAAATCTTATAAAAATGTTATAAATCGACATGTTAATTGTAAAAATTTGATTGGGAACGTCAATTCATATTCATCAAAATGTAATATTTGGCAAAATTAACGAAAAACAATTAAAAATCTCAAATCTGGCAAAAATCATCAAAATGTCAAATTTGACACAAATCATTAATTTAATTGATTTTATCACTTACAAACGAGTGTTGTCCACTCGACCCTCGACAAATTTTCTACGCGGGGCTTTTCTAAACTCGAAATTTTACTTCATGCGCCACGCGTATAAAACAGTGATTTACCGAGAAATTTAAAAACATACAAAACAAATTCAAATTCAAATTCCTTTATTGACGGCAAAAAACCATTTAAAAACAAAATAACATACATATTACAATTACAAATAATATTACATATAAAGTAATAATAAATTAATATACAAAAAATAAACTAACATAACTAAATAAAAGTAACATAAAAAACACCAAGCAAGCTATCATCAAACATTTCCGAGAGTCACATAATTCCGAAATTTGTCTGCTTTAATTTTGACATAAATTCAGAATAAGATTCAGTAAACAAATCGAAATTATGATCCAAAGATAGTGCGTTGGAAATGCGCATGCACCTGGAGAGTGGATTATTGTAGGCGTAGTTAGACCTATGGAAGGGAATGCGAAACAGTGGTCTATGACGCGTAGTACGATCTGATACGGTTACATAAAAATTGATTTGTACCAATAAATACGGACATTGTATTTGGTTACTCAGCACTTTGTAAAACATAGACAAGTCTGAGAGAATCCTGCGTCTCTTGAGTGTATCAATGCAAAATGCCGACATAACGGTGTTAACGTTTAAATGAGTCTTGAAAGCAAGCTTCTTCAGAAACTTATTCTGAATTCTCTCAAGAGCATGACTGTGAGTAATAGTGTTAGGAGACCAGACACATGATACGTATTCCATATTAGAGCTTACGTAAGCAAAATAAACTAATTTGAATGATTGAGCCGATAAATCCTTTGCTATCCTATGTACATATCCCAACATTTTTGATGCTTTGTTGCATATTAAATTTATATGGCTATCAAAAGTTAATTTTGTATCCAATAACACTCCCAGATCTCTTATTTCACACAATTTTTCAAGGGGAACATTGTTGATGCTGTACTTGAAATTAATTACATTAGACTTTCTGGAAAATGAAATCGCCTTACATTTTTGAACATTGAAGAATAAAGAGTTATCGCAGCACCATTTATGGACAGACGAGATATCACATTGCAGCAGGTCACAATCAACAATTGTTGTTATTCTTTTATATATCTTAAGATCTTCGGCAAAGAGTAAAAATGAAGAATGTCTTATCACTTGTGAGATGTCATTTATAAATAACAGAAATAACAAGGGACCACAGTGTGATCCTTGAGGTACACCAGATGGTACAGATATGACTTTAGATAAGAAATTCTTCACTTTTACACATTGCGTTCGATTAGTTAGAAAACTATTAAACCAACTCACAATATTAGTATGAAGTCCATAGGCAGATAGTTTTGCAACTAAAACATCGTGGTTTACACGATCGAATGCCTTGGCAAAATCTGTGAAAATAGCATCCACAGATTGATTACATTCAAAAGCATTAATTACGTAAGTGGTAAACGATAAAATATTGGTAGCTGTTGATTTGCCCGTTTGGAAACCATGCTGCTCATCTAGAAGAACATTTTTGCAAACCCACCTTAATTTAATGGAAACAAGACTGTCCAATAGCTTAGGTATAGATGATTGTATTGAAATGCTGCGATAGTTCGTTATGTTATCCTTCTTGCCGGACTTAAAAAGCGGTGTTATATAATTTCTTTTCCAGAACGTCGGAAATATGCTCTGAGACATTGAAGCCTCGAATAATAAGTGTAGTGGTATGGTGATGGAGTATATACAGTTTCTTAGAAAACTTGATGGTATACCATCAGGACCTGTATTATTGGAATTATCCAATTTACTAACTGCATCAAATATTTCACCTTGAGAAAATGTAAACGGTAAATAAGCTGCATTTGAGTTATACTTGAAGCTTGGAATATGCGCAGGTTTATCCGCACAATAAACAGTCGAAAAGTAATCCGCAAATAGATTAACGCACTCAACACCATTAGTACTACGATCGTTATTATAATGCATGATATTTGGAAGCATTGAGTGTGATTCTTTAGCATTAACGAAATTCCAAAAATGTTTAGGATTTCTAGAAATATTATTATTAACTGATTGTATGTATTGATCATATAAAGTATTTCTTAGATGTGTACATTTTGAACGTAAATCGTGAAATTTGCTATAATTTATAGAGTTTTGACAATCTTTATACTTTTTATGAGCAATTCTTTTAAGTTTTATGAAGTTAATAAGTTCAGCATTGAACCAAACAGGATAATTTGACGATCTTAAACGTTTTATAGGAACAAACCTATCCAAGGCTTCATATAAAATCTTATAAAAATGTTCAACCATAGAATCAACAGTGCCAGTTAGAGTTTTGTGCCAATCGATAGATACCAAATAGTCGTTAATAGCTGAGTAGTTGGCATGTGAAAAATCATAAATAAATTCATCAAAATGGAGTGTTTCAATAGGTTGCGTAACATTATATGAAATCGAATAAGGTATATGATGATGACTGATCTTAAATAATACGTCACATGCATTTGTAACATTAAAGCAGTCGTTTGCAAACATTAAATCAAGAAAGGTATTATTCTCATTTGGTATATTACAAATCTGCCTAAGATTATAAAAACTGAATGTCTCTGAAATAATTTGAGCAGAGCACTCAACAGTATTAGTGTTTATAACACCGAGCTCATCATTAAGCCATATAGCTGAGGGTATATTATAGTCCCCACAGATAAGATACTTATAATTAGGATATTTTTCAGCAATGTTTTCAAAAGTTTCACAATGATCCAAATATTTGGCTGATGATGAGCTTGGTGGTATATACACCACTCCGAAAATTAGATATAAATTAGGAATAGTTACAAATAATTGCTCAACCGTATTTAACTCAATATCAATAATGTTACCCCCTAATCTATTATGGATAGCAATCAACACCCCGCCGCCGCGATTCTTTGTACTATTAGTGCTGCTACGGTCACATCTGAAAATATCGTAATTCATAAGTTTCAATTCTGCATTCACAATGTTAGTATCCAACCACGTTTCTACTAAAATTATAATATCATACACGCAGCAACTAGTATTTAATTTAAAATCACTTAATTTAGTGCGCATTCCGCCTACGTTGTGGTAATAAATGTTTAGTTTTTTGTCACAGGACCCGATTTATTTAGCTTTTCCGATTTCTTGATTATATTTGGCACCCCTGAAATATATTTGATGATCAGATCTTCTTCTCCGTCTTTCTTCCGTTGGTCCAATATAGTTATAAGAGACTTGAATTCTTCTCTTTGGATTTTTGTTCGATCATAGCTAAATTTGATAAGGTTATCTCTTAGTTTTGAAGTTTTAATTATAATATTTTTAACCAGATCACTACTATCAAGTACTAGTTTTATTGGCCTAGGTTTAGCTAGAGAACGTGTACGACCAAGACGCATCATATTAACTGGCTCGATTACCAGTGATAATGGTGTTAAAGTTGAACGAATCGCATCGAGATCCTCGTTCAATTGAACATGAACTTCAGATGCTTTCGATTCAGGCACATTATAAACGATGATGTTGCAGCTTCTTTTCCGACGATCTTCCAGTTCGTGTAAAATATCGAAGTTGTCGCCTGGAGATTTCACTGACCCCGCCGCGCTGTTCAAGCGTTTCTCTACTTTTGCAATATTATGCTCTAATGATTTTATTTTATCATCGAAAACATTAATTTTTTCGCCGAACTTATTTAACAATTGATCAATTTCTAATTTAAAGGGTTGAAAGTATTTTTGAAATAAATTATCAATTATTGATTCAATTTGAGATAACTGGTTTCTGTTGAAAGCCCCTGACGAGCTACATTTATTGCAGACCCAATTAGTATTACGATTTTTCCCTTAAAATCGCAATTTCATCATCAGACAAACCGGAGCATTTAGCATGGAACCATTTGTCACATAATCCGTTGCATTTTAAATAGAAGGAGTTAGGGCTTATATTGTTTGAACAACCATCACACGTAAATCCCATTATATAATAGCAACTTAATCGTTAAGGAAATATTAGGAAAAATAAACTGGGATACAATTTTTTCACACTGACCCCGCCTGTGGTAGTGACTAACAATAATAAACAAACATGACAAGGCGACGGAAAGGTGAACAAAATAATACACAGGTAAAGGAACTCGATTAAAATTGAAACACAAAAAATGTATAAGTTCAAATCAAATGTTCACGGTCACGTGAAATTTTTCATGTTAATCCTTACGATTAATTCGAATTATTTTTGACGATTCGAATCCTTTTGTAACTATTCGAATCCTTTTATAAATATTCGAATCCTTTTATGAGGATTCAAATCCTTTTATGAGGATTCGAATCCTTTTATGAGGATTCGAATCCTTTTACGAGGATTCGAATCTTTTTATGAGGATTCGAATCACCAGCATTTGGATTCGAACATGAATCCTTTTAAAAAAGTGTAACGAATCCGGATCACAAATCCAGTTTAACTAAAGTATTCGAATACCTCTTTTGAATCCTCTAAAAGGATTCGAATCCTGAATGATTCGAATCCTGCCCAGCAATGCTATAGATGTTTTAAAAAAGTTAATACCGCTAGAAATGTTATTAGCTGTGCGCATTAGACGAATCATAAAGCAATTTAAACTGCAAGTCGTCCTGCAAAATTCATTATAAAGTAGCGTGCGGTTGCGTGCATGTCTTGGTTGTACATGATAATTTATCATACTAACAATATGAATTAAATCTATTTTGCAGTTTATGATTTTATAATGAAAACACTAATTATGTTTTTTTTCCATTCAGTTCTGGCTTAAAGTAGAGATGGGTAACTCTTGAGCGAATCGAGTCGAAAGAGTCAGCTCAGTGAAGTGAGCTGGTGTGCCAAGTGACAGTTCGAATAATGTAGCTCTTTTTGAGCCATGACTCATTTTAATTCGCCCGCTCTTCTAGAGTGAATGTAGATTCGCAATGCATTAAGTATTAACAGATCTTGATATTCACGCGGCTCTTGGATCGACAGGCCGGCTTTCTTCAGCCTTGCTGAACAAGCTTTTTACTTTTTGCGTTTTTACACTACTCAATTAATTTGTAAAAACTGAATATCTTTCTAAACCTGTTATTCATTTATTTAGATAGAGATTCGAATCTTCTTAGTTCACAGATACTAGAATTTAAAATATTATAAGCAAACGCCGTAGATAGCTACTAAACATTACAAATGTAATTTTTCTTTGGTCACCTTTTTGTAACCAAAATTGTAAATTTAATAAGTAGTGTTTGTTATTGTAGTAAGAATATAGCTATTGTTATATTTCTATCATTGATTCGAATTACAACGCGTGCGAATGAAGTTAAATAAACCATTGAATTGGCGAATCGACTCTAAAAGAGCCACGGCGGCTGTTGAATCTGACTGAGCACTCACTCTGCGGTTCGGAGTTGGATCGCGACGATTTATGACGGCTCTCGAATCCAACTAAACTAGCTTGTTTTACAGAGCTCTTGAATCCGACTGAGCTATAGCTCACTTATCGGGATCCAACTCCGAAGTTCGGAGTTGGATCGCGATGTTTCCGTGCTGAATATATGTATACAGGGAGTTTTATGTAACACCGAACATTTTCATAACGAGAATTTTTCTTTGAAGTATCCATATGCATACGTTGCACATTTTCCAATGCTCGGTTTATAAAAAAAATTCAATTTGCTACTTTAAACAAGTGTTTTCCACTCCCAGGCTAAGCATGAAGTAAAATTTCGAGTTTAGGAAAGCCTGAAAAATTGGTTTGGTCACGTAGCGACCAAACCAAATTTTCAGGCTTTTCTAAACTCGAAATTTTACTTCATGCTTAGCCTGGGAGTGGAAAACACTCGCTTAAAGCTTCAAATTAAATTCTTTTAATAAACCGAGCACCGAAAAATATGGAACGTATGCATATGGACACTTAAAAAAAAGAATAGGTGTTCGGTGTTACAAAAAACTCTGTGTATGTGTTTTAATAGGCGTGCACACGCATTCAAAATATTTAAACACTTGAAGTGTAATCGTACAAAATGAATACGTGTTTACTATTATTTTGATTAAATATTCACTCGTATGTTTTTATATAAATTATGATTAAATTATTGCAATCATTGTAAAACCGAAATAATTAATAACGCGGTCTAAAACCGACCAAAATGTGACAAAACCCCACAGTTTTTTTTTTATTTTATGAGATATCAATTAGAAATTTGGTATGCTTATACTAAACACAAATTCGAGTTTACAGAATTACATAAACCTTATTTGCACTTCCAGTTTTACCAGAAATGACATCAATTTTAAAAATTGTGATGATTTAAATATCAACAATATGGAAAAGTGGCTCAAACTAAATTAATTCTACTTTTATTATTTTTCTAAAACTATTCACAAAAAAGTAATTCAGGCATTTTTTTTGCTGCATCTAGGTAAATATTGATCATCATCACATCTAAGCGTTGTATATTTTTAACTTTACTGTAAATCAGTGTTTTATACGTGTGGCGCATGAAGTAAAATTTCGAGTTTAGAAAAGCCACGTGAAAATTTGTCGCTGTGCGACCCCCGACAAATTTTCTACGTGGGACTTTTCTAAACTCGAAATTTTACTTCATGCTTAGTCTGGGAGTAGAAAACACTCGTTACTGTGAAGGGGGGTGCCCGGGCCCCCCTCTAGATACAAAAAAAAATCGAGCGATGAGAAGTTAGTCAAAATTTTTCAGCCATAAATGGTGGTAACCCTATTAAATTTATAAATTGCAAAAACCGATATTTTACTCATACATAGCACTAACCATTGGATTGCATTGTGTAATAGGAGTACATATTAACTATTTAAGACTTTACATTAGCACTTTTGATGTAAAAAGTGAAACTTGTATTGATATTTGATCAAGCGATCTCAGGCTATTATAAAACGAAAAATCTCTGTCTTAGGCCTACCTTTGGGGGTTTTTACTGAATTGTCCTAAACTTAGGAAGGGTTGAAGAGCAATTTTAAGCAATAACATTTTAGTGGATTAATACTGAAAAAATATGATTATATTATAACATAGTTGAGCGATGCCGATTACATTATTTTCAAAGTGAAAAATAAATGTATTAGGCCTACCTTTAGGGGTGGTGGCTGATTTTCCCTGTATTTAGGAAGGGTTAAAGAGCAATTTTAAGCAATAAAATTTTAGGGGTATCCTAAGACTGAAAAATTACCCTTATTTTATGAAATAGTGAAACGAAGCTGATTACATTATTTTCAAAGTGAAAAATGAATGTAATAGGCCTACCTTTGGGGGTGGTGGCTGATTTGCCCTGTATTTAGGAAGGGTTGAAAAGCAATTTTAAGCAATAAAATTTTAGTGGCATCCTAAGACTGAAAAATTACGCTTATTTTATGAAATAGTGAAACGATGCCGATTACATTATTTTCAAAGTGAAAAATGAATGTAATAGGCCTACCTTTGGGGGTGGTGGCTAATTTGCTCTGTGTTTAGGAAGGGTTGAAGAGCAAAAAAAAAAAACCTTTATTGGCATATCTCCACATTTTACATTACATTTACATTTGATTATCTCATTACACTCCCATATCCCTCTTACCCTCCCTTCTCTTTTCCCTCTCCCTCCCTTCTCTTTTCCCTCTCCCTCCCCAACTTTTCCAAAGTCCTTACCCCGCTCCCATCCTCCCTCATCCACTCCACTACCCTTCTATTCCCTTTCGCTCCCAGCCACTCCTCTTTCACCCCCTCACATTCCTCCGCCAAGTGTCCCCACGTATCCTTCCCCTGTCCACACAACACACACCTTCCATATTCTTCCCCCATCCATACTTTCCTTCCTCTCTCCTCCGATCCACACCTCGCCCTTGCCACAATCACCCTATCCTCTCTACCCCATCCCTTCTCTATCAAATACTTCGGCACCCTCCCATACACCTGCCACCTCCCATACATATCATTATACTGACTTCTGTCGATACACCCTTGCCTTTCCTGCCCTTCCACCTCCTTCCCTTTCCCCCTCACCCACTCATCCATCTTCACCCCATTTCCTAGCCATTCCATTACCTTCGCCTCCGACAGCCCTACCCTCTCATACATTTTCCTCCTCTCCCCCCTCCATCTACCCTCACCCCCACCCATACTCGTCACCCATACATCCTTCACCAATCTCTCCTCATCCAGTTCCCACAATCTCATCTCGTAACTCACCACCCTCACCATTGCCTCCCACTCTAGCCTCTCTCTGTTGGTCTCCTGAAGCACTATGTAGCTAGGCGTGGACCTTTCCACCCGCAACATGTGCTTCAGGAAACAAGGGTTGAAGAGCAATTTTAAGCAATAAAATTTTAGTGGCATCTTAAGACTGAAAAATTACGCTTATTTTATGAAATAGTGAAACGAAACCGATTACATTATTTTCAAAGTGAAAAATGAATGTAATAGGCCTACCTTTGGGGGTTGTGGCTAATCTTCCCTGTATTAAGAAATGGTTGAAGAGGAATTTTAAGCAATAAAATTGTAGTGGCATCTTAAGACTGAGAAATTACGCTTATTTTATAACATAGTTTAGCGATGCAGATTACTTTATTTTCAAAGTGAAAAATGAATGTAATAGGCCTACCTTTGCGGGTTATGGCTGATCTGCCCTGTATTTAGGAAGGGTTTATAAGTGAATTTTAGCAATAAAATTATAGTGGCATCATAAGACTTAAAAATTATGCTTATTTTATACCATGTTTGAGCAATGCCTATTATATAATTTGTAAAGTGAAAAATATGTTATGAGCCTACCTTTGGTGGTAATTACCCCATATTTAGGACTGGTTGAAGAGTAAATTTAAGCAATAACATTGTAGTGGCATCTTATGACTGAAATATTAACCTTGTTTTACAACACATATTAGCGATTTCCATTAAGTTTTTTTGAAAGTGAAAAATAGATGAGAATAGTTAGTAAATCGCCCCAGACTTAGGAAGGGTTTGAGAGTAACGTTGAGTAATAACACTGTAGTGGCATCTTAGACTGTAAACAGACGCTTGATTTATACTGAAGTCGAAAATGTACACACAAGCCATAAAATAGTAGTAGCAGCTTGAAGGTTAATGGATAACATTTGCTACTTTTATGTTAATTCCATTGAATTTTATCATTTTTCTAATGTGTAAAATCTGATACATAATTATCATGTAATAACAGTGTTCTTTTTATCCTTGTTATACCTGGCATATTTTGCAAATATACTCGCAATTATCTAATTGATCATCAGCCAAGAAAGTACACCGTCTATGATATAAATGCAAACACTTTTGACACTGAATTTCATTAGTTACTTGGCTGTATTTTCTGCAATTGTTGAAATTCATAGTAGAGTTTTCGACAATAATTGATTTCAAATAATTTCTGTAAATGTTTGGATCAAAATCATTATCTATGGGAATATTATATAAAATACAGTTTGCATAATATAATAAATATACACTGCAATTCCAACTATCACTGCGTTGGATAATGATTTTTAATTAATTTAATTTTTTTATCTGAGCATGGTTTCAAAATCTTGCTATAATATAAGTTTTTTTTATGATTTCTTACAGAAGCTGGATCAAAAACTTGAAAATGACCATTATTTCTGTAAGCAAGCATCCAATGATTATTTTCAATAATAGGAATTACAAAATCAACTTCATTAATCATCAAATCACTTTTAGATCCTATGTATGTCATAAATACTTTCATTTTTCCTGTATTTTTTTAGAAAATATTTAGTACATAGTCAATTAAGAAATTATCCAACCACATGTCAGTTGTTTTTGTGTGATTATTTAATGTATTGTAACTAGAAAAATATAATGCTTCTGACCCAAACATGGTTACTATATAGTCACCTTTACCTTTCAAAATAGTCTGTTCTGAAAAAATTTTATAAAATGCATTATCAATACCCTTATGACTATTTTCCTTCAAATTATTATAAAGTATTTGTTAAATGTTTTCGCTTTGAAGTACGAATGATTGCTCTTCTTTCTTTTTAACCATGTCTCCTCAACAATCTTTCGTTTTAAAGATGCGCATTGTGTTTTTGGGATATTATGTGCATGCGCTCTATACTCTGCTACCACGTGTTTTCTTATTTTAGCTAGAAACCTGGAACATTTTTGATGCAATTTATTGTTTAGTATGTTATGTTTCACCAAGCCAAACCAATTCTCTACGCATGCATTGCTCGTCCTTTCACCCCAGAAACCACACCACATCGGTAAATAAGGTATATATTTTTTTAGGACATGTTCAGCAAACGTTTTACTATAAAATAAATTAATTGTATCATTATGAGACTGGCTAGCAATATCAATATGGACTTCTTTTAAAATATTTCTGAACATAAGAAACAAATTATTATTGATGTTGAAAGGTTCACTTTCATTGTCTATGCTAAACTCAATCTCTTCTTCGGCGGCATCAAAAATATCTGATTGCATATGACAATATTGTTGAAAAAATATTTTTGATTCTTCAAGTAGTTCGCAATCAAATTTAGCCATTGTTAATATAAATATGTTTTTAATTATTAAAGATGTTTCTTCGAATGATTGTACATTCAATATTAATACCAACATTTCCTTCAAAAATGTTTTTGTTGAACCACTAGCTTCCATCATAAGATTATTTACATCTTTGGAAATAATTTTGACAAAATGTGCACAACATAATTTTAAAATTGTTAAATTGGATGTTGGTTTTGTATGCTTCATGTCATATAAATTGTTTAAATATCTTAAGAGAGACATACCATTAAACACCTGACATACCGCGTTTATAATCGCCAAGCTATAATCGCTTGTGATGCTACCAAACGTAGGAAAATCAACTTTATTCTTTATATAAAAATGTTTGAAACCACTTAGCCATAATGATATTGAATATTCATCATGTTTAGAAGAGATCATTTCAAAAATAGGTAAAATTTTACCAAATGTTGTTCTCACTACTCCGCAATAATAATAAATTCTTTTGCAATTATCAAATGGCTTTCTGACAACAGAACCAGTCGCATCTATATGAAGGCTCACGAGACTCGATTTATTTTTTTCGGCAAATTTTAAAATGTTTAATTGCTCCTTACTATAGACAAACACTTGGAATGGTTTTAAAACATGCTGAATATATTTAGAATTTTCAATCAACATCATGTCCAATATATCATCTTTGTCTTTGTCGTGTTTCGCAATTGCCTCAGACTTAATTTTGCAATAAACTGATTCAGACTTTATTCTGCCCAAGTTTTCTGTCTCTTTCATAAGTGATATGGAAGCATGAATATTATTATCTGTTATATTTAATGCAGTGTTGATTTCCAATTTTTTCCCCAATAAAATTCTTGCAACTCCTCTTACTTGGCTGGTTAACTTTAAGCCGTGAGAAAAATGTATATTAGAACTTAACACTTTAAAAATGATGCCACCATCATGAAATAGTCCTTGTAATTTAAACATTTTACACGTTTTCTGTCCACAGCGTGCATAAATGGTGACAGACTTTTTTTGAATAATTACAAGATTTGATATTTAATAAACACACGTTATTTACGATAGAAAAGAGCTTTTTAATTACAAACGGGTACTTGTGTTTATCAAATTTTGAATTATTATAAATTGCAGATAACTGCAATTTATCGACGAAAAAAGTGCCTTCGTAAATATTGCATTTTGTTTTTGATGTATTAGAAGGATATACATTTATAGAATTTTTCGGCAGTTTCTCAACAAACGTTTCAGAATTGTATAAACTCAGCCATTAAGAGTTTATACAATTCTGAAACGTTCATTGAGAAACATCAACTTTAACAGATTCATTTGAGACATCAACAGTTGTGTCGCTATCAACTGTTAGATTATTTTTTTGAGACATGACTATAAGTTTCTCACTTGCAATACCATCATTCATTTCGTACATTACTTCTGAACATTCATCAGGCGCTCTAGTATTTGACGTGCAATTGTCTTAAAATGTATTTTCAGCAGACACAATTACATTCGATTCTAGAAGGCCTGTGCGAATTTTACTAATGTTGCGTTTTATGATGGCATACACTTTTTTTCTATTTTTTACTGAATCATCACCAAATACAAAAACACTAGCCTGAAGTATTAATGGATTGCCATATTTCACGCGTGGTATTTGGCGATCAGTAATCTTTCCTTTAAAAAAGGTTATTATTTTATCAATGTTTGTATGCAATGCAGCAAGCAATGCAATACAAATATTTCACAAATAACAAAAACAACGATGTAACAAGTAACAAAAACAACGATATAACAAGTAACAAAAACAAACGATATAACTAATAGCAGAAAGCAGCAAAGGTACAGCACGGAGAAAGATTCTCGAGCAAGTTTCCAAGAGGAACGACGCAATGCAAATGCTAGAAAATAATCCCATGTCTTTTGGAAATATACTCAAAAAGTGATTGCGCAAGCGCCTCCCAATGAGGCTTGGTAAAAACACCATATATGGAGTGTAGCAACCGACTTTAGACTCGTAACAGATTGTGACGTAATGCCCACAGTTTTTTACGGGTTTCCCCGTAAAAAAAATCTAACGGTGTTAGATCTAGAGATCTAGCAAGCCTATTACATTGATTTTTTCCCTTTGAAATTTATGCAATTGGGATCGTTTCACTATATTATAAAATAAGCGTAATTTTTCAGTATTAGGATGCCACTAAAATTTTATTGCTTAAAATTGCTCTTCAACCCTTCCTAAATAAAGGGCAAATCGCCACCACCCCCAAAGGTAGGCCTAATACATTTATTTTTCACTTTGAAAATAATGTAATCGGCATCGCTCAACTATGTTATAATATAATCATATTTTTTCAGTATTAAGCCACTAAAATGTTATTGCTTAAAATTGCTCTTCAACCCTTCCTAAGTATAGGACAATTCAGTAACAACCCCCAAAGGTAGGCCTAAGACAGAGATTTTTCGTTTTATAATAGCCTGAGATCGCTTGATCAAATATCAATACAAGTTTCACTTTTTACATCAAAAGTGCTAATGTAAAGTCTTAAATAGTTAATATGTACTCCTATTACACAATGCAATCCAATGGTTAGCGGTATGTATGAGTAAAATATCGGTTTTTGCAATTTATAAATTTAATAGGGCTACCACCATTTATGACTGAAAAATGTATGGCTAACTTCTCATCGCTAAAAAATCATACATTAAAAATTGTTGCAAGCAAGTTGCAGGAAAACTAAAAATATTGTTTAAGCAAACCGTTAAAATAGTTAAAAATAGCTAATTCAAGGTGTCTCGCAAGGCTCTCGGCTATCCCCACTCCGTTACAATATATATTGCTATGACATATTCAATCCCAATCATTCCTACTTCAATACAACGAAATACGCCCTCCTCTTCACCGACAATACGGCCATTATCTCCCATGCTTCAACAATCCCAAAATCTCCTTCAAAACTCTCTGAATTCCATACAAAAATGGTGCAATAAATGCCGAATACAATTAAATACTTCTAAAACCAAATTATTCATCCCATACCATAAAACACTCCACGATCTCCTACAATAATAATCAACAACACCACTATTCTTCCATCCTATTGCTGTAAATACCTAGGCATCGAATTTGATTCAAAACTTTCCTTTCTCCCACGTACCAAATCCATTAAAACCAAAATGAAAACAAGGGCTAGGCATTTCCGATCTTTAACGTATAAACAAGAAGGAATTTGGACAAAAAGAGCAGTCAAAATATACAAATCGATATGCCGGCCCTTGTTAAATTACGGTGCAATTTCATTCCTTCACATCCATCCTTTAATTTCACACCATATCCAAGTCGCCGAAAGATCAGCCCTACAAATCCTCACAAAACTCAGACACCCAACGAATCCTCTCCATAATCCATCAAACATCATCCTCTATGAAACTACTCAAGTAACACCAATCTCCCAACGCATATTAACCCTCAGCGGAAAATTCGCTGCCAATACCTATAACCTAGAACTCCTAAACAAATTCTGTATTCCTAGAAACCTAAATATCCATCCCAAATACAAACATCCTACTCTCACTATACATGAAGCCTAACATTTTATCACATTGTTTCAAATAAAATAAATTCTAGACAGGGCAGAAAGACCTCTGGTCGATAGCCTAGACAGACTAACCCCATAGTGTAAATAGATAAATAAATATAAATGTATTATATAATTTTATTGTGATTGTCTGAATAAAGATGTTCATATACAGAGAGTTTCATGTAACACCGAACATGCTAGAACATTTTCAATGTAAATTTTTCTATGTTCGATTTGTTCTGGGACGCATCAAAGCATTGAGTGTGATGTGATTGGCTACGATTTCCAATTGTAATATAGTCAACCCAATTTACATTCTTCTAAGTGCGATTTCATTGGTTACCATTTTTAGTAGTTCTAATGCAAATTAGGACTAATTCAAATAGGGTACATGTAACGTCAAAATAAAATATGCCAGTTATTAAATCTTGTACGTTTATGGTAAGTGCGGTGTGTGGGAATATGGAGCATACTTTTTTATCCAAAGCAAGACATCGGCATTTCAAGACAATCAAGATTAATACTGTCGTGAAACATACAGGGAGTTTTTCTTTTAAGTATACGTATTCCAAATTCTGCCAATTTTCTGTAAATCTTTAGATATTCCTTGTTTTTTTTTTTAAGTTTAATTTAAAGCTTTAAACGAGTGTTTTCCACTCCCAGACTAAGCATGAAGTAAAATTTCGAGTTTAGAAAAGCCCCGTAAAAATTTGTCAAGTTTGACAAATTTTCGGGGCTTTTCTAAACTCGAAATTTTACTTGATGCGCCACGCGTACAAAACACTAAAATATTGTGAAATTTATGTATATTCCAACTAAACTTGAAATCTGTGTTTTATACGCGTGACACTGTTTAACAGTAAAGTTAAAAATATATAACACTTAGATGTGATGATGATCAATATTTACCTAGATGTAGCAAAAAAATGCATTAATTACTTTTTTTGTGAATAGTTTTGGAAAAATCTACTTTTATTAAGTAGAATTAATTTAGTTTGAGCAAGTTTTCTATATTGTTGATATTTAAATCATCATATCTTTGACGGGAAAAGTGCAATGATGGACACATCACCATTTTTAATATTGATGTAATTTCTGGTTCACTGTGCGTCGCTCAATTCAATGAGTTGTCAACTCAGATGGATCTCTAAGAGTCGGAACTCTTAGCGGATCGCTAGCTCGTTACTGAGTCATGTAACTCTTTTGAGCCGGCTTACTGAACCAGTTCTTTGAAGTGAGTCAGATCTTGTGAATCACCTCACCGAAAAGAGCCATTTCGCCCATCTCTAGTTTAAAGCCCTGATTTAAATGTATAATTGACGTGCTAATTACAAATTAATTTGCATTTACAGGCGCGAAAAGCTACCTATTTCCCGTCGATGAATACACAGTAAGGATAATCGACACTCCGGGAATTGGCGACGCTCGCGGAATTGAACAGGACGACAAAAATTTTGAAAATGTACTCGCCTATATAAGTCAATATAAACACCTACACGGTATCTGTTTCCTCTTGAAGCCCAACGTGTCGGTGATCAACGCATACTTTAAATTTTGCATCGTCCATCTATTATCCCGTCTGGAGAAGAGCGCCGCCAATAATATAGTATTCGTATTCACAAACAGTCGTGGCACTTTTTACCGGCCAGGTGAGACGTTGCCGTTGCTGAAGCGGATTCTTAAAGAGATCAAAGATACTCCGCCGCACGTCGACGTGCCGTGCAGCCGGCAAAATATGTTCTGCGTCGACAACGAGGCATTTAAATTCCTAATCGCGAAAAAAAACGGGATCACGTTCGACGGTAGCGAAACTAAGGAGTTCGCTATGAGCTGGAAGACGTCGTATAAGACCTGCAGAGAGATACTGGCGTATATCTGTGGGACAGCCGAGAGTCAGCCGTTGCAGCCTCACGAGCTGCAGAACACAATTTCGGTGAACCGTGCGCGGAAAATCATCACCGATCTTTCGAAACCATTGGCCGACGTTTGCGACCTTATACAAGATAATCTGATGGTTCTAAAACGACACGAGAAGGTGATTCAAGAGGAGGAACTTTCCAGGGAGGACTTGCTAAGTAAATTGCATGTTCCGACCATTGAACTTGAGGTGCAGCAATTGAATCAGCCAGTGACGGTGTGCACAGCTTCCAAGTGCTCAGAAATATATACTGTAAGTTACAAATCATGCCATTTTGATTATTTTAATACAATTCAATAATGTGCTTATTTTCTGGCATTCGAATAATTCAAATAGTTGAATATTCAAATATGAATATTTCAGTCAATAAATTACTCGCATACCAAGATGCTCAAGATTTTTGTTTTTTCAATTTTTTTTACCAGTTATTCCCCAATACTAGGCGAGTTCAAAACTAGTTAGAAACATTTTCAGGCTAATATTTTTTTCTGGCGGACAATTTTAGTTTGGTTCGTAACCGTTTTTCGGCCGAAAACAAGTTTTACTCAAATGTATATAACTTTATTAATTTTACAGATATCAAAATAAAAAGAAAAATTATTAGAACGATGCTCTAGATTTTTTGTCCTAATATAATATTACCTAAGTAGTTAGATAAGTGCAAAAAAATTCACAACTACACTGGCGAGCAAAAAATAGAGGTCACTTTAAAATATGACTTATTTTTGTAATTTTTTTGTTTTAACTTTATGCTTGCAAATTGTAAACAAACTGTATTTTGCACACTAAACTAAAAAACAATGTTGAATCATAAAGCATATTTATTTTTTTTATTGCCTATTTTGGAGATATCACAAATTTACAGTTCAGACGAAATTCAAATTTATGTTCTTAGGACTAATATGGATAAAAAAATAATGAAAAAAACTTATCACTAATAACGAGTATTACCCCCTCTTGCATTAATGACTGCTTGAAGTCGACGAGGAACACTTTGAATTAAATTAACGATCACATTTTGGTCTATATTATTCCATTCCTGCAATAGTAATTGTCTTAGCTCCTGAGCAGTTCTTGGAGCAGGTGTATGCTTTTTGATACGTCATCCCATACATGTTCTATGGGATTCATGTCCGGGCTGACAGCTGGCCAATCGAACTGCGAAATTCCCACTTCATCCAGATAATCTTTGACAACTCTGGCTACGTGAGGTCTAGCATTATCTTGCATGAAAATGCCGCGCTCGCCCATAGTTGTCATGAAGGGCATAACATGATCTTCGAGAACCTTTGTAATGTATCTGTGAGCTGTCAGGAAGTCATTCTCTATAAAGACCAACTCTGCGTGCTTCGGTAGAAATTCCTGCCCAAGCCATAACCGACCCACCGCCAAATGGAAGTCGCTCATCAATACAAACTGAAGCGTATCTTTCTCCACGTCTTCTCCACACTTTCCGACGTCCGTCTGATCCATTGAGGCAAAAGCGCGACTCATCTGAAAACAGTACCCTGCTCCAGTCCTCATTATTCCATGCCCTGTGATTTCGGGCAAAAGCTAATCTTGCAACACGATGTTGGCGTTGTAAAGGCGGACCTGTATCCGTCTTTCTACAAGACAATCCAGCAGCCCGAAGCCTTCTCCTAACGGTCCATTCACTAACATTTACATCTCTAACTTCATGGAGTTGATTTCGTAGATAAACTGCAGAAGCTGTTCTATTCCGCAAATTTATAGACACCAAAAAACCGTCATCTCTGATCGTGGTGACTTTTTTTTGCCCAAATCCTGGTTTTCTGGTTTCAGGCCAGTGTCCAAGTAACGCTGATACACTTTTTGTAAAGCACAAAGGCTTTTGCCAACAATCCTTGCAGTTTCACGTTTTCCTCGCCCATCTTTAATCGACGCTATAATTCTTGCCACAACAATAGGGCCTTATGATTTGTTAAGTACAGTACACCGTGTGAATGGCAAGTTTCGCAGAGAAAAATCAACACTAAGTAAGGAAACCACAACGAAACGTAGGTTTTCAATTAGAGCGAAATGGATGTTGTTTCATAAAAGTCTGTAACACGGTGATAGTAACTGACAGATAGATAACATTTGGCAGGAAGTGTATTATTAAACACCTACTTTGGTTTACAATTTGCAAACATAAAGTTAAAACAAAAAAATTCCAAAAATAAGTCATAATTTTAAAGTTACCTCTTTTTTGCTCGCCAGTGTATAAATTGAAAATTAACCTAAAGCGGGAGTTTTAGTGCTGCGAAATTATTAGAAGGAAGAAAGACTGGCCTTTCATTTTTTTTTCTTGCATAGATTTATTATAGGACTACTTGCTGTAGAAGTTTGAAATTTGAGAACTTTTTTCTTTTTTTTTATAATTATTGGCACATAAGATATATAATTACAAAAAAAAAAATAATAACAAAATAATAATACAGGGTGACTCAGAGGAGATTTCAGTTTTTAACACGTTATAATAACAGCATAAAAAGTGTTGAAATAATTTTAATATTAAATTAAGAAAGTACAGAGATGCGGATTTCATTTTTTAAACACAATGTTGTCCAAATGTCGACCATCCTTCTCATAGCACTCCTCCAATGCTGCTCTTAAATGTTTAAATACCCGCTGACACATTTCAATAGGAATGTTGTTAATGGCCTCTCAAATGTTGTCTTTTAACTGCTCCGTAGTGGCTGGAGGATCGTTGTAGATGATACTCTTTAAATATCCCCACAAAAGGTTGTCAAGGGGAGTAAGATCTGGTGATCTTGGCGGGCAAGAGATATCCCCAAATCTTGAAATAACAGTTCCTGGAAACGATTCACGTACAGTGTCCATTGATGCTGCTGCTGTGTGTGCCGTCGCTCCATCCTGTTGAAATCAGGTCCAGTTTGAGTCATAACCAGGAACGTTTTGAAGAGCTGGAGTCAAAAATTGGTGGAGCATTGCAGTGTACCGTTGGCTTGTCACAGTAACAGAGCGGCCACGGGCATCCTCAAAAAAGTAGGGCCCGATTATTCCAGAAGACGACATGGCACACCAAACTGTTACCTTCTTGGAATGCAATTGTTTTTGGTGCTTTTCTTCTGGGTTCTTGGGGGCCCAATACCGACAGTTTTGTTTGTTTACGTGGCCCTCTAGGCGGAAGTGAGCCTCATCATTGAATAAAATGTTGTCCAAGCCTCCTTCATCCCAAAACATATTCATCATGGTCTCACAATATGTTTTTCTAATTTCGTGGTCTGTAGGCTTCAGGAACTGTACCAATTGAATTTTGTATGGATGGAAGTGTAAGTCTTTGTTTAAAATCCGTTGCACACTTGAGCAATGAATATTCAGGGCCTGGCTATGTTTTCGAATTGACCGGCTTGGATTTCCAGTCGCAGCACGTCGCACAATCTCAATGTTCTCTGGCGTTCTGAAGGACTTCTGTTGACCTGGGTGCTTCCGATTTGCCACGGAACCTGTTTGTCGGAATCTTTGAACCCACGATTTCACTAAATTTGTCGACGGAGCATCACGTACACGCCGAATATTGTAATGGTTGCAAAAACGTCGAGTAGCCACTACATAGGAATCGTTCGCTTTAGAAAACGCCTCTACCATGAAGGCACGTTGTTCGTTTGACCACTGCTCCATGTTTACTGACAATCCGCACGTATTCGCTGCAAATTGCCAGCGCTACCCCCCCCCCCTCAACTTTTAAAGCGGTTACACAGGGTACGTTCGAAAACTGAAATCTACTCTGAGACCCCCTTTAGAACAAAAAATTATAGCATTTCCTTTTTTTTTTTCCGCCCTCCGCCAACCCAGTACCGTTACCATCTTTACGCCAGCTCCGTCCTCTCTCATCCATTCCATTACACTCCTTTTTCCCCCCAGCCATTCCACACTCACCCCTTCACACTCCTCTCCCAAATGACTCCATGTATCTCGTCCACTTGTGCACAACACACATTTACCATACCTTTCCCCCATCCTGACCTTCCTTCTTCTCTCCTTCGAACCACATCTAGCTCTTGCCAGGGTTATCTTAGCCTCCTTCGACAAGTCACTATTGGATAGGTACCCTGGCACGCTCCCATGCACTTGCCACCTTTCGTACATTGGATTGTATACGCTCCTCCCGATACACCCTTGCCTCTCCTGCATCTCCACCTCTTTCCACTTCTCTTTCATCCAAGCTGCCACATTCACCCCCTTCTCTAACCATTCATTTACACTATTCTCAGACTCTCCTGCCCTTTCATACATCTCTCTGCGCTTCATACTCCACTCACTCCTCTCTTGCACTTTCTCCATACCTCTTTCACCAGTCTCTCACTTTCCAATTCACACAACTTCATCTCATACTTCACCATTCTCTCCATTGCCTCACCATGTATACTCATTCTATTTGTTTCCTGAAGCAGAAAGTATCCAGGGGTTGACCTTTCCAACCCCAGAGTCTGCTTCAGGAACCACATCTGCTCTCTTTCAATGCATTCATACTCATTTATACCCCATGCTTCCACCCTATACAACAAAATGGGCTTCACACACACATCCTACAGTTTGCACGCCAATTGAAAGTTGCCAGCAAACCATTTTCCCCACTTCTTCCTTACAATACCCCATGCTTTCCTGGCTTTCCCTTGTACCCATTTGGCGTGCTCCCCGTAACCACCTTTAAAGCCCAAATATTTAAATTCTTTCACCCTCTCAATCACTTCCACTTCAATTCATCTACTCTTCCTTCTCTTCCTCTATTCCTAAATCTCATCCACTTTGTTTTCCTTGCATTAACTTGCAGCCCTCACTTATCCATATACCTCTCCACCCTCTGCATCACCTCATTCATCTCTCCCCAGTTCCTCGCCACAAGCACCATATCATCCGCATACGCTAGCATCCATACCTTCCTTTTTCTGATCACTACTCCGCCCGCTTGCCCGTTTCTCAGAACGTCTTTCAATTCGCTAACATATATGTTAAATAATAACAGGCTCAGCGGACAGCCCTGCCTCACCCCCGTCCACATCCAAAACCTTTCAACCATATTCCGTCCAACTTTCGCACTCACCCACATTTCCTCGTACACTCTTCTAATCTATTCAACCGTTACTCCGCTCACTCCTCTCCTTCTCAGACACTCCACTAACCTTTCTCTCAAAACAGTATCGTATGCTGCTTTTTTTATATAATTTTTCAAAAATGGCAAAAATTTTATTTTAACAATATTTGAAGTATATTATCTCAAAAGGGACTGAGTGAAAAATTATAAAATTAATACAAATAACACCCATTTATGACATAAACGTTATGAATTTGATGATTGAGACTCAACTGGTTCCAGAGTTAAAGTGCTTCGAAGTTGGCCAAAACTTGCATTATACGCAGACAAAATTGAATGGTAATTAATGGTAAGAATCCTCTAAAAACACAACATTTTCTTAAAACTAAGTGTGTTGTACATACCAGGTGTTGACTTGGCGGACGCAACATAGGAAATTGCATGTTAATTTTAAAATGTTCAAATATTGGCTTCCCTATTTAGTTTAGAGACAAAATGCATTTCACTTTATTGTAGAGGGAAAAATTCTAAATTTATGAATGTTCACACTTTACACTTTACGTTTCTCTAAGTTAAAATAATTATGAAAAAGTAATGTGATTTTATAAAAATAATGACATACCATGGAATTGATACAACAATTGCGGATATTCCCTGTTTTTTTTTTAGTTCAATTTAAAGCTTTAAACAAGTGTTTTCCACTCCCAGACTAAGCATGAAGTAAAATTTCGAGTTTAGAAAAGCCCTGTGAAAATTTGGCGAGGGTCGCGCAGCGACCCGAGACAAATTTTCTGGGCTTTTCTAAACTCGAAATTTTACTTCATGCGCCACGCGTATATAACGCTATAATATTGTCAAATTTATGTTAATTCGAACTTCACTTAAAATCTGTGTTTTATACGCGTGGCGCATGAAGTAAAATTTCGAGTTTAGAAAAGCCCAGAAAATTTGTCTCGGGTCGCTGCGCGACCCTCGCATGGGGCTTTTCTTAACTCGAAATTTTACTTCATGCTTAGTCTGGGAGTGGAAAACAATTGTTTAAAGCTTTAATTTGAACTTAAAAAAAACAGGAAATATTTAAAGATTTACAATAAAAACACAGAATTTGAAATACGTATACTTTAAAGAAAAACTCCCTGTATAATGTAAATAAATTTCGAGTTTAGAAAAGCCTGAAAATTTGGTTTGGTCGCTTCGCGCTACGCAACCAAATAAAATTTTCAGGCTTTACTAAACTCGAAATTTTACTTCATGCGCCACCGGTACAAAACACTGATGCAATGTAAAGTTTAGCGGTGTGTTTTGAACTTCGTAGTATGTCAGTGTCTTGTATCGGTGGCGCATGAAGTAAAATTTCGAGTTTAGAAAAGCCTGAAAATTTGGTTTGGCCGCTTCGCGCTACGCAACCAAACCAAATTTTCAGGCTTTTCTAAACTCGAAATTTTACTTCATGCTTGGTCTGGGAGTGGAACACACTCATTTCAAGTTTGAAATTGAACTCAGTTAAAAAACAACGAGTATCTTATAATTTACGGCATATACGCCGTATATGATTTACGGCATATACGCTGTAATTGGGACATGTATACTTAAAAGAAAAACTCCCTGTATGTTCAAGTCGAGGCATTAATTGCGATTAATCCGCTACAATTTTTATTGGTCATATAAGCAACTCAATTTATACTTCTTCTTCTTCTTCTGCTATCCCTTGTTGCCCCTTAGGGCGTCGGGTACTCGTTATCGAGCCATCTCCTCCATAACTGTTTATTCTCCGCGATTTTTCCTAGCTCTTCTGCGCTTTTCCCATGTCTCTCTCCTATTTCTTCAATTATGTTGGTCATTGTCTTCCTGGGTCTGCCTGGTTTCCTCTTTCCTTCCATGGTTGTTTGCTGCACCTGTTTTGTTAGTCTATAGTTGTCCATTCTCCTGACATGGGCATACCAATTTAGTTGTTTCTTTTCTATTTTGTTTGTTATTGTGTCCTGTTTTAAGTTGGCATATATCTCCTCGTTCCTTTTCTTATCAAATTTGGTGACGTTTGATATTTTTCGCAGGAATTTCATTTCTATTGTGGTTAATTTATTTTTATGTACCGGTAGTGTGGTCATTGTTTCTGTGGAGTATAGCACTGAGGGGATTACAATTTTGTTGTATATATGTTGTTTCGTTTTTGAATTTATTTCTTTTTTGCCTAGAATTGTCTTGTTTATCGCATAGTAGATGTTGTTTGCTTTCTTATGTTTGTTGGCTATTTCTGTGTCTATTTTTCCGTCGTTGCTAATGATTGTTTCTAAGTAGTTGTAGTTAGTTATCTTCTCCAATCTTGTTCCTTTGCATGTATATTCTGTGTTGTTATCTTTCTTGCACCCTTTTATTTCCATTATTTTTGTTTTGTCCGTGTTTATGCTCATACCCATTTTGTCTATTTCTTCTGTCCATATGTCTATCATTTTTTGCATCTTTTCTGGTCTGTCCGCTATTAGTGTTACATCATCTGCATATATTAGAGCTTCTATTAGTAACGCCTTCAGTTTTTTATATCCCCATACTGTCGTAGGTGTTCTGTGTTTGCAATTTTTGTATATTCTGTCCATGTATATGATAAACAGTAGGGGGCTAAGTGAGTCTCCTTGTTTTACTCCACTTTTAATCTCGAATTCTGTTGATGTAATGCCGTTTATTTGTACTATTCCTCTTACTCTTGTGTATAAACTCTGAATTGCTTTTAATAGGCTTGATGATATATTTAGCTGCTGTAGGGTCTCCCATAGTTTTGTTCTGTCGATATTGTCAAATGCTGCTTTCAGGTCTATAAAGGTGATATATAGCTCTGCGTTTCTTTCTACTTTTGCTTCTATTGCTTTCCAGAGTACGCTAATATGATCTGTGGTTTGTCTTTTGCTCCTGAATCCTCCTTGTTCTTCTTCTAGTTTGTGTTCTATTTGTTGTCTTAGCCTCCTTTCTAAAATTTTGCTATACACTTTTATAGCTACTGGGGCTAGGCATATCGCTCTGTAGTTATTGCAATCTGTAAAGCTTCCTTTTTTGTGTATTGGGACCAGCACGTTTGTTTCCCAATCAGTTGGTATTGTTGCTTCTTTCCATGCCATGTTGCATATATCTTTCATCCATTCTATTGCTTTTTGGCCTCCGTACTTGATTAGTTCTGGCGTGATTCCGTCTGGTCCCGCAGCTTTTCCTGTTTTCAGTTCTTTTATTGCATCTGTCACTTCATCCATCTGTATTTCTGTTTCTTCGTCTTGTGTTTGTTTTCCCTCTACTTCATTTGTTCTTGTTTCACTTTTCGTGTTGTTTTTTGGTGAGAATTTTTCTTCGTAATGTTCTTTCCATGTTTTTACTATCATTGTTGTTTCGCTCTGTATGCACCCGTTTTTGTCTCTTACACTTCTTATGTTCTTCTCTCTTTTCTTCCTTAAGGATTTGACTGCTTTCCAGAATTTTCTGTTGTCTGTTTCGCTTATTTGTTGGATTTATTACCCGAATTCTTCCCAGCTTTTCTTTTTTGCTTCTTGCAGTGTTCTTTTTGATTCGTTTCTTCTTATTATGTATGCTTCTTTGTCTTCACTTCTCCTTGTTTGTAGGTATTTTTTCCATGCCTCTTTCTTCTGTGTGATTTTGTGTTTTACTTCGTTGTTCACCAATTTTGTTCTCTTGCTGTTACTTGTTATTTTCTTTTCTCCGCATATCTTTTTAGCTGTATCTATCATGGTGTTTTTTAGTTTGGTCCATTTTTGATTTAATGTGAGTATTTGGTTTTCTTCTTGTTCCAGTTTTGTTAGCACCTCCGTTATTTCAAGTTCGTATTTTTCTCTAATTTCTTCTTCCTTTAACCTTTCTACTTTTATTTTCTTATGCGCTTCTCCAGGTTTCGTTTTTGTAGTCGTTAGCTTTGTTCTTGTTATTATTAGTTTGTGGTCCGTACTTAGTTCTGCTTCTTTACTTATTTTTACTGATTGTACTAAATTCTCCATCTCCTGGGTATATATTGTGTAGTCTATTATACTTCTGACGTTCCTTTCTATGTCTTCAAATGTGTAGTATATGTCTTGTTTGAAAAATGAGTTTCCTATTATTAGGCTGTTTCCTATGCAGAAGTTTGTCATTCTGGTTCCATTGCTGTTCCTGCTGTTTCTCAATTTATACACAACTTAAAAACTAAAGGTGTCAAATTGTATTGGATGCAAATGTTCAATGTCTTTATATGTGTTACTGCCATCGACGTATCTTGAGTCAGAGGTACGTTTTGTGGGGCCCCCGCAACGCTGCGGCCCCAGGCGGCCGCCTGTTACGCCTTATGGTTAACGCGCCTCTGATTGGAGCTCGTGTATATTTTCATGCCTTTTCATGTAGAATTAAAAAAAACAAAGATTTATCTTTGTTAAAATCCTATTGCAATTACTAACATACTAAAAGTTATTTGCAGAAAACTCGTTTTATCAACTATTCCAATAGCCATTTTATGCCAGGTTTATAAGACGTTTAAAGTTTAAAGCATTGTTAGCTTAGGCTCTTTATACCCAAGAATTGTTTTTTCTCCCACTTTGAGTAGGGCAGTATTATTAACCTGTTAACCGGACAAGACGCATAAATTCGTCAGGCGTAAACAATATCGGGTACGGGTAGGACATATAAATACGTCCTCGAAAATTAATTTGTGCCCTGGAACGGACGGGACGTATATTTCCGATCGATTATGATATTACGTCATCCATGCGTGTCTCGACATGAATCAACATGCGTATGGAATCAGAACAATTTAGCTATCGTGAGTGATAGACGTGTTTTGTGTGACCAGTGACGGGTACGTATTTACACTTACCACCTATTTTATTTATCTATTTATCTATTTACCTATTTATAATCTATGCTTACAAATACATACAATGGCTATAAAAATATTTCTATTATATATTATTTTTATTTCCAATCTTTTTTAAAATTTTTTTTAGTGTTCATCAAAATGAATGAGAGCGATATTAGTGATGATGAATTCAATATACCGGCAAGTAAAAGAAGGAGACGTATTATGAGTTCGTCATCGGAGTCATCTAATAATGATGTTGACTACGACACACAATTGAGCGATACTGAGAGTGAAGATAGTGAAGAAGTTGATGAAGTTGGTCCTAGCAACAACAAAGTCTCTGAAGAATGGGTGCCTCAAAATGCAGAAAGACCACCATTTCCCTTCATTGCACATCCGGGAAAAACATTCAATACTCCTTCATAAAAAGTTCCTTTATTTTATCTAGAGAAGTTTTTAGATGACGACCTTATAAACCTTATAACAGAACAAACGAATTTGTATGCTGCTCAATTTTTTGCCAATAATCCGAAGTTGAAACCACGTTCGAGACTTCGAAAATGGAAGGATACAAATGAAGCTGAGATGAAGATATTTTTGGGGCTCCTAGTTTTACAAGGGATAATTGGAAATTAGAGTGTAATTTTTCTAGAAGAAGAATTATTGAAACACCCTTTTTTGATGAAGCTATGAGCGAAAACAGATTTGGATTATTGTGTAAGTTTTTACATTTTGCAGACAATCTAAGTTTTGATTCTAAAACATCTTATAGAAAAACATACAAAATCGATCCAATTATGAATAATTTGACAGAAAAGTTCAAAACATTTTATGTTTGTGAATGAGACATATGTATCGACGAGTCTCTTTTATTGTGGAAAGGGAATTTATCCTGGAAGCGATACATAGCAACGAAGCGAGCTAGATTTGGCATAAAGCTATTCATTTTGAGTGAAAGCCAATCTGGATACGTTCAAAACATCATTTTATATACAGGAAAGGACACAAACTATGGTTCAAATTACCCACAAGAAAAACAATCATCAAGAATTGTTTTGGAGTTAGTACATGACTGAATAAAGGGTATAGAATTTACCTAGATAATTTCTATACTTCAATTCATTTGGCTGAACTCTTGTGTCAAAACAACACCGACATTGTTGAGACAATGAGAATAAATAGAATCGGTATCCCCAGTGAAATAAAAACAAAACAATTGGAAAAAAATGAACATATTGTAAGATACAAAGGCAAACTTATGGTTTTAAAGTGGATGGACAAAATGGACGTATTGCTGCTCAGTTCAATTCATAATGACGAAAAGACAATGATTGAAAAGAGAGGAAGAAGTCAAGAAAAACCTAATGTTGTCCTCGATTACAATAAGAATATGGGCGGCGTAGATTTGGAAAATGGAGTTGTGATGGTTTACACGGCTGCTCGTAATAGAGTAAAAAATTTTTATAAAAAATGTTTTCTATGGTTGATTGATATGTGCTGCCTAAATGCATATATTTTGTAAAAAAGGATAAAGGTCATTTGGACCGACTTCATTTTTTGTTAGAGTGTATAGAGAAATTAGTTGATAACAATATCGTGAACACCCACCCAAAGCCATCAACAAGCAGCTCTACACCTAAACCATCACGCTTAGTGGAAAGGCATTTTCCAGAGCAAATGAAAAGTGATACAGGAAAAATTAAATCCCGGAAATGTCGAGTGTGTTACATAAAAGTTGCTAGAAAAGAATCTACTTACTGGTGTCCGAATTGTAGTGTAGCATTATGTATTAATAATTGTTTTAAAATATATCACACAGAAAATTAGTTTTGAATTTTTATATGTACCTATTGTGTAATTCTATTTTGTTTACTTGCTTTTACTTGTTTTGTGATTCCTTTTGTACTTCAAAAATATTAATAAACGATATACATTTCATAGTTTTTCATTTATTGTATGTATAAATAAACGTGACGTATTGATATGTCCTAGCGAAACAATACGCGCCCGGTACATGTTGCATAATTTGAACGGGAACTCCCCGGTTAACAGGTTAATAATAATTGACTCGGTTGAATAGGCAAATTTGTGCAGTTTTGTGTCCTTATTTAGATTCCACTGAGGAAACAGTTTTATTTTAATTTTTATCAATAATCATCGTATAAATAACAAAACGATTTATATGCAGTGATTATTTGTATGTTCTAACTTATTATTTATATTTTTTAGTGTGGGGAACTAAATAAATACCATTACAAGCAAAGATGCCATAATCCTTGTTATTTGAATAATGTTCCTAGAGAAATAATTGGAGCTCCGGAACTCATGCACTGTGCAGCAATGGCTGGAGCTTATTGCAAACAATGTGGCTGTCAGTATTCAGTCCACATGCACATATACTATGAATCGCGTGTTAAGAATTCAAAACAAGAGGACGTGTCAATAAAACAGAGGATTAAAACAAAAGAAGATGAAATAAATGCCAAGCAATTGATCACCCAACAATTGATGGACACTAGAAAGGAGTACGAGTATGAAAAGGAGGAGATTTCTAAGTGCATGGCAAAGTTTGCACATTTCTTGAAGGAAAATTCCATTTCCGCTTACAACGATGCCTATATAGATTACTTGGATTATCTTATTGAAAGGTATGTAAGAAATTAAATATTTTTTTACTTTCAGAGAAAATAATACACTGCAAATATGTCGAGAAACATAACACTTTTATTATAAGATAAATTCAAATTCAAAACTATTTGAATTTGAGAAAATAAGCTTACACTTCTTATAGTTTGCACACTTTAAACATAATATATGAAATTACGAAAAACTATTTGTGAAAATGCAAACAATGTCTTAATTAATAAGACAACTTAAGATTTTAAATATTTCATTGTATAACTCAATATCCGGAGGTGTATTTGCACGGGAAGTAGTTGTTTCAATGGATATTTATCGTCTTAAGAGGAAGTCGACCGACTCGTGGCTCTGGAATGCGCAGTGGATGGAGGCACAATTTTCTTTCCCCCTCTCCACGCGAGAACAGGAGAAGTGCACGCGAAGGAAGATCGGAGTAACGCAGATTAAATTACCAATATATTTCTATTTCTGGTTTTTACGTTCCTTTTTTACTGTTCCATTCACAGACACATACACGCGACGAACTCTCGCATCATCATAAATGTAATAAATATGCATTGCCGCGAAATATGAATGTTCACTATTCGTACCTCTTGATATTTTAAATAATTATTCAGACCATCAGAAATTTGTTATAAATTTTTTGTATTGTTTCAGGAACGAAAGTAAGAACTTTCGATGCTAGAATTGATCTGTATGTTACAAAATTTTAATTTCTAAATTTCTATATTGTTTAATAAAGCGGTCCGAGATTTACATGAACAAAATTATTTGTTGAATGGCGAGTTTAGATAATCCTGAAAATTGTTAAGATACCTAATGTAATTACGGTAATACGGAAAACTATCGACACACTTATAAATATAAGCACCCTACTATGATAATACAACATTTCAAAAACTTATAAGTCTGCCCAGCCATAATTTGTAATAAATAACTTTTATTATTTCAGGTAGAAGTTTTTTTTTGTAATACGCTACACAAAAGCTAAACAATAATTGATTATCACTGGTATAATAATTTAAAATAACTTACTTGAAAGAATAGTCATAATGGTAATGATTAAAAAATATGCAACAAATACTTTAAAAATACAAACTACAATAATCTTTATAAACGTTACTGTATTTAAGAATCCGTTTTTCATTATATACACATTTAAATTTAAGTAAGTATACATATCAATTATTTTAAATCATTTTTTATAAGCAATCTATAGACATGTTATTATCTACATAGAGTGTGTCTACGCTAAACCGTTCGTTGAAAGTTTATGGGGTTGCCGTTGCACTAAAAATTTGAAAAAAATCCTTGTCATATGGTTGAATCAGTTCTCCTCATGTGAAATATTTTCAACTTTATATCACTTCCAGTTCCACCGGAAGTAGCACCAAGCTTTTTATTTCAAATGGAACACCCTATATATTAGTAATTTTTTTGGTTGCAACATATTTTATTCGATCATATGTACACTTATCTCTTATAGTTTTCAAGAAAAAAAAAATATTTCTAAAATTCTGACCTCTAAAAGGCATCTTGAAATCTGTCTGTAACTTTTCTTAAGAATAAGATAAAAATATGATTTATATCTCTACTTGTACCTAGAGGATGCCTCTATGAGTAAATTAATTAGAAACTGTCAATTTTCACAATGAGTGTTCTTAAAATGCCAATATCTAAGTGCCCTCTTCAATATCTAGTAATTCAATTATTTTGAATGGAATGACCCAATTTTTATCACATGGTACCATTGGGGGGAAAATTTCCTACAAAAAAGTATTTTAAAACTATACTCCTAAAGCAAGTAGTTTTCGAATTATTTCGAAAATTCGTTTTTCGTCGCATTTATGCAGGGAATAATGCACGCATAAGTCGCAATTGAGTATTAGTAGGCCAGTAGTATGCGTTTGTTTTGTCGCGATTGTATTGCAAAATGTCTAATAATAAAAAGAATTAGTACAATAATTACACAAATCAACAAATTATCAATTTATTCTTTATACATGGCAACTGCCAATTGAACAAAATTTGATTCCAATCTTCTAAATCTTGTTTTATTCATCGGCGGCAAATGTGGATAAGTTTCATTAAATATTCTACATGTTCGAGTACCAATTCTATCGCAGTTGCCATGTATAAAGAATAAATTGATAATTTGTTGATGGTGGTATTTATTCATTTTGTTGATTTCTGTATAACTTTGTACTAAAAAAAAAAAAAAGACCTTTATTGGCATATCTTAATATCTTACAGACTATTTACAATTCATTCGTTATTTCTCCATTTCCGTATCCCTCTTACCCTCCCTTCTCTTTTCCCTCTCCCTCCCCAGCTTTTCCAACGTCCTTACCCCGATCCCATCCTCTCTCATCCACTCCACTACCCTTCTATTCCCTTTCGCTCCCAGCCACTCCTCTTTCACCCCCTCACATTCCTCCGCCAAGTGTCCCCACGTATCCTTCCCCTGTCCACACAACACACACCTTCCATATTCTTCCCCCATCCATACTTTCCTTCCTCTCTCCTCCGATCCACACCTCGCCCTTGCCACAATCACCCTATCCTCTCTACCCCATCCCTTCTCTATCAAATACTTCGGCACTCATCCATACACCTGCCACCTCCCATACATATCATTATACTCACTTCTCTCAATACGCCCTTGCCTTTCTTGCCCTTCCACCTCCTTCCCTTTCCCCCTCACCCACTCATCCACCTTCACCCCATTTCCTAGCCATTCCATTACCTTCGCCTCCGACAGCCCTACCCTCTCATACATTTTCCTACTCTCCCCCCTCCATCTACCCTCACCCCCCTCCATCTACCCTCACCCCCCTCCATCTACCCTCACCCCCCTTCATCTACCCTCACCCCCACACACACTCGTCACCCATACATCCTTCACCAATCTCTCTTCCTCCATTTCCCACAATCTCATCTCGTACCTCACCACCCTCACCATTGCCTCCCACTCTAGCCTCTCTCTGTTCGTCTCCTGAAGCACTATGTAGCTGGGCGTGGACCTCTCCACCCCCAACATGCGCTTCAGGAACCACATCTGCTCCCTCTTTATCAGCTCGTACCCTTTCGTCCCCCACACTTCCACTCCATACATTAGCACCGATCTCACACACGCATCCCATATTTTACACGCAACCGTCATATTGTTCCCCATCCACTTCCCCCACTTTGTACTAATTGTTTTTATTATTTGACATTTCGCATAACATAAGCGACAAAACAAAAGCATTCCTACTTGCCTACTAAAATTCAGTTGCGACTTATGCGCGCATTATTCCCTGCATAAATGCGACGAAAAACGAATCTTTGAAATAATTCGAGAACCACTTGCTTAAGGAGTATAGTTGTTAAAACTTTTTTGTAGGAAATCTTCCACCCAATCGTACCACGTGATAAAAAATGGGTCATTCCATTTAAAAAAATTAAATTACGAGATATTGAAGCGGTCACTTCGATATTGACATTTTAAGAATACTTATTGTCAAAATTGACAGTTTCCAATTAATACACTCATAGAGGCATCCTTTAGGTACAAGTAGAGATATTAATCATATTTTTATCTTACACTTAAGAGAAGTTACAGATAGATTTTAAGATGCCTTTTAGAGGTCAACATTTTAGAAATATTTTTTTTGCTTGAAAACTATAAGAGATAAGTGTACATATGATCGAATAAAATATGTTGCAATTTAAACGAGGAATCCAAAATATTAATAATATATAGGGTGTTTTATTTAAAATACCAAATTTGGTGCTACTTCCGGTGGAACCGGAAGTGATATAAAGTTGAAAATATTTCACATGAGGAGAACTTATTCAACTGTATGACAAGAATTTTTTTCAGATTTTTAGTGCAACGGCAATCCCATACACTTTTAACGAACGTTTTAGCGTAGACAGCCTGTATACGAGTACCTATAATACATTGATTATCATGCAGTAACGGTTAAAATCATTTTATTTTTAATTACAATAAATATGCAAAAAAATACATTAAAAGTGCGATTCTTCGCGCAATCTGCAACAAATTTGTCTTACAAAGACTAAATCAAGCACTCGTTGGTACAACTTCTTCCCGAGCTAATACCCCGACGGACATTGCAATATACAAACATTTATTTGAAATAGTTTTTGATTTAGTCTTTGTAAGATAAATTTGTTGTAGATTGCTTCAAGAATCATACTGTTAATGTTTTGAAAAATTCTACAACCAAGTATTGGAAATGCCATTCATACTTATGTTGTTAAATTTGTAAATCATAAAAAAACAAATGGAATAAATAAAAATATATATAACGTTCGTTTGTTTTGTCGTGCCCACCATTGAGATTTAGTAAACTATTAAAAAAACATTGGCAAACATATTTGTTTTAATGGGACCCTGTATACAATTTGTCAATTTTATTGAGTCTCTCGTAGGTTATTTAGGGTACATTTCAAATTATAGCTTGATATATTTCTAAATGGAGAAGATGGCAATTATAGAGAGGAATGTCTAAAAGCAGATCTGGACGATATTATTTTTAAACAGAGAAAAGCTATTTTCTAATAAGATTGTTAAAATCTAAAAAATTAGGCTATTGAAGATGGAAAATACAACGAAGATACAGCATTGAAACACTAGAAGAGCAAAAGACATAGACATCAATAGTTTATGTAGATGTAATTTATTAATAATTAATATATATTATTCAATGACAAAGTTATCAAACGAATGCTATTTTGCATGGTTCTTCAGTAAGCCTCGTGAGGCTATTAAAAACACTTTGCATTTATCTAGAAAAATCGAAAAAAATGGTCTTGCGGCTCAAAGGGGCCGAAAAACCCATTTTAATATAATAATGATGAAAACTGTACACGTTTTAGGGTTGTATGTATATATTTCATTTTAAAAATTGTTTAAAATAATAAATATATTTTTAAACTGTATTTGAACCCATGCTAGCTCTGAAATTTAGCCGTGCGCGATTTCCGCAAATACTCGAAAATCAACCAGTATCTACCTTATTCGAAACATGAAATCCGATCCCATGAAATTGCCTTCGAATCGTATGAGAGAGTACCCGAGTGCTAGATGAGACAGCGATTGTTAGAGAGAGCACGCAAGCATAATTAAGAGACAGAAGTAGCCAGCAATCATCAGATCGTAGTAAAGGGTGGGGGATATCGCTTTGGATGTTAACGTAATTTTAATCATAAACCTGCAAACTGTGCGGCATAACTAAATAGTTATTTAAAGAAACAAACATTTGAAAAAAATACATTCGTTTAATAAAAGTACAAACTTTAATAAGATCATTTTTTATTTTTGCCAGTTATTATCGTTGTTGCGCAATCAAATGGCAAATATTGGTAAATTAGCGAATTTACGTCTCACATTATTATTATTTTTCGCAATATTTGTAACATAAATGAAAAAAACAATGATCTTCTCGGAGAAGATGCCTTTGACAATGTGAGTTATTTAATTCATTTATTTTTATGAAATATCTTATGCAGTAGGATTCCGCACAATGATGCATTTTTGGACAATTTTCTCGCGGACGCGAGCGGTTGACTTCCTCTTAAGTTGTCTTATTAATTAAGACATTGTTTACATTTTCACGGCTAGTTTTTCGTAATTTTATATATTACTTTTATTATATTTTTAGGTTATATGTAATTCTTAAGAATGTTTAAGGTAGTTTTCATTTACACAGAGCTATATTCTTTTGCGTTTACTGCCTGCTAAATAGTAAGCAGCCAGTGTATACAAGCAGCATTTGAACGTCATGATATTTGTGACACTAGTAAAATTTGGGAGAGGTTATTAATGTGGCATGTGTGGTTTTTTTTAGAGAATATGTCGATTGTTATATTAATAACGATTTTTGCTAGTCATGTATAATTTTTATGCTAGATGGTATTTATGCTAGATACTGTTTTTTAGGTTATGAGTATAATACTGTTCCATCTTTTACAAAAGCTTAAAATCGTAATTCCTTGTGAATATTTGGAGTTCCTACATGAATTTGTGTTAATAGTACACTGTGATTGAGGTCAACTTAAATAGTACGTTATAATTTGAGGTAGACAATTTTAACTTGATGATTTTTTAAGCCTCTTAGCATGTATTTTGCATTACTGTAATATGGAATTTAATAATAATACTAATAAATCTGCTTGTTTGTCTTATTCTAAATTGTCCTGTACAGGGTGGCACAAATTGGATGTTACTATAGGAAATCTCGGTTATTAGAAGAGATAAAAAAAAATATATGGCGCATCCTCGAGCTCTTCTTTCGAGAGACTCGGTGCTGAAAACAGAAATTAGCTATCGTCTTTTGTTTTAAAGTTATAGCCAAAGCTTTAATATTTTTCATTGTCGATTTTTAATAATATCTCGGCCATTTAATATTTTATCAAGATAAGAATTGCATGTTTTTAAGGTACTTTTTCGAGGACAATTGAATGCAATTTACAGATTTTTTCTATCTTCATTAACAAAAGAGATACAGCACTTTGACCGGATGCGTTAACAGCCTTGTAATTGTCAACTTCCAGGGGGCTTATCCAGATTGAAAAAAGTTCTGGCAGCAATGTATTGTTGCAAAAGGGTAATATTTTAAAAATTATCATCTTACTTTACATACAGGGCGTCTACGCTAAACCGTTCGTTAAAAGTTTATGGGGTTGCCGTTGCACTAAAAATTTGAAAAAAATCCTTGTCATATGGTTGAATTAGTTCTCCTCATGTGAAATATTTTCAACTTTCTATCACTTCCGGTTTCACCGGAAGTAACACCAAGTTTGTTATTTTAAATGGAACACCCTATATATTAGTAATTGTTTGGGTTCCTCGTTTAAATTGCAACATATTTTATTCGAACATATGTACACCTATCTCTTATAGTTTTCAAGAAAAAAAAATATTTCTAAAATTCTGACCTCTAAAAGGCATATTGAAATCTGTCTGTAACTTTTCTTAAGAATAAGATAAAAATATGAATTATATCTCTACTTGTACCTAGAGGATGCCTCTATGAGTGAATTAATTGGAAACTGTCAATTTTCACAATAAGTGTTCTTAAAATGTCAATATCTAAGTGCTCTCGTCAATATCTAGTAATTCAATTTTTTTAAATGGAATGACCCAATTTTTATCACGTGGTACGATTGGGGGGGGGGGGAAATTTCCTACAAAAAAGTATTATAAACTTTACTCGTAAAGCAAGTAGTTTTCGAATTATTACGAAAATTCGTTATTCGTCGCATTTATGCAGGGAATAATGCGCGCATAAGTCACAATTGAATTTTAGTAGGCCAGTAGTATGCTTTTGTTTTGTCGTGGTTGTATTGCGAAATGTCAAATAATAAAAAGAATTAGTACAAAGTTTTACAGAAATCAACAAAATGAATAATTACTCAAATCAACAAATTATCAATTTATTCTTTATACATGGCAACTGACAATTGAATAAAATTTGATTCCAATCTTCTAAATTGTTTTATCCATCGGCGACAAATGTGGATAAGTTTTATTAAATATTCTACATGTTCAAGTACCAATTCTATCACAGTTGCCATTCATTTATTCATTTTTTTTATTTCTGTATAACTTTGTACTAATTGTTTTTATTATTTGACATTTCGCATTACATAAGCGACAAAACAAAAGCATTACTACTTGCCTACTAAAATTCAGTTGCGACTTATGCGGGCATTATTGCCTGCATAAATGCGACGAAAAACGAATCTTCGAAATAATTCGAAAACCACTTGCTTTAGGAGTATAGTTGTCAATACTTTTTTATAGGAAATCTTCCCCCCAATCGTACCACGTGATAAAAAATGGGTCATTCCATTAAAAAAAAAATGAATTACGAGATATTGAAGAGGGCATTTGGATATTGACATTTTAAGAACACTTATTGTCAAAATTTACAGTTTCCAATTAATACACTCATAGAGGCATCCTTTAGGTACAAGTAGTGATATAAATCATATTTTTATCTTACACCTAAGAGAAGTTACAGATAGATTTCAAAATGCCTTTTAGAGGTCAAAATTTTAGAAATATTTTTTTGCTTGAAAACTATAAGAGATAAGTGTACATATGTTCGAATAAAATATGTTGCAATTTAAACGAAGAATCCAAAAATTACTAATATATAGGGTGTTCTATTTAAAATAATAAATTTGGTGCTACTTCCGGTGAAACCGGAAGTGATATAAAATTAAAAATATTTCACATAAATAGAACTGATTCAACCGTATGACAAGGATTTTTTTCAAATTTTTAGTGCAACGGCAACCCCATAAACTTTTAAGGAACGGTTTAGCGTATACACCCTGTATATCTTCAATAATTTTTGTTTTATGACTTCAGTTGCGATACTTATTGAACAGACCATGTATAATATAACCTTTTATAGTACTATAACGCTGCTGTGGTAATGTTGATATTCAAAACGGTTTATAAAATATTTAAATTGTGGTTATACTGCAAGGTGCATGACTATTTTGCTCTAACCAAAAAAAAGACCTTGATTGTCATAAATACTACATTACATCTATCATATGTTGAATAACCAAAGCCTCTAAAGTGCCATAATTTTTAATTTAAGTTGGCTACACCCTTTACAAATTGTCATATAAAACGTCAGACATAATAATTATAATGTATAATTTCAGAGTTGCCAACCTACAATATATTCCATGGCACTCTAGAGGTTTAATTTTATTGAACATACTATACACTAATCGCTTCCCCCTCTCTTCCTCCTGCTTTCCCTCTCTTCCCCCAACACCTCCAGCGTCCTTACCCTGGCCCAATGCTTTCTCATTCATTCAGTCACTCTTCTATTCCCTCTTATTCCCACCCATTCTTCCTTCACCCCCTCGCACTCCGCCGCCAAATGACTCCACGTATCCCTCCCTCGATCACATATAACACACTTCCCATACTCTTTCCCCATCCACACCTTCCTTCCTCTCTCCCCTGACCCACACCTCGCCCTCACCAGCACCACCCTTTCCTCCCTATTCCATCCCCCCCTCCACCAAATACCTCGGCATTCTCCTATGCACCTGCCACCTCCTGTTCCTATCGTTGTATTCACTCCACTCTATACACCCCTGTCTTTCCTATGCTTTCACCTCCTTCTCTTTCATCATGCATCCACCTTTACCCCATTCCCCACTCATTCCATCACCTTCGTCTCTGACAGACCCACCCTCTCATACATTCTCCTTCTGTTACTCCTCCATCTACCCCCCTCTCCCATTCACGCACGCCACCCACACCGCCTTCACCAATCTCTTTTCCTCCAAATCCCATAACTTTATCTCATACCTAGCCATTCTCACCATTTTCTCACACTCTAGTTTCTCTCTATTCGTTTCCTGAAGCACTATGTATCCGGGTATCGACCTTTCCACCCCCAACATACGCTTCAAGAACCATAACTGCTCTCTCTCCATACACTCATACCCTCTCGTCCACCACACTTCCAACCCATACATTGACACTGACCTCACACACGCATCCCATACTTTAGACGCCACTTTTACATTGTTCCCCATCCACTTCCCCCACTTTTCCCACACTATCCCCCACACCTTTCTAGCCTTCCCCTGCACCCCACCTCACATGCTCCTCATACCCTTCTGTTCCTTTCAACATAAACCCTAAATACTTGAATTTTTTTAACCCTCTCAATCACCTTCCCCTTCTACTCTAATTCCTTCACCCTCCTCTCCCTCCCTCCCTCCCTTTATTTCTGAATCTCATCCATTTCGATTTTCTAACATTCACGCACAACCACCTCTTATATACAGGGTGAGTCACTAAGCGGAAATCGGTCTATAGTGGGCGTATCGTTGAAAATAGCAAAAAAAGTTTCAAATAAAAGTTGTTCAGAATTAAGTTTTTCTTAACCCAAAATTATTGCTAAATATGGCGGCCTTGCGGTTATACCGGAAGTAAACACCAACTTCCTTATTTTAAATAGAACACCCTATATATTTTTACATTTTTCGATTGCTCGTTAAAAATTAACATGAGTTTATGCACACAACATTGGCTCTCAGTTGAACCGTTTTCGAGTATTCCATTTTTTTTTTTATAAATTTGACGATTTTAGAGCTCGAAAATATCTTCCAAACGAAATAAGTTAGAGTTGTGCGGCTTATGGTTTTGGATTTGGAAAGAAATGTAATATTTGTTTAGGTTTTTGCCATTAGTCAGATTTTCTAAATTGAGCCGAGTCCGTCGACGGTATTCTTCAGTACTTTAAACATGCATAATTTCATTTTTTTAAATGAAACCATCTATCTTGAGATACTTTATCTGATGCAAAATTAAATTTCCTTTTTATTGATACTAGGTTGTTGCCATATCCTTCCAACAGTTTTTGAGAAATTTGCGATTTTGTAAAAATTTTAATACATTTCGTATTATCGCGTTAGCCCTAGATACTGATGACGTTTGGTGATTTTGTTTTTGACATTTAGTTAGTCATTGAGATATTCCCTGTTTTTTTAAAGTTCATTTTAAAGCTTTAAACAAATGATTTCCACTCCCAAATTTCGAGTTTAGAAAAGCCCCGTGAAAATTTGTCGAGGGTCACGCAGTGACCCGAGACAAATTTTCTGGGCTTTTCTAAACTCGAAATTTTACTTCATGCGCCACGCGTATAAATCACTCAAATATTGTGAAATTTATGTATATTCGAACTTCGCTTAAAATCTGTGTTTTATAAAAAAACACGGGGCTTTTCTAAACTTGAAATTTTACTTCATGCTTAGTCTGGGAGTGGACAACACTCGTTTAAAGCTTCAAATTGAACTCTTTTAAAAATCAACGAATGTCAGAAAATTTACAGCTTATGCATGTTTACCTAAAGTTTACCATGAAGTAACCACATTTAAATTCAGCGCACATTTGTGATGTAAACGATCCCTACCCTCACTCTAAAATCTTCGATTCTGTTGATCCTTCTTACCGTATACTCAACCTTCTTGGAATACACATTAGATGGATGTCTCACGAACAAAAAAAAAACAAATTTTCAACTTTTTAACGTCTGAATACACCATTTGTACTTAAAATGTAAGATTTGGTTTAATGATTGGAGTAGTTTAGTTTTTATTATTTATATTATACTGGGAAACTTCTAGGGGGCTATTCACAGCACCAATGCAATTGCACAAGTTGCACTGAAATGGCGTCATTTTACTTCATACTATTTGGTAAATTCTTCCCGAAATTACGTCATTTTAGTGCGACTTCTTACCGATGACAAATTGCATCTGTGCTGTGAATAGCCCCCTGAAATGTCAAAATTTATTACATAAAAGTTAGTCATTATGTATAAATGTAGCAAATGCCGCTGAATTTGGATGTCTCCGATCGGCAAAACGTTGGGCATACATTCTTGAAGCAAGTAATGTATTTCCATCAGCACTGTCCAAGGTGTAGACCATACCAATCAGTTCTTCTTGAGAAAACATGTTCGGTTTTTTTATTGCAAGATCTGGCCAAAATAATCTAAAATAAACTGACATTTGTCCGACATGCAAGTCAAAACAAAATCACCAAACGTCATCAATATCCAGGGCTAACGCAATAATACGAAATGTATTAAAAATTTTACAAAATCGCAAATTTCTTAAAAACCGTTGGAAGGATATGGCAACAACCCGGTATCAATAAAAAGGAAATTTAATTTCGCATCAGATAAAGTGTCACAAGATATATGGTTCTATTTAAAAAAATGAAGTTATGCATGTTTGAAGTACTGAAGAATACTGTCGACGGACTCGGCTCAATTTAGAAAATCTGACTAATGGCAAAAACCTAAACAAATACTACATTTCTTCCCGAATCCAAAACCGTAAGCCGCACAACTCTGACTTATTTCGTTTTGAAGATATTGTTAATGGCGTCGAGCTCCTTAAATCGTCAAATTTATCAAAAAAAATTAAATAACTCGAAAACGGTTCAACTGAGACCCAATGTTGTGTGAATAAACTCATGTTTATTTTTAACGAGCAATCCAAAAATGTAAAAATATATAGGGTGTTCTATTTAAAATAAGAAAGTTGGTGTTTACTTCCGGTATACCCGCAAGGCCGCCATATTTAGCAATAATTTTAGGTTATGAAAAAGTTGATTCTGACCAACTTTTATTTGAAACTTTTTTTGCTATTTTCAACGATACGCCCACTATAAACCGATTTCCGCTTAGTAACTCACCCTGTATAAACCTCTCCGCCCTTTTTAGCATATCCTTCATCTCTTCCTATTCTCTTGCCACCAGCACCATATTATCCGCATATGCCAACATCCTCACCTTACTTCTATCAATCACTACTCCCGCCGCCTGTCCTTTCCTCATCACCTCCTCTAATTCACTCATATAGAGGTTAAACAACAGCGGCCTCAACGGGCACCCCTGCCTAAGCTTCTCCCATGTCCTAAACTTCTCCGACTCTTCCATTCTCACTTTTGCCACTGCCCATGTTTCCTCATACACTCCTCACTCACCCCTCTTTTCCTCAGACACTCTAACAATCCCACCCTTGGTACTACTTAGTAGGCCGCCTTCAGGTTCACATACACCGCATACACACTCCCTTTCTCTTCCATCACCTTCTCTACCTTTCTTACCAGGGTAAAGACCTGGTCCCTTGTCCCCCTACCCCTACTAAAGCCCCCCTGCGTCTCCGGCAGCAGCCCCTTCTCTTCCACCTCCTCCTCTAGCCTAGTTTTTACCGCCATCATAGCTACCTTGTATCCCGTGCTCATCGATGTTATCCCCCTATAGCAATCCGCATCCTTCTGATCCCCTCCTTTATGTATCGGCCACATCCTCCCCACCCTCCATGCTGCCGGTATATTCACTCTTCCCCTCCAGATCTGGTTCAGTAGCTCCCTGAATTTTTTTTTCCCCCCTTCCCCAATCTCCTTTCATATCTCTGCCTTCAGCCCATCCTTTCCTGCTTGCTCTAACCAATACGAATGCTTTTCGAGAGAGTACAAATGTCCTTAAAATTAACGCTTTTCAGTCTTAAATTACACTTGAAATAATTTTTATTTTTTTGGTTGATGATGTTTTTATTAACAACTAAAGTTATTATGTAAGTCGTTTTATTTGATTTTTAAATCGGTGCAAGAACGTAAAATTATTAAAACTTATGTTTTCTTTTTGTCAATGTCTACCATCTTCATTTTTTTTTAATGTTATATTAATTTCTAGAGAGAAGCTGTTAGGAGATCAAAAGGACCAGGAGCGAATTAAAAATTACAATTCGCTAAAATCTCAATATCAACAAGAAAAGAGGATTTTGGATGACCTGGTGCAAAATGCCCGTCTTGTCGATACTGACGCGAAAATCGTCAACGAATCCGACATAGCGGACATAGTTCAATTTCTGTACAATCTAAAACACACTGGAGCCAAGATTTCCCATCTGCATTCAATCCAACAAAAGTCGATAACAGAATCTATCTATTCACAAGAATACACCTACCCTAAACGTTTGAAGAATACCACCGATAATATAGAAGTAGACAGTTCTAGTTCCGAGTTAGAAGAAGAAAAAGTAGATAGTTTACTTAACAGTATTGTTAATTTGATGAAGACACAACTCAGAAGTACGAAAAAAAAGAGGTCATCCAGAAGGAAAGGTAAATCTGGAAAAAAGAAGTTTAACCCTATAAAGAATGAGGCAATTATAAAGGAAACAAACAATGTTGAAGATGAGAAGAAATCGATTGAAATGAACATTACAGAAGTTAGTACCGCGGAAGTTGCTGACGAGGTTAAGGAGGGTGGTTCAGTTGAATTGGAAAATGGTAAAGAAGTTGCTGATAAGGTTAAGGAGGGTGGTTCAGTTGAATTGGAAAATGGTAAAGAAGTTAAAGAAAATGATGAGAAAGAGAAAGATTCCGGATTTGTCATTGTGTTGTAATTTAGTTAGAATTACAGCACAAAGAAATTGTTTTTCATTTATATTATGTTTATGTATTTCTATATTTGTGTATTATTGTAGTTTAATACCTATGTGCTTAGTAGTATAAATTTAGTTTTGTTCGCATTAATGTTTTTTATTTATCCTTCAAATGCACCGAAAAAATTTCTTAAGTAAACAAATTCAATTAAAATTGAATACAGCACGATGCGCATTGGTCAAAATGATTGAAAAACTGGCCAATAGTGGATGACACTTGTAAGATTTATAACTACTGTATAAGTTTCAGAAGAGAAAATAGGAACATGTCAATCAACTGACTTTTATCCATTATCTGTTATATAACAACCGAACATTTTCATAAAGAGAATTTTTCTTTAAGTATACATATGCATACGTCTTACATTTTCCGACGCTCGGTTTGTTAAAAGAATTTAGTTTATATCTTTAAACGAGTGTTTTCCACTCCCAGGCTAAGCATGAAGTAAAATTTCGAGTTTAGAAAAGCATGAAAATTTGGTTTGGTCGCGTAGCGCGAAGCGCGGAGCGGCCAAACCAAATTTTCAGGCTTTTCTAAACTCGAAATTTTACTTCATGCGCCACCGGTACAAAACACTGACATATTACGAAGTTTTAAACACACCGCTAAACTTTACATTGAGTCAGTGTTGTGTACCGGTGGCGCATGAAGTAAAATTTCGAGTTTAGAAAAGCCTGAAAATTTGGTTTGGCCGCTCCGCGCTTCGCGCTACGCGACCAAACCAAATTTTCAGGCTTTTCTAAACTCGAAATTTTACTTCATGCTTAGTCTGGGAGTGGAAAACACTCGTTTAAAGCTTCAAATTAAATTCTTTTAATAAACCGAACCTCGAATAATGTATGATGTATACAAGTTATATCAACTAACAATAATAACCCCTTTTGTTTTATAATAAATAAGCCTTTGTTTAATTCTGTGTCGCAGATGCATAAGAGCACTTGCAACACCCACACAATCATATTATCTTTTAGATTAGGAAATGTTATATATAGGAGTAAATTATAATTATTAATTAGAATTAGTTTGCATTTAGAACGTCCTGTAACTGCGTTACATAAATAAAATATTTTTTGAAAACTTGTTTTTCGGCTTTGAACATTTAACTGGCGCAGTCGGTAGGATAACTCGAGGAAGTGCGTGAATATCATTTCTGTTCGTTTCAACGATTAATCGAGTTTTTTCACGAAAAACCCGGTCCGAAACTCGTCCTCTCTAAAAATCGAGAATTCGTGTCGAGCAAGGTCCATCAATCCAACACGCACCTAATAAGGAATAGCAGTGACGGATGAAGCCGATCTTCATAGTATTGTGAGTACAAACATATTTAGAGGTGTTTTTCAAAATTAAATAACGCGTTCTGTTTCGTATTCAAACTCGTAAATTAATTCTCATTAGTTTAAGATAAATTAAATAATAATTACAATGGAAGTTTTGAAGCCAGAATACTTAGCTATGCTACCCGAATTTCACGGGGATAGCCAATTATTACCTAGATTTTTAGAAGTAGCAAGGAAATTAAGGGGAATATAACAGTGGTCTGAAATTTAATGTTAGGTTTATTTAAAAACTAAAGGTCCTAGAAAGTTGAAATTTTGACAGCGTATATTAAGCCCAATTATCTAGTAAAATATCGAAGTACTTTTTTTTTAAACAATTTGCTTTCAGAGGTATGAAAAAAATAATGTTAAATTTTTCAAAATTAAAAAAAATATTCCCATATCTTAGTAGTTTATACTATAAGGAATATAATGTGAACATTTCATAAGGATGCGATAGCTCATGCCCGAGTCAGGTTAAAATAAAAATTTTGAAAAATAAGACCGTAAAATACCGCCGCCTTGCGGATCTTCTCTTAGTTGAACGCGTTGTACACTCATCTGCACAATTATTGGAGGGGGGAGCAGCATGCGGCCAGCGTTTATCCCAGGGCCGGTGAACGCTGTGCGGCTTCGCGTTTGTTTTTCTTTTCTTTTTTCAATCATAGTTAACAAAAACGGCTCGCGTCGTTAGCATTTATTCTCGTAAAATTAATATTTCGCAATTATAATCGATATTTTATTGTACTAGTGTTTTATTTTCATGCTTTCTGACTACTAATGGAATAAGTATTTTTTTATACTGCATGTTCACTAATATAGAAAACACGAAATGTTTCACTAATTTAAATAAAGATGTGTAATATACCTTTAATATTTCCTTATTATTTGACAGTGTCGGTATTATTAAATTATTTTTAAAGTTTTTTAAGCTGATTAATAAGCCAGAAGCAATCGAATAACAATCAGTCTTGTTCAAATCATTATTTCGTCTTAAATCTTTCGTTATTAAAGCAGTTGTTAAATGCCATTAAACTTCTCGCAATAAAACTATTAAAGTAAATTGTAAAGTTTCTAGCAATCGGACCTATTTGAACCAACTGCGACTTCATCAACGAATCTATGATATCAAAACTATAAGAATAGTAAGAATAACACCAATATGACGTTGTCGTAGATTAATGTTACAAATCAACTATTTTTTACTGAGCACAGGTAATATTTGTTTGACGAATGTTTAAAAAAATGTAGGGTTTAACTGCGTGCATATTCATTGTTAATTATTTTAGAAAAAATAGAACTATAATAATAATAAGGTAGTTATTATAATGCATTTCAAATAATAAGCTACTTGCTCATCATTGCACCGAGCCCAATATATTTTTTTCAAATTTGGCTGATTTATGATGAGTCATATTTTGATAGTAAGTAAATAAGGAATAAATGAATTGAAATTGAATGTTATTGCAATCCTCTATTTATACGGCTCAGTCAACTTAGCCCCCCGAAGTTCGACTTTTTAAAAAATAACTGTTGCGCTAGGCTGTTCTAAACTCGAAATTTTACTTCATGCGCCACGCGTATAAAACGCTGATTTCAAGTAAGGTTCAAATATACACAAATTTCACAAAATTTTAGTGTTCTATACGCGTGGCGCATGAAGTAAAATTTCGAGTTTAGAAAAGCCCAGAAAATTTGTCTCGGGTCGCTGCGCGACCCTCGACAAATTTTCACGGGGCTTTTCTAAACTCGAAATTTTACTTCATGCTTAGTCTGGGAGTGGAACACACTCGCTCAAAGCTTCAAATTGAATTCCTGTAAAAACAACATATATCTAAAAATTTAAACAAAATAAAGTGAATCTGGAATACGTCTACTTTAAAGAAAAACTCCCTGTATATCGTAGAATCAGGATATTGAGATAGATTGTGTTAGAATGAAAATAAAGTCAATTGAATAGCAACGAAAGGAGCTTAATCACAATTTTGTAGCATCGAAAAGATACCCATGTTTTGATTAGGTACATACATAACCCGATGTGTACTAGGTAAATTTTCAGGCATTCATTGTTTTTGAAAAGCGTTCAGTTTGAAACTCCCAACGAGTGTTTTCCACCGAGTAATAATGATTTAAGTTATCATAAAAAAAACAACCGTGAGGTACGCCACTGTCTTGCTAGCACTAGCCATCTCTTGAATAACTTTCTCATTTATCACTTGGTGAAACATTTTGAAATAATAATAAAGGATAAATTAAAAACACTTGGTTTGTTTCACTATTTGTTTCTATTTACTTGACTAGTTTCGCTTTTTACGGCATTATCAAGAGTGAATCAAGAGTGAACTTTGATAATGCCGTAAAAAGCGAAACTAGTCGAGTAAATAGAAACAAATAGTGAAACAAAGCAAGTGATTTTAATTTATCCTTTAATATCACTAGCTATGTCGTTGTTAGTGTTTATAGACTTCAGTATAGCAATTACAATGCAAAAAAAAAAATTTGAAATCGTACGGTTAGTTTCCGAGTTATAACGATTTGAATTATCAAAAACAATCGTCAGTTACGCCACTGTCTTACTAGTGCAAGCTATCTCGTTGCCAGTGTTTATAAATATTAGTATAGTAATTACAATGCCAAAAGAGTTTCTTAAATCGTACGGTAAGTTCTTGCGTAATAACGATTTAAATTAGCTAGGAGTGAAAACACAATTGCCAGTTACGCTACTGTCTACTAGGCATCATGTTTCTAATAGCCAGTGTCTATGAGCATAAATAAAGTAATTACAACGCCGAACTATTTGTTGAAAGCGGTATATTATATGCCAAACATCATTTTGTATTAAAATTCAGGAAGTAAATGGTAATACGCATACAGGATCTGAAAGCTCTTGCATCAAAATTTGGACGTGAACTTTTTTTTACCTGATATTTTTGAGAGAATATTTTTGTCATATTCTGTTGGCGCTAGCTCTAAGTTATATTTTCCACCCAATTTGATTAAAAACATCTCATTTTAGGGGGCCAGGGTTAAAAATGTTTTATCATTTTTTGGGGCTGTGGGAGTGGCGTTGGCTTTTAAATTGGTAGCGCTAGCTCTGAGGAATCCGAATAGTGTAAAAAACTTAAAAAATCCAAACTCGGGGGGCTAGCATCAACCTAGCCCCCCGAAAGTTCAAATCCCCGTAGTTTTCTTGTCTAAATGGCGCTAGCTCTAATTTTTGTGGCGCTAGCTAAGGCCGGTCTAGCGCAATCGCTTTTTTCAAAAAGTCGAACTTCGGGGGGCTAAGTTGACTGAGCCTATTTATACACATCATCATTTTGTAAACCCTGTACTAAACATAAAAAAAAAACAGGGCAGCTTTCCGTTTAATTTTTTTCAATCTATTATTTATTTGTTGCATTCATAAAAACTAGAATATTTGACCGAATATGAATTGAAATTCTCCCCAAAATTGGGGGTATTTACCCAATTGGGCAGAGGCCAAATTAATACACATTATTTTCATGGCAATAGCAGTTAGGGAAGATAATATTCCCATTTAAAAAATATGATTAAAAATCCTATGTTTTTTTTTCATATATGTGCGGCATATAAATATTCACAATGAGCTTATGAACATGAATTATTTTATTATTATATTTTTAAGAAATAATCTATAATTTAATAAAATAAAACACATAGTTTGTTCGGCTGTCGAAACTGGAGTCTTAAAAGTAAAAATAATGTGTTATAATGACAAGAATAAGAATCATCAGTTTTGTAAATACCGAAAAATAACACAGGATCCGATAACGCTTTCTAACGAATTGAAAACAATACATAGCTTGTATGTATTATCAGCGTGTTTAAATAATACGAATCGACACTTTCGTTCGATCCGTCTTTTTTATACGCTTTGTTTTTTTCGTCTATTCCACGCGACGCGAGACCCCATCCGTTCATGCCAAGGAGCAATGCACAAATGCACAGCGAACTGACTGCCGCTTTTCTCTCTGACTGTATTCTCCCCACTTGTGCTGTAAATTTGGCATCGGATGAGCTACTCTAAACTATGTGGGTCTTTCCAACACGATCGGCGTGTTACACTGCGATAATCCCCTTAATAACTAAATTTTATAATGTCGAAAATCCAGATGACTTCACTATCTCTCCTCAGTATAGCTTTGCCATTCCCTCTAAACAATTTGACACCTTAGACTGGCGGTCTGGTGTCAAATTGTTTAGAGGGAATGGCAAAGCTATACTGAGGAGAGATAAATCTCGAAACGCGTCTATAGATGGCCTGAATAATTTGACCCAAATTGTTACATTTGCAGTAGGTTACTGTATGTAACAGCAAACACTTGACACAATTGACGTCCGCTGCACTCAATGCACATTTGGGCTCTACGTATCCAATTTGCACGAACAGTAGCAAACATTTCACGAGGTTTTTCACGAATGGTATTTGCCGCGGCGTTTACACGTTGTATCAGCATTTCAGCATTGTCAATTTCCATAGTGTAGACTTCACTTTTAAAGTATCCCCAAAGAAAAAAATCTAACGGGTTTAAATCCGGACTTCTAAACATTTCAATAAGAGTGGAGATAAAGTGAACTGTGAACCTAATAAGGAAAAATATTGAATTTCATTAACACGTTTAGAAAATATTCGGAATTTAATCAGCAATGGGTACTTATGAAAACGATAACATAGACATAATTCTTCACAATCTCACCCACTTTTCTCTGGATGGTGTAATTCGATATCCAAATCGTTTAAAAACTACCAGTCTATGTGGAATCTCTCTTAAAATACGCAATGTGCGCGTATACCAGATACCACAAACATGTGGCCTATTATTATTAATTATTGTTAATAATTATTTGTGAGCTATCTACTAAAGGTATGGTAATTTCAAATGCAGGTATTGTTTATTTAAACGCTGCCCCTTATGTTTACACGCTGTATACAAAAAGTTGAAAATACGATATTAGAAATAAGAATTTAATTTTCTTCTTTTATTAATAAAATTATAATGTAATTCCCATTTACACGGAATTTCCCTGACTATTCCCGAGGAATAAAATCCCTTGACGTTTTCCTTTCACATGAGTAAAATTTTGGACTATAGCAAAATGTTTTAAAATGGATTAGTACTGAATTTTAGGGGTTTTTTTCGATCATTGGGTGAGGTTGAAGATTTATAAGTAAAATTCATTCTTCGTTATAATCTTTTATAAGTATTCATTTATATTTACTAAACACTTTTCGGTTAATTCGGAATTAGGGAATTCCGTCGGTATATTTTCCAGTAATTAGCATAACACAATAACCATTGTCCCCATGCAGCCGCACGGGGGATGCCATAAATTTTAATCCGAAAAGTAGGTAATATTTTAGTATCCGCTGAGTGTTGTGTTGGTCAAATGGCACACAATAAGCGTTTATAAAATTTTAATCGGAAAAGTACAAGTTCATCACGTAACAATCGTTCAAATTGCAAAAACCACAAATTTCTGAAACTGTGTTAATATTTATTAAAAGTATGGTTCATTTAATAAAATACGCATCGTGATTAAAATATATACTGTGTCCATTTTGGGATCTGACTTTTTCTTTTGCAGAATAAACACTCATGTTGAATTGATTATAGCTTTGTGTTTTAATAAATTTGATGTTAAACACTGACTTTTCGTAGCAACTACTGTTTTGACGATTTTATTTTCGTATAATCGTTCACTATTTTCAAGCTATATTTCAAATGAAACTGAGGAGAACTCAAAAATAATACCTCGAAAATACTGCTAGTAGGTAAAGAAATGATTCTAATTTTATTGTAATCGTTTTGGTTCAATAAGCTATACAAACTCAAATTCAAATTACATGGGAAATTTTAACATGAAGCATACAATGCGCCTTGAAACGGGACACACAGTATATTTAAAACTATTTTAAAAACTTTCAAACGGTAATAACTCAAAAACTAAAAAAAAAAAATGACTTAACTGCATTTTGCACTGACCCCTTCAATTAAAAAAGAAACCCTTGTCGATCAGTAGATTTGATCTGATCAATAGGATTGATCTGATTAGTTAATAAAATGATAAGTTGATGTATTTGTTTTACTTTTTATCAAAAGTTAAATAGTTTAGTATTTTTCGTTTTTTGTATAAAATAAATAATACTTAATGAATTTTACAACGTTCACATATAATTTCATAAAATCTATTCTCTAATAAGGCAGAAAATATAATTGTAGACGGAAACGCATGAATGAATATAACAGGCATCCATAGCTCGTTAAAAGAAAGAAAAAAAACGTGTTTTTAAGATTGAAAAATCAACATCTGGAATATGATACAACGAGAAGCGCGGAATAAAGGGATAAAGCAATTGTCTCTTTCTCACTCTCTCTCTGAGACTTGATTTCGCGACATCTGGATCAAAATAGTCGTAGCCGGCCGACCGCAGGAGACCGTACTGGTGTATATAAGCAAACATATACACTATTTTGGCATCCACCGCTATGCTCCCATTCGCGTGTTCCCAAATTTTATATGGGGACTGGCTAACTGGATATATATGGACTGTGGTAGATGTCAATATTTTACGACTCTTGATTTAGCTTCAGGGTTCCATCAAATAGAAATTGAGGAACAAGATATCCAAAAAACTGCTTTCAATACATGTAACGGGCATTACGAATTTTTGAGAGTGCCTTTTGGTTTAAAAAATGCCCCTGCAACATTCCAAAGGGTAATGGACAATATTTTGCGCGGTATTCAAAATGATAAATGTCTTGTCTACATGGACGATTGTATTTAGTACAAGTCTTCAAGAGCACGTTGAAAGATTGCCTGAAGTTTTTAATCGACTTAGAGATTCAAATTTCAAAATTCAATTGAATAAATCAAAATTTCTTCAAAAAAAGTGTCTTATCTCGGGCATATTGTCACTCCCGAAGGTGTAAGACCTAACCCCGAAAAAATTAAAGCTATTGAAAAATTTCCGATTCCCAAAACAACTAAACAGATTAAAGGATTTTTAGGACTCTTAGGCTACTATCGTAAATTTATTGAAAATTTTGCTCAATTAACGAAACCGCTTACAAAATGTCTAAAAAAAAAATATAAATATCGAAAATTCCGAATATAAAAACTGTTTTGAACTTTGTAAAAATATACTTTCAAATCAACCCTTGTTGCAGTATCCCGATTTTACGAAAGATTTCGTATTAACTACAGACGCCAGTAATTTTGTTATTGGCGCTGTTCTTTCACAAGGTACAATCGGTTCAGATTTACCGATTGCTTACGCAAGCAGAACCCTAAACAACAATAGAAAAGGAATTATTAGCAATTGTCTATGTCGTTAAATATTTTAGACCATATCTTTTTGGCCGAAAATTTAAAATCTTAACAGACCACAAACCCTTGCAGTGGCTAATGAACGTTAAGGAACCAAATTCAAAATTAGTTAGGTGGAAACTAAAGCTTTCCGAATACGATTACGAAATTGTTTAAAAAAAAGGTAGACTCAATAAAAACGCAGATGCTCTTTCTAGAATCGAATTAAATATAACAGAAAATCTTGAAGAATTATCAGACTATTTTATAAAGAATTTTAATGAAGATTTAATAGATAAGGAAAATAATTCCTTATGTGTAGAATTGCCAAAATCTAATTATGAACATTTATTTGACGACATGACTATACACCATTCCATTTGTTTCTGGATCTCGCCTAGCCATGCTTTCGTGCTGTTATGTTGCAGTATCAACATTTACATTTTTTATTAGTTGCCACTCCTGATTCCTTATTTTAACAGTGTTGCAATAATTTATGATATCATAAGTAATCCTCTTTTTAATTTTCAAGAGGTTTATTGTTAATCTTGCAACAATTATTTCGCCACACAGTCGCTTCTTCGAGCATTTTATTATTAAATCAAATTAATCTAGTGTTGCAATGCTGTGTCACTGTCAAAGTGAAAAATAATTTCAGGCATATATTAAATATTAACATGAAAAAGATTATCTCTGAATCAAAAAGGTTACAAATTCTGAAATCCTACAAACATTTTAGGCAAAATAATCCAAATCTACAGCATCACAATATTATTACGATTTTAATAGATATTTTTGGGGTATGTCTAGTATTTTAATTATCATATATATTTAATTAAAGATAATTACGTTTCAGGTAGGGAGATCTTCATTACAATTAATTTTACGACAAAGACCTGACGAATTGAAATCTACTACTTCTGGCAAACGATCTAAAAACAGCCATTTTTGGAATCACCTAGCTAGAAAAGATCTGCAACAACTAATTTGGCAATATAACTCTAGAAATCAGTAAATCAGTATTTTACTTTGAGAGATCTTTAGAATGATATGAAAGAAAATTATGAGTTCCATGGGAGTAGAACAACACTTTATAGGGTTGTTAAAAGTATGGGGTATAAATTGAAATTAATTAATGGGCGCAAAATTCTCTGTGAACAAAAACATGTTGTTGCAGCTAAAATTATTTTCCTTAGAAAATGTTTACAGTATCAAAATTCCAGTGAAGATATCCAATTCGTATACCTGGATGAAACATGGATATATCAGAATGGATCCGTGGTTCGACGCTGGGTACATGAAACGGATATAAAAAGTAATCCAACTAAATTCAAAAATGAAGGCAAACGCTTCACCATTCTACATGCTGGGTATAGGGGTGGGTTTTTGGATGGGTGCGATTTTTTATTACATTCGAAAAACAATGACCGAGATTACCATGCCACAATGGATGGTAATACTTTTCAAAATTGGGTGGTTAATCAACTTATTCCTGCTTTGGCTAAGCTTTCAGGGAAATGTGTAGTTATTATGGATAATGCTGCATACCGTTCTGTGCAATTAGACAAAACTCCTTCATTTTCTTGTAAGAAATGCGAAATGCAGGAGTGGTTGGTTAAACACAATGTAAAATTCAATCCAAAATTAACCAAAAAGGAACTATGGGCTTTATTTATACCTTTTCGATCAAATGACAAAATTTACGTAGTTGATGACATTTTGAGAAAGAACGGGTACGAAGTTCTTAGATTACCGCCATACCATTGTCAATACAATCCAATTGAAATGGCATGGGGGTTTTGTAAGACTTACTACAATAAGCACATAAATTCTAAGCAACCATCTAAGGATCGTGTTCAGAATTTATGGCTTGAGTCTCTCTCAAAATGTACATCCGATATGTGGCAAAATTTCTGTGATCATTGTGAAAAACTTATTTCGGATGACTGGACAAAACACATGGGGAACCTTTCTTTTGAAACCATTCCTCCTTTTATTATTTCGCTTGGGGAATCTGGCTCAGAACAAACATCAGAAGATTCAGATGCAGGTTCTCTTGACTAAATAATAAAAGTGGAATGAGGGCTTAAAAATTGTTTGACATGAAAATTATCAGTATCACAAGAGGGTGGGAATAAATTTGCAATTCTACAAAAAAATACTGAGGGCCAACAGAAGAGAGAATGACCAAAATTAAGGTGGATGGATGGAGTTGATCAAAATGTGTTAACGGGAAGACCCAAGCGAGAAATACAAATGGATGACGAAATAAGTTTGCAGAGCCGAATTCATTATATTTGTTATATACAATATTATTGCTGTGTTTGTATGTACAAAAACCAAGTAGTAAATTTTGTTAATCTTAAAACTGCATATTATTATCCTTTTATATCTGAAAATTTGTAAAACAGGCAACAGTGTAAGATCACAATAGTCAGAAATTATAACCTTAAAAGCGAACATCTGACAGTGACATTTAAAAACCCTGATTTAAAACACAACCAGCCTCATTTACAATACTTAAACTGTCACTTTTCCATAGCTAGGCGAGATCCAGAAACAAATGGAATCGTGTATATACATTCTAATCACGAAGATTTGATATTTAATATTCCAATAATAGAAAAACCAATTAATATTTGTAACAATCAATTAATAATAAAAGAAGTAGGTTGTGAACCTAATTTTCCAATAAATACGAAATATAATAAAATTATCAAAGAATAATTTCGAACAAGATTTAATTAATTTTGTCAAGGAATATATTGTTCCAAAAATTAGAATATAGAAGATGAAGATGAAATTTCATTCAGGAATTACCAATCATAGAGGAATAGAAGAGACAGAATTAGAAATTCGTCGAATATATTATTGGCCCAATATGCGCGAATCAATTCAAAAAATAATTAACGATTGTGGAGTGTGTCTTGTAAGCAAATATGACAGACACCCTTTAAAACTGAAGTTTAATTTCACACCCACTGCAACTAAACCATTCGAAATAATACACATTGACTCAATCACAATTCAAAATGTTAAATTCTTAACAATTATTGATTCATTTTCGAAATATTCTCAGATGTACGATATTAGTTCGTATCAAGCTGTCGAAATTGCCGACAAATTAATTAAGTATTTTTGTCATCATGGCATACCCAAAGAAATCATTACCGACAATCACCTTGAATTTAAAAATTCAGTAAGGAAAGAATTGCTCGAACTCCATAGAATTAATCTTCACTACATAAGTAGTCAACATCCCGAATCTAACGGAATGATAAAGAGAGTTCATTCCACTATTATAGAGCATATTCGATTATTAAGCAACCAAAATTTATATAAAAACGAACCAATTGAAAAGAAAATTAATTATGCTATTCTTGCTTATAATAATTCGATTCATAGTGCAACAAAATTAGAACCTTTTGAAATAATAAATGGTCATATAGACGTAGGAAATCCTTTAGAAACAGATTTAGAAATGAAATTAACCAACTCATATGTAGCTAAACATAAAGACAAAGTAAATATTCTTTATAAAGAAATTAATAAAACACTGCAAAATAATAAATCAAAATATATTTCGAGTACTAATAAAAATAGGGAAGAGTTACCAGAAATTCCTCAAGAGGTGTGTGCGAAAAATAAACAAAAGCAATCGAAAATAAAAAATAAATATAAGAAAGGAACAATTAAATCTACAAATCCTGAACATAAAACTGCAAAAATAGTCACTCATCATCATAATACAGTAGATAAAATTAATTTATCTAATATTAAGCGACCTAAGAAAATAGGAAGTATACAAATAATTACTTTATCGTTTGATGAATTTAAAAATTATTTAAATAAATGTGATGATGTTAATTACAATAATATTGAGGAAATTAATGATAATTTATTCTTTGCCCCACAAAATTATTCTTTAGCGCATTGCGTTAGTCGGGATTTACACATGAATGCGGGAATTGCATTAGAATTTAAAAATCGTTTTGGAAATGTCGAAAAATTACACGCCCAAAATCCACAACTAAATTCCTTATGTTATCTTAGAGATGAACACAAGTACATAATATATTTAATAACAAAAATTGATTATTATGATAAACCCACACTTGAAAGCGTATTTAAAACATTAATTAATTTTAAAGATTTTCTAATACGTAAACGAATAAATAAATTAGCCATTCCAAAAATTGGATGCAGACTTGATAAATTAAATTATGAAACGATTAAAAATATGATGTATTTCATTTTTGGTAACACAAAAATAAACATTAAAATCTACCTTGGTTCGCCTAAAATAGATAACCAAATTTCAGGTCCCTGCGGGTTACCACAAAATGGGCAATAGAAATAAAAAATATAACAAGGAATATCGGAGTTTTACCGATAAATCTTGGATCCGCCAAATTACAGAAACCCGAGCATACAATCTTACACTACTACGATTTGAAACCGATTTACATCGAAATTAAAAGATTAGATAATCAATATGATTTTATAATGGAATCTGTTAATAATATTTCCATATTTAAAAATGATTTTAAAAATTACATAAAAGTTTTAAACTACACGAGAAATAGTATATTTGGAAAAATTAACGATATTGCAAGTCATTCGATTAAGACAAGAAATAAAAGAGATATGATAAATGGTCTTGGAACAGTAATAAAAACTTTAACTGGAAATCTTGACTCCAGAGATGTAGAACGTTTTAAAAAAATGCTAAATCATTTAGAATTAAATCAGGAACAATTCGAAAATCAACTATCAATGGGATATAGTTTTGATAATGAAAATGTAAATAAATTTAATAAAACGATAAAAGATATAGAACACAACGAGATGGTTTTAAAATCAAGAATAATGGAAATGTCAGTTGTATTACAGAAGGACGCTGATATCACTGGTCTGCAAAAAATTTTTTTTTCGAGCCCTGACACCATTCCTGCTGATTCTTATGTAAAATGACCTCCTGAATCCGAATATAACCTCCGTTTTCCCCCATCACCCACCGTTTTCGGGGGAGGCCCCCCCACCTATTTTTATCACTTTTCGATAATTTGGAGGGATGAAAAGGATTATTTTAGCCTTTACGTTTCTTCTGAGGGGCTAGAGAGGTGAAAAGTTCCAAAACATGAACATTTGTAGCAAGGAGGTAGATTTTGGGGGGGATTTGCCCCCTTAAATTGTAAAAAAAATCATTAAAAATGATCAATTTTTTACGTTTTTTTTCGCAGTTTTTTCACTTATTTTCTACATATTCCAGCTTCCATTCCCCCTCATCCTCCCCCAAACACCCCCAAATAATAAAAATTTATTGCAACAATATATAGCAACAATAATAAAAATATATAGCAACAGTTCGGAAGATTCACTGTACCACGCTCTTAATACTCCCCCCGTTTCCCCCATCCATTGGAGGGGTGAAAAGGATTATTTTAGCTGTAAAGAATAATAAATAAAAAGTAAAATAATAAATGTAAAGAATAATAAATAACTAAGATAAGTACCTTCATTTGGTGCTTGCTTTCCTTTTGTACCCTGAGGTAGAAGTTTCTCGTATCAAAAACCAGCAGTACTCTGCTAACATGCTCGCATTCCACTTCCCCGAAAATCTACTCTCGAACTTAGAGATGTCTTGATGAAACCGTTCCCCGTGTTCATCCGAAACTGCTCCTAAATTTTCAGGGAAGAAGTCCAGGTGTGAGTGAAGGAAATGCACTTTAAGAGACATGTTACACCCCATGGCCTTATACGCTGACAGCAATTCCTCGACATGAGCGACAGAATCATCACTTTTGTTGTTACCCAAAAAGTTCTCACACACGTTTTGGAATGCAATCCAAGCTCGTTTTTCTTTTCGATTCAGGTGTTCAATAAACGTCAAATCTTGGAAAAGTTGTCTAATCTGGGGGCCCACGAAAACTCCTTCCTTGATTTTAGCCTCACTAAGACGAGGGAATTTAGTTTTCAAAAATTGAAATGCATCACCGGTCTTGTCCATTGCTTTCACAAACTGTTTGATCAATCCGAGTTTGATGTGCAAAGGCGGCAAGTAAATATTTTCCTTCGGGACCAGAGGATCGTGAGCGACGTTTTTCTGACCGGGAGTAAAAATTTCTCGCAGAGGCCAGTTCCGTACGATGTAATGTTTGTCTCGGGCTCGGCTGTCCCATTCGCATAGGAAGCAGCAGTATTTTGTGAAGCCCGATTGCAGGCCCATGAGTAGAGCAACAACTTTTAAGTCAGCGCAAAGTTTCCAATTATAATCATGGTATTTGATTTTATCAAGGATCCGGCTGATGTTTTCGTACGTCTCCTTCATATCCACAGAGTATGCAACCCATTGGCCAATAGGACAACTTTCAAGCTTGTCTTTGATGAGTCTATAAACAGTCTCCATTTGTCTGGGTCACGTGGCATCTTCAGTTCTATCATCAATGCATTTGAATTAGGGCAGAACACTAAGCCTTCATCTGCCGAAAAAAGTAATTTCAGGGTTGACTGCCTAGTCCTGTAAGAAGAGATTTTTACACCCTTTTCTAAGAGATTCCACTGCTGAAGTCGAGATCTGAGAAGTTGAGATTTACTCTTAGGTAACTCCAAATCCCTGACGAGATCATTCAATTTCGACTGAGTAACGAGGTGAGGTTTTCGATGAGCTGAATCAGCAGAACACTCTTCACCATCGGTGAACGTATCATAAGATGGTCCAGGCTGTGGCTCAAAGTCTTTCAAATACGTTTCTGGCTCTAGAGTATAGGTTTTTGGGGGCACTGGGATTGGCAAAGATTCGTTGTGAGGAACTGGTCTTAGAACTGAAGGGATATTAGGATACTGAATTGTATGCTAACTTTTGCTAGATAACCCGACGGTGGAAGTCATACAAAAGTAACAATCTGTAACAATCAGCGAGGTTCGCGCCAAACCATGGGCACAGCAAATGGCATTGATTTACGGGTACCTTTGAGCCATTTGGTCAAGCTACTGTAACAAGTAGTGCAGCAAACTGTTGGAGCCCAATTCTTGTCCTGATCGCCAACTTGGCAATCAAAGTAAAATTTATAAGCAGTTTTAAGAAGCGGAGAAAGGGGTTTTCGTTGCGCTTTTAAAGTCAATTCCCCGCAAACATAGCAGAAGCTATCGGGATGATTTTTACACTCGCGTGGCATAATTAAACAGTAAATAAATGCTCGATATTAATCACAACTCACACTCACGTACTGTAATTCACTTGCAAAAAGCCGGAATTAAAACATTTCTACCGTTATACACAATTTAAACAACTTGGAAACAGAATCCCCGCCTAGAGCACCGACAAGTTGACTCTACGATCGCTAGAGATGTACTGAGGGAAGATAGTGACAAGAGCAATGCAAGTTTAAACCTGTCAAAGCATGAAAATTCCTGGGCAAACCTGTGCGCGCGAGGTATTGAGAGCGCCAGCGTGCTACAGTGAATCTTCCGAACTGTTGCTATATATTTTTATTATTGTTGCTATATATTTTTATTATTGTTGCTATATATTTTTATTGTTTGGGAGGAGGATGAGGGGGGATGGAAGCTGGAATATGTAGAAAATAAGTGAAAAAACTGCGAAAAAAACGGAAAAATCGATCATTTTTAAGGATTTTTTTACAATTTAAGGGGGCAAATCCCCCCCCCCCAAATTTACCTCCTTGCTACAAATGTTCAAGTTTTGGAACTTTTCACTTCTCTAGCCCCTCAGAAGAAACGTAAAGGCTAAAATAATCCTTTTCATCCATCCAAATTATCGAAAAGTGATAAAAATAGGTGGGGGGCCTCCACCGAATACGGTGGGTGATGGGGGAAACGGGGGTCATATTCGGATTCAGGAGGTCATTTTACATAAGAATCAGCAGGAATGGTGTCAGGGCCGATTTTCATGCCGACCAGTGTATTCAGAATGTATTGTTTGTTAAGGATTTATTTAACCAATTAATTATAATTTATAATTCAATTCTGAAAGTAATTGAAAATATTCAAAATTCAATAATTGTTTGTAAATTAAATACAATATATCCGGATATTATAAAGCCTGATGAACTATTATCAGAGTTGGAAAGAATTTCTATATATTATAATCAAGAATTGCCATTTGAACCAAAATCAAAAAATGTATTAGACATTGAATCACTTATAAAAGTAAATTGCGAAATTGAACCTGAAAAAATAATATACTTTCTATCGATACCAATCAATTATAAAATTAGTTTTGATCTCTATAAATTACACCCAATTCCAACAAAACACGAGCTTGAATACGCTACGATAATACCGAGTATTCATTATTTCTTAAAATCAGAAAATGATAATCAGATAATACCTCTAAGTAGTGTATGTACGAAAGGTGCAAAATACTATCAATGTCAGGAGTATTTACAAATCAATACCGAATCAAAATGCGAAAAGGACATCTTAGTCAGAGGAACTTCTAATCAATGCACCTACACACCCCTAGAAATACTGTCCAACCACATCGAGCTGATACCAGCTATAAATCAATATCTCGCTGTATTTCTGAAAGAAGAGGAAATTCAAACCATCTGTAAGAAAAAAGTGGAAAAGAAGAAATTGAAAGGAATCTTCCTAATCAAGAATTCACAGTGCGACATTAAATTTAAAAACAATAAACTCTCGTTTAGTGACGTAACTTCCGGAAGCCCTACACTAATAAACATTGACGAAGTGAAACTAAACAAAATAAACTTTAGCAACTTCAAAATAAATCTAAAAAGACTTAGTTTTGATTTACCAGTGATCGAACATATTCCAATCACAAAAAGTGAATTATTCCATTACAAACTCAGTGTCTGGACTGTTATCACCTATATTATTATGATTGGAGCAGCCGCGTACGTCATCTATACTTGGAGAAGAAGAGGATCACCAATCATGGAATCACCAAAGATGCCAGGATCTGACGGGGGAGGAGTTATATCAACTAACAATAATAACCCCTTTTGTTTTATAATAAATAAGCCTTTGTTTAATTCTGTGTCGCAGATGCATAAGAGCACCTGCAATACCCACACAATCATATTATCTTTAAGATTAGGAAATGTTATATATAGGAGTGAATTATAATTATTAATTAGAATTAGTTTGCATTTAGAACGTACTGTAACTGCGTTACATAAATAAAATACTTTTTAAAAACTTGTTTTTCGGCTTTGAACATTTAACTTACATATGTATATATATTTAAAAGAAAAAATATTTTTATGAAAATGTTCGGTGTTACATAAAACTCTCTGTATAAAAACTATAACAACACTGTTGAACAGTGCCAACTTATTACATAAATTCCTTATACAATACATTACATCATCACCTTCCTTAAAAAAACGAAACAAATCTCTTAACGATGATTAATATCAATATTTATAGGAAACATCCTTTAATCTAGGCCACAAAACATGAGGCAAACCCTTAATCATTCTAACACCACTTGATGGCATTTGCATGTTATCATCGGGTGTAGATTGGTCATAACTTTCACGTTGTTCTTCATCCGTTGTGCGTTTATTCGAATCACTAATCCGAATCACCTAATATGATTTGAATCACGTATACTTGAATAAAGGATGTATATACAGAGAGTTTTATGTAACGCCGAACATTTTCATAACGAGAATTTTTCGTTTAAGTATATATGCATACGTTCGATATTTTTCGATGCTCGGTTTATTAAAAGAATTTAATTTGAAGCTTTAAGCGAGTGTTTTCCACTCCCAGGCTAAGCATGAAGTAAAATTTCGAGTTTAGAAAAGCCTGACAATTTGGTTTGGTCGCGTAGCGCGAAGCGCGGAGCGGCCAAACCAAATTTTCAGGCTTTTCTAAACTCGAAATTTTACTTCATGCGCCACCGGTACAAAACACTGACATATTATGAAGTTTTAAACACACCGCTAAACTTTACATTGAATCAGTGATTTGTACCGGTGGCGCATGAAGTAAAATTTCGAGTTTAGAAAAGCCTGAAAATTTGGTTTGGCCGCTCTGCGCTACGCGACCAAACCAAATTTCCAGGCTTTTCTAAACTCTAAATTTTACTTCATGCTTAGCCTGGGAGTGGAAAACACTTGCTTGAAGCTTCAAGTTGAAATGTTTTAATAAACCGAGCATCGGAAAATGTGCAACGTATGCATATCGATACTTCAAAGAAAAATTCTCGTTATGAAAATGTTCGGTGTTACATAAAACTCTCTGTATATATAATCTAGTACCTGTTTATCATAATGGTGTTGGGTTTTTCCCTGTTTCTTTACAAATATTTTCCACTTTACCCTATTTTTCGATATCTTTTTTGCTTCCACCCATATTATTCCTCTCTTCTCTATTGCTCTTGTCGTCACTTGGTCTCATGTTAGTCTGGGCCTACCTCGTTTCTTTTTTCCCTAAGGTTTTGCTCTCCATACTCTTTTCACTTGTCGTGTTTCTTCCATTCTCTGTAGATGTCCCCACCAGTGCAATTGTCTTTTTTCTAAGAAGTCCAATGTAGACTGTATTCCAAGATCATTTCTTATTTCTGTGTTCTTCATTCTGTTTCTTTTTGTTACTGCTCTGGCTCTTCTTAGATATTTCATTTCAGTTGCTTGTATCCTGCTTTCTTATCTCTTGGTTAACGTCCACGATTCACATCCATATTTAAGCACCGGTCTATATATTGAATTGAATATCTTTGCCTTAGTGCTTCTCGATATTTGTCGTTGGTTTATGAATCCATCTCGTAGTATGTAATATAGTTTTGATGCTTTTTCTATTCTTGCGTTTATTTCCTGTTCCTGTGTTCCTTTGCTGTCTATATTAATTCCTAAGTATTTGTATGTGGGTATCTGTTCTATTTTTGTCTCCTCTATTTCTATGCTCATCATCTCTTGTTCCTCTTCCATTATCTGATGTTGCATTTTGCATATAAATTATGCATAGAACAGCAGTGCTGTCGTGTAACTCAAATATTCATTGTATAATTCAATATCTGTCGGGGTATTCGCTCGAGAAGTAGTTGTTTCAATGAATATTTGGACAAACGTTTTACAGAAAGTCGATATTAATTTTAATTCGTTTTTATATTTTGTAAATATTCTGCAAACTATTGACAAACTCAATTTTTCTTTATGTTAAAATGGTTTGTTCAATATTGGAGAACGGGTGGATATAAACTAGAAATAGGTGTAGGGTAAATTGTGGTAACTCAATGGTACAGTGTAGGCATTTGTTCAGAATGTTATTGATTTTGGGGGGGGGGGGGGGGGGGGGGTTAGCTTTGCCTAATTTAATTTCGGGCCTAGCTGCAACAATTGAGCCACCACGTTGATTGTGAAATGGAGCGGATGCGGGAATTTGGATTGAGGACCAATTTTGAAAGGTATAGGGTGTACTTGATTTAGTTTCTACCATAATTGATACATGGATAGGATTGTTACACAGGAAAAGGGAAAGAAGGTGGGATTTATGATGTAATGAGTTGATGTTTGTATACAGAGAGTTTTATGTAACACCGAACATGTATATGAAATTCATGTTAGCCATTTCTGACAACCTCTGTGGTACTGATGCGAACTCCCGTTAATGGCTCAACGGGGGGGATAATGCCAGGGTCTTTCATGTCGAACATTACTATGAACATTCTGTTGCCAGAAAAGCTAACATGAGTGTCTATGTGAAATGCGTCGATGAAGCGTGATTTTAGTTTTTTCTTAGGTCCTGTCTGCCTATGTTGGATGGTCTGTTTATTTCAGTGGTGTAAGTGTCAATGATGTAGTCATGGTGCGTGATTTGTGAGTGGATCCGGGATGATTTAGTGAGTTTTGTGTCCATGTTTGCAGATTTTTTGTTGGCGTTTCATATCCTTACGTTGGGTATGCCCTGTATAGGTTCGAGTGTTCTCTTGGGGCATTTTGTTGACCATGCTCCGTGAGACGTGTCTCCGCATGCCTTACATTTGGGTAGTTGGAGTGAGCTGCAGGTATTTGTGGGGTGTCGTCCCATATATTTCGCATATATTATCTCTATATCTTAAATTAATTTCTCACTCAACCCGTGGTGAAACATTTTTTAATCTATTACTGGATGATTTAAATTAAATTTAAATTAAAACACTTGGTTTGTTTCACTTATTTATATTTTGTCCGACTAGTTTCGACCATTGCTTATCTTCAAGGAGGAATGTACAAAAAATATCTAAACAACAATATATATACAAAATCAAACTATCATAAAACATCAGGTAGTAAGGTCGTTATAGGAGAGTTCCAAAGCTCTTCCATATTAATCATGATGATGGTTGCGACCGTAATTACGTGGTAATTCATAATCACTGAATAAATCACTTACTATGTTTTTTACCACAAAATATTTATTTTATGTATATATAAGTTACGATTCCCACATTATTGTTATCAGTAATAATAATATTGTATTACACCAGACGCATTGTCAGCGTGATGTTGAACAAAACCATTCGCTTCACCTTTGAGAGCAGAATTTGTCAATGTTAGTTTATACAACACACATCGTGTATTTTCTTAATGTTTACTAATTCGAAATAAATGTTTTTAAAAAGTCTCCCGCTCGGACTAAAAACATAACTTATATTATATTACACAAATATACACATCAATTCACGACTTAAGTTTCGACGTTTGACGGTCATTTTCATATTGTTTACAATCGGTTTTCCCCGCGTTAGCGCCTTCCTAATTTTCAGTAAATGCTTATAATTGTTTCTCAAACTTTGTTTAATAGTGAATAAATTTCTTATACTTATACATATATTTTTTGGAAAAAAAAAGTTTAATTTTTTAAAATTTCAAAGGTTGGAGAAAAAATAGTATGTTAAATTCGTACAAAAATTCGTACACTTTTTCGGGCCTAGCAAGATCGCCGGCCTCCACTGACGCGTCGGCCGGCAATTTCTTGCTCGTCCCGAAAACTACCATTTTTGTACTAATTAAACAAATAACTTTTTTCTATCACATCGCCATTATTCGTTTTATTTGATGCTTCTGTCACACAAAATATATTTCCTGACTTTTGGAAGAGAAGCTATGTTACACCACTATTTAAGTCTGGCAAAAGGGATGATGTATCAAATTACCGGAGTATATCAATACAATCCGTTATACCTAAGTTACTTGATAAACTCGTAGCCGGAAAATTAAATTGGATGTGTAAAAACATACTCATAGATGGACAGCATGGATTCCGTACTGGAAGATCTACAGTAACGAATCTTTTGACCTTCACTTCATTTATCATTAATGCCTTCGAGTTTAGCCATTCAGTGTTTACCGATTTTGCCAAGGCATTTGCTCGTGTTAACCACGATATTTTAGTTGCTAAATTATCTGCATTGGGATTCCATGCGGATGTTGTCAAGTGTGTACAAAGCTTTTTAAGTAACAGTATGCAGTGTGTTAAAATCAAGAACTTTTTATTGAATATCATTCAAGTGCCGTCGGGTGTTCCCCAGGGTTCGCATTGTGGTCCATTGCTGTTTTTACTCTTTATTAATGACATATCACTGGTTATAAAACATTCCTCATTTTTGCTATTTGCTGATGACCTGAAATTGTACATGGAAATTGTGTCTATGGAAGACAGTTTACTGCTGCAAGATGATTTATTATCTGTTTATAATTGGTGTCAAGATAATCATTTGTTTTTTAATGTACAAAAATGGAAAACTGAAATTTTCCAAAAAACAAGTGTTATACAATTTAATTATACAACTGATGGTCACCACCTTGAAGAATTAAGTGTTACTAAAGATTTGGGTATAATCTTTGATAGAAAATTGTGTTTTGCCAGCTATATTAACGTAATTTGTAATCGGGCTAGAAAGATGTTAGGTTATATAAAACTAATTGTAATATACAAGATGGCGGAACAAGAAAGTGGTTCCCAAGCTAATCAGCCAAAGAAGTGAAAAGTGTGTAACGCTAATGTGGTAAAGTCAGTTGAATGTGAAACCTGTTCAAGTCTTTGTCACCCAGGATGTTTGAAACGGCACATATCGGCCTGCAGCCGCACAAAATCTGTTTCCAATAATGAGTTATTTGAGGTTAACAGTTGCACCGATGAGGCCATGGAAATAACAGAATCTTTGAAGGTCTCGGTAAGTGAAACTACTTATCTGAAAGAGATTACCAAAATTAAAAACCAACTAATAATGGAAATGAAAGAGAAGAATGATATTCTTATTAATCACATAAAATTATTAGAAACACTTATGAATGAGACATCTAGTGATGAAATCCAAAATCAGGAAAACGCAAATGCAGTGTCTCAAGTAAAAATACAGAAATCTTCTAAAGCTTCTAAAGTGAATATCGTCATGCCCACGGACGAGACATCTAGTGATGACATCCAAAATCAGAAAAACACAAGTGCAGTGTCTCAAGTAAAAATACCGAAACCTTTTAAAGCATCTAAAGTGAATATTGTCGTGCCCACGGACGACGACAAAGATGTACAAAACTCAGCACTCTCCACGAATCCTCAACAGGTGGGGAAAACACAAAAACAATCCGAGTCGAACAGTCAAAATAAAAAAGATCATGGTGGGAAACCTGTGAGCAAAGCGCGCACTGTTTTAATCTTATCTCCCAGGAAGAATGGAAATTGGTGCAAAAGAACAATAAAAATAAAAAAATATATATATTTTTTTTGTTGTATTTGGCTATTTGCCTGGCCTTGGGAATTTGCCCATTAGCCAACATCATTTATTTATATATATTTTGTATTAATTGTTTCAACAATTTGTAGTATGCTATTATTTCATACAGACAAGCACTCACATTCATACCACACCCAGGGTCACGACGAGAAATTATTTTTAAATAAAGTCTCCCCGTGCACGGGAATCGAACCCGAGTTTGTGGCTCGCCGAGCGATACAGCCCGACGACGTTACCGCTCGGCCACCACCTGCCCAAAAAAATGATATTAAAATCGGAACTGTGTCCAATACATTGATAAAGAGCGCGCCGATAAAACGAAAAGGTAAATGATTGTAAAATACTTGAAAGATGAACAAGGATTTAAGGATATTGAATGTGAACAATTATCATCAAAGCATCCCGATGATTATAGCTAATTTAAAATAACGTTTCCGATTGAAGACATTGAGAAAATAAAAGATCCAGCAATATGGGATGAGGGTATAGTATACGATATGCGCGTTTTTTTCCCTCAATTTACAAACAGAAGCGTGTGAATTGTACACGGATTAAACAACAATAAATATATTTTATGCTAACATCCGCTCAGTGCGAAATAAAATTAATTAATTGGAATCATTCCTACATGAACACAACAATACTTACGACATTATAATGCTAAGTGAACATTGGTTGAGCAATGAAGAAGCAGAGCTATATAAGCTGAATGACAGACAGGCGGTATCATTCTACTGAAGAAGAAACTCAAAACACGGAGGAGTCATGAACCTAATACACCCAAAATTAGCAACTCATAATGAAGAGTGGATTACCGATCTCTCGGAAGAAAAAAAATTGTGAACTGTGTGGTACATTTATTAAAAACTACAATATTATTTTAATTACAGTATATAGATTACCATCTGGAAATTTTAATACATTTCTAACCATAATTAATCAACTTTTCGAAACATTATCTCGTAAAAAATACTGTATAGTGATTGGAGGTGATTTTAATGTAAACTTTTTATCAAATGATATGAATTCAAATACGCTGGGCGATATCTTGCAAAGTTATGGCCTTTACCAACTTGCAAACTTTTCAACTCGTGAAAGAAACTGTATTGATAATATTTTCAGCAATTACAGTAACATAACAAATGTTTCTCGGGTAGACACAGGTACTCTTTCTGATCACTATGGCATCACATGTTCATTAAACATAAGGAATAATGAAAACTCTGTAAATGCTAATTATATTAGACCGATTACAACTGCTGGTAAGAACATGTACTATGATCGCTTAAGTCATGTTGATTGGAACTTTTTAAACTCAACTTATAACTGTGATATTAAAGCTAGTCAATTTCTGAATGTTTTAATCAGTAATTTTAAAATATCTTTCCTCAAACGTTTGGAAAAAAGAAGCAAACACCTTCTCCGAAATGGTTTTGTACCGAACTAAAACAAATGAGAGAAATACTTAATCTAGTCAATGAAAATTATCAAAATAATCCTATTTACCAACTAAAATCATTGCGGGCCGATCTCGCCAGGGATTATAAGCATGCAATTGAAATTAAAAAAAGCAAGCCAATGATACATATATAAAACAAACCCCAAATAATATTAAAAGGATGTGGAATTTAATCAACCTGGAAAGATCAAATGTTAATAACTCTCAATCTCCAGCAACAAATAAAACTGCTGATGATTTCAATACATTCTTTATTCAAGTAATTGATGAACTAATAAGAGAATTCCCGAATATAGATAATGTGGCTTCAAATACCAGAACCGTAAGCGATACTTCATTTCTATTTACGGAAGTATCATGCATTACTGTAAGAGATTTAGTAGCAAGCATTAAGGGGATTATTGCAGTGCAACACGTCGATCGTGTTGGAAAGACCCACATAGTTTAGAGTAGCTCATCCGATGCCAAATTTACAGGATAAGTGGGGCGAATACAGTCTGAGAGAAAAGCGGCAGTTCGCTGAGCATTTGTGCATTGCACCTTGGTATGAACGGATGGGGTCTCGCGTCGCGTGGCGTAGACGAAAACACACAAAAATTAGAGCTAGCGCCATTTAGACAAGAAAACTACGGGGATTTGAACTTTCGGGGGGCTAGGTTGATGCTAGCCCCCCGAGTTTGGATTTTTTAAGTTTTTTTACACTATTCGGATTCCTCAGAGCTAGCGCCAGCTAGCGCTACCAATTTAAAAGCCAACGCCACTCCCACAACCCCAAAAAATGATAAAACATTTTTAACCCTGGCCCCCTAAAATGAGATGATTTAAATCAAATTGGGTGGAAAATATAACTTGGAGCTAGCGCCAACAGAATATGACAAAAATATTCTCTCAAAAATATCAGATAAAAAAAGTTCACATACAAATTTTGATGCGAGACCTTTCAGATCCTGTATGCGTATTACCATTTACTTCCTGAATTTTAATACAAAATGATGTTTGGCATATAATATACCGCTTCCAACAAATATTTCGGCGTTGTAATTACTTTATTTATGTTCATAGACACTGGCTATTACAAACATGATGCCTAGAAGACAGTAGCGTAACTGACAATTGTGTTTTCACTCCTAGCTAATTTAAATCGTTATAACTCAAGAACTTACCGTACGATTTAAAAAAACTCTTTTGGCATTGTAATTACTATACTAATGTTTATAAACACTGGCAACGAGATAGCTTGCGCTAGTAAGACAGTGGCGTAACTGACGATTGTTTTTGATAATTGAAATCGTTATAACTCGGAAACTAACCGTACGATTTCAAAATTTTTTTGGCATTGTAATTGCTATACTGAAGTCTATAAACACTAACAACGACATAGCTAGTAATATTAAAGGATAAATTAAAATCACTTGGTTTGTTTCACTATTTGTTTCTATTTACTCGACTAGTTTCGCTTTTTACGGCATTATCAAAGTTCACTCTTGATAATGCCGTAAAAAGCGAAACTAGTCAAGTAAATAGAAACAAATAGTGAAACAAACCAAGTGTTTTTAATTTATCCTTTATTATTATTTCAAAATGTTTCACCAAGTGATAAATGAGAAAGTTTTTCAAGAGATGGCTAGTGCTAGCAAGACAGTGGCGTACCTCACGGTTGTTTTTTTTTTACTACGTGATAACTTAAATCGTTATTACTCGGTGGAAAACACTCGTTGGGAGTTTCAAACTGAAAGCTTTTCAAAAACAATGAATGCCTGAAAATTTACCTAGTACACATCGGGTTATGTATGTACCTAATCAAAACATGGGTATCTTTTCGATGCTACAAAATTGTGATTAAGCTCCTTTTGTTGCTATTCAATTGACTTTATTTTCATTCTAACACAATCTATCTCAATATCGTAATTCTAATATACAGGGAGTTTTTCTTTAAAGTATACGTATTCCAGATTCACTTTATTTTCTTTAAATCTTTAGATATATGTTGATTTTACAGGAATTCAATTTGAAGCTTTAAGCGAGTGTTTTCCACTCCCAGGCTAAGCAGGAAGTCAAATTTCGAGTTTAGAAAAGCCCCGTGGGCTTTTCTAAACTCGAAATTTTACTTAATGCGCCACGCGTATAGAACACTTTTGTAAAATTTATGTATATTTGAACCTTACTTGAAATCAGCGTTTTATACGCGTGGCGCATGAAGTAAAATTTCGAGTTTAGAAAAGCCCAGAAAATTTATCTCGGGTCGCTGCGCGACCCTCGACAAATTTTCACGGGGCTTTTCTAAACTCGAAATTTTACTTCATGCTTAGTCTGGGAGTGGAAAACACTCGTTTAAAGCCTTGAATTGAACTTTTTTAAAAAACAAGGAATATCTAAAGATTTAAAGAAAATAAGCTAAATTTGGAAAACGTATACTTTAAAGAAAAACTCCCTGTATGTTATTATGTTGTATTCAACTTAAATATTATTAGGTTATTACTCATATTAAGTTTAAGATTCATTTCTTGCCTGATGAAGGAGCAACTCTCTAAGCAAACCTAAATATCTAATCCATGTTACATATCAAATATTTAGCTTAAATGTTTTGATAGTTGTTGCTTACATTATACGGCTCAGTCAACTTAGCCCCCCAAAGTACGACTTTGTTGAAAAAAAACTTGTCAGTTAAGCTACTGTTTTCTAGGCATCATCTTTGTAATAGCCAGTGTCTTTGAACATACATAAAGTAATTACAACGCCAACATATTTCTTGGAAGCGGTATTTTATATGCCAATCATGATTTTGTATTGAAATTCAGCAAGTAAATGGTAATACGCATACAGGAGCTGAAAGCTCTTTGGATGTGAACTTTTTTTACCTGATATTTTAGAGAGAATATTTTTTTCATATTCTGCTGGCGCTAGCTCTAAGCAATCTTTTGCACCCAATTTGATTAAAAAAATCTCATTTTGGGGGGCTAGGGTTTAAAATGTTTTATAATCTTTTGGGGTTGTGGGGGTGGCGCTAGCTTTTAAATTGGTAGCGCTAGCTGGCGCTAGCTCTGAGGAATCCGAATACTGTAAGAAAACTTGAAAAATCCAAACTCGGGGGGCTAGCATCAACCTAGCCCCCCGAAAGTTCAAACCCCCGTAACTTTCTTGTCTAAACGGCGCTAGCTCTAATTTTTGTGGCGCCAGCTAGCGCTAGCTAAGGCCCGTCTAGCGCAACAGTTATTTTTTAAAAATTGAACTTCGGGGGGTTAAGTTGACTGAGCCGCATAAATAGAGGATTGCAATAACATTCAATTACAATTCATTTATTCCTTACTATCAAAATATGACTCATCATAAATCAGCCAAATTTGAAAAAAATATATTGGGCTCGGTGCAACGTTGAGCAAGAAGCTTGTTATTTGAAATGCATTGTAATAACTACCTTATCATTATTATAGTTCTATTTTTTCTAAAATAATTAGCGATGAATAAGCACACAGTTAAACCCTACATTTTTTTAAGCATTTGTCAAACAAATATTACCTGCGCTCAGTAAAAAATAGTTGATTTATAACATTAATCTACGACAACGCCATATTGGTGTTATTCTTACTATTCTTATAGTTTTGATATCATTGATTCGTTGATGAAGTCGCAGTTGGTTCAAATAGGTCCGATTGCTAGAAACTTTACAATTTACTTTAATAGTTTTATTGCGAGAAGTTTAATGGCATTTAACAACTGCTATAACAACGAAAGATTTAAGACGAAATAATGATTTGAACAAGACTGATTGTTATTCGATTTCTTCTGGCTTATTAATCAGCTTAAAAAACTTTAAAAAATAATTTAATAATACCGACACTGTCAAATAATAAGGAAAGACAATATTAAAGGTATACTACACATCTTTATTTAAATTAGTGAAACATTTCGTGTTTTCTATATTAGTGAACATGCAGTATAAAAAAATACTTATTCCATTAGCAGTCAGAAAGCATGAAAATAAAACACTAGTACAATAAAATATCGATTATAATTGCGAAATATTAATTTTACGAGAATAAATGTTAACGACGCGAGCCGATTTTGTTAACTATGATTGAAAAAAGAAAAGAAAAACAAACGCGAAGCCGCGCAGCGTTCACCGGCCCAGGGATAAACGCTGGCCGCATGCTGCTCGCCCCTCCAATAATTGTGCAGATGAGTGTACAACGCGTTCAACTAAGAGAAGATCCGCAAGGCGGCGGTATTTTACGGTCTTATTTTTCAAGATTTTTATTTTAACCTGACTCGGGCATGAGCTATCGCATCCTTATGAAATGTTCACATTATATTCCTTATAGTACAAACTAGTAAGATATGGGAATATTTTTTTTAATTTAGAAAAATTTAATATTATTTTTTTCATACCTCTGAAAGTAAATTGTTTAAAAAAAAAGTACTTCGATATTTTACTAGATAATTGGGCTTAATATACGCTGTCAAAATTTCAACTTTCTAGGACCTTTAGTTTTTAAATAAACCTAACATTAAATTTCAGACCACTGTTATATTCCCCTTAAGAATAAGTATTCGAGAGACATATATGACTTATCACCATCCTTAATTAAAGCGGTAACTGACGTAATAATACACCCCTTAACAAAACTCATAAATATGTGCATACGGGAAAATTGTTTTCCGAGAGGTTTTAAAATTTCTAAATGTATACCTATACATAAAAAAGGTGATCCGGATAATATGAACAACTATCGACCGATTTCAATTATACCAGTCATCTCAAAAATGTTGGAACTGTTGCTCTATGGACAGCTGGCTGATTATTTTGAGAGTAATAACCTGCTTTCAAGTAATCAGTTTGGATTCCGTAGAGCCAAATCAACTGTGCATGCCATGACAGAATTTATTGATGGTATATTGAATGGTCTGGAACAGAAACATCATGTTTTAATAAATTTCATGGATCTATCAAAAGCGTTTGATTGTGTTTCACATAAAATTATAATCAATAAGCTATATGGCTACAATATGTCCACCTCTAGCTGCCAATTAATTGCATCATACTTGAATGATCGGAAACAAAATTGTCATAGTGAACAATCAGAGATCAAGGGAGGTAGTAATATCACACGGTGTACCGCAAGGATCCTCTCTTATTTTTAATCTATATTAATGATTTCTCTAACAACCTCTCTAAATATGGAAATGTATCAATAGTGCAATTTGCGGATGACACATCAATATCAATAAAAGATACATCAATTGATGAAGTCGTAGCAACTGAACATCAAGTAAGTCAACAATCCAAGTGCTGGTTTAGAAATAACAATCTAAGCATGAATGACCAAAAAACTTATAGATTATTATTTTCGCTGAGAGATCATGCAGAACAGACGGCTGTAAACTCAGCTAAGTTTCTTGGAATACACATTGACCAAAATCTTAAATGGGATGTCCATGTCAATGATCTGGCAAAAAAACTGACAAAAATATGTACTTACTGAGGAACCTAATGAGGTGCCTCTCTAAGGAAATTGTTAGAATAGCATATTTCGCACTTTGTCATTCATTGCTATCATATGGTTTGCTGGTATGGGGTCACTCGGCTGCTGCTAAAAGGATGTTTTCCCTGCAACGCAAAGCAGTGCGAATTATTGCAAACCTGGGATACTGCGACAATTGCAAACCCGCTTTCATTGAACTGGGCATCTTGACATTACCAAGTCAATATATTTTGCACTGCTTAATATGGGCGAAGCAAAATCAGGCAGAGTATTCCGTTAATGGTGAATACCACAATTACAATACACTGAACAATGAGCAGATGAGGCAAGTGTACAGTAGACTTAAATTAACACAAAATGGAACTAGGTACTATACTCCTAAATTATTTAATATGGTGCCGAATACTATAAAACGTTTGGAAATTAAAAACTTTAAAGAAAGAGTAACAAGTGTCCTATTGTCGAGAGCATTCTATAGCGTAGATGAATTTATTCACGATAAAAATCCTTTTAAAATGTAAGCCAGATTAATTGAATGTATTTCATATTTTATAAAATATTTGTCTGTTGTTGTATATATCATAGATTATCTCACTATATTGTTTTTTATCTCATGTTGTTAATGTGTCTTTGTTTAGATGTATTTTTATCTCTTAACTTAATTTTTTATCTATTATTTTATCTTTTAACTAACTGTATGTCGTACAAATTGTGTTTTGTTTGTTTATACTTTTTTAATTATTTATTCATTTAACTTAGCATTAGATACTAAACCTAACATTATTTCGCACGCCACAAAAAAAATCACATCGTAATTGTATTTATATATTATAGACCTGTGTAAATTTCTTGTAATGAACTAATAAATTAAATTAAATGAAATGAAATGAATGGGTAGATACTTGTCACCAGCAGCATTTAAACGAGTTTACTTCGCATTTGTACGTTCGCATCTGGAATATGGATCCAGTGTATGGGCACCAACTCAAAGCGTTTATATTAATTCTTTGGAAAATATTCAAAACAAATTTTTAAAAGTACTTGCGTACAAGTTAGAGTTTGATACCAGCACAAATTTAGATACAATTTTGTCTATCCAATGTATTGATATACTAAGTATCCGCCGGGTGTATGCTGTTTTGTTATTTTTTCATAAATTAATTTGTCCCATTGTTGAATGCTCATATCTTCTGTCGCAAATTACTTTCTCTATTACTTAATCTAATCGCTCAATTCGACATTTACACTTATTTCGTATCCAGTTCCATAAGACAAATTATTTATTTATTTATTAATTAATATACGGCAGACCATTTACAAAAACATTAATTTACAATAGTAATATCACAATATATAATAAATATTAAAGTACTTAAAATAAACAACAAATAAAAAGTAAATGTAAAAATGTAAAAATATAATATAATTACCTTAATGATAAATACAACACAACATTTTATTGGCTACGCAAATGGGCTCTTAAACTAGAAGCATATCAAATTTTATCATATTAGTATGGCGCAGAATACGCACAGAGGCCGAATTTTTAGCAAAATCTGTACCTTTAAATGGTACATGAAAAGTGTCATCGTTGCGCAGCATTCTAACTGGAACGCGAATGCCAATTTTTGATAGTAAATCAGGACAGTCTATATGCCCATAAAAACTAAAACTAAAAACTAAAAGTTTATCAGCGTCAATGCGTCTGTGCTCCAGACACTTAAGACCATATCTATATAGCAATCCTTTCTATGTATCCTGCACATCGAATTTAAATGCAAGATACTTCGAGAATTTCTATTGTACCTGCTCAATTTTATTTATGTTGCACTGTGTGTAAGGTGACCAAACAGATGAACAATACTCCAAATGTGGACGTATTAAGGAATTGTAGAGGAGTAATATTGTTTTTGCGTCAGTGAAATCTTTGCTGTTACGCTTGATAAAACCTAGCAGTTGATATGTTTTGGAAACGATTTTTAAAATATGGCTTGAAAAAGTCCAATTATTGTTTACTATAATTCCAAGATCTTTTATAGAATTGCCTCGCTCTATATTCCTATCATTTAAATGGTAAACGGCATCTATTGAGGATGCTCGTCTTGAAAATGAAATTATTTGGCATTTATCCAAATTTAGACACCGTTTGTTCACCCTACATCAGTTACAAAAAGAAGTAAGGTCTACTTGAAGATTATTTGTGTCTTGTAATGAATTAATTCGTAAAAAGATCTTCATGTCATCCGCGAATAATAGAGTTTCGGCATATGAAAAACAGCTAACAACATCATTAATGAATAAGTTAAATAAAAGGGGTCGAAGGTGGGAACCTTGAGGTACCCCTGATGTGACGCTTATAGATCGTGAAGTCGATTGACCTATTTTAATAAACTGTGTACGACAAGTGATATAAGATTCTACCCAAGATAGTAGAACTCCAGAAAACTTGTGTATTAAAATACCATAAAAAATAAATTGATTGTGAGTTACGTGAAGATCAAATTAATTTAACGAATAAAGCAGTAATAACCTTTCTTCACACTTTTATTTGAATAACCAAATGTACATTTCGGACGCAAAGTGACCATTATCAATGGATTAACAATGGTGTTAATCCATTGATAATGGTCACTTTGTGTCCGAAATGTACATTTGGTAATTCAAATAAAAGTGTGAAGAAAGGTTATTAGTGCTTTATTCGTTAAATTAAAATACCATGATCAACACTGTCGAATGCTTTAGAGAAGTCGGTATACACAGAATCAACTTGACACCCGCTCTACAAAGCATCCACAATGTAGGAATCATATACTAAGAGGTTAGAGGCAGTTGAAGCCCCAGCACGAAACCCGTGTTGATTAAAAGATATTGTGGAATGTAAAGCGTCGGTTAAAAATGATGTTAACAGTTTTTCAAATATCTTTGGAATAGCTGATATGATTGATATAGGTCGATAGTTTTGAAATCTTTTATTATCACCGCTTTTAAAAATTGGAATAATATTTGCAATCTTCCAACATGCAGGAAACATACCACTAGATAGGGATTTATTTATTTATGGGAATAATAGTCCACTTACAAGGTTTATGCGTACAGCAAATAAACTATCACTGCATCCAAATTTTGATATTTTTAATTGCTTCTCACCCTCACAGTTTATCAGCGAACTTAAGCGTATAAATGTTTGTTATTTATCTTAGTATTGTAAGTTTATTTTATGTATAAGTATTACTGTATTCTTCTTGTAGTTATAAAATGTTGTTAAAATGTATTTTCCGTTAAATAAATAAGTAAATGGTAATACGTATACAGGATCTGAAAGCTCTCACATCAAAGTTTGGATGTGAATATTTTTTTACCTGATAATTTTGAGAGAATATGTTTTTCATATTTTGCTGACGCTAGCTCTAAGCAATATTTTCCACTTAATTTGTTAAAAAAAATCTCATTTCGGGGGGCTAGGGTTGAACATGTTATATCATTTTTAGGGGTTGAGGGGGTGGCGCTAGCTTTTAAATTGGTAGCGCTAGCTCTGAGGAATCAGAATAGTGTAAAAAAACTTGAAATTTCCAAACTCGGGGGGCTAGCATCAACCTAGCCCCCCGAAAGTTCAAACCCCCGTAACTTTCTTGTCTGAATAGCGCTAGCTCTATTTGTTGTGGCGCTAGCTAGCGCTAGCTAAGGCCCGTCTAGCGCAACCGTTTTTTTCAAAAAAGTCGAACTTCGGGGGGCTAAGTTGACTGAACCCGAAACTAGTGAGGTTCAGCGCCACTAAAAAAGTTTCTGTAATATCGTGTGCGTTTGTAAAACGTACTTATAAATATTAATTCTATTCATATTGTAAACCGGGCTGTGGGGATACTCGCTCATTATTGTTTTTATGTGCGAGACTTTTTTGTGTGTATCTATTTTGGTGAATAAAATCAGTCTTGAGCCAGCCGTTACTGTGCGTGAGTTATTTGCAACCTGCTCCCCATAAATTGAAATATAAATATATAAATAATACTAGATATACAGCAGTTTCTTGCATGCACTAAGTGCGGACCAAGGGTAATTTTGCAAGGTAATTCGAAAACGCGCTTAGTTATCCAGCACATTACGAACATCATTTAGGTGTTTTATGGATAAATAAATACAACAGTAATAAAATAATATCAAATCTGTATTTAACAAAAACATGAACATATGTTAACTCTTAACTGCAAAAAGAAGACGAAAATGGCGTGTAATCTTAAAAATACCGGTAATATCTACTATTACGTAATTTCGAATTAAATTCTATTTTAAATCAACAATCAATTAGTTTCAACTTACAATCTCTTTACAATCTTAGTTTTAATAAATATTAAACATAACACAAATACTGTTGTAAATAATAATAATAAGAATTAAGAAATTATTTAAATGTTTAAAAACAAAATTGACTGAAGTAATGAAAAAATAATTTTGTTCAGTCAAGTCACCAAATGATTAATTAAAGACACTAAATGAATGAGTATTGAAGTAAAAATATACAGAAACAAAACAGTCGGAAGAGCGTTTTTAAATTAAAATCATAGGGCAAGTTTTTGAATAGATGCTTAAATCAGGTTTAGCTTAAGCTCAATTTAAATTACATTTATCTCAGTGCAATTAAAACCAAGCGTAATTTAAGCCACGATTGGACAACTGACCCTATGTGTAATAATCGTACATTTAATTGTTATAAAAAAGAATGAGAGAATGTCTTCAGGATCAAATGGCTAGATATCAATCATTTACGAATAGGCTTCACAATAACCTGGCTCATGAAGTAAATATTTTGATTTTGGGAAATTGAAAATTTGGATTTGCTTTTATTAGTTCGAAATATTTACTTCATACCGAACCAAGGAGCAGAAAACAGGTGATTTATGAACAAAAAACAGAATTTCTAGTCGGTAATCTAAAATAAAGTGTGCTTCAATTAATCCATACCGGGTTGTGACTTGGCGCACGCAACATCGGAAATCCCATGTAAATTTTGAAATGTTCAAATTTTGACTCCCCTATTTATTTTAGAAACAAAATGTATTTACCTTTTTTGTAGAGGAAAACATTATGAATTCATTCGTGTTAACGTTTATCACTTTACGCCTCTAAGCTAAAATAATTAAGAAAAAGTAATGTGATTTTATAAAAATAATGACGTCATGGAATTGAAACAATTGCGGATATCAAAATGGCAAAAGATATCGCAGTCACTTGATTAAAGTAAATGTTTTCGAAGTGATTTACACTATACAAGAAAAAATCCCCCCAATAAAGTGGTATTATGCAGACCACAGTTATGACGATGTTTGCGTTATGTTTTTTGTCTTTAATTAACAGCAATATCTTGTGCTATTTTGACATCCGCAACTGTTGCATCAATTCCATGGTATGTCATTATTTTTATAAAATCACATTACGTTTTCTTTATTATTTTAGCTGTGAATTTTCTGACATTCGTGGATTTTTAAAAGAGTTTAATTTGAAGCTTTAAACGAGTGTTTTCCACTCCTAGACTAAGCATGAAGTAAAATTTCGAGTTTAGAAAAGCTCTGTGAAAATTTGTCAAGGGTCGCGCAGCGACCCGAGACAAATTTTCTGGGCTTCTCTAAACTCGAAATTTTACTTCACGCGCCATGCGTATTAAACACAGATTATGAGTGGAGTTTGAATATATATAAATTTGACAATATCATAGTGTTTTATACGCGTGGCGCATGAAGTAAAATTTCGAGTTTAGAAAAGCCCAGAAAATTTGTCTCGGGTCGCTGCGCGACCCTCGACAAATTTTCACAGAGCTTTTCTAAACTCGAAATTTTACTTCATGCTTAGTCTGGGAGTGGAAAACACTCGTTTAAAGCTTCAAATTAAACTCTTAAAAATCCACGAATGTCAGAAAATTTACAGCTAAAATAATTAAGAAAAAGTATTGTGATTTTTAAACAAAATTACATACTATGGAACTAATACAACAACAATTGCGGATATTCCCTGTTTTTTTTAATTCAATTTAAAGCTTTGAACAAGTGTTTTCCACTCCCAGACTAAGCATGAAGTAAAATTTCGAGTTGAGAAAAGTCCCGTGAAAATTTGCCGAGGGTCGCGCAGCGACCCGAGACAAATTTTTTGGGCTTTCTTAACTCGAAATTTTACTTCATGCGCCACGCGTATATTACACTATAATATTGTCAAATTTATGTATATTCGAACTTCACTTAAAATCTGTGTTTTATACGCGTGGCGCATGAAGTAAAATTTCGAGTTTAGAAAAGCCCAGAAAATTAGTTTCGGGTCGCTGCGCGACCCTCGCCAAATTTTCACAAGGCTTTTCTAAACTCGAAATTTTACTTCATGCTTAGCCTGGGAGTGGAAAACACTTGTTTAAAACTTTAAATTGAATTAAAAAAAAAACAGGGAATATCCGCAATTGTTGTATCAATTCCATGGTATGTCATTATTTTCATAAAATCACATTACTTTTTCTTAATTATTTTAACTTAGAAAAACGTAAAGTGTTAAATGTGAATATTCATAAATTTTGAATTTTTCCCTCTACAAAAAAGTGAAATACAGTTTGTCTCTAAAATAAATAGCGAAGCCAATATATGAACACTATGTTTCCTCCGCCAAGTCAACACCTGGTATATTGAAGCACATTTCTTCTTCGAATTACTTCTTATTTTAACCTCCCGCTTCTCCTCCGATGAAAACCCATCCCATGTAGGCCCCTCACGGCCTTCGCAATACATTTATTCCTTCGGTTCTTAATCCCTCTTTCCCCGCTCTCTATATAATGTTCCAGTTTTAATACCCAGACGATTTAGACTTCTTCGGCTTCCTCTTCCTTCTAATCTCTCGCTCCTCCACCGACGAAAACCCATCACTAGCAGGCCCCTCCGACTTCTTCACAACCTCAATACACCTCTTCCTGTAATCATCCAACTCCTCCTCTAAAGTCCTCCGGTTCTTTATCCTCCTCCTCCCGCTCTCTAAATCATCCTGATACTTTAAAACCTTCAACTCGATCTCCCTCAACGTCTCATACTTCAGCTTCTCCTTCCTTTCACCCTCCACCCTAGCCACCTCTATCTCATGCAGTTTTTTAGTAGACATAGCCTGCGATTCGATCTCAGCGGGATCCAATGTTTCCCATTTCGACGGAATGAAATTTGCGTAGATTTCATTTTCCGGTTTCTGAACTTCTGCAATTTTCTTCTCGGGCTGCAGCACGCAGTCAGGATTGTAACCCAACGAGCGGTTGATTAAAGTCTTTCCATCCAGAGGCTCATCATCGTCGGAATGCTCCCCCAAGAAAGAGGATTCTAGTTTTTCCAAAAATTCGTTACTGTAAATCTTCCACATTTCCCAAGCTCTTAACACTTTCAGAACCCGCGTGCGGAACTCACTTCTATCCCCTGGTTGTTTTAAGTAATTCAAAGCATCGCCTAGTTTTTCAAAAATTCCACTCAAGCGAGATTCGAAGAGCTCTATGAAAATGTTAAACTGCGTTTTCTTCAATGAAGAATTGTAGAGCACATCGGAAATTAAGTAAAGCCTTGCGATTTTTTTTATTTGATTGCTTTTTGTGTTATCGAAAGATTCGGTTAAGATATTGATTACGTCCTTGGCGCCTTCAGTGTGCTTCAAGCAGAAAACCATGGCTTCTGCTATTTTCTTCCTGCTCATGTTTAATCCTCGCAGAATTTGTATTAGGCGCAATTGCTGGTTATCAGAGAGTGAGTTTGTTAAGGTTTTCGTTTTACTAGCAACGCTCATTCCTTTGGTGTAATCAGGCACGCTAGGCGGAATCCATATGGATCCTCCTGAGAACATCCTGAAGGGTTTTAGGGAGTAGTCAGCGACACCCTCTCCGTGCGCCACTGAGTGTAGTTTCCACCTGTAGTAAACGTGCGAGGGTGATTTGTTTTCAAACAAGAATTTAAAAAGTGGGTTGGAGATTTCTTTATGCATGATCATCGCTTCGAATAGAGGGCCTTGCCTGATTACAAATTCCACCGTTCTATGGATAGCCATGAGCACTTTTTTATCTCGAGGAATTGTTACCTTAACAACGGAATTGTAAAGTAGGTCCTCCATTTCTTCAAAAGTAACAGGCATTTTATATTTTTTTAGCAAAGGCTGTGCGTTGAAAGGTAAGCCAGTGTAGGGAGGAGGCAGCAACATCTTAACTAATTCGGGAGGAATGTAAACTGGCTGAGCTGGTATATCAACTGGCTTACCCCAAGAAATCCTCATATCCTCGCGATTTCCAAGATTATCATAGGCCCTCTCACTATCCTTCCTGCTCATAAAAGCAACGAAACCCACGTTGCTATTTCTAGCCCGGTCTTCCGCTCTAGGCCACATGATTTTAACACTGGCAAGCGGGCCGTATACGCCGAAAATCTGCATCAAATCAGTCTCATTCAATTTCGGGTTTAAGTTTGTTAAAAATAAATTCGTGGTGTTATCCGTAGCTTCATACAACCCCCCCGCGTCCGTTTCGCACTTCTCCATTTTCCCCCTAGTGTGCCGTAAACGCAGCTCCTCCTTCAGCGTCTCCAAATTCGACTTCCGCTTCACCACCTTAGCCTTTTCAAATCGGCTCTCTTTCACCAACCTAGCACACTCCATCGCCTTTTTTCCAGCTTCGAAGCTCTGCAGTTTCATCGCGGGCGCGTATAATTTTCCTTTTTCCTCGTCGGTTTCTTCAGATTTTCCCGCGTTGTACGTGCCCGATTTTATGAAAGTTTTTGCCGCCGGCGCCGGGTTTTGAAAGGTGTCGATGAATTCCTTGAACGCGTGCGCTGTGGCCTCGTCTTCTCTGTGCCGCTTTTCTATTAATTTCTTGTAATTTGCCATTTTTCGTACGCTTACAAAAGGTTTGCAGAATGACGCTTGTTTCAACAAGTTTGTTTTTTAAATAAGGTTATGTTGTTGTGTGATAATTGAATAACAATCGATGTGATTCGTTTGAAGCGTTCGTCCAAGCGTTCGTTCTAAACACATGAATAATTTTCTATGAAGTTTGTATACAATTTATTATTAATTTAATCAATATAGCTTTTAAATGATGCATACACGTTATTAAGATAGTATTAAGGAACAATAATATAATTTTAAACATGCACGAAATCGCAATAAAAAATGGCTTAGCTATTTCGTGACCATCACGAGAATTGTCTTGGAACTACCTTGGCTCAACCATAGTTTACGGTCTACACTTTTTCTATCAAGTATGTCGGCGCCAAACAATTAAAAGCGATTAATAATGGACAAAATGTCGTATGGATTTATAATGAACGACATTTCATTTAACAAAGTTGTTTACGAGTTTACCTTTAGGTGGCGCGCATTAGTTAGCAGCTTAAAGTTAGCAGCGAAATGCCGTGAATTAGGATTAGAGTTATGTTTGTTTAATTTTTGACTGTACAAATTACATTAAAAACGTGTGGATCGCTGGTAAGTTCATATTAAAACAGAAATCCAGTAAAAATAAGCAAAAAAGATTTAATTGACGGAACTAGTTTGAAGCGCGATTACATTTAAACTCAATTTTCCTACAATATGCAGCTTATTATGCCTTTACTGATTTTTTAATAAAATTTCATTTGTTATAAAACAGTTACTTTTTTAAATAAACCGCTACAACAGCACTAGCACCCCTGGTGGTGTATACGGTATATTATTATCTTAAAATTTTATGACAAATCAAGATCACTTATCTATTTTATTTTTGTACATAACTTCAAAACTTGAATTGTTAGTTGGTTTTTTATAAGCTTTATTTCATATAAAAATGAGTAAATCTCGAGATAATTAGGCACGACTGAAATTGACAGGAAATCTACGTCATATTTGCATAATCAGCACTTAACTAGCGCAGTAACGACGAATATAACCTCCGATAAAAGGTAACTTTTAGACACAATTTATGAGCAAAATATAAGTTTAATTACTTAAGAAGCTAATGTTTTCGCTTTTCTTGTCATTAGAAGTAGATCCAACTGGGTAAAATTCGGTATTATGTGAAATATTTTGTGACCATCACGAGAATTGTCTTGGAACTACCTTTTTCAGCTGGAATTCAGTTTAGCTGTACAGCAATTGTTTGACTATTTTTTATTGTTATCCATATTTAATGGTATGGTACGTATATTTTGCGATAAAAGAAAGGCAGGAAAGTTGTTTTTAGAATGATGGGACTTACCGTTTGCTCAACATTTTTTAATTAAAATTACATTTTTGACAAGAGATGTTTGTTGTTAGGCGCTTGTTATTGTCATAGATAATGTATGCAAAATAGTACGCGAGTATTCTGCCAGTTGGCGCATTTCAAGGAGGGTGATTTGAAATATAGTATTTAAAATCGAATTACTTAATGAGTTTTGCCTTTGAAATTAAGATTTCTTCTGTGTGGTGTATTTTAAATTATCCGCCGGAAAAACACGTCCTCTGATTTAAGGATCACACACTATACTTAAAAGCATTATGGGCGCATTCATCAGAGACAACAGTTGGGAGTTTACTGCCGACTGTTAGGGAATTTTCTGATAACCGGATTGTTAATCGTGAACGTGTTTGGGATTTTTGCAATCGTACAAAATAGACCGACCGGAGTACCCGTAATTATAAATCAACATACTTCACAAACAAATTCAAACATGTTAGATGTTGAACATTTTGATGAATGGGCCCAAGGATGTTATATCTATGGATCGCTAACTTACACCATAACCGCTTTTTGAAAGCGAAGCCAGTCCGCGAAGCCTGTCCGCCATCTAAGCTACGTCGATGGGGGTAACACATATGTGTTACAAGGTATGACAGAATTGTATCTTTCAATGTTTTCCCCTACCTCTTTCCCCGCAGGCCCTAGTTCGTGCGTGAGAGAACAATGACTTGTTTTGGTTACGTTTTTGAGTCTATCATAACCTCTCTTTCCGGTTTCGGTGTACTTTCATAGATATATTTTTAATATTTTGTGTTAAAAATAAGTGTTATTAAAATAAGACTTTGTGTTAGTGTTAAGTGTCGACCAACGAGTTTCAGTGAAAACCAACTGGTTTCAGTGAAATATATAGTGATGTACAAATTAAAATGTAAAATTCAGTCGAAATAATGCACAAAATATTTCGCCAGGGAGAACTGACCCAACTTCATCAACGTCAAAAAGTGGAAAAGACCCTTAAATATGTATTTATATTATACAGAGAATTTTTCTTTAAAATATATGTATTCCAAATTCAGCCTATTTTCTGTAAATCTTAAGATGTTCCCTGTTTATTTTTTAAAGTTCATTTTAAAGCTTTAAACAAGTGATTTCTACTCCCAGACTAAGCATGAACTAAAATTTCGAGTTTAGAAATGCCCTGTAAAAATTTGTCGAGGGACCAAATCAACGTCATTGTTCTCTCTCCCACGAACTAAGGCCTGCAGGGAAAGGGGTAAGGGAAAACATGGAAAGATACAATTCTATCATACCTTGTAACACATATGTGTCACCCCCATCGACGTACCTTGGATTTATCCATTTATTTTAAATTTTCTACCCAAAATTCCTACCTGACAAATGACGGACTGGCTTCACTTTTGAAAAGCGGTTACGGTGTAAGTTAGCGATCCATAGATATAACATCCTTGGGCCCATTCATCAAAATGTTCAACATCTAACATGTTTCAATTTGTTTGTGAAGTATATTGATTTATAATGAACGGTACTCCGGTCGGTCTATTTTTTACGATTGCAAAAATCCCAAACACGTTCACGATTAACAATCCGGTCATCAGAAAATTCCCCAATAGTCGGCAGTAAACTGCCAACTGTTGTCTCTGATGAACGCGCCCATTTTGTTGAGATAATGCATTTAAGTATAGTGTGTGATCCTTAAATCAGGGGCGTGTTTTTCCGGCGGGTAATTTAAAATGTACAACACAGAAGAAATCTTAATTTCAAAGGTGTAATAGGTCAGTAGGGGTCATGTGCAAATATTATTTTTGACGAAATTAAATTAAAATATTAATACAAAAATCACCCAAGAAAATAATAAAGACAAATCAACATCCAGTAAATACGAGAATAACATTAGTCGATCAAAATTTTTTATGTAAAAGAAATAACAAATGCAGCATCGCCTTAAAATAATAAACAAGTACCGGCGCGTGGAGAAATGCTAAGACATACAGAAAGATTCAGTTCAGGGTTTAACGAACGCAAACACAACAAGTGTGCAAAGTCAGGGAAATTTCGTTGACGTCAGAGAGGGATGGGTTTTGTGACCAAATATGGTAGTAGATAAAGTCTAAGCAACAAAAATTGGGGAGGGGAGAACTTTAAGAGCAGCAAAGAAACGATTCTAAAAATCAGTTAGTTGTGGGACAGGGACTAGCAGTGGGATGTGAGTTAGTGAAGTAATGTTGATGAAAAGAGTTAAGTATTAAGAATGGAGTTAGAGAATAGAGAATGGAATTAGGGATAACAACGTTGGAGAGACTATCACGTAAGAGTAAAATTAATTATACATCAAACCGACTAAGTTGAAATCAAACAAACAAAACCAGCGAAATAAATTTAAACATCTGAGAAAAGAAAATGAATGGCGATTGATGTGTAGGGCCGATGTGAGAGATTGTCCCACTAACTAATCGCAAGTGTGTCGAGTGTGTGATGCTAGCTCCGGGATGGTTTTTGTGGGTTTCCCATCTCGTAATGCGAATGCAGGAGCTAGTTAATTTTGCTCCCACAAGTAGAGTCATACATTTTTTTGAGTTTAACCAAATGCACATGACTTCTAAGCATAAACGTTGGATAATATATTTTGTGAATATAAATAATATAAGACATACCAATTCATTAGAAATGTCATGAAAGGTCAATAAACTTTGCATACGTTAAGCTCATATCCTGTTTTATTTATTGTCCACACATCCTCCTAGTCAAATTAAAAGGGAAAGACACAGTATTTACGATAATGCATATTGACACAAACAACGAACCTGGTAAATAAATAAAAGGGTTACTACACACACAACACAACGTAAATAATAATACGAATTATAAATTTGTACAACACCTAGGGTCGAATCATTACAAAGGCAAAACTTATTAAGTAATTCGATTTTAAGTACTATATTTTAAATCACCCTCCTTGAAATGCGCCAACTGGCAGAATAATCGCGTACCAGTTTGTATACATTATCTATGACAATAACAAGTGATTAACAAACATCTCTTGTCAAAAATGTAATTTTAATTAATAAATGTTAAGCAAACGGTAAGTTCCATCACTTTAAAACAACGTTCCTGCCTTTCTTTTATCGCAAAATATACGTAACATACCTTTAAATATGCATAACAATAAAAAATAGTCAAATCATTGCTGTGTAGCTAAACTGAATTCCATCCCAAACAGGTAGTGGTACAACCACAGTCTACGGTCTACAGCCGTTATTTTTTTGGGGGAAATTTCACATAATACCGAATTTTACCCAGTTGGATCTACTTCTAATGATAAAAAAAGCGAAATCATTAGCTTCTTAAGTAATTAAACTTACATTTTGTTCATAAATTGTGTATAAAAGTTACCTTTTTTCGGAGGTTATATTCGTCGTTACTGCGCTAGTTAAGTGCTAATTATGCAAATATGACGTAGATTTCCTCTCAATTTCAGTTGTGCCTAATTATCTCGAGATTTTATACTCAATTTTATATGAAATAAAGCTTAGAAAAAACCAACAATTCAAGTTTTGAGGTTATGTACAAAAATAAAATAGATAAGTGATCTTAATTTGTCATAAAATTTAAAGAAAATAATATACCGTATACATCACCAGGGGTGCTAGTGCTGATGTAGCGGTTTATTTAAAAAAGTAACTGTTTTATAATAAATGATATTTCATTAAAAAATCAGTAAAGGCATAATAAGCTGCATATTGTAGGAAAATTGAATTTACATGTAATCGCGATATGTTTCGCGCTTCAAACTAGTTTCGTCAATTAAATCTTTTTTGCTTATTTTTTCTGGATTCCAGTTTTATTATGAACTAACCTGCGTTACACACGTTTTTAATATAATTTGTACAATGAAAAATCAAACAAACATAACTCTAATCATAATTCGCTGCTAACTTTAGGCTGCTAACTAATGCGCGCTACCTAATGGTAAACTAGTAAACAACTTTGTAAAATGAAATGTCGTTCATTATAAATCCATACGACATTTTGTCCATTATTAATCCCTTCAAATTGTTTGGCGCCGACATACTTGAGAAAAAAAGTGTAGACCGTAAACTATGGTTGAGCCAAGGTAGTTCCAAGACAATTGTCGTGATAGTCACGAAATAGCTAAGCCATTTTTTATTCCGATTTCGTGCATGTTTAAAATTATATTATTGTTCCTTAATACTATCTTAATAACGTGTATGCATCATTTAAAAGCTATATTGATTAAATTATTAATAAATTGTATACAAACTTCATAGAAAATTATTTATGTGTTTAGAACGAACGCTTGGACGAACGCTTGAAACGAATCACATTGATTGTTATTCAATTATCACACAACAACATAACCTCAATTAAAAAACAAACTTGTTGAAACAAGCGTCATTCTGCAAACGTTTTGTAAGCGTACAAAAAATGGCAAATTACAAGAAATTAATAGAAAAGCGGCACAGAGAAGACGAAGCCACAGCACACGCGTTTAAGGAATTCATCGACGCCTTTCAAAACCCGGCGCCGGCGGCAAAAACCTTCATAAAATCCGGCACGTACAACGCGGGAAAATCTGAAGAAACCGACGAGGAAAAAGGAAAATTATACGCGCCCGCGATGAAACTGCAGAGCTTCGAAGCTGGAAAGAAGGCGATGGAGTGTGCTAGGTTGGTGAAGGAGAGCCGATTTGAAAAGGCTAAGGTGGTGAAGCGGAAGTCGAATTTGGAGACGCTGAAGGAGGAGCTGCGTTTACGGCACACTAGGGGGAAAATGGAGAAGTGTGATACGGACGCGGGGGTGTTGTATGAAGCTACGGATAACACCACGAATTTATTCTTAACAAACTTAAACCCGAAATTGAACGAGACTGATTTGATGCAGATTTTCGGCGTATACGGGCCGCTTGCCAGTGTTAAAATCATGTGGCCTAGAGCGGAAGACCGGGCTAGAAATAGCAACGTGGGTTTCGTTGCTTTTATGAGCAGGAAGGATAGTGAGAGGGCCTATGATAATCTTGGAAATCGCGAGGATATGAGGATTTCTTGGGGTAAGCCAGTTGATATACCAGCTCAGCCAGTTTACATTCCTCCCGAATTGGTTAAGATGTTGCTGCCTCCTCCCTACAGTGGCTTACCTTTCAACGCACAGCCTTTGTTAAAAAAATATAAAACGCCTGTTACTTTTAAAGAAATGGACGACCTACTTTACAATTCCGTTGTTAAGGTAACGATTCCTCTAGATAAAAAAGTGCTCATGGCTATCCATAGAACGGTGGAATTTGTAATCAGGCAAGGCCCTCTATTCGAAGCGGTGATCATGCATAAAGAAATCTCCAACCCGCTTTTTAAATTCTTGTTTGAAAACAAATCACCCTCGCACGTTTACTACAGATGGAAACTACACTCAGTGGCGCACGGAGAGGGTATCGCTGACTACTCTCTAAAACCCTTCAGGATGTTCTCAGGAGGATCCATATGGATTCCGCCTAGCGTGCCTGATTACACCAAAGGAATGAGCGTTGCTAGTAAAACGAAAACCTTAACAAACTCACTCTCTGATAACCAGCAATTACGCCTAATACAAACTCTGCGAGGTTTAAACTTGAGCAGGAAGAAAATAGCAGAAGCCATGGTTTTCTGCTTGAAGCACACTGAAGGCGCCAAAGACGTAGTCAATATCTTAACCGAATCTTTCGATAACACAAAGAGCAATCAAATAAAAAAAATCGCAAGGCTTTACTTAATTTCCGATGTGCTTTACAATTCCTCATTGAAGAAAACGCAGTTTAACATTTTCATAGAGCTCTTCGAATCTCGCTTGAGTGGAATTTTTGAAAAACTAGGCGATGCTTTAAATTACTTAAAACAACCAGGGGATAGAAGTGAGTTCCGCTCGCGGGTTCTGAAAGTGTTAAGGGCTTGGGAAATGTGGAAGATTTACAGTAACGAATTTTTGGAAAAACTAGAATCCTCTTTCTTGGGGGAGCATTCCGACGATGATGAGCCTCTAGATGGAAAGACTTTAATCAACCGCTCATTGGGTTACAATCCTGACTGCGTGCTGCAGCCCGAGAAGAAAATTGCAGAAGTTCAGAAACCGGAAAATGAAATTTACGCGAATTTTATTCCGTCGAAATGGGAAACTTTGGATCCCGCTGAGATCGAATCGCAGGCTATGTCTACTAAAAAACTGCATGAGATAGAGGTGGCTAGGGTGGAGGGTGAAAGGAAGGAGAAGCTGAAGTATGAGAAGTTGAGGGAGATCGAGTTGAAGGTTTTGAAGTATCAGGATGATTTGGAGAGCGGGAGAAGGAAGATGAAGAACCGGAGGACTTTAGAGGAGGAGTTGGATGATTACAGGAAGAGGTGTATTGAGAAGGTTGTGAAGAAGTTGGAGGGGCCTGCTAGTGATGGGTTTTCGTCGGAGGAGGAGCGAGAGATTAAAAGGAAGAGGAAGCCGAAGAAGTCTAAATCGTCTGGGTATTAAAACTGGAACATTATTTAGAGAGCCAGGAAAGGGGGATTAAGAACCGAAGGAAAAAATGTATTGCGAAGGTCGTGAGGGGCCTACTAGGGATGGGTTTTCATCGGAGGAGAAGCGAGAGGTTTGAACGAGAAGTAATTCGAAGAAGAAATGTGCTTCAATATACCGGGTGTTGACTTGGTGGACGCAACATAGGAAATCGCATGTTAATTTTAAAGTGTTTAAATATTGGCTTTCCTATTTATTTTAGAGACAAAATGTATTTCACTTTTTTGTAGAGGGAGAAATTCTAAATTTATGAATGTTCACATTTAACACTTTACGTTTCTCTAAGTTAAAATAATTAACAAAAAGTAATGTGATTTTATAAAAATAATGACATACCGTGGAATTGATACAACAGTTGCGGATATTCCCTGTTTTTTTTTTTAATTCAATTCAAAGCTTTAAACAAGTGTTTTCCACTTCCAGACTAAGCATGAAGTAAAATTTCGAGTTTAGAAAAGCCCCGTGAACATTTGGCGAGGGTCGCGCAGCGACCTAAGACAAATTTTCTCGGGGCTTTTCTAAACTCGAAATTTTACTACATGCGCCACGCGTATAAAACACTATGATATTGTCAAATTTATCTATATTTGAACTTCATTCAAAATCTGTGTTTTATACGCGTGGCGCATGAAGTAAAATTTCGAGTTTAGAAAAGCCCAAAAAATTTGTCTCGGGTCGGTGCGCGACCCTCGACAAATTTTCACGAGGCTTTTCTAAACTCGAAATTTTACTTCATGCTTAGTCTGGGAGTGGAAAACTCTCGTTTAAAGTTTCAAATTGGACTCTTTTTAAAATCCACGAATGTCAGAAAATTTACAGGTAAAATAATTAGGAAAAAGTAATTTGATTTTATAAAAATAATGACATACTATGGAATTGATACAACAACTGCGGATGTCAAAATAGCACAAGATATTGCTGTTACTTAATTAACGATAAAAAACATAACGCAAACATGATAACTGTTGTTTGCATAATACCACTTTATTAGGAGGATTTTTTCTTGTATAGTGTAAATTACTTCGAAAACATTTACTTTAATCAAGTGACTGCGATATCTTTTGCCGTTTTGATATCCGCAATTGTTGTTTCAATTTCATGGTATGTCATTATTTTTATAAAACCACATTACTTTTTCTTAATTATTTTAACTTAGAGACACGTAAAGTGATAAACGCTAACGCGAATGAATTTAGAATTTTTCGTTCTACAAAAAAGGTAAATTTATTTTGTTTCTAAAATAAATAGGGGTGCCAAAATTTAAACATTTCAAAATTTACATGGGATTTCCTATGTTGCGTCCGCCAAGTCAACACCCGGTATGCAATAATTGAAGCACAATTTATTTTAGATTACCGGCTAGAAATTCTGTTTTTTGTTTATAAATCACCTGTTTTCTGCTCCTTGGTTAGCTATGAAGTAAATATTTCGAACTAATAAAAGCAAATTCAAATTTTCAATTTCCCAAAATCAAAATATTTACTTCATTAGCCAGGTTATTGTGAAGCCCATTCGTAAATGTTTGATATTAAGCCATTTGCTACTAAAGACATTCTCTCATTCTTTTTTATAACAATTAAATGTACGATTATTATACATAGGGCCAGTTGTCCAATCGTGGCTTAAATTACGCTTGGTTTTAATTGCACCGAGATAAATATAAATTAAATTGAGCTTAAGCTAAACATGATTTAAGCATCTATTCAAAAACTTGCTCTGTGATTTTGATCTAAAAATGCTATTCCGACTGTTTTGTTTCTTTATATTTTTACTTCAATACTCGGTTATTTAGTGTCTTTAATCAAGCAATTAGTGACTTGATTGAAAAAAAGATTCTGTTCTCATTATTTAAGTCAATTTTGTTTTTCAACATTTAAATAATTTCTTGATTCTTATTATTATTATTATTTACAACAGTATTTGTGTTATGTTTAATATCTTTATTAAAACTAAGGTAGTAAAGAGATTGTAAGTTGAAACTCATTGATTGTTGATTTGATATAGAATATTACCGGTATTTTTAAGATTACACGCCATTTTCGCTTTCTTTTTGCAGTTAAAACATATGTTCATGTTTTTGTTAAATACAGTTTTGTTATTATTTTTTTACTAAGGTAAAGACGTGTAGTGTAAATACGTATTGAAGCGGGTCTCCAGATAAAGTGTACATTTTCAAGGGTCTTTGGACAGATACAAACCTAAGATAAGTACCATCTAATTCCTCTCTCCGCAAAGAACAGAAAGGTCCGCATGTTGTTTTGAAAAAAAACAATATAAAGCACGCAAATTACAATTTTTAATAATAAAATCTGATCCACAAGGAAAATTGTAGCAGCTGTGATATTTTTTGCTATAAACTCCGCGCCCGCTTATCGCGGACAGTCTATCTTGACCGTGGACGATAATTCACGGACATTGGTACAGCCAACAAATAAATAATAAACAATAATAATAAATAAATATTTTCAACGAGCTTACTAGCGTAGTTGGAAAACACGAGTACGCTAACACTGCATTCGAAATTGCCCGGGTTCAAATCCGTAATTGGCCAATAGTTTTTTAAAAAAAATTCCGTGTAAATTGGTAGTTTAAATGGCGGGATACAAAAAGCAGAAGGAGAGAAAGGAGGGGGAGAAATGGGAAAAGCAGGAGGAGGAGGCTAGAAGAAAGGAGGTTTTTAGTGGAGGAGCGGGATTGCAAAGGTCGTCACAACGACAGGGGGGGTCGGGAGACGGGTTGGATAAGAGGAAGGTGGCGGACACATCTTTTGAGAAGGAGGGGTAGCCAGGAAGGGAATAAAAAGAGTAGGGAAGGAGAGAGTAAAGGAGGCAACGAAAATTGGAGGGAGATAGTGGAACTAATTAAGGAAGAAATAAGGAAGGAGAGGGAGATTTGGAAGGAGGAGATGAGGGAAGCAAGGGAGATGTGGAAAGAGGAGGTGAGGGAAATGGACAAAATATGGAAGTAGTGTAATCGCCGCCACTCGACTTGCTCGATCAAATTCTTTGAGGTTTGCCGCCTCACGGGCGACTCATCAAAAGATTTATTTCTTCTCAATTATTCTAAACTAGTTTATTCCAGATTATTCGTTCATTTTGCCTATATAAGCGGGTGGATAGCCCGAACGTTAGTTCAGTTCTATTTGAGCTACCGAGGTGATAACTTGGACAAGCAATATCCTAGCGAACTGCTCGAGCCGTCTTTGTGTGCATCTTGAGTGATTACTAACTATCGTTTGTTATTAAGTTTATTGAACGAAAAGTAAACAAAAATGATGTCCTGTGGAAAGAAACGAAAAGTAGATACAGAGGGTCGCCATTTTCAAGAAAAATGGACTGATTAATTCTTTTTTATCTTGCACAATGGTAAGCCTATTTGTTTGCTGTGTAATGAATCCATTTCAGTAATGAAAGAATTTAATATAAAGAGGCATTACTCAACTAAGCATGCTACGCTGCACTCACTGACAGGACAATTAAGAACAGACAAAATCCAGAAGCTTACCGCAAATTTCGAAAAACAGCAACAAATGTTTCATAAACAAAGAACACAACTTGATAATGTTGTGAAAGCTAGTTTTGCAGTTAGCTCAAAATTGGCAAAGGCATTAAAACCATTTGCCGAAGGAGAATTTATCAAGGAGTGTATGTTAAAAGTTTGCGGTATTATGTGTCATGAAAAGAAAAAAGAATTTGAAAAAATTAGTTTGTCAAGACGAACTGTTGTTCGACGTATAGAAATGATGGCTAATGATATAAAAACAACATTGACTGACCGTATGGCTGGTTTTGAATCATTTTCCATAGCATTAGACGAGAGCACCGATTTGTCTGACACAGCTCAACTGGCTATATTTATTCGAGGTGTTGATAAGGAGTTCACTGTTACTGAGGAATTGCTTGCTTTACAGCCGCTAAAAGGAACCACTACAGGAGAGGATATTTTTATTGAAGTTCAAAAGGTATTCACAAGTTTTGGCTTGCTATGGTCAAAATTAATTGGAGTATGCACTGATGGTGCACCTTCTATGGTCGGCTTACGTAAAGGTTTCATTGGAATTTTGAATGAAAAAGCAACAGAATTAAATGTGCAAAAAGATGATTTGATAGTCCTTCATTGCATTATCCACTAACACAACTTGTGTTCTAAGCCCATTCGACTCCAGAATGTTATGAATGTGGTAGTAAAAACCATCAACTTTATTCGATCCCGAGGGCTTAACCATCGTCAGTTCAAGGCGTTTTTGGATGAAATATCAGCTGAATATAACGACGTAACATATTATTGTGAAGTCAGAAGGCTGAGCAAAGGAAAAATGTTCAAACGGTTTTACGAGGTTAGAAATGAGATAGCAGACTTTATGAAAATAAAAGATAAACCACTATCTGAATTAAGTGACCCAAAATGGATATGTGACTTAGCATTTCTGGTCTTACAGGCTATTTGAATGATTTAAATTTGAAACTTCAAAAACAAGGACAGTTAGTAAGTGATTTGTACAGCTATTTAAAAGCGTTTCAGATCAAACTACGCTTGTGGGAGTCACAGAGTCCAATACACTTACAAATGGAGTTGATCGAGATTCAAGAAAACTCACTCCTAAAATCCAAATTTGAAGACGTTGAGTTGTCCGATTTCTACAAAAAATACCTAGAAGAAGACATATTTGCGCAGCTTAGAAAATTCGCAAGAAGATTGATTTGTGCGTTTGGCAGTACTTATAAATGCGAACAGTTCTTTTCATTGATGAAAGTTAATAAATCAACACATCGTACAAGACTGACTGACGATAATTTGGAAAATTCTTTACGTCTTTGTGTCAGTGGAATTAATCCAAATATCGATGGATTAGTTTCCCAAATTCAAGCTCAAGTGTCTCATTGATTTCGGTGTATTTAACTTTTGTAACAATTGCAAATTTAACGATTTAATTAATTTATTTATATTATTTATTTTAATAAATTGTACTATAATAACATTTTCGTATTATTTCATGTCTAATATCTATCGCAAAAAATATTATCACTACTTTAAAATGCACTAAGTACTTTTAAACGCGGCCCGCGAACGTATTTGCACGCTAAAGTTTAGCCCTCAACATGTCAAAGGTTGCCCATACCTGATGTAGATTAAGAATAGTGCTATCTAAATCTAAATTTAACGTACTTTTTATAAAAAGAAAATTAGAAAAGTAAGGTGAATGATAACAAGGTAATTTAGATGAGGTGAAGATGTTAAAAGACGAAGAAATTACATAGTTTTCTAATATAGCAGGGTAAGGTTTATGTTTCAAATTGTATGTATCGAGTAATTTATTTACAGATGCGATGACCATTTGATTATTATTAGCAATACATTTTAAAAGGTATTTTCTTGCTATAAAATCAGATCTTATAAAAATTGGAGGAATACCACTTTCCACTTCTAAAGCTCTAGAATGGGCAAATCTCATACAACCCAGGACAATACGCAACGATGCTATCTGGAGCCGGTTAATGATCTTCGCCGAGGATTTAATTTGCGGTGAAAACAGAAGCAATCCATATTCTATTAGGGATCTGATTAACGATTTATACAAAGTAATTAGGGTAGCGGGATCGGAGCCCCACCGTACATGGGAGAGAGTCTTTCAATACAAAAAATAATAAAAATACCAAATACAAAAAATAATAAAATAAAATAAACAGGAAACTTACAGGAATGTCGAAGTGTGTCGTCGAAACAGGTACACAAAACTGGGGCGACACACTTCGACATTCCTGTAAGTTTCCTGTTTATTTTATTTTAATATTTTTTGTATTGAAAGTCTAAAGCAAAGCTATACTGATGAGGGATAAATCTCGAAACGCGTCTATAGATGGCTTAAGACAATTAAAATTCATTCCCTGTAATTTTTTCAATTTATTTCAATTTCCTTTTGTTTCATTTAGTTTGGTTAGAGAATAGTTTGACCTGATGTTGCATTTTGCATATAAATTATGCATAGAACAGCAGTGCTGTCGTGTAACGCAAATATTCATTGTATAATTTAATATCTGTCGGGGTATTAGCTCGAGAAGTAGTTGTTTCAATGAATATTTGGAGACAAACTTTTTGCAGAAAGTCGATATTAATTTTAATTCGTTTTTATATTTTGTAAATATTCTGCAACCTATTGACAAACTAAATTTTTCTTTGTGATAAATTGTCTTTATAAAAAATGAAAAATACTAAACTATTTAACTTTTGCTAAAGAGTAAAACAAATACATCAACTTATTATTTTATTAACTAATCAGATCAATCCTATTAATCAGATCAAATCTACTGATCGACAAGGGTTTCTTTTTTAATTGAAGGGGTCAGTGCAAAATGCAGTTGTCATTTTTTTTTTAGTTTTTGAGTTATTACCGTTTAAAAGTTTTTAAAATAGTTTTAAATATACTGTGTGTCCCGTTTCAAGGCGCATTGTATATTTCATGTAATAATTTCCCATGTAATTTGAATTTGAGTTTGTATCGCTTATTGAACCAAAACGATTACGATAAAATTAGAATTATTTCTTTACCTACTAGCAGTATTTTCGAGGTATTATTTTTGAGTTCTCCTCGGTTTCATTTGAAATATAGCTTGAAAATAGTGAACGATTATACGAAAATAAAATCGTCAAAACAGTAGTTGCTACGAAAAGTCAGTGTTTGGCATCAAATTTATTAAAACACAAAGCAATATTTCAATTCAACATGAGTGTTTATTCTGCAAAAGAAAAAGTCAGATCCCAAAATGGACACAGTATATATTTTAATCACAATGCGTATTTTATTAAATGGTTCATTTAATAAATTTAATAAATATTAACACAGTTTCAGAAATTTGTGGTTTTTGCACTGACTACTATAATTATCCGTTCAATTTGAACGATTGTTACGTGATCAACTTGTACTTTTCTGATTGAAATTTTATAAACGCTTATTGTGTGCCATTTGACCAACACCGACAACACTCAGCGGGCACTAAAATGTTACCTACTTTTCGGATTAAAATTTATGGCATCCCCCGTGCGGCTGCATAGGGACAATGGTTATTGTGTTATGCTAATTACTGGAAAGTATACCGACGGAATTCCCTAATTCCGAATTAACCCAAAAGTGTTCAGTAAATATAAATGAATACTTATAAAAGATTGTAACGAAGAAGGAATTTTACTTATAAATCTTTAACCTCACCCAATGATCAAAAAATCCCCTAAAATTCAATACTAATCCATTTTAAAACATTTTGCTATAGTCCAAAATGTTACTCATGTGAAAGGAAAACGTCAGGGGATTTCGTCTTTTTAACGAAAAGTCAGGGATTTTTTATATTAATAATACGATTAAAGATTTTATTTGTCTCTCATTTGTAAACGACAATTTATCAATAGACAGTATTAAACAAGTAAGGTTATGTTTTCAAGCTACTGACTTGTAAAATTTTAACAAGTCAGTATACTAACTTGTTAAAATTTAACAAGTCAGTACTGGAATAGTAATTTATAGTTTTTCGTGAAATGAATTTATTAAAGAAAAATACAATAAATACTATTATTTAATGATGCACTGCAACGATAAAACACAATTTATTCAATATTATTCTCTTTTATTTGTATTATATATATTAAATATACAGTTTGTACTTCCAGTAATGGAAATCGAACCACCTGGCGCACAAATTGATGAAGGTATAACTTTGGCTTTTTTTGGAGTATACCGCTCTTTCTTTCTTTTGAGGAATGCAATTACTTTCTGAAACCTACAAATATTAATGAACACCACTTTTTTTTAATAATTTAACATTGAATACCTGTGAACTGGAACGTTTTCCTTCATATTTAAACAGCTTTTTAACATTGACCATTTCGTCTATAGCGAATTAGGGCTAAATTTTTCAGCAAGGTGACTTACATATGCCAATAATAATAATTTTATAAGTCCTGCAACGTGCAACGTGCAAGGTGCAAGGGGATTTGTTTCTCTCTCGTGTTAATCAAGGATTAAGTGTATTTTATTTCGATTTAAAAACATAATAATCGAATAATACATAAGTACTGTATGTGAGTACCTTCTTACGTGTTAACTTTACTCATCAATCGATGATATTAGTGTTAAAATTACATTTTTAATATTGTTCGTTTAATTGTGTCGTGGAGTCAATATCCCGTACCACAGCTGTTCGATTGTTTCCAATAGATTATTTTTTGTTAAGGCAATAGTATTTGTATTAATGAATGATTTATTTACGGTCATTTTCATTCTTAATCATTATTCCTTTTTTGTTAAAGCAATAGTATTGATACTTTTTAATTAATGAATAATTAATTTACATTATTTTCATTTTTAACATTATACCTTTTACCGTGGTCTTCCTTTGTCTTACGAATTATTAAGTCCTCACAACAGACCCTGTGAGGTGAAGCGTGTGTCCCTGTGTCTTTACTCGTTACTATAATTAATAATGTCCAACCCTAATATTAGTGATATTTCCTGCTCCAAATGTAAACAATCAATAGCTGTGCCTGGTAGACATGTTGGTTGTATTCATTGTAAGTCAACTTTTCATTCTGCTTGTGCGACTCGTCTAAATTATGTGTTGACTGTAAATGAAGGCGTTGTTGACTGTTGTACTCGTAAACCTAACCGTTCTAAAAGTGTAAATTCTATAGATAAGAATATTTTTTCCAATGATGATGATAAATTGTTAGGCCTTATTTCCGCTTTCAACTCGTTTAAAACGGAGGTAATGGATAAATTGGAATCTTTATCATCCGCGACCTTCTATTAATATAGAATCCTTAAATAGCAACAGTAGTAATGATTTGCGTGCGGATACTGATGCAAACTCTTCAATTGCTAATGATAGATTATCCAAACCTAAAACTGACGCTGTAGAGAATAATAAGAAAAGGCGTAATAAAAATGCGATTATAATTGGTTCAAGTGTTATAGCTAACGAATCAGCGAATGTTCCAGACTATGGTTTTCAATCAAGTATTGTAAAGAAAAAATGGTTACACGTCTACAGAGTTGAACCTAACGTTGAACCTAAAACGATTGTTAATCATGCTAAAACAATATTAAATGTAAATGCGGATATTAAATGTTTTCGTCTTATGAATTATCAGATATCATCAATAAATATGAAGATCTTACGTTATTTGAGGTTGGAGATTTCAACTTGTCTAGTGTTGGCTGGATTCCAGAAGAAGACTGCGTGGGATTCTTACCAACTAGTGTTGAAAGTGCTTGTGCCCGGGTTTTGTGTGATAGTGTTATGAGCAATGGGCTATATCAATTTAATAACAACATAAATAGTTCTTGTAATGTTTTAGATCTAATATTTTCTAATAATCCTCATATAAGTTGCGCCATAGGTGACCCTTTATGTAAGCCTGATGGTTATCACCCGCCTTTGCATATAGACTTTGATGCTGCAATTGCTAATGATGATTCAAATGAGGAATTTTATTTGGACTTTACGAACTGTAATATTAATGCTATTTGTAATGAAATAAGCAGTGTAAATTGGATGTACTATTAAGAATCTCATGGTATCGACAATGCTGTTGATATTTTTTATGAAATATTATACAATATTTTGCATAAACATGTTCCAGCTAGGAGAAAATTAAAGTCCCATTTTCCTAAATGGTTTTCGCCGTCGTTAATTGACTTAATTAAAGATAAACGTCTTGCGCATATAAAATTCAAGAATACTGGGTGTATTCAAGACTATAACACCTTCTCTAAATTAAGAGCAGATTGCAAAAGACTAATTCAAAATGACCACCTTATCTACATTCGTGATATTGAAAATAACATACCAAATAAATGCCTTTTGGAAATACTGCAAATCCAAAAGGGATAGTGTTGGTACTTTTCCTTCATGCATTCACAAAGGATCAGCGATAGCTACTTCTAATAAAGATATAGCCAATTTATTCGCCCATTTTTTTCAAGAGTCCCACTCAGATATTTCTTGTGTGGGTCCTATTTTTACCGTAGAATCAAACATAATTTTTAATTATCTTCAGCTTACTGAATCTGATATCGTAGAATTAAGTTCTGATATCAAGATAAACAGTTCTCCTGGTCCGGATGGAATTCCTCCATCAATAATTAAATCATGTGCTAATGTGTTATGCCTTCCTCTAACCTGGCTGTTTAACAAATCTCTTCAAGATGGTAAGTTCCCTGATGTCTGGAAACGTTGCTATGTCGTTCCTGTTTTTAAGTCGGGTGTCAAAAAAGATGTACACAATTATCGTCCTATAGCCATTCAATCTTGTATTCCGAAACTGTTTGACAAGATTGTATATAAACATATGATGCTGCACTTTTCATCCACAATAATTGATCAACAACATGGATTCTTTCCATCAAGATCTACAGAATCGAATCTCTTTCTTTATTCAAACTTTATATCGGATACTTTGGAAGAAGGCTCAGTTGTAGATTCTGTCTACACCGACTTCTCCAAAGCCTTCGACAGGGTTAATCATACGAGGCTTCTGTATAAACTTTGCTCATATGGTGTTTCGGGACGCATGCTTGAATGGCTACGGTCCTTTATCTGTAAAAGGAAAATGTTGGTCAAAGTAAATAACATCACATCTGATATCATAATTGATGCAACCTCAGGGGTGCCACAAGGCTCTCACTTAGGGCCGTTACTTTTTCTTATATTTGTGAATGATATTGGCAAACATCTTACTTCTAATATTCTTCTATATGCAGACGATATGAAAGTATTTCGCAATATAAAGTCCATATATGACTGTAATACTCTTCAAAATGATTTAAATCAGATTATGGTTTGGTGTAATGATAATAATCTCTATTTAAATATAAAAAAATGCAAGTCCATGCGGTTTTCACGTAAAAAAGATTCAATATTAGCTTTTGATTATTCATTAAATAATAGTTTCCTCGAGAGAGTTGATTCAATTAATGATTTGGGGGTTTTGTTTGATGCTAAACTACAGTTTAATGATCACATCAACAAAATCTCTGCTAAAGCATTGCAGATGTTTGGATTTATACGAAGATTTAGCTCAAATTTTAATTCTATTCGAACATTTATATCTCTCTATATATCTATTGTAAGGCCTATTATAGATTATTGCGCAATTATATGGTCACCTCATTATAAATGTCATGTGGATCGTCTAGAAAATGTGCAACGAAAAATGATAAAATTGATTTGTTTTTGATGTCATCTATTTTATCATGATTATAATATGATACTTAAATATCTTGGACTTCTTCCATTAATTAAACGAAGAGTGTACTTTTCCTTGTGTTTTGCGTACCGCATATTAAATAGCAGAATAAATTGTTCTGTAATACTTGCATCAATTTCACTATATGTACCTACACGCTTAACTAGGCATCAACAACTACTTGCTAGCAAGTATCACGCAACAAATTATGCATCCAACAGCCCTAGGAATGCAATAATTGATAATATTAATACATATTGTAGATTGATAGATGTTTTTGGTGTAAGCTTACAATGTTTCAAGCGTAATTGTAAAAATGTGCTTGAATGTAGTACGTAGTGTTATAGTATGTATGCATACTTGTATTTGTACATAAATTTAGTTTTAGTCGTTATTCACATTGTTTGTGTGATTTTGTGCGATTATTTCGATTTGTTAAAAGACTATTGTTATTTTATTATGTAATGGCCCACCGTTAAAATAAATAAATAAATAAATAAATAAATAAATAAATAAATAAATAAATAAATAAATAAATAAATAAATAAATAAATAAATAAATAAATAAATAAATAAATAAATAAATAAATAAATAAATAAATAAATAAATAAATAAATAAATAAATAAATAAATAAATAAATAAATAAATAAATAAATAAATAAATAAATAAATAAATAAATAAATAAATAAATAAATAAATAAATAAATAAATAAATAAATAAATAAATAAATAAATAAATAAATAAATAAATAAATAAATAAATAAATAAATAAATAAATAAATAAATAAATAAATAAATAAATAAATAAATAAATAAATAAATAAATAAATAAATAAATAAATAAATAAATAAATAAATAAATAAATAAATAAATAAATAAATAAATAAATAAATAAATAAATAAATAAATAAATAAATAAATAAATAAATAAATAAATAAATAAATAAATAAATAAATAAATAAATAAATAAATAAATAAATAAATAAATAAATAAATAAATAAATAAATAAATAAATAAATAAATAAATAAATAAATAAATAAATAAATAAATAAATAAATAAATAAATAAATAAATAAATAAATAAATAAATAAATAAATAAATAAATAAATAAATAAATAAATAAATAAATAAATAAATAAATAAATAAATAAATAAATAAATAAATAAATAAATAAATAAATAAATAAATAAATAAATAAATAAATAAATAAATAAATAAATAAATAAATAAATAAATAAATAAATAAATAAATAAATAAATAAATAAATAAATAAATAAATAAATAAATAAATAAATAAATAAATAAATAAATAAATAAATAAATAAATAAATAAATAAATAAATAAATAAATAAATAAATAAATAAATAAATAAATAAATAAATAAATAAATAAATAAATAAATAAATAAATAAATAAATAAATAAATAAATATCACATCTTCTGTCACGCCAATCACGTCACTTTCTTTCTGCTATATTTTAAAGTCCGTATACTCCCGCTCATATCTCGTCGTTGACTTTACTGGCAGCAAACTTGAAACAACTCCTGCGGCTGCCTCAGTAATTGCTGCAGGCACTTTCGGAGGCACGCTTATGTTAAACGAATTGCGAAATAATTTAATTTGATTTAATCAAATAAACAACATAAGTATCCACGGAAATGTTTCATAACTTACTACATATTTTTTTGTAATTCCAATTTGATTAAATTTACCAAATAATTGTATTTTAATAAATTACAAATGATTGACAAATAAAATATATAACAATATACGCAAGTTAACGGGTTTTACTGGCTCCAGAAGGTGACTGGCTCGTCTGGCGACTCGCCAGTCATATCCTTCTGTCCGCCAGTAAAAACCGTTTTAACAATGCTAATAATGTTAAATACTATAACAAATGGGTAGTTCTGTTCGGAGCACGAATTTAACACATTAAATAATTTTACTAAAAGAAAACGTACTACTTCCGTCAGTGTCAACCATAAAGTTATGGATTGGTATATCAAAATTCAAATGTGGAATAAGTCCCCTATTATTCCAACAAATTGAACTTAAAGTTGCCACCATGACAGAGAATGAAAAATTATGTTCTGTATCGTTCGATGAAATGTCCTTAAAATACTTCCTGGAATATTCCTAAGACATGGATTTTATTGAAGGATTTGAAGATATGGACCATTTAGGGCGAACAGATAAAGTTGTCAAAGAGGCATTGGTATTTATGGCACGGGGACTATATTCTAGGTGGAAAATTCCATTGGCATACTTTGTTACGGGCACAGGCGTTAAGCATAACGATTTAACGATATTAATCAAAGATGTCATTACAAAAGTGAATAAAATAGGGCCATTATCAAACTAATCGTTTGTGATCAGGGCAGTGGTAATCGGAGAGCTTTTAAAAATTTGAACATTTCTGTAGATCGACCTTATTTTATTCACGAAAATAAGAAAATTTTTGCCTTTTTTGATGTTCCACATCTTTTTAAAAGCGTTCGAAATAATTTATTATCCGGTAATTTTATTTATAATTAAAACAAGGTATGTTTAGAGAACGTAGTAAAGGTGTACGATCTGAATAAGACTGGTATGACTCGAGCACTTACTAAATTAACTTCTATTCATTTGAACCCCACCTCATTCCAAAGACAATCTGTCAAATTGGCTGTTCAGGTTTTGAGCAGAAGTGTGTCTAGTGCGATTCGAACTGCCGTAGCTTCGGGGGATTTAAATAGTGAAACAGCCTTACATACTGCAAATTTTATTAAACTTGTAGATAAGCTGTTTGACTGTTTAAATAGTAGACAACTATACAGTCCGAATCCATATAGATGTGCACTGTCATTAGAAAATGCCATAATAGGAATAAGGAACATTATTGGAGGGGCAGGCACTTTTTAAATTTATTGAAAAACTCAACCCTAAAGGAAAATTAATTCGACCACCATGTTTTGACGGAATTGTTTTAACCATAAATTCCGTCTTACAATTATTTGATTCTCTCACAGTAAATGATCAAAATTATTTTCTTTTGACTTCAAGGTGCAACCAGGATGCCCTTGAAAATTATTTTTCAATTGTCAGACAGAAAGGGGGTAGTAATTCTACTCCGACAGTTAGAGTATTTCGAACAATTTTCAGAATTACTACTATTACTAGTCTAATGAAACCACTAGATCGGGCTAGTTGCGAACCTGATGACGATTTATATCTTGATATAAATCACTGCCACGATTTATTGACGACTCCAAAGAATGCCAATAAAGATACACATTCGCCAGATACAAGATCGCCAGAAAGTCCACCTGATAATCCGGATGAAATAGAGCCGATAACAGTTGGCATAAAGAATAATTTAGAACAGTGTTCTGCAGTATATTATGCTGGCTCTTTGGGCAGAAAATGTTTCGAAAAATTTAATTGTCTTAACTGCGAAAAACATCTTCTCAAACCGAAACACCACATATTAATGGATAAAACGGAGTTATTACTTTTAGATAAAAACTACGAGAATAAAACACTGACATCTGTAGGACTTACAGCGCCGACGGATGGAATGATAAATTTGTGTGATATCGGTATCACAGTTTTCAATGGATTATTTAAAAAAAATGTCTCATAGACGCAGTATTCGGTCCAAAATTAAAAATAAAATAATTGCAAAAATAAATAATGCAGACAATCAAGAAATATTCATTGATTAACCAGAATGCGGAAAACACAGAGAGTACATGATAGATTTATTAATAAAATGTAGTATATTTAAAAAATGTAAATGGGAATTACATTATAATTTTATTAATAAAAGAAGAAAATTAAAAATTGTACAGCATTTGAAAATTTTTAATATAATAATATAGTATTTTTTAACTTTTTGTATATATGTATATTTATTGTAGGTTTTTAATGTTTGTTTAACTTTTTGCATACATGAATGTTTATATCTATGTATATTTCTATGTATTTAGTTTTGTATATTCGTAAATGATTTATCTATTTTACTGAAATAATTTCCGTTCTTTTTATTACCAATTCCACTTAAAGTACCCATCAAACATTCTCCAAATTGATTTTTTGATTGTAAAAAGATTTTTTTATTTAATAATAATAATAACAACATTTATTTACGGCAATGCCTTTTTTACAAAAATCATAACAAGAAAGTAAAGTAAATAACATAAAAATAAAGTAATTAATTCTACAAGTATATATTAACATTCACTAATCAACAAACATAGATTTTGAAGATACGCTTATAAAAATCGGTAATAAGAGCCGACAAATCTATTAATTTTAGATGAAACTTAAATGTATTTAATGACGCATCAAATAATCTGAAATGAGGGGAGGAACAAACTAAATTACATGTTCGTATCATTCGATTAATGGAGTAGTACCTAGTATAGTTTGTACGCTATAAATCCTCGTTAAATATTTTGATGTGTCTTGTTTTAGACGGAATATTAAAGTTTAACTTACCCAATAACTCGCTACAACATATCAAACCGTGTATAATTTTGTACAATACACACAGGTCGACATATATACTCCTCTCATACAATGAGATCAATTGTAGCGAACACAACATGTAACTACGACTATAATCAACCCTTCTAATCCCATTTTTGAACGATATTGACGTAAGGAACTTGTTTTGGACTCGTTCAATTTGATTAATTTTATTATTATAATACGGAGAGCAAATACAAGAACCATATTCCAGCTGTGATCTTACCAACGTAATAAAAAGTAGTTTTCGAGTATTCACAGAAAAGTCCTTAGAAAAACGTGTAATGAAATCAAATGTCTGCAATGACTTGCAACATGTAGTATCAATATGCTTATAAAAGGTTAGTTTACAGTCAAATATTACTCCAAGATCTTTAATGTGTTTGACTGAAGGTAAGTCGTTCCCGTTGATGGAGTAAATATTTTTAGAAATTTGACCTCTACCGAAAGAAATTCACGAACACTTACCGAGGTTTAGAAACAAATCATTATCACTACACCATTCATAAATGTTATTTACGTCATCTTGTATGAATGTGACATCCGATTTATTTTTTATTTCACGAAAAATCTTCAAATCATCTGCGAATAGAAGGAAGTTGCAATGTTTTATGTATTTATTTATATCGTTAACAAATAACAGGAACAGTATTGGGCCACAGTGAGAACCTTGAGGAACCCCCGAAGTCACGTTAATAGCTCTGTAGGTGAAGTTATTAATTTTTACAAATTGTATCCTAGTATCCAGAAAACTACAAATCCATTTAGTTATCGATGATTCAAAGCCCATAACTTCCAATTTATATACATATTTATTTTATATATTTATATATATATTCCATAGATACCGTAGACCTCCCATAGCAGAAACCGTGTTGCTCATTCGATATTACATTCTTACAGGAAAACATCATTTGATCAGCAATAATTTTATCCAACAGTTTTGGTATTACAGACTGGATTGAAACCCCTCTATAGTTTGCAATATTCTCTCTGTCGCCACTCTTATAAATTGGTCGTATAAAACTATAATAAGAGAATATCGCATTAAAAATATCGGTAATAGTTATAATAAATTGATTTAAATTGACTGAATCGGAAGCATTGATATTCGAATTACTATTTACTTGATTCTCAGTGTATACACTTGAAAAAAACTCCGCAAATAGGTTTACACTACCTTCACCCGAGTTGCTGATTTTGTCATTAAAATACATACACTTGGGGTATCCTTCTGTTTTTCTAGATTCATTTACATAATTCCAGAATGATTTTGGGTTGTAGGAAATATTTAGTTCTATTTTATTTACATGTTGTGTGTACAATTGATCAGCGAGAGTTTTACATTTAGAACGATATGATTTAAACTGTTCATAATCCGAATGTTTACCACTACATTTATATTTACTGTGAGCTTTCTTTTTTAATTTAATCAAATGTATTAAAGTTTGGTTGAACCATTTTGGGTATGACGATGATTTGATGCGTCTAGTTGGAACAAAGTTATGGATAGCATACATACAAACATTATAGAATTTATCAACATCATCATTAACATTTACTGAATTTAGATACTCATTCCAGGATATATTTGATAAGAACATATTTATTTCAGAGTAGTTGGCAGCTTTAAAATCATATATGAAATCATTATAACAAAGGTCATCTATAAAATTATTGGTGTTAACAGAAAGAGTATATGATACATGGTGAAAAGAGTTATCAAAAAGAGGATCTACAGAAGCTGAAACCGAAATTTTAACAACGTTAGAAAAAATTAAATCTAAAAAGAAGCCACGATTGTTTGGTATAGAATTAATTTGTCTAAGGTCGTTGAATTCTAATTATTCGCTTAGTACTTGAGCATTTATACAATTATTATTCACCGATAAGATATTTTCGTTATTATAACTCCAAGAAGCATTTGGCAGATTAAAATCACCACAGAAAACAAACTGAAAATTAGGATAGATAACGCAGATTTGGTCAATAAGCTCACTATATTCCTCACAAATTGATGAATTTAAACCTGGTGGAATATACGCTGCTGAAATTATTATGTTATCACACACTTTGACACATATTTCCTCCAGGTTATGTGATATGTTCACAAGACTACTTTTGAGGTCCAGCCTCAAAATTGATGGTGATTTTAATCTGCCAAATGCTTCTTGGAGTTATAATAACGAAAATATCTTATCGGTGAATAATAATTGTATAAATGCTCAAGTACTAAGCGAATAATTAGAATTCAACGACCTTAGACAAATTAATTCTATACCAAACAATCGTGGCTTCTTTTTAGATTTAATTTTTTCTAACGTTGTTAAAATTTCGCAATCATGACACCACCACCACCATACGATCGTGTCTATACACGATAAAGTCACTTAGCTAAGTTGAAAAATCCAGCCAAATTTCAATTATAATTAATACATCATAATCACATACATTTATATTTAATTGTAAGTTGCGTAATTTGGAACGAATCCCACCGACATTTTGAAAAAACATTTTTAGTTTTTTGTTTTTGTGTTTACGTTAGAGCTTGTAACGGTTTTAACCCTCCTTTAGGGTACACCTCGGGTTAGTCCAGGTTCAGGTTTAATCAGAGTCCCTGTTAGTGCAGAAATAATGTAACAATATTTTGTAAAAAATAAAATGTATTCGTAAAATAATATAAAATAAAAATAATGTTAAGATATGCTATTAAATAAACAAAACGCAACCCTATGTACAACTAAATTCCAACTCTGGCTCGGTCTTCTTCTCCGTGCCGCTCCGGGTTCGGTTCTGGACCGTCAGGTGTCTCTATTAGGAGAAAATAAACCAATAATTATGCTGGTTTAAGTTTAAATAAACACAATAAGTAAATATGTACAATACATTTATATACAATTACAGGCCTCCTTACTGTAGCATTTATGGATAGCAGCAGTAGTAGGAAGGTCTGCCAACTTCCAGTGTTGGTTAGCGGTCGCTTATGCGTAGCAGACGCGCAAACTAACACGTTTCCGCTGCGGTAACAGTAGCACGCATATACGGATAATACAGCTCAGAGTGGGAACCGGAGAGCGCTTATACGTAGCTGAACTCCGGCCACTTCTGATTCAAACGGGATAGAGAGAGAACGCTTATACGTAGCTGAACTCCTCTACTACAGGTATTTGAATTCAACAGAGAGAGAACGCTTATGCATAGCAGAACTCCTCTGTGATTCAACGGAACAGGTACGGGTATTTGAATTCAACAGAGAGAGAACGCTTATACGTAGCAGGACTCTCCTGGAATTCAACGGAACGGGTACAGGTAATGCTATGTTCTAACGAGGAGGAATCGCTTATACCTAGCAGAAACCTCTCGGTACTCTAGCCGGTCTAATTTCAACTCGCTTATGCATAGCAGAGATGCAACTAGGAGGCTACTCTGGAAGATCGCTTATGCTTAGCTGAAATCCCAGCGCAGTCTGATTTCCATAGATTAAATTAGATTGATAACTCATAGGGGGCTCCACGTATCATGATTTTAGTTAACCGACCCACTCGATGAGACGGCGCTGCAATCGCAAATGACGTCATTGGGCGCGGGGAACGGGCGGGATTCTTGCTAAGCGGGGTGTGCGGTGCAAGGGATCATAACATTGAATGGTGGATGCGGTGCGGGGAACATCGCACGGTATTAAATTACCGTACGATGCGAAAAATACCAAAGACCTAATGAACATCTTAAATGTATATTTAAAAAGTTATTACAAATATATTTCGCTACATGTCAAAACCTAATTACATTTCACTTTTCATCAAAATGTCTGCAGTTCGTCAAAAAATGCATCTTAGAAATGAAATAAGAGGCATAAGGATGTTGGCGTAAGTAGTGTTCCATACAGTGAATTTTTCTTTAAGGTAAACATATGCATAAGCTGTAAATTTTCCAACATTCGTTGTTTTTCGAAAGAGTTCAATATAAAGCTCTAAACGAGTGTTTTCCACTCCCAGACTAAGCATGAAGTAAAATTTCGAGTTTAGAAAAGCCCCGTGAAAATTTGTCAAGGGTCGCGCAGCGACCCGAGACAAATTTTCTGGGCTTTTCTAAACTCGAAATTTTACTTCATGCGCCACGCGTATAAAACACTGAAATATTGTAAAATTTATGTATATTCTAATTTCACTTGAAATCTGTGTTTTATACGCGTGGCGCATGAAGTAAAATTTCGAGTTTAGAAAAGCCCAGAAAATTTGTCTCAGGTCGCTGCGCGACCCTCGACAAATTTTCACGGGGCTTTTCTAAACTCGAAATTTTACTTCATGCTTAGTCTGGGAGTGGAAAACACTCATTTAAAGCTTCAAATTGAACTTTAAAAAAAGCAAGGAATATCTAAAGATTTACAGAAAATAGGTTGAATTTGAAATACGTATACTTAAAAGAAAACTCCTTGTATGTATAAATACAAATAAAATATTTCCAGAAGAAAGTTATTGTTACTGCAAAAATGTTCAGCAAAAATATTAAAGGGAAGTATTTGGTATATAGTGAAACTTATTTCGTAAATCGGGAAATTTTTTGACTTATATTTGACAAGGTGAAAGATATTTGGGATATAGTGAATCTCATTTGATCAATGGTGAAATGCAATAGAAAAACCGTGTAATTAAATTTAAGACATTATTTTATGTTCTGGGATCGTACTTTGTGACTAGATGAAATTTCAGAATTGCTTGATCCAACAGCAACGGGAACATTCTCCATGGAAGTATGCTCCTAGCCCGGTGTGAAGAATATCTCCACGTCTGTGGTTGTTTCATGCATAGTACTTGAAAATCATTCACGAATGCTAGGAAGAAATAAAGAGAAATAATGTATACACACTGGTTTTAAATGTGTTTGACTGCAGATTTAATTAAAAGAATAGACAATGGCTTAAACACTTAAAATATTACATAAACTTACGGTTTTAATTATTAATGTTAACGCCCATCCCCAAAGATTAAGAATTGCTTAATCCAACAATAACGGGGATATACTCCATGAAAAAATGATCCTAGTTCAGTATGATGAAAATATCCACGACTGTGGATATTTAGTATACTTGAAGATCATCCACATGTACTAGGAAGAAATAAAAAGAAATAATGTAGTAACACCCTGGTTTTAAATTTGTTTGACTGTACACTTATTTAAAATACACAATAGGTTAAAATTTAAAAATATTTTACATACTTACGGTTGTAATTATTTATATTTATTGACGCTCATCTCGAGACGATTTCGTCTTATCAGCATTTTTGTGCCTTCAGATCTGACAGCTGTTGAATGAAAACGAGCCCACGTTAGAAATTGCGGAAAATTTGAAATTCCGACATATGCGCCCTCCCATAGAGTGGGTCGGTCAACTATATATGTGAACTTGTAGAATCATATGGAGTCGACTGGGTCTGCTGATTTCTGAGCGCTCCGGCAACTATTGTTATAGCCGGACCCATAAATCTATTAAATTAAAGACAGGCAACAAAGTGTTGCCAACTTATTGTAAATTTCAGGCATTATCTGTGAAATAGATAAATTAAAACAAAGACGTACACTTTCATAAAGTTAATAATATATAGATGGACTAGTATCGATTGCCAACCCATAAATCTCACATTTATCAGCTGTGACAATTGATGCAAGTAAAGTTCGTTACAAGCTAACAATTGATGGATGACCTTTTGAGTATTTAATAGTTAGATCATGTTCTCCGCTTTCTTTGCGTCGTTTTAGTTCATCTTTTAAGGCCATAAGATGATCGCGTTGTTTAGTCCTGTCGTTAGCAAAACGAACGTTCCCCGTGTCCATATCTCTCGAAACCTTGAGAAGACTGATAGCTGATTCACGAGTCTGAAAAGTCAATTTTATTGGTCTTGGCCCTGTCATTGGTTTACCGATACGGGTGACTTTCTGGGGACGGAAATCGGTAATTTTTGAGCCTATGATAGATTTTATAGCTGCTATATCCTTTTTATTTTCTCCTCTTTACTTCATGCGCCACTGGTACAAAACACTGACATTTTACGAAGTTTAAAACACACCGCTAAACTTTACATTGAATCACTGTTTTGTACGCGTGCTGCATGAAGTAAAATTTCGAGTTCAGAAAAGCCTGAAAATTTGGTTTGGCCGCTCCGCTCTTCGCGCTACGCGACCAAACCAAATTTTCAGGCTTTTCTAAACTCGAAATTTTACTTCATGCTTAACCTGGGAGTGGAAAACACTCGCTTAAAGCTTCAAATTGGATTCTTTTAATAAGCCGAGCGTAGGAAAATATGCAACGTATGCATATGGATACTTCAAAGAAAAAATCTTGTTATGAAAATGTTCGGTGTTACATAAAACTCTCTGTATGGTTTGAGCACTTTTTCATGTTTAGCTTAGTTTTTCTATATAACGTAGCTAATTTCACTTCACAGGTGTTTTTAATAAAGTTAATGCTTGTTGCGCTACACTCTTGACAGAACCGGATATTCAAATTTGCTGAAGAAAAACACTTTTTATGTTCTATCATCGGGGGATTATTACGGTCTTTGACTTTTGGAGTCAAACACTCCCGATCAAGACAAAATAAATAGTTTGGCCTTATGTCTGATTCGGTACCCCCCTGATTACCCGATTAACTCGTAATCAAGCACAATCACTTTATAATAAAATGCGTACTTACCCGATATATCCACTGGGTAGTCGGTCAGGAACCACTCACGAATTTACTTTACTCACTTATAAATTTGATATTTAAGGAATAATTGTTAATGAAAATTAATTAAAATATTTTTGTTTTTAAGTAAAAATATAAACAAAAATTTATTAATAACAATAAACAGAATAATTAATAACAAATATAATAGAAGTTGAAAAAGAAAATGAATAAAAAAAATATAAGTGAAATAATAGTAAAACAAAATAACGGCACACGAAAACAAACTTACTAATTCACATAGACTGGTGGTAACTCGATGTTGGTTTAAAGATAAGTACTTTGGAACTGAACTCTCAAAGCATCCCTCGCCGTTATATATGTTTGCCCAAAAATCGCATGCCCCACTACGATTTCTGGGCCGCGCTAACCATTCTTCGCCCGTGCGCCTTTAGGGGCGCGTCGAGGAACCCGAATTTCTGGACTTATGAAATATGTGCTGTGAATAATTCTTCTCCATGACAAATGCATTAACATGCGAGAGAAACTATTCCGCACACAAATAAATAAAATCGGGTTCAGGCGAAAAATGGTTAGTCGATTAAAACTTAATAATTAATTAATTTCTAAAAATAATTGAATATATATATATATATATATATATATACATACGCACATGCCCTTTGATACGCAAGTAACGTTGCATAATATTTACAGAAAAATGTACAGAAAAGTGTTTACGGAGAAGTGTTATTTTCCCATCACGACAGCTAGAAGTATTAAATTAAACAAAAATTAAAACATATAAGTTTTCCTCGTTAACTTATTTAAGTTGTGATTTATATCACATTAAAGGTCTTTCTCTCAGCTATTTAGTTGCGAATTTGGTTTATCGGTGTGATTCGCGGTTTTCCTATAAACCGCGAAAAGAGCTGGGGATTTTCCAGCCTATTGTTAGGCGAGTATTCCGTGCGCTTTGCGTCTTTGTTTTTCGGAATCGCACGCTTTTTGGAATACCCGTGCCAGATGTTGGCCCGGCCTTTTGGGCCAGGTAATCGGCTGCGTGTTTTCGCGCTGACCGATTTAAGCTTTTTACAGCCTATTGTAGGTAGCTGAGAGAAAGGACCAGTTGAGGATTATTGAACATTTCTTGAAACTTCTAGCTGGCATGAAGGGCGTTTCTGGTTTTATGGCTCTCCATAAACACAATTCTTGGAGACACGGATTTTACCAGTTTGCAAATAATAAAAATTGAATTATGGGGTGTAACAGAATTCTCGTTATCATCGTTTGGGGAAAAACGACGATAACAATTCGGCCCCGTCAAACTAGTAGAATCCGCGACTCGTCCTAAACTAAACATACAAAATATATACAAGATACGAGAACATATGTACAAAATATTAAAAATATACAAAAAAAATATACAAGAAAATGAATGAATTGGAAATAATACCATAATACCATAATTTTCTTCTTTGGGCGCCACAGTGGGTAGGTTTAGTAGTTGAAATTTTAAGACTGCCCATTGTCAGTCTACTTTGGGAAGCTCTTCATGTCCATGTTCGTGCACTTAAAGGGTTTACACAGTGTCACTAGATTCGGGAGAAGCGTCTATATCGCGGAAACTAGGCACTTACACTTGCGTTGGAGGGACCTGGGAGGGGATCGTCTTCATTGTCCGTGTCCCGGAGGGGTTCTGGATCCTGGGCATCATCTGAGGGTGCTGGTCTCATGTCATCCGCATGAACTCGAACCGTGCGTCCGCCTCTATTTATCAGATAGACGCGTCCATGGAAGTGTTGGGTGATCGTAAATGGTCCTAGCCATTTCGGAGCGAAACCTGCAGGATTTTCGGAATCACTTAGGGGATGATTACGAATAACCACTTGCTGTCCTCTGGTGAATTGCGCTGGACCATTCTGGTTATCGTAAAGGCGGATGTATTGACGTTGTCGCTCTCGAATGTCCTGCAAAATCTCCTCTCTTTCCTCTCCTCGGTCACGGTGATCGGCTGGGATTAGACGCTCTGCTGGACGGGGTAGATCATATCCCAACAGTGCTCGGGCTGGTGTGACTCCTGTTGCTGCATTTGTACGGGATCGTAACTCGAACAGAATGGGCTGTATATGATTAGCCCATTGTCTGGCGTCTTGTCCCTGCATCCGGATTCTTGGGCATTTTTTTATTTCTTGATTCTTCCGCTCGGTGGGATTGGCTTGGGGGTGGTATACTGGAGTGTAAAAAGCGTCCACTCCCCAGCTTTGGAGTTTCTCGCGCCATTGTCTAGCAGCAAACTGCGGTCCATTATCGCTGATCACTGCTCTAGGGAATCCGAAGCGATGGAAAACTTGTTCCTCTAGCAACTTGAGAATGTTGCTTGTGCGAGCTTGACCAACTGGAAATGCCTCAATCCATTTTGTAAATAGGTCGGTAACGACCAGGATTGACCTCTTCTTAGTACTTGTAGCAGGATATGGTCCCATCAAGTCTACTGCTACGGTGTCGAATGGTGCCATGGGGATCCGTGCTTTCATGGGCACCTTTCTCTGATTTCTTCCACGCTTCGTCGCAATGCAGATGAGGCATTTCTTTACGTAGTTCTTTACGTCTGTAGGCAATGCGTTCCAGAAATAGCGATTGCGGATACTACGTAAAGTTTCGTCACGGCCTGGATGGATTGCCTCATCGTGCATCGCGTGGAGAACTCTGGGAATGGCTGCGGTGGGAACGTAGAGGGTCCTGTCGACATCTTTGTTTGGTCGGCGGTAAAGACATCCATCTAGAGACTCCCAGTGATGACTGTATTCCTCCCAATCGGGGTGAGTTTGGTCGGACAGTAGCTGCAGGGTGTTTTGGCTATATTCATCGTGCTGCTGTGCTTCCATCACTGCTTGAATGAGCGGGACGCCAATCACGTTCAATTGAGGAGGTAGTATTTCCTCTAACTCTGGCAGATCACTGACAGACTGGTCTTCTGGATTGCGGCTCAGCAGGTCTGGCAGCTCGTTGGCTTCTCCGGGGCAGTGGCTGATTTCGAAGTCAAAACTCTGTAACAGTAGAGCCCATTTGGTTAATTTCGACTTTTGGTCTTTAAACTTGGCTAACCAAGTTAAAGCTCTACTGTCGGTAACTACGTTGAAGTGTTGGCCTTCGAGGAGAGGACGATATCTTCGGAGGGCCCACACAAGTGCTAGACACTCTTGTTCGTTTATATGATATCTCCTCTCGGTATCATTTAATTTAGCCGAATCAAACGATATAATCCTCCTTTCTCCTGTCTCACTGATCTGGAACAGGACAGCCGATATCCCTAGCTGCGATGCATCCGTCTGCACCGTATATGGAAGATCTGGGAGGGGTCGGTGCAGCTGCAGTGGTTTCTGGACTCGTTCTTTAAGGGCCTCAATCGCGTCTGTTGCTGCCTTTGTCCACTTGAACGGACGAGTAGTGGCGGTTAGGTCATTCAAAGGCGCGACGATGTTTGCAAAACCCTGTATATATTGTCTTATCCAGTTACACAGGCCTATAAACTTACGTAGCTGGCGTCGTGTCTTTGGGACGGGATGGTTCGCTATTTGGTCCAGATGTTTTCTCAATGGCTGTGTTCGGTCGTCATCCACCATGTGTCCCAAATATTCCAGAGATGTCTTCCCAAAAGCACATTTATCTACTCCCAGTCGTAGATCGAACTGATCCAGGCGTTCGAAAACCAGTGCCAGGTGCCTTATGTGTTCTTCGACTGTCTTGGAGAAGACGATGATGTCATCAAGATACACCATCGTGAATTCGTGTATCATTCCTGAAAGGACCTCTTGAGACATCAATCTCTGGAAGGTGGCGGGGGCATTTTTGAGACCGAAGGGCATTGCTCTAAATTGATAATGCCCACCATCTGGGGTAGAGAAAGCAGTGTAGGGCTTGGAGCTCTCTTCCATGGGTGTTTGCCAATATCCGCTTTTTAAATCAAGCGTCGAAAATACCTTGGCATCCCCCAAGTCACGCAATGTCTCTTGAATCACTGGCATTGGGGTCGGCTCTGATACTGTGATTTCGTTGACTTTTCTGTAGTCAATACAGAACCGACTGTTTCCATCCTTCTTGCTGACCAAGACGATGGGTGAAGCATACGGGCTCGTGCTTGGCTCGATGATTCCCTGGGCTAAGAGGTCCTCTACCTGTTTGTCGATGTCTTGTTTACGAGCGGCGTTGACGCGATACGGTCGAATCCTGACTGGTTTGGAGTTGGTGAGTCGTATTGTGTGTTCTGTTGTCCGGATCCGATGAGCGAATTGGTCCTTTGCTTTGAAAGTTCGTCCGAATCTTTCTACCAATTCCTTGAACAGCTGTGCTGCGGCTCCTCGGAAATCGTGGTCCGGTTCTGGAGGTGTATCCTCATCTACCTGGCTGCGTTGCTGAGTCCACCGTACAGTTTGTCGCAGTCCAGTACCCAGATGAATACAGCGTTTGCTGCAATCTATCACAGCGTCGTGTTTGATGAAGAATCCGATTCCTAGGATTACTTCATAACGTAGTCCGGGCATGACGAAGAAATCTTCTGAAAAATTCTGATTTCCCAGCTTAAAATGAAGATTACTTATGCCCGTAACTTCCGCAGTCATGTTTTCACCCGTTAACTTCGTTTTCGCTTGAAACGATCGGGTGCGATGAGTTATCCCAGGACGAATAAAATTTTGACTGGCTCCTAAATCCAGTAGGCACGATAATGTACGCTCGCCTACGATCAGTGGCAGGAGAACCAGTTGTGAGACGTGGTTTGAACACGTCTTCAAGGGGTTGACATCGTCTACGTTGAGCGTACTCTCAAGTGGCGACGTAGTGGACATGATGTTCCATTGAGTGGCGACGGTGAGTGGACGAGGATTCGGCGTCTTGCCATGTTTTTCGCCAAGGTGTGGTGTCCTTCCGGCATCCTTATTAGGGTGTCGGGACGTGTTGACATCCTGTTGTTTGTCCTCCCTTTGGGGGAGTCCATCGTCGCTGACGTCGTGGTGGAGGTGCTTATTGTCTCCGTTTTGGTGGAGGTGCCGGGATCCATTCGAGTTTCGAACGCGGCGCCTTGAATTATAGGTTTCCTGAGAGTGGTGAGGTTGGTTTTCCTTGAATCGTCGTCCTGGAGTCTTCTGGTGGCGGTTTACGGTGGCGGCAGGCGAACTGGATAAGTTGTTTAGCTCTTCTCCTGCCGCTGCTTGTCGTTTCCCTGAAGCTCGGGGCAATCAGAGTACCAGTGATTTCCTTTCTTGCATCTGTCACAGAAAGGCGGTTTGTATGGACGTTTCGGCATCTTATTCTGAGCTGCAGGGGAATGATGTTGGTACTTCTTTAGTTTTGAAGAATTTGTCTGCGATGATTTAAAATTCTTCTCGACGCGTTGATTTTTCCAAAAGTTGGCGGCTTGATCGTTCGACGTTTTCTTCTGTTTCTGTTGTTGTTGGGTGTAGTGGTTCTCTTTCCCAGGAGAAAAATTAACGACGGGCATTATATCCAGGTATGAAGTGGATAGAGCAGCGGCTTGGTCCAAAAAATCTGCTGTCGTCGTTGGTTTGAACAGAAGCGCATTTCGTAGGGTGGGTGAAGCTAAACGCCACAGTATTGTTGTTTTCAGCTCCTCGCTTGCTGATACCAAGTGTCGGTTAAACAGATTAAACTTCCTGAGGGCGAAGGAACCGGGTGTAGCATCTCCTTGGGGTTTTGAAGTTAGCTCTATTAGCTCATCGTGAGCAATTACGGCGGGGTTTATCGATTTAATAAATAGTGACTTGGCCTGTTCCCAAGTTACATCGCTGCTGAAGTATCCTCCATATTTTTCAATATCCTCCGCGTCCATCCTGCTCAATGCGTGTCGGTGCTTCTGTTCATCCGTGAAGTGTAGTCCCTTGAACTCGTCTTCTAATTCCACAACTAATCTTCTTGGATCGCGGCCGTCGAATTTCCGCTTTTCGTTGGATGTGGTAAGAAGGGATTGTCGCATAAGGGTCAGGAATTGCATATTTGGATTGGAGTTAATGTTAACAGGAGTTGCATTTCGTGGTGGGATGTTGGGATGAGACGGGATATTTTGGGGTTCGGGATCGGCGTGGAGGTCCGCATTGACGGTGATCTGTTGGGGCGGCTGCGGGTTGGCGGGTGGTGGAGTCGGTAGATCGCGCCTCCCGATCGAGTTTTCCTCGTCCATCCGCGTTCTCAACAGCGCTTGAGTTATCTCTAACTGCTTCCGTAGGTCGGATATTTCCCTGGCAGCCTGCTCCTGCTGCTTTTGCATCCTCTTCCTCCAGACATCCGGATCGGTTTCATCCTCTTCCCGTTGCCTGCGGATGGCTTCCTTCTGTTTGAGAAGCATCTGAATCAGGTTGTCCACGTCCTCCTCGTTTTGAGGAAGTGAATTTCGGGATTCAGGACGTCCCATGATAACCGCAGCCTGGGTATTCGAGGTATTTAAAACGGTGTCGTCGGCAGTGGATTGGTTAAATATCTCGGCCCCGCTGAGGATGTTGTCCAGGTTTGATGTCTCGGATCGGAGTGACATGGGGTGTTTGCTCATTATACTTGTAACAAATGAATTAACGACACAAAGAAAATTAATTTACCAAAAATGTACTCCGCGGCCCCGTCGAGTCACCAAGTGCACCTAAATAGTTAGCAATTTGCCAATTAAATTATTTATACACTCCTATGAAAAATGTGGGAGTTACAAAAATATAAATAATTAAATAAAAATTAATTTCTCGTTCGGCAGTTCCTGGATTCAGTTGTGCTGAAAATTAATATTATTATATGTAATAAAGTGATTGTGTTGTTTGTTTATTATTAAAATTTAATAGTACGTTTTCTAAATGAAAATAAGGCCAAAAAGGGTTAAAATTATATCAGGGTCGTGAGGAAATCTATTTCAATAATTTCAAGTCTAGCAAAACCCAGATTTGTAAATAACAAAAGCAATATGGATTCTGACTCTTAAATATTGAAATTAAAAAAAACTGAGCGGCAATTATAAAGCTAAATTGACGAAATTAAATTTAAAAAAAAAAAAAAAAATTACGTTAGTTGTAAAAAAATTAATCACTTAATTATTCACTCAATTTGTTAATTTAGCTAACAAAAATTGACGTTGGGAGAAAATTATTATTAATAATTGCCAAAAAAATGAAAAAAATGACGTTAAATAAAAAAAATTATTAATTATAATAATACAAAAATGAGTGCCAATTATCAATAATAAAATTTGACTAAAAAAAAAAAAAAAATGAACGTTGGCGTCAATTATCAACGATGATTGCCTTAAAAGAAATCACGTTGAGCTCTAAGTATCAAAAATAATTGCCTAAAAAAAACACGTTGGGCGCCAATTATCATCGGGGGATTATTACGGTCTTTGACTTTTGGAGTCAAACACTCCCGATCAAGACAAAATAAATAGTTTGGCCTTATGTCTGATTGGGTACCCCCCTGATTACCCGATTAACTCGTAATCAAGCACAATCACTTTATAATAAAATGCGTACTTACCCGATATATCCACTGGGTAGTCGGTCAGGAACCACTCACGAATTTACTTTACTCACTTATAAATTTGATATTTAAGGAATAATTGTTAATGAAAATTAATTAAAATATTTTTGTTTTTAAGTAAAAATATAAACAAAAATTTATTAATAACAATAAACAGAATAATTAATAACAAATATAATAGAAGTTGAAAAAGAAAATGAATAAAAAAAATATAAGTGAAATAATAGTAAAACAAAATAACGGCACACGAAAACAAACTTACTAATTCACATAGACTGGTGGTAACTCGATGTTGGTTTAAAGATAAGTACTTTGGAACTGAACTCTCAAAGCATCCCTCGCCGTTATATATGTTTGCCCAAAAATCGCATGCCCCACTACGATTTCTGGGCCGCGCTAACCATTCTTCGCCCGTGCGCCTTTAGGGGCGCGTCGAGGAACCCGAATTTCTGGACTTATGAAATATGTGCTGTGAATAATTCTTCTCCATGACAAATGCATTAACATGCGAGAGAAACTATTCCGCACACAAATAAATAAAATCGGGTTCAGGCGAAAAATGGTTAGTCGATTAAAACTTAATAATTAATTAATTTCTAAAAATAATTGAATATATATATATATATATATATATATACATACGCACATGCCCTTTGATACGCAAGTAACGTTGCATAATATTTACAGAAAAATGTACAGAAAAGTGTTTACGGAGAAGTGTTATTTTCCCATCACGACAGCTAGAAGTATTAAATTAAACAAAAATTAAAACATATAAGTTTTCCTCGTTAACTTATTTAAGTTGTGATTTATATCACATTAAAGGTCTTTCTCTCAGCTATTTAGTTGCGAATTTGGTTTATCGGTGTGATTCGCGGTTTTCCTATAAACCGCGAAAAGAGCTGGGGATTTTCCAGCCTATTGTTAGGCGAGTATTCCGTGCGCTTTGCGTCTTTGTTTTTCGGAATCGCACGCTTTTTGGAATACCCGTGCCAGATGTTGGCCCGGCCTTTTGGGCCAGGTAATCGGCTGCGTGTTTTCGCGCTGACCGATTTAAGCTTTTTACAGCCTATTGTAGGTAGCTGAGAGAAAGGACCAGTTGAGGATTATTGAACATTTCTTGAAACTTCTAGCTGGCATGAAGGGCGTTTCTGGTTTTATGGCTCTCCATAAACACAATTCTTGGAGACACGGATTTTACCAGTTTGCAAATAATAAAAATTGAATTATGGGGTGTAACAGAATTCTCGTTATCATCGTTTGGGGAAAAACGACGATAACAGTTCTATTATTTTATTTTCAGTTTCCTGACACGTGTTTCGATCTTTACAGATCATTATCAAAGGTTATACTAAATTATATATGAAAAAGTATACAATATATATATATACAGGGTGTCCCATTTTAATCCGCCAGTAGCGATAATTCTGAAACATTGCATTGAATCAAAAAGTGTTCCAAATGAAAAGTTAATGGTTCTGAGGGGGACATCTGATGCCGTAGACTTTGCCCCCCAGCCCCCAAGGGGGGCGGGAACAGGGGGCAACTTTAAAATCTTAAATGGAAACCCCTATTTTTTATTGCAGATTCTGATAGAGGGTTAAAAGGTATGTAAGTTTTATCCGAAACATTTTTTTTATTGGTCGAGAGATGGCGCTGCAAATGTAAAAGTTAGGTTTTTTGTCAATTAAATTGCGAAAATCGTCACGTAATTAACTGTTATTATTACTTAAAACTTACTCACAACCTTACAAGGTTGTTTTTTTTCAGATTGTTTTGTTTACATTCAAAAAATATTTCTTGGATTTGTTTTATTTTCGTTCCTTTTTTAAATTTAGTTTTTAAAAATGAGTTCAGTACGCAAAGCCAAGTCGTTGAGTAATCATGGACTACTCACTGACCGAAATTGTGGACATCCTAAAAGTCATTGGAGAGTCGCTGAACAATTACACCAATGCAGTAGAACTGTATCGCCAAAGATTCCCGGATCGTCGGTGTCCGTCTCGCAGTACAATGCGAGGGCTGGAAGAACGTTTGCGCCAAGGTCACCTACAACGACACTGACCTCGAGCGAATCTTGTGGATGACGACCCCCGCACCATCGCCATACTTGGAGCTGTACACCTCAATCCGCATATCAGTCTCCGAGAAATCCAGGCAGAAATCGGCATACCGAAATCGACGGCTCAACGGTTACTCCGCGCGGCAAAGTTCCATCCGTATCACATCATGCGCGTTCAAGAACTTCATGGAAATGATTTCGCCAATCGTGTGGGTTTCTGCAACTAGGCTTTGCAGCAGATCGACCGCGACCGTTTATTCTTCCATCGAGTCCTGTTCTCCGACGAGTGCACTTTCCAGAGTACCGGATTCGTCAACATCCACAATGCCCATTATTGGAGTGCTGAAAACACAAGTTCGACAAGTGAACGCACAGCAGCGATGGAGTGTCAACGTGTGGTGTGGACTTCTCGGCTCGCAGATAATCGGACCATTCTTCTTCGACAGGACGTTAAATGGCGCGAGGTACCTGGAATTTCTCCAGAACGATCTTCCTGTGCTGCTAGAAGAAGTCGATTTGCGTACCCGGAGGACGATGTGGTTCCAGCAGGACGGTGCCCCACCACACTACGCTCGTGCGGTTCGACAACAATTGGATGAGCTGTTTCCAGCGCAATGGATTGGTCGCGGAGGACCTATTGTTTGGCCACCCCGATCTCCGGACTTGACATCGCTTGATTTCTTCCTTTGGGGTTACCTGAAAGACATCGTCTTCCGCGATCCTCCAACCACGCGCGAGAACATGATGGTGCGGATAACTAATGCCGTCATGAAATATCTCCAAATACGTTGCGGGCGTGCGTGGAGAATTTCGCCAAACGAATACGATTGTGTCGAGACCATCAGGAACACAATTTCGAGCAGTTCTTGTGAATTGCAACGGCGACGAACTCACACACGTGGGGGGCCCGGTCAAACACTGTTTGAAAAAAAATGACATTCTTTTTTGAATTATTTTACCATTATTTAATTTGAAAAAGAAGTACTCAAGCTATTTTTGAGTACTTTACGTCTTTGTAGGGGGGGGGGGGGGGGGGGTAGTATTTGGGGAGGCTGAGAAAAAAACAACCTTGTAAGGTTGTGAGTAAGTTTTAAGTAATAATAACAGTTAATAACGTGACGATTTTCGCAATTTAATTGACAAAAAACCTAACTTTTACATTTGCAGCGCCATCTCTCGACCAATAAAAAAATTTTTTTCGGATAAAACATACATACTTTTTAACCCTCTATCATGGGGTTTCCATTCATGATTTTAAAGTTGCCCCCTATTCCCGCCCCCCTTGGGGGGCTGGGGGGCAAAGTCTACGGCATCAGATGTCCCCCTCAGAACCATTAACTTTTCATTTGGAACACTTTTTGATTCAATGCAATGTTTCAGAATTATCGCTACTGGCGGATTAAAATGGGACACCCTGTATATGTTGTGGTTAATTGTGGAAAAGTCCCGCGATAATGATGTTGTCGGCCTGGATTAGCTCATGCTGGTTATTTAGCAGATTATCCCCGTTTGTGATGGCTCGCTTAACAGTTCACTTTCAATGGTGCGCGATATAAAATTTCCTGAAACACTGTGTTTACTCATGCCAAAATACTTTAGCAACCCTTCACTTTTAGCAGCCCTCGCTCGCTTCGTTCGCTCTACCTGCTAAAAGCGGTGGGTTGCTAAAGTCTATTTTTGGCCCTCAATGCACTATATACTATTTTAAAACAATATTTTACGATGAGGACAATTTAAATGCGGTTTATATCTAATGAAATCATTATAGTTAAACGCTACGTAATTTCCACTAGATGCATACAAACGCGATACTAACCTTTAGTTTAGTTTAGTTTATTGACGGATAATCTCCTATTACAAAAATATACACAAAAGAAAGAGTATCAGTAAACAATAACCTTAAGAATGCACATTTAAACTTAATAATATTTAACAATAATTATAAGAAAAACTAGATAAGTAAAACAGGTAATTTAAATAGAATAAATAGAAATAGAAAAAATGGGAAAAATGGAGTTAATAATAATATACTAAAAATAAAATTAAAGAAATAATATAACGATAATAAAGTATAAAGACTCAGTATTACAAACAAATATTTAAATCAATAAGCCGCAAACGATTATTAAATCTAATAATCGAGTCATCAAATATATCAAAATTAGGATTTGAATTTAAAATGTTACAATATTTCATAATTCTATTTATAGGACTATGCATTGCATAATTAGTGGTATGCGGCATTAAGCGAAACAATACTTTGGATCGTGCAATCTTTGTGGAACAAAAGTTAAAGTTTAAATTAGATAACAACACACTACAATCAACAAAACCATTAATTAATTTAAAGCCATATGATACATCATATATAATCCGCCTATACTTTAAAGATGTTAAATTTAAAGTTTGTAACATATTTGAATGACTAAAATAGATGTAAGATATTCCTAACTTGAATGACATCATTCTCAAACATTTATTTTGCACAGCTTCTATCTTGTTAGAGTGTATAGCGTAGAACGGATTCCAAATTATCAAGCCATATTCAAGTTGACATCTTACTAATGTGATATATAAAAGTTTAATAGTTTGAATTGAAAAATTAAAAGAATATCTACTTATTGTTGTTTTAAAAGCTCTGTTCGAAATTGAAATAATATGAGATGAAAAGGTCAATCTACAGTCAAAAATGGTCCCTAAATCCCTAACTTCATCAACACATCTAAGTTCAGAGTATTGAATGGTGTAGGTAAATTTAAACAATTTACAACGACTAAACGAAATTGATAAACATTTTTTAATATTTAAATTAAGTTTATTTACACTACACCAAGTTGTAATGTTATTAATGTCATTTTGAAGTGCAATACTATCATAAGCACTCCGTATTATTGAGAACAATTTCAAATCATCAGCAAACATAAGAAATTTAGAAAAGCGGATACACTGGCTGATATCATTAATAAAAAGTAAAAAAAAAATGGGCCCGCAGTGAGAACCTTGAGGTACCCCTGACGTAACTAAAATCACATTAGATAAGAAGTTGTCAATTTTCACATACTGCCTACGATATGAAAGAAAGCTTTTAAACCATTGAACTACTATTTCGCTAAAGCCAAACCCCGATAATTTGTTTAGTAATAACTTATGGTTAATACGATCGAAGGCCTTAGAAAAATCAGTATAAATAGCGTCTACTTGGTATCCTTTCTTTAACGAGTTTAACAAATAACATTGGTATCACAATAAATTACTAATTGTAGATTTTCCCTCCAAAAAAACATGTTATTTATCACAAATAGTATGCCTACAAGCCCACATTACTTGCTTTAATACGAAGTAATCTAATATTTTTGGTAAAGTAGACTATATTGTTATACCTCTGTAATTTTTTATGTTTGCTCTATCACCGTCCTTATGGAGTGGATTAATAAATGAATCTTTCCACAAGTCGGGAACTGTTCCAGTATCCAACGACCTACTAAAGAGAATGTGGATAGGTGAAGTTAGAGTGAACAGACATCTTTTCAAGAAATATGGAGGCAAACTATCAGGTCCAGCTGTACAAGAATCATGCAGGGTAGATAAATAATTAAAAATGTCAGCAATATTAACAACTATTGAGGTAAAGGAAATAGCATTATTATTATTGCAAATGTTCATAATTGAAGGCGTGTCATCACTACAAAAAACAGTAGAAAAATAACGTGCAAATAGGTTTACACAATCATCACCATTATCACTAATATTCTTTTCATAAAACATTTGCTTTGGAAAACCGCGTATTTTTGTACATTCATTTTTCATAACTCCAAAAATGTTTTGGATTATATCCAATACTTTCTTCAGTATTTATCATATACTGTTTATAAAGTGACTGACTTAAATTAGCACATTGAGTTCTCAGTATTTTAAACATACTTTATATGCAGCTTGTGCCTTTTTTTAGAAAACACCAACTGTATTAATTCAGTATTAAATCACCTTGGAAACGAGGAGGTTTTTCTGCGTTTTACAGGGACATCTGTAACGGTTCGACCCTAGTTATTATACAAATTTATAATTTGTATTATTATTTACGTTGTGTTGTGTGTGTAGTAACCCTTTTATTTATTTACCAGGTTCGTTGTTTGTGTCAATATGCAATATCGTAAATACTGTGTCTTTCTTTCCTTTTAATAGGACTAGAAGGATGTGTGGACAATAAATAAAACAGGATATGAGCTTAACGTATGCAAAGTTTATTGACCTTTTATGACATTTCTAATGAATTGTTATGTCTTGTATTATTTATATTCACAATGTATGTTATCCAATGTTTGTGCTTAGAAGCCATGTGCATTTAGTTAAACTCAAAAAAATGTATGACTCTACTTGTGGGAGCAAAATTAACTAGCTCCTGCATTTGCATTACGAGATGGGAAACCCACAAAAACCATCCCGGAGTTGTTAGCGAAGCATATGTAATATAATCATGTTACCTTATCTTGTGCATTCGACAATTGATATAAACTGCTACTTCTTTTTGATTGCATACAAATGAACATGTTGTGCATAATTATTGGGCTTATGGTCCCTTTTTCGTCCCTTATATTTCTTTGTGCATAATTTGTACGATCTGACTTACTTTTGCGTATTTGCAAAAGAGCCTGCTAAACAAATTAGTTTATCTTTGTTTTTGTGTATAATTTGTACGATCCGACTTACTTTTGCGTATTTGCAAAAGAGCCTGCGGAACAAATTAGTTTATCTTTCTTTGTGTATAATTTGTACGATCCGACTTACTTTTGCGTATTTGCAAAAGAGCCTGCGAAACAAATTAGTTTTATTTGGCTGGACAATTTCATTTGGAACAATGCTCACTTGTATTTATAATTACTTCGACTTTTTGAACTTACACCGTTCTACTTCTACTCTCAATACAGCACTTAACTCTTTTTTATCAACATTACTTTACCAACTCACATCCCACTGAAACTTCCTATTCTCAACTATACCCATTTACATTCAAATACTGACTCTTCTCGTCCCTGTCCCAAAACTAACTGTCCACCCGACTGCCTGACTGAATCTCTCTCCGGCGATTTCTTCGAAATATTGGAGGTGGAAATCTCCGTTCCTCGGGATTTCAGCGCGCACGCATCTTCCCGGATTCCCCTCTCGCCCACAAGCTAAATCCCGAACCCTTTTGCTGAGCTGTCTTTATTCTTTATAATTCGTCAAAAATTTTCATTCCCACGCGTAATCATCTAAATAATTTCGAGTGTGTCTAGCTTGCCTATCCACATATTTAAAATAAACAAACTGAATGACTCTCCCCTTATGCCATTGAACTCGATTCATAATAATAATAATGATAATTTTCTTTATACATTTTAGACGAAAATAATATTTGCACATGACCACCCTTTGACCCATTACACATGTAAGTTCAACCCCATATTCATAATGTCATAAAAATGTTTTAAGGAAGTATTTATATCAGAATCAGATAAAATAAATTGCCAATCTATGGATGCAAAAAATGTGTTTAAGGAGTTATAATCAGCTAATTTAAAGTCATAATAAAATTCATTACTATATAGACGTTCAACATCTGGAGAAATTTTAATTATAAAAGAATACGAAATGTGATGATAACTATCACCAAATAATGCATCGAAGGACTTGGAAATATTTAAATCATTAATATTTGACAGAACTAAATCTAAAAATATATCACGAGGATTTGGGATGAAATTCATCTGTTTTAAACTATTGAATGCCAGGCAGTCTCGCAAACACTGCTCACAACTCGATATATTCACATTTTCTTCATATACGTCAGAAAGCGCACTGCGAATATTATAATCACCGCAGAATACATATTTCAAATTAGGGTTTTCCAAACATATTTGATCTAACGAAATAGTATGCGATTCATATAATGAAACATGAGAATTGGGTGGTATGTAAGTAGCACCAATAACAAACTTATTACAAATTTTAACAAAAACTTGTTCAATATTTTTACACGCAGGTTCTAATTTAACACAATTTAAAGAGATTTAACAGCTACGAGAACACCCCCACCTCTGGATTTACTACTTGTTAAAGCTGATCTGTCAATTCTGAATATATTAAAGTTGTTAAGTTTTAGCTCAACATCGTCAATCGAATTGTCAAGCCAAGTTTCAATAATTACAATTACATCAAATACAGAACAATTCACTAAATTATGCAACAAATTAAGTTTTGACTTTAGACCACCAACATTTTGAAAGAATACATTCAGTTTTTTGTATTCCTTTGGATCACTTCACCATTAACATTTATATTAACATTCGCATCACCATTAACATTTCTAGAACCACCTGCAGAAACGATCACTGGATTACCACGAACGTACTTGATGATTAGGTCAGGTTCACCATTCAACTTACGCCTGCTTAATTCAAGATTTAAGGATTTTAAGTGATCACGCTGGTTTTGTGTTAGATCCGTCTTAAAATAAAATGCTTTCTTCGGCAGTAATCGGGAGGCGTTTAATAAATCCACCGCAGATTGACGATCATTAAAACAAAATTTCAGGGGTCTAGGTTTATTAGTTTCTTTGCCTATTCTAAATAATGTTTTAGGTGCAAACAAAACTGCAGGTTCAAATAACCCTCGCAAGGCATCTTTATCTTTTTGTATTTTTGTATTAGCTGGCCCAGTTAATTCCGGAAGATTAAAAAGCATTACATTCATGGATCTGCGACGACGTTCCTCAACTTCCTGTATAACATCTTCCTGACTGAAATTTATATTTACGGAATTTGAAGATTTTGAAGATTTAGTACTTTTTTCTAGATTCGAAATACGCTGGTCCAAATCACTGTATTTAGAATTTATCATTAGAAGAATCTCATCTCTAAATTTAGCAAAGTGCTCTTCTAAGGTTTTATTAAATATATCGAAAGTTAAATCATTACAAGATTCTAAAGTAGTAGAGGCATCAAGCTTAATACATTTAGCACAAAACCATTTCAAATTTATGTTCTTATAATTGACAAATCAGCATCCTTTAAATCTGTACATCTTAAGTGTATAAATTTACGATTTTTCCTGAGCATTTGATAGAAGGAGTATTCGGTGTAATAGCCTGATCACATAATCCACATTTATTAAGGGGATTATCGCAGTGTAACACGCCGATCGTGTTGGAAAGACCCACATAGTTTAGAGTAGCTCATCCGATGCCAAATTTACCGGACAAGTGGGGCGAATACAGTCAGAGAGAAAAGCGGCAGTTCGCTGTGCATTTGTGCATTGCTCCTTGGCATGGACGGATAGGGTCTCGCGTCGCTTGGAATAGACGAAAAAAAGCGCTTAAAAATACGAATCGAAGGAAAGTGTCGATTAGTATTATTTAAACACGCTGATAATACATACAAGCTATGTATTGTTTTCAATTCGTTAGAAAGCGATCCTGTGTTATTTTTCGGTATTTACAAAACCGATGATTCTTATTCTTGTCATTATAACTCATTATTTTTACTTTTAAGACTCGTTTCGACAGCTGAACAAACTATGTGTTTTATTTTATTAAATTAGAGATTATTTCTTAAAAATATAATAATAAAATAATTTATGTTCATAAGCTCCTTGTGAATATTTATATGCCGGATATATATGAAAAAAAAAACGGAACATAGGATTTTTAATGATATTTTTTATATAGGAATATTATCTTTGATAACTCCTATTGCCATGAAAATAATGTGTATTCATTTGGCCTCTGCCAAATTGGGTAAATACCCCAGATTTTGGGGAGAATTTCAATTTTTATTTTATCCAATATTCTAGTTTTTATGAATGCAACAAATAAATAATAGATTGAAAATAAATAAAAGGACAGCTGCCCTGTTTTTTTTATAATTAGTACAGGGTTTACAAAATGATGATGTGTATAAATAGAGGATTGCAATAACATTCAATTACAATTCATTTATTCCTTATTTACTTACTATCAAAATATGACTCATCATAAATCAGCCAAATCGGAAATAAAATATATTGGGTTCGGTGCAATGTTGAGCAAGAAGCTTGTTATTTGAAATGCATTATAATAACTACATTATTATTATAGTTCTATTTTTTCTAAAATAATTAACAATGAATATGCACGCAGTTAAACCCTACATTTTTTTTAAACATTCGTCAAACATATATTACGTGTGCTCAGTAAAAACTAGTTGATTTGTAACATTAATCTACGACAACGTCATATTGGTGACGTTATTCTTACTATTCTTATAGTTTTGATATCATTGATTCGTTGATGAAGTCGCAGTTGGTTCAAATAGGTCCGATTGCTAGAAACTTTACAATTTACTTTAATAGTTTTATTGCGAGAAGTTTAATGGCGTTTAACAACTGCTTTAACAACGACAGATTTAAGACGAAATAATGATTTGAACAAGACTGATTGTTATTCGATTGTTTCTGCTTATTGATCAGCTTAAAAAACTTTAAAAATAATTTAATAATACCGACACTGTCAAATAATTAGGAAAGCCAATATTAAAGGTATATTACACATCTTTATTTAAATTAGTGAAACATTTCGTGTTTTCTATATTTGTGTACATGCAGTATAAAAAAATACTTATTCCATTAGTAGTCAGAAAGCATAAAAATAAAACACTAGTACAATAAAATATCGATTATAATTGGGAAATATTAATTTTACGAGAATAAATGCTAACGACGCGAGCCGTTTTTGTTAACTATGATTGAGAAATGAAAATAAAAACAAACGCGAAGCCGCGCAGCGTTCACCGGCCCAGGGATAAGGCCCGCCGCATATTAACCACAGCGCAGGGGCAGCAGAGACGTAGGAAAATCTGTGATGCTGAGCGGGCTGTGCTGCTGAGCGGGCTGTGCTGCGCCTCCGAGGCATCAGCGCATATTGAGCACAGTATCTCCGGCGCAGTCTCGCAGAGTTCAGTTTCGTTGCAATGGAATCAGAATCAGATGAAGAAAACTTACAATATATATCTTCACTATTTCTTAAAAAACGGAAGAGAGGAAAAACAATCGCGTTTTTAAGAAAACGGGAGACGCATGGCGAATTTAATACTTTAAGTGAGATTCCCGACGATCTATTCAAATCGTCATTTCGAGTAACAAGAAAACAATTTGGTGAAATTCATACATTAATTAAAGATTACATTAGTGGGAAGGAATGTAATGCTCAAAGGCCTATTACAAGTGAGGAAAAACTAGCCATATGTTTAAGGTAAGTAAGTGAATTAACACATAAAATGCATTTTTTAGAAAAAATCATGTACCTGATTTTAGTTCAAATTTAAAAAACGTTCTTTTAGTGAGAACTAGTGTTGAGATAAACAGTTAACTAACTAATAATAGTTATTATTATTAAATACCGATAAATTTAACAAGTTTCGGTGAATAAAATAATATATAGGTACATCTATAGTTAAATATTTTTTCTTTTGGAAATATAAAAACAATAATGCAATGCACATTTCATAAAATTTTGATAATAATACTTGCTCTAGAATATATAAATAATATAAATTGTTATTAAAAATATAGAAAAAATGAATGAATTCCGAAATATTATTTTTTCTATAAATGTTTTCAAAATTTCTAAAAAAGGCTTAAAGCGATTTTTGTTTTATCACATACTTTAAATTTTTATGTATGTTTTTAATTTTCAAAATTTCAAAAAATAAAAATGACACAGTTGACGTGGTTTCACTATATTTATTTTACATATTTTAATTTATAACTCAGTAAAGGCATTTTGCGTTGTTTCGTCCTGGTGCAGGATATGATTAGATTCTAGTGAATGATTAGAAAACGAACTAGAATTTTGTTTTAATCTGAATTCCCGAAAATGTTCTTCAAAACATTTCTCCAAATTTCTAATTGTTTGTCCTATATATATTTTATTACATTCGGGACATGTTAATTTATACACCCCAGATTTTTTTATATTCTTTAAAAAGATATAATTAATGGTGCCTGTGCACTAATGTTATATATTTCACCTAGCAAAATTAAATTTAGTTACGTGGGTATAAAGAATTAAAAGCCAATTCTGTACTTCTAGAAACAATAAAGTCCTTACCATTTTCCATATTAAGTTCTTTTGCAAGTTCTACCCAAAGAACATCTTTTAATTTCGTCCTCATATAATCCGGGTGGCACGTATCGTACAATACCGCATGAGATTCCACTAATACAATTAAATTCTCCATACTATTTTTTTTTGAGTGCGCTGCTCTGGCGCCACTCCGTGATCTGTGAAATACACACGTGCTATGTACAGAGGACGCAGGAAACTGTGTTGCAAACACAAACGCGCGGAGGGAAGACAGAGCCTCTGTCTCGGCTGCGCCTATGCTGTGGTCAATTTGCGGCGCTGCATAAGAACGTGTGGTTTACAGATTTCTCTGTGCCTGCGCTACGTCTCTGCTGCCTCTGCGCTGCGCTCAATATGCGGCGGGGCTAAACGCTGGCCGCATGCTGCTCGCCCCTCCAATAATTGTGCAGATGAGTGTACAACGCGTTCAACTAAGAGAAGATCCGCAAGGCGGCGGTATTTTACGGTCTTATTTTTTAAGATTTTTATTTTAACCTGACTCGGGCATGAGCTATCGCATGCTTATGAAATGTTCACATTATATTCCTTATAGTATAAACTAGTAAGATATGGGAATATTTTTTTTTTTAATTTTGAAAAATATAACATTATTTTTTTCATACCTCTGAAAGCAAATTGTTAAGAAAAAAGTACTTCGATATTTTACTAGATAATTGAGCTTAATATACGCTGTCAAAATTTCAACTTTCTAGGATCTTTAGTTTTTAAATAAACCTAACATTAAATTTCAGACCAATGTTATATTCCCCTTAACCATTGTAAATGTGAAATAATGTAACAAGAATTCAATTAATTATAAGGAATGAACAAGGGTTACACGCTTCACACTACGGTGTCGATCGTAGTGACTAACAAAACAAACAAAAAAACAAATAGGAAAGTAGACCTCGGTAAAAATGTAGGTTACAAAAAAAGGGCTAGAAACAGTAGGTAATCAAGGAAGTGTGTATAAAGTTGCATATAATATAATTAATTTATACTAATCCAACATCAGTGTGAAATAATCATTCATTGTTGTCATTGAAGGGGTTATCGAGACACAAAAAAACGAAATGCGCTCAAGGATAAATTAGTCATGCTATCAATTAACGCGAAAATCAATAATTCATTCATTCGACTGCAGATTCCTGGAGAATGAAATACGGCACTTAAAATATTATTTCACTGATAGTTGTAATCTCTGAATATAATGCAATGGTTAAAATTGTACCTTAAGAAACTCATTATAAGCACAGGAAAACACAGAAATACCGAGGAGCACAAACAGGCATGTATATTGCTCACTTGTTCACACACACATTTCGTATTAATAGAACCAAATCTACAGGCTATTAGTTAGTTTTAAACTATTGATAAAATTAACCTGGCAACATTGTATATTTTTGTGTTGTCAACTTTATTGTAATTAAGTAATTGAGTGGTTGTTACACTGTTTTTTTTATTTTAAATGAAAATGTATTTCTTCTGCAAATTCATTTTAGTGAAATTCACTTCTAACGAGTGTCTTTTACTCCTTAAATAAACATGGGGTAAAATTTCAAGTTTAGGAAAGCCTGAAAATTTGGTTTTGTTGCTCCGCTTCGCGGATTTTCATGTTTTTCTAAACTCGAAATTTTACCTCATATGTCACGCGTGTAAAGCAGTGATTTCAACTGAAGGTTAAAATATTGATCAGGTATGTAGATTTATGATTTATAATAGTATAATTTTAAATAAATTCTAACTAACCCTATACTCTTATGACAATTGAAGTTATGTATAAAGCTTGTATTATACACTATTTTCTTGTACAAGAAAATAGTATACTATTTTCTATTATGGTGTAATACAAAAAATATGACCAAACGCGAATCTTGTACAGTTTTGTATAATAGAAATAGGACATGTTCTATTTGGTACACCATGATAGAAAATAGGATACTATTTTCTTGTACAAGAAAATAGTGTCGCCTAATACAAGCTTAAGAGGTAAATTGATTGTGAGTTACGTGAAGATCAAATTAATTTAACGAATAAAGCACTAATAACCTTTCTTCACACTTTTATATGAATTACCAAATGTACATTTCGGACACAAAGTGACCATTATCAATGGATTAATCCATGTTAATCCATTGATAATGGTCACTTTGTGTCGGAAATGTACATTTGGTAATTCAAATAAAAGTGTGAAGAAAGGTTATTAGTGCTTTATTCGTTAAAGCTTGAGGGATCTTGTTTCTTATACTAGGGGTATTAAATTATTAGTTGTAATCTAACAATAGTAATCTACTAAAACATTTTAATAATTCGAAAATGTTAATATCATCCTTAGAATCGCGTAAGTGCTGTATACTGAAGTATTTCACTTGTTAATTGGTTAAAGACCATTTCACATTAAATCCGCGTTTTATACGCGTGGCGCATGAAGTAAAATTTCGAGTTTAGAAAAGCCTAATTTGGCTCGGTCGCTCCGCTTCGCTACGCGACCGAGCCAAATTTTTAGGCTTTAATAAACTCGAAATTTTACTTCATGCTTAATCTGGGATTGGAAACAATCGTCAGACGACCAATCATAAACTTATTTAGCAGTTTTTTTATTATAAAATTTATGACTAAAATAAATAGAGTTGATGTTTTAGCCAACTTTTGGCGTAGAGGATTTTCCTTCCTGTTTGACTAATTTTTAATTTGATAACGTTTAAAGAAGAGTAAAAGTAATTTTTATGAATTTATACAAGTAAATCTGAAGTTTAGTTGATTTTTTTCAGAATAAGCCTAAATTTTTCAAAAATAATAATTTTTATTTATTCAGTTCAGAAAATAATAATATTGTATATTAAATTTAAATTTTAAGACCCCCAAATTGATCTCTTTAATTCAAAGGCTTACCAAAAACGCATCGATAGCCGAATTTATTTAAAATTCTCAAAATTCTCTAAGAAATAAGCATACTTTAATGTTCGAGACAAAAAAATTAATAATTCTCTCACGTCTTAAAGTTACGAGACCCTAAAGAAGATTTGTATAAATGAAAATATATAATAATTTTCTTTTAGACATTTTTTGTATTTATATTTGTTTATTCATTATAGAATCCCCAATTGAACACACTACATTAAAAACAGATTAACCCATTAAACGCCATAGATGCATACACGCAATATTTTTTTTTTTATTTAAATTACTAAATAAGTCAACTCCATATATCATTTTATTTGATCTGACTTGAAAATGCATGAAGATAAATGTAAATATTTTGTTATTTAAATATTTCGATCATTACTCATTAAAAAAAAAACAGTGTCAGTGTATTTCTAACTTCACCATATTTCAGTGTTTTATACGCGTGGCGCATGAAGTAAAATTTCGAGTTTAGAAAAGCCTGAAAATTTGGTTTGGCCGCTCCGCTTCGCGGAGCGACCTAACCAAATTTTAAGGCTTTTCTAAACTCGAAATTTTACTTCATGCTTAGTCTGGGAGTGGAAACACTCGTTCAAAACTTCATATTGCACGTTTTTATATAAAATCAACGATTGCCTAAAAATGTACAGCGTAAAAATTATGTTTATTTAAAAGCAAAATTCACAGTATTTAATACAATAAGTCATTCATAGAAATCATAAAAAGAAGTGCAGAATTTGATCTAGAACCAGCTTTTAGAGTTAACTCTATAATTGTTCGGCCGTTATTGGGTTAAGATGACTTGTTAAAATTAAATTGTTAGTGCTGTGAACTGACATCTGTTAATAAGGGTGAATATATTTAATTAGTAAATATAAAAATCACAAATTGGCAAATCCACGACTTAGAAATTGTTATGATTCTCCTTCCTTCAATTATGACAATAAAATTTAATTTTCAAATATCTCTATTGAAACTTCTAATATTCTTAATTCAATTACTGGTTTATCTGATTCTTTAAATGCTGGGCCGGATGGTGTACCTCCTTACTTCTTAAAAAGATGTGTTTTTTCTCTTACTAATCCCATTAAGTTATTATTCAATAAATCTGTAACATCTGCAGTATTTCCTACTTATTGGAAGGACATTCATTAATCCGATATTTAAAGATGGTAAAAGAGATAGTATTGAAAATTATAGAGGTGTTTTTATCCAGTCCACTATCCCAAGGATATTTGATAAACTTATATCGGAACAACTTAGATGGAGCTGCAAGAACATAATATGCGACGAACAACATGGATTTTTTGAGGGGAGATCTACAACATCTAACCTGTTCTCATACCAGATGTATTTAATGAATGCTTTGGAAAGAGGTCTTCTAGTAAATTCCATTTATACAGACTTTTCTAAAGCCTTCGACCGTGTCAATCACTCAATTCTTTTGAAAAAACTCGAAGGTCTTGGCTTTAGTGACAATATGGTAAAATGGTTTTCCAGTTACTTAAATAACCGACAGCAGTTTGTTAAAATTGATAATTTTATATTTAAAGCAGTTCATGTGACATCTGATGTGCCTCAGGGATCTCATTGTGGACCAATCTTGTTCTTGCTCTTCATTAATGATATTGGTAGTATCATACAAAACTGTAGGTACCTTATGTTTGCAGATGACTTAAAGATTTTTAGAGTCATTGAAACGGCTACTGATCAGAGAATTTTACAACATGATTTAAACAATTTATCTACCTGGTGTACCAACAACTGTCTACAACTTAACTTAAAGAAATGTATGGCTATATCTTTTGGTCGAAATAGACGTAATTTAGTTGAGTACTCTATAAATAACTACAATTTACCATTTGTTGAGAAAGTGCGTGATCTAGGGGTTATATTTGACTGCCGCTTAACCTTCAACCCACATATAAACAGTATTATAAGTAGATCTCTTTCGACGTTAGGTTTTGTAAACAGTTCAGTATAAATACATTCAGAACTCTTTACGTTACTTTACCTCGCCCTCATTTGGAGTACTGTTCTGTAATATGGACACCACATTTTAACAACCACAGTGACTTAATTGAAAAGGTCCAAACTAGATTTTTATTACTTGCTTCACATAAGCTAGGTATTGCCCGGATAAATTATAGCCGATCTTATATGCTAAATGTATTAAATTTAAAATCTCTGCGCTACAGAAGAGTTATGCTAGATTTGTGCTATGGGTACAAACTAATTAATGGCTTTGTGAACAGTAGCATATTGATTGGGGCATTAAACTTTAATTTTTATTCATCCACTGTTCTACGAAACAAACCTTTGTTTCGTTTAAACACCCATCCCACAAATTATGCCTCTAATAATCCTGTTTGTCGCATAATGAAATATTGTAATATACTAAATACATTTCCAAACTTTTTAATATTTTGTAATTCTTACAATATGTTTAAGCGCCACCTTTCGCTCATTGATCTTGTAGTTGTTTTTTAATTGTATTTATTAGCTAATTGTAACTTGAATTTTATAACTATCATGTGCATTGTATTATTTGTTATATGTTCAATTTACACACATTTATTATATATATATTTAATGTAAAATTGAGATTTCCGTACAAATAAATAAATAAATAAATAATGGCATCTAGATATTTATTATTATTATAATTATATTTCACATTTAATGATGAGTCCATCCCCGCCTGCTGCGTACAGATTACCCTCTTCACCGATGTATAATACGTTAATGACTATGTCCATATTGCAGGAACCAATTTGCTCCAGTTTATCTCCAGATTTTGAAAGTTTCCATTCTTTGATCACTTTATCCCAACCACCAGTATACAAGTAAATATCGTCTCCTCTTTTCAATCCTGTCAGGGCTAATATCACCATTTCATGCGCATTCTAATAAACAAAATAATAAATTACAAATGCTGATTATTATCGTTTCATAACACAAAAAACAAATGATGATGTACAGAGTAGCCAAATTTGGGTGATTCTATACGAAATCTCGGTGAACAGAAAAGATAGGAAAAAAAAAACGGATGGCGCATCCTCGATCTCTTTTTCTAAGACAATCTCAATGGTGAAAACAAAAATCAGTTATCGCCTTTTGTGTTCGTGTTAAAGCTAAAAACTTATTATTTTGCATGTTATTGAGGCACTTTTTTGAGGATCATTGAAAAAGATAAACAGAATATTTAAATCTTTATTGATAAACAAGATATAACAGAAAGTTGTGTTTTTTTTTTAAACAGAAGTCATAGTTGGCTCTGACCTTAATATACAAGGTATCAAACCGAAATAGCGCATTAAAAGTACATGGACTTCGAAAGAATGTATTGTAATGGATTTTTATTGTTTTTGTAATCGTGTATGTTCTTTTTAATGAAAATATTTTCAAGATTATTCGACTTCCGGTTATACAGGAAGCCAACACTAACTTCCTTATTTTAAATGGAATGCTATATGTATATATATACAGTGCGTTTTATTTAAGTATGGCCATAGGAATTTACATGGTAAAAATTGTACCGGGTGGGCAAATAAGCGAGGTAAGCGGCTGTATCTCAGAAACTAATAATTGTAGAGAGTTACGGTAAAAAAAATTATAGGTAAAGTGAAAATGTTGGAAATTATTTTCAAGTTTCCAAGATGGCTGCCAGTGGGCGTTTCCACCATCTTGAATTACATAAAGTTACGTTTCTCGCGATTTTCCCTAATGAATTTAACAAAAAAGTATTTGCGTTTTAATGCTAACCTAAAGTAGAACATTTTTTGTAAAAACAATGTTTCTCTATCTTTCGAAATAAAGTGGTGGGGGGTATTTGAATGTTGTTTTAAATAAATGCCTGTAACTTCGAAACGGCTTAATGGATTTAGATAAATTTGTTATCATTCAAAAGAGCATTTCTTGGGCTTTTAGGTTTCTCGTAATCATGACAGTTGTGACATACACGGCCGCTGATAGAGGGCGTTATTCGATATTATAACCAAGATATTTTCTCAAAAAATTTAAATGCGAACCGCATCTTAATATCTAATAATAATAATAATAAAAATAATAATCTTAATAATAAAGATATTAAGATGCGGTTTGCGCAGGCTTATTGGTTGGTCATTTGTCTATTTTCTAGTCTAAAAAAAATCATATCATCGCATTTAAATTTTTTGAGAAAATCCAATATTTTGGTTATAATATTGAATAACGCCCTCTATCGGCGGCCGTGTAGGTCACAACTGTTATAATTACAAGAAACCTAAAAGCCCAAGAAATGCTCTCTTCAATGATACCAAATTTATCCAAATCCATTAAGCCGTTTCGAAGTTAAAACAACAATCAAATACCCTCCACCACCTTATTTCGAAAGATAGAGAAAAATTGTTTTTACAAAAAATGTTCCACTTTAAGTTAATATTAAAACGCAAATACTTTTTTGTTATATTCATTGGGGAAAATCGCGAGAAACGTAACATTATGTAATTCAAGATGGTGGAAACGCCCACTGGCAGCCATCTTGGAAACTTGAAAATAATTTCCAGCATTTTCCCTTGCCCACTTTACCCATAAAATGTTTACCGTAACTCTCTAGGATCGTTAGTTTCTGAGATACAGCCGCTTACCTTGCCCACCCGGTACACCATGTTAACTGTACTTGTCGTACAAATAGGAAAAAATTCTTTAGTATTATCAGTAAATCAAACATTTTTCTATGAAATGTTCGTTGTTAAAAAGGACATAAACATGTTAGAATTCTTTATTTTTGCTTTCAAAGTTAAAGTTAATAACACAAATAATTAACTAAAAAGAGCAACTTGGCGAAAATGTTATAATGCTTATTGAAGTCTAAATGGTCTGCCCAAAGTTTGTTGTGATTTTTAAAGAAAGTGCCTCTTTCTAGCACTAAAAAACGTTTGGAAATTGTTACCCTAAAGAAAAACGCCCTGTTCTTCTTTAATTATAACTGTGGCCATGGGAATTTACGTGTTGTAAATTTTAAAACGTTTCAACATTAACTAAGTTAGCTGCAGAGTCTTAGAAACCTGCATAAACATGTCTAGTTATTGTCTTTTTTATTTATTAAAGCAATTAAACTTTAAAGATAAGCTAACAGAATTTAAACAAAAAATTATTTATTAAAGAAATTATTCAAACCGATCGTAAAAATTAGTTCGAGTGTTTTTCAACTCTCTTACTGTGATGGAGTTGCAAGCTTCTGTAATTCATATCTCTAACTCCTCTAGATTTTCAGGCTTATCTCGGATATTGTCGTACACTTTATTCCATAAATGACCGCACGAAAAAAAAATCGAGAGGAGTAAGGTCCGGACTTCGAGCAGGCCATTTAAATGGTCCAAATCGGCCTAACCAACTGTTAGGAAAAGTGCTGTTCAAAAATGTGGTAACGACGGCGGCACTATGAGCTAGGGCTTCATCTTGCTAATAAATAATTGGATCATTAGGTCTCAAATCCTCTTGGTTAGGTGTCATAGGGGGAAGGTACCCCCAAATGCACTTCCAGCTAGCTCAGGGGTTTAGGGGTGGAGAGCACGAGCAACTAGTCCTTAAAACACCGATCCAAAAACAACAAATTTATTTACAGAAAAAAAAACAGCATAAAAAAAACCACAGCACAAAAAAAAACACAGCAACAAATAATAACTAATACGTGGGCATAGTAGGCGTGGACCGTGGCAGGCTGGTCGTCAAAAATGGTGAATGGCGGTAGCGAAATCCGGACGTAAACGGCAAAGTCCGGTATACGACGATAAGGTCCGGACGGCTTCAGAAAAGTCCGGATGTACCCGGAAGGCGTCGACGGAGTCCGGAGAGCAGAGATAAAGACCGGCGGCGTCGGAAAAGTCCGGAAGGCGTCGTCGGGAGTCGAGCGGTATCGGAAAAAGTCCGGAGGGTTCCGGAAAGCATCGACCAAAGGCTGCTTTGGCAGTAACGAAGACCGAAGCGGTGGCAGGCGGCACTGGGAGCAATTCCGGTTCTTCTGATTAGTGCACTTGCACTAATCAAAGACAATTTGACAAAAAAACACAACACGAAGTTGACAAAAAAAAAACTTATACACCACTGACTACATTTTACTTAGACTTGTTGTTGCTTTTGTTATTGATTTGCCACTGCTGCAGAAGTGCCGTCCTCCATTATTTAAATGCCGAAAACGAGAGTGGAAAGGGGTAGTTTTCTTGGTGGACGTGACCAGCCGGCCGAAATTCGCCGATTTCGTCGCAATTACCAGATTCGACGTATCTCGAGAATTTTTGAATCTCATCTAATCCGTTCTTCGGCAAAGAGAATGTAATAGATTACACAAATCCCTTTTCCGAAAAAACGGACTACCGCTGGTCACCAATCCTCCCTCTAGGAGGTCTGCTCGGAGTGCACTCCAGGTGTTCGGACTCTAATAACTTACCCGAGATAATTCCCGATCGGTCCTCAGGTAATTGCTGGGGATAAACTCATTTTATATACAAAAAAAAATTAAATTAGAAATTTAATTTTTGTTGCCGACGATTGAAGAATCATCGGTAACACATCCGTGATCACCAGTCTGAGGTGAATCTGCCGCATCCTTGTGGGGTGCTTGAAAGTGTTTTCGCCCTCTTCTCGCTGTAGACCCCACCCGTTGGCCTAGATGGCGTTTCGGGGTAGGTTCAGAAGAAGTGACGGAGTGCAGCCTTTTGGTACCATTACCCTTAACTGTAGCCACACCCTTCTGATTTGCGGCTTTCGATTTGTCCTGGGTGGGTCGACTCGGACCAGGCTCAACCCTTTGGGCTCTTTTTGAGGCGTTCCGGAGGCGGCTGCCTTAGTCCCAACGACTAGGTTCACACGAGCCTCCGCTTCCCTCTTAATTTTTCTGCGTTTGGCCTCAGCCCCGTAGATCCGACTTCTCCTCCTACGAGCAGTGGTGAATCCTGCCAGGGCATCCTGTGGTGATCTAAGGGGGCCAGCCGCAGGTTGACTACTTGCAGGTTCACCTGAGGATTTGTCCGCTTGAGGCTACACCTCTAGTCGGGGTGCTATGTGCAATTGCTGGTATCAGTTGTGGCGTACCAGAAGGATCGTTCACTCTCAACAAGGTCTTGTTGGCTTCCATAGAGTGAAATCTCAACTTCATCTTTCCGGTTCCCACCCACCACAGAGTCCAAAGAGGGGAGTGTCCACTTGACACCCAGGATTGCCGGTGCGATATAGTCCCCAGGAAGCGGTCTTCAGCATAATAGGGGCCCCGAAGCAGACTCTCGGCTACCAACCGAGGGCCTACAGCACGATCCTCCGTGCGCCTACCACAATCCAGGGTCTACCCTATCGGCCCTTTGACGGGATGACGCAGCCGATTGATTGGAGTTGGGTAGTTCCAACCGCCCGTCTAGACGAAATCCATGCCAAAGTGGTGTGTTGATTCCACGCCCCCACAGGTGACGCTTCCTCTCAGCCACCAGGACCCCTTCATCCGTCGACACGGGTCGCCACGCACGGCACAAACGCTTGGGGTTGGTATTTAGCCTCGCCACCAGGAAGAGCGATATGGTACTCTGCCCCTGGAGGCACCTCGTCAAGGCCCCAACTACATTCCAGGGGATCTTAAGAAGGTATTTATAGTTTTTGTCTATCTCACAAATTACACAAGATATTAATTAAAGTTAAAAATCAAGAAAACCCGATTTTGCCCTATAACTTCTAAAAAAAAACAATATTTGCATTTTTGTTTTCGGCATTATCCTAGTCTCAAAAGAAAGGAATCGCGACTGCGCCATCGGTTTTTTTCCTAACTCTTATATTTATCGAGATGCCCATAAACAACATCAAAATTAGACCACCCTGATACTAAGAGGCCAAAAAAATCAATCTCACAATTTAGCCGTTTAGTTCCTACATGTATACAGATCCAGATAAAATTGTCTAACTCAACACATACTCTTTTAATTGCTTTCAATCAAAATGTATTATTAACACAAGTACTTACGAGTAGACATTCTCTGAATATTTAGAAGAAATTATGGTTTTAGGTTTTTGTGAAAAAAGAACAGTAATATACTCGCAACCTAAACAGTATGACATTGTCATGCAACGTTAAAATTTGACGCGACTAGAAAAAATCGTTGCTGGTACAACTGTCAATATACTCTCTAAAAAATTTGAACCACATATTCCACATCAATAAGTCATAGGACGTCTCTCCGGAATTTCACTATACCTATTATTTTATTAAATGATATTGCTTACAAGCAAAGCTAATTTATAGAGAAAAGCATAGTGCCCTCTATACTCCACACAATAATGAAAACGGGAAGTTTTGAAGCAATTTAATTTTGAAGATATTTGATGTTCCAATGCATCCCTTAGCTCCGAACAGCAAAAATGTTCATATTCATCCTCTCTATCTATTCGTTTGGAGTTACACATTTTTAGTTGTCTTAATTCATCCCTATCCTGCTAATCACATGTATATGTTTTTATCGACCCAATAAAAATTACTCATTGTAAATCGAAATATATATAAGTACACCCAAATGTATTTGAGTACATTGAAATGTAATCAAGTACAAAAGTATTTACTCGAGTACAAGTATTTTTGAGTACCGGCCAGCTCTGGCCACATGTAGAATTCTACATAATCCAATGACCCAAGATCCAACTAATTTTGAAAAACTTTAGCAAAAAATAGTTTTAAAATTCAAAAATAGGAGATTTACAAGGGAAATGTAATTGCTGGTCGCGGGCCGTAGTTTGGAGTAGGGGTCTCAATCAATTGCGGTGCAAACAAATAAATAATTATAGTAATTTAATAGTTGAGGCTGTTACTTGGTGAAATTCCATTTCAACACCTTTAGTAAATAACACACTTGGTTAAGATTTATTCATCTGCCTGATGAAGCCACTGTGTGGCGAAACAATTGTTGCAGTGTCAATCAATAAACAGTGAAATCTTACCCAAGTGTGTTATTTACTAAAAGTTTAATCAATTATAGCATGACTTCATGCAAAAATGTTTACTCTATAAAAAAGTAATGTGCGTGTACAAGGTGACCGACGCACAGTAGATCAGAATCCCGAAAAGCTGGCCAAAAGTAAAAAAATAAAATTACTATCTGTGGATTTTGACGTTACTATTTTGATAGATTAGTGTTAGTTCTATTAAATTTTCTATGCAGTTACCGTTTATATCTTACACCTAACCGTTGTGCGAATTTCAAAAGTAACCCTGGAGCGGTGCACATCTGGCGGGCACAATTGCGGGATTCTTACAAGTTTTATATTCGTGGATTGATAAGCGTGTAGTTAACGAAATTTAGATCTGTGGATTTATTTCCTTAAACTAAGTAGAATTAGTGACTGCATAATAAAAATTGCCGAAATGATTAATTATTAACAATCTTTGCCAATGAAAATCTGCATGAAAAATAATAAAAATATTATTTAAACAAGGAAAAAGTTATTTGTTCTGCTGTGTTCAAAAGCTTAACGCCACCTTTTTTGTAATGCTATTGTGAAAATAAACAGCAAAAAACTAGTTGCCATTAGGTGCCATTTCGTTTGTAGTGCAGCTTTTTTTATTAAGGATTCTATCTGGTTAGTTGCTTAAATAAATTATTTCTACTTTTATTATTATTATTCCAAAACTATTCAGGAAAAAAGAAATGTTTTCGCTAGATCTCGGTTAATATTGATCACCATCATATCTAAGCGTTATATATTTTTAACTTTACTATAAATCAGTGGTTTATACGGGTGGCGCATGAAGTAAAATTTCGAGTTTAGAAAAGCCCAGAAAATTTGTCTCGGGTCGCTGCGCGACCCTCGACAAATTTTCACGGGGCTTTTCTAAACTCGAAATTTTACTTCATGCTTTGTCTGGGAGTGGAAAACACTCGTTTAAAGCATCAAATTTAACTCTTTTAAAAAAAACAACGAATATCTAAATACTTAAAGAAAATACGCTGAATTTGGAAAACGTAGACTTTAAAGAAAACGCCCTGTATGTTATTATGTTGTATTTAACTTAAAAATTACTAAGTAATTATTTTACTTATAACATGCTTTTAAAATGGCATGTAATTACGAGGATTTTTGTATATTAAAATTAATTTTTCATTGAAAAACAGGCGAGTACAGATCAGATCTTGTATAATATAATTGGGAAAAATAATAATCCAATATAAAGAAACTAACATAGAATATCCTATGTTCCGTTTTATCTATCCACACCCTGTGTGGGAGTCTATAGGGATTTATACTTGCCTCAACTTTGGCCACTTCTTTATAGTTGGATTCGTTTGAATTTTCGTGTAGTACGATGCCTTTGGCTGCGCGATCAATGAACGCCAATTTTCCGCCGACTAAATGCAATGGTGCCCTTCCTGGAATAATTTTTCTATTCGCGAATGTGTTTTTATCACCTAAAACAAATATAATAATAATAATTATTATCAATTAGAACTTTCGGTCACAAAATAACAGTTTATTTTGTTAGTAGAGTACAAGGATGCCCAACCTTTTAGCTTCCATGGGTCACATTGGAAGAAGACTAGTTATCCTAGGCTTCAAAGGCTGATGGGCAAACAAAAACGGTTAACATATTTTCACCCACGATGGTAAAAAAAAACCGCAACATAGGAAATCCCATTTAATTTTAAAATGTTCAAATTTTGGCTCCCCTATTTATTTTAGAAACAAAATGTATTTACCTTTTTTGTAGAGGAAAAAATTCCGAATTTATTCGTGTTAACTTTTATCACTTTACGTTTCTCTAAGTTCAAATAATTAAGAAAAAGTAATGTGATTTTATAATAATAATAACATACCATGGAATTGATACAACAATTGCGGATATTCCCTGTTTTGTTTTAATTTCAATTTAAAGCTTTAAACAAGTGTTTTCCACTTCCAGACTAAGCATGAAGTAAAATTTCGAGTTTAGAAAAGCCCCGTGAAAATTTGTCGAGGGTCGCGCAGCGACCCGAGACAAATTTTCTCGGCGCTTTTCTAGACTCGAAATTTTACTTCATGCGCCACGCGTATAAAGCACAGATTTTAAGTAAAGTTCGAATATACATAAATTTGACAACATTATAGTGTTTTATACGCGTGGCGTGGAGTTTAAAAGCCCAGAAAATTTGTCTCGGGGCTTTTCTAAACTCGAAATTTTACTTCATGCTTAGTCTGGGAGTGGAAAACACTCGTTTAAAGCTTCAAATTGAACTCTTTTAAAAATCAACGAATGTTAGAAAATTTACAGCTAGTTCCTGAGTTATACGGGACGAAATTAATTAAATATATCACAAACTGTTTCTAACTTTCCTGTAATTTTTTTTATAGATTCTACGACAGAAATAAAAGAGCGAACCATTTTTTTAAAAAAATTATCTTTAAAATTTTAAACGTTACACTTTTGAAAAAATACGTAAAAGTGCAAAAAATCGAAAATTGCTCTCATGTAAATATTCATACCGTCGCAACGGTATGAATGCAACCGACGCGTCGGTTGCATTTGTCCTTCAAACCTCATTAAATACTCATTGTAAAGCTTATGAAACATAGATTTATTATGCGATAAATTGAATTTTGTAATAACTAATATTATTATTGTTATAAACAATTATATTATTTAAACTTAATTTTCATTATGAAAACCGCACCTTACAATTTTGAAAAAAATACGACCATTGACCGTGCGCCGTCACTTGAGCACCACCTTGAAACTTTACACTTTTGTAGAAAATGTATCAAGGAAAACGGTCGTGTTTTTTTTTTATTTTAAAGTGCAGTTTTCATGATGAAACATTAATTGAGGAATGAATAAACTTTGTTTTAATTGACGCAAAAAATTGCGCGATTATTAACATATTTCCTCAAGGATTATAAACAAATTATGTTTGTATTTTGTTGTACAATCATTTTGTAAACATTATAAATTCAGATTGAAGTTTTCGCCTCTCTCCCGAGAATTAAAAAGGTCACTCGAAGTCCGAAAAATATGCCCTCGGTTGTTTCTCTAAAATATCGTGAACTAAAATTATATATTTACCTTCTCCGATGGTAACGATGATAACATCAGCATCTTTAGATATATACAATCTATTTTCTTGTACCCTCATATCTTTAACAGGCTCTAGTAATTCATAATTTCCCTTTATGAAGTCGTCTTTAAATGTTAGCAACTGTGAAAATAGAATAAATTAATTACTAGTTATTTATAGTATTTATCAAGGCATTGATTTTTTAGGAAAACATTTTTTTTAAGGAAATAACACATTATTAATGTACACGGTTGGGCAAATGTATGGGTATACCCAGACCCAGTCGACTCCATATGATTCTGTAAATTCACATATATAGTTGACCGACCCACTCGATGGGAGGGCGCATATGTCGGAATTACAAATTTCCCGCAATTTCTAACGTGGGCTCGTCTTCAATTAACGGCTGTCAGATCCGTCTGATCTGAAGGCACCAAAATGCCGATAAGGCGAAATCGTCTCGAGATGAGCGTTAATAAATATAAATAATTATAACCGTAAGTATATATAATATTTTTAAATTTTAACCTATTGTGTATTATTTTAAATAAGTCTACAGTCAAACAAATTTAAAACTACATGATTTCTCTTTATTTCTTCCTAGTACATGTGGATGATCTTCAAGTATACTAAATATCCATGGTCGTGGATATTTTCATCATATTCCCGTTATTGTTGGATTAAGCAATTCTGAAACTTTAGGGATGGGCGTTAACATTAATAATTAAAACCGTAAGTTTATGTAATATTTTAAGCCATTGTTTATTCTTTTAGTTAAATCTGCAGTCAAACACATTTAAAACCAGTATGTCTACATTATTTCTCTTTATTTCTTCTTAGCATTCGTGAACAACCAAGGACGTGGAGATTTTCTTCACACCGGGCTAGGAGCATACTTCCATGGAGAATGTTCCCGTTGCTGTTGGATCAAGCAATTCTGAAATTCCGTCTAGTCACAAAGTACGATCCCAGAACATAAAATAATGTCTTAAATTCAATTACAAGGTTTTTCTATTGCATTTTACTATTGTTCAAATAAGATTCACTATATCCCAAATATCTTTCACCTTGTCAAATATAAGTCAAAAGATTTCCCGATTTACGAAATGAGTTTCACTATATACCAAATACTCTTCGCTTTAATATTTTTGCTGACCATTATTGCAGTAACAATAACTTTCTTCGTGAAATATTTTATTTGTATTTATACATACAGGGAGTTTTCTTTTAAGTATACCTATTCCAAATTCAACCTATTTTCTGTAAATCTTTAGATATTCCTTGTTTTTTTTAAAGTTCAATTTAAAGCTTTAAATGAGTGTTTTCCACTCCCAGACTAAGCATGAAGTAAAATTTCGAGTTTAGAAAAGCCCCGTGAAAATTTGTCTCGGGTCGCGCAGCGACCCGAGACAAATTTTCTCGGGGCTTTTCTAAACTCGAAATTTTACTTCATGCGCCACGCGTATAAAACACAGATTTCAAGTGAAATTCGAATATACATAAATTTCACAATATTTTAGTGTTTTATACGCGTGGCGCATGAAGTAAAATTTCGAGTTTAGAAAAGCCCACAAAATTTGTCTCGGGTCGCTGCGCGACCCTCAACAAATTTTCACGGGGCTTTTCTAAACTCGAAATTTTACTTCATGCTTAGTTTGGGAGTGGAAAACACTCGTTTAAAGCTTCATATTGAATTCTTTTGAAAAACAACGAATGCCGGAAAATGTACAGCTTGTGCATATGTTTACCTTAGAGAAAAATTCACTGTATGGAACACTACTCACGCCAACATCCTTATCCGGATAAGAAGACCACTTATTTCATTTCTAAGCTGCATTTTTTGACGAACTGCAGACATTTTGTTGAGAAGTGAAATGTAATTAGGTTTTAACATATAGTGAAATATATTTGTAATAACTTTTAAAATATACACACAACATGTTCATTAGGTTTTTGTTATTTTTCGCATCGCACGGTAATTTAATACCGTGCGATGTTCTCCGCATCGCACCCACCATTCAATGTTATGACCCCCTGCACCGCGCAACCCGCTTAGCAAGAAACCCGCCCGCTCCCCGCGCCCTATGACGTCATTTGCTATTGCAGCGCTGTCCCATCGAGTGGGTCGGTTAACTAAAATCATGATACGTGGAGCCCCATATGAGTTATCAATCTAATTTAATCTATGGGTATACCGGACTTCTGAAAATGCTTACTAGCGCTTTCGGTAGCGAGCTGGATGAATTAAAGCACGGAACACAATCGTATAAAACTTCAAATTAAGGTTTGAATCCACGCTAATGGCGTGAGTTTTAAATCATTATATTATTATTATTATTATTGGAAAAAATAGGAACAGAATTACTTGTGAAAATCTACAACAAGATATGGGAAGTAGAGCCGATACCCAAAGACTGACAGATGGCACTAATTGTACCAATACACAAAAAATAAGACAGAAAGAATTGTGACAATTACAGAGGTATAACGTTACTATGCACAAAGATGAAAATACTAGAACAGATAATCGACAAACGAATAAGAGCAGTAACAGAGAAGGCGCTAGAAAAAGCACAAAGTGAATTCAGAACAGGAAGAAGTATCCAGGACCACATATTTTTGGAAAAAACAACTGACACAAAAGATGCTACAGGAGAAAAAAAGAGTATACGTAGCTTATATTGACCCAGAGAAAGCCTTTGATAAAATACCAAGAAACAAATTATGGGAGACATTAAGCAAAAAGGGAGTGAGTGGAAAAACAACTAGGATAATTAAAGAAATCTACAAGAACAATACAAACGCGGTAATATAAAAGAATAATATAACAGAACCATTTACAACAAAAGGAGGACTACGGCAAGGAAGAGCACTAAGCCCGGGATTGTTTATAATATACATGAACGAAATAATGAAAGAATGCAATACACTATGTAACGGTATAACAATAGGGTACAACAATCTACAAAAAGTCACAGTGTCAGAAGGAGTATTTGTAGATAATATAGTAACATTTGCGAAGAACCAAAAAGAACTTAAACAAAACCTACAAATATGGAACGAAACATTAGGAAAATATGGTATGAAAATGAACAAAGGAAAGACTAAAACGATGATAATAGGAGAGGAACAAGAGACGATGAGCATAGAAATAGAGGGGACAAAAATAGAACAGGTACCCACATACAAATACTTAGATATAAATATAGACAGCAAAGGAACACAAGAACAGGAAATAAACACAAGAATAGAAAAAGCATCAAAACTATATTACATATTAAGAGACGGATACATAAACCAACGACAAATATCGAGAAGCACTAAGCAAAGATATTCAAGTCAATATATAGACCGGTGCTTACCTACAGATGTGAATCGTGGACGTTAACCAAGAGACAAGAAAGCAGGATACAAGCAACTGAAATAAAATATCTAAAAAGAGCCAGAGAAGTAACAAAAAGAGACAGAATGAAGAACACAAAAATAAGAAATGATCTTGGAGAACACTCTACACTGGACTTCATAGAAGAAAGACAATTGCACTGGTGGGGACATCTACAGAAAATGGAAGAAACACGACAAGTGAAAAGAGTATCGAGAGCAAAAACACAGGGAAAAAAGAAACGAGGTAGGCCCAGACTAACATGGGACCAAGTGACGACAAGAGCAATAGAAAAGAGAGGAATAACATAGGTGGAAGCAAAAAAGATATCGAAAAATAGGGAGAAGTGGAAAATATTTGTAAAGAAATAAGGAAAAACCCAACACCATTATGGTAAACGGGTACTAGATTATATATATATATATATATATATAGGCAGAGGCAGAGTTCGGAAAATTTCCTAACAGGGCATTCGACCAATAATACGGCAGGAGAGATGTGTGTAATCTACTTTATTGTAATACCAAGCTTTCGGGACTCATTTTGTCCCTTCCTCAGGGTTAACACTAAAAACAATGAGCAAAAAACAAAAAATTACTGATCTGAATTAAACTGTTAGTTGATGACGAATTCTTGAAAAAATATTAATTAGCAAATAAATTTGAGCTTACATTTGTGATTATTTGAACAAACTATTGTTAAACTGACGCTGTATTTGTTTTATTATCCTAACGATACTCATGGTGGTTGTTGAAATTAAATAAAAGTGAGGTTATTGTGTATAAAAAATCGTAACCGCGTGGTTACGGCAGAAGTGAAATTTTAAACGAAAACAAACGGCACATTCACATTTTAAAATTGGAAATTGTCACTGTGTTCCACTGTTTCTTGGGTAACCTGGGGTGTTATCACCGCACTTGTTTATATTTGATTAACTTTTAACTCACGCGGCCGCATCTTAGTGCGAAACGACGCACGTGTCTTCACATAAACAGCAACAATGGCTGGTGCCTGTCCACAGGTGCCTCTCGGCTCTCTCCGTCTCTGTCACCGACGGAGAGAGGCGCACGCCATCCGTTTCCAGGAACGTCACGCCAGCCAGCGCGCGGTGTTTGAAATCTCGGGCCTGAGCTCGAGGGATTCAAACATCGACGCTGGAGGCCCCTTTACCTGCCCCGTTGTTGCCGCTTATGCGTTTATTACTGTGAAATGACTGTGAAATGACTATTATGTATATGGATACTGTTATTAATGCCGGGTTTAGGTTAGGTGCACGAAATAGATTTAACTTGGTGCGCTCATACGTTTCAATAGAAAGTTTAAGAAGAGTAAAAGATATAAATGAAAAAATCCAACTAAAAATGTAATGAAATTATAATTTTAAGCGCAATCAAATTAACTCCGTAGAGTGTCACCACCAACCTGGGACTCACTCGACGATTCCGCCGTCAGTTTATCTAGCTAAATGTGAAATGATGAATAAATTACCTAAATGTGTTTAATTGACGATTCATGAGGCAAATTTCAGACAAACTACCACTATGTAAACTATTGCTGAATGTTATTAACCTGTTAAGCTGAAAGAGACCGGTGCCAACGGCTCTGATCTGTCCATGTCTATTAAGTAGGAGTAAATGCAACTAAGGCCCTCCGTGTCTGCTTTGAAATTCATCGTTGCAACGCCTGCCTTTTTTATGTGGAACATCTCAAGGAATAAACGACTTTTATAAAACATTGACTTATCTATAATTTCGACGTTTGTGAAGTCAGGTGCATGGTCCTCACTGTTACAGTGTATAGACAATGCACATGACTTCTTATTCAGTCTTATGTCACTTTTATGTTGAATTATTCTGCTTTTTATCCATTGAGAAGTTTGACCTACATATCGAAGGGGGCATTCGGTGCAGGGGATGCTGTAAATTACATTAGACATTTGAGCCGTGGGCACAGGGTCTTTCAGTTTTGTGTAAAATCGTTTTAGTGGAGCCACACCGTATTTTGCTATCTTAATGTCACTGTTGTCATTCCTCAGGATTCTGGTTATGTGCCCTGTAATTTTTTCTAGATAGGGAAGTTTTCTATAGTAGGTTGGTTTCGGTTCGGGGATGGGATCGGTTTCTATTGCAGTGGAGTTGTGTAAGGGTTGTGGTAGGTTGGGTGTGTTTCTATCAGGGGTGGGTGCCGTTGAGAAGATTATTTTGTTAACAAACGGCCTGGGGTAGCCGTTGTTTAGTGCTATTATTTTTAGCCTGTGTAGGTTTTGTTGTAATAAGGTGGGGTGTGATATGCGGGTGATTCTATTTTTCAGTGCTATGATGGTGTTGGCTTTCATCGTCATGGGGGCATATGAGTGATAATTGATGTATCTGCCAGAGTTGGTTGGTTTCTGATACCAATCCAGTATGATCTTGTTCGAGGCTGTACGGATAACTCTTGTATCCAGGAAGGGAATAGATCTATTCACCTCCTGTTCGGTTGTGAACTGGATGTGTGCGTTGTAGCTGTTGAAAATATCACATACCGTCTGCGTAGAGCCTGTAGGCAACCCAAGTAGCAGATCATCTACATATTTTCTCACAAATGATGGCCTGAAGGGCAGTTTGGGAATGACGTTATCTAACAGCTCATCCATGACGATGAGAGCCAACACAGGACTGATGGGTGAGCCCATAGGGGTGCCAAAGGTTTGTTTGAAAATTATGTTATTGAAAGTGAAGAAAGTGTTGTCTCCTACGAATCTGAGCAGGGACATGAAATCAGGCTTCGTCAGGTCGGTGTGGGGTGCCACCCTGTCGAAACCCGATTCCACGATCCCCAGCGCCAGATCCATAGGGATGTTTGTAAAGAGCGAGACCACATCAAGCGAGGCGACCTGATGGTCATGAGGTCGCCTCGCTTGATGTGGTCTCGCTCTTTACAAACATCCCTATGGATCTGGCGCTGGGGATCGTGGAATCGGGTTTCGACAGGGTGGCACCCCACACCGACCTGACGAAGCCTGATTTTATGTCCCTGCTCAGATTCGTAGGAGACAACACTTTCTTCACTTTCAATAACATAATTTTCAAACAAACCTTTGGCACCCCTATGGGCTCACCCATCAGTCCTGTGTTGGCTCTCATCGTCATGGATGAGCTGTTAGATAACGTCATTCCCAAACTGCCCTTCAGGCCATCATTTGTGAGAAAATATGTAGATGATCTGCTACTTGGGTTGCCTACAGGCTCTACGCAGACGGTATGTGATATTTTCAACAGCTACAACGCACACATCCAGTTCACAACCGAACAGGAGGTGAATAGATCTATTCCCTTCCTGGATACAAGAGTTATCCGTACAGCCTCGAACAAGATCATACTGGATTGGTATCAGAAACCAACCAACTCTGGCAGATACATCAATTATCACTCATATGCCCCCATGACGATGAAAGCCAACACCATCATAGCACTGAAAAATAGAATCACCCGCATATCACACCCCACCTTATTACAACAAAACCTACACAGGCTAAAAATAATAGCACTAAACAACGGCTACCCCAGGCCGTTTGTTAACAAAATAATCTTCTCAACGGCACCCACCCCTGATAGAAACACACCCAACCTACCACAACCCTTACACAACTCCACTGCAATAGAAACCGATCCCATCCCCGAACCGAAACCAACCTACTATAGAAAACTTCCCTATCTAGAAAAAATTACAGGGCACATAACCAGAATCCTGAGGAATGACAACAGTGACATTAAGATAGCAAAATACGGTGTGGCTCCACTAAAACGATTTTACACAAAACTGAAAGACCCTGTGCCCACGGCTCAAATGTCTAATGTAATTTACAGCATCCCCTGCACCGAATGCCCCCTTCGATATGTAGGTCAAACTTCTCAATGGATAAAAAGCAGAATAATTCAACATAAAAGTGACATAAGACTGAATAAGAAGTCATGTGCATTGTCTATACACTGTAACAGTGAGGACCATGCACCTGACTTCACAAACGTCGAAATTATAGATAAGTCAATGTTTTATAAAAGTCGTTTATTCCTTGAGATGTTCCACATAAAAAAGGCAGGCGTTGCAACGATGAATTTCAAAGCAGACACGGAGGGCCTTAGTTGCATTTACTCCTACTTAATAGACATGGACAGATCAGAGCCGTTGGCACCGGTCTCTTTCACCTTAACAGGTTAATAACATTCAGCAATAGTTTACATAGTGGTAGTTTGTCTGAAATTTGCCTCATGAATCGTCAATTAAACACATTTAGGTAATTTATTCATCATTTCACATTTAGCTAGATAAACTGACGGCGGAATCGTCGAGTGAGTCCCAGGTTGGTGGTGACACTCTACGGAGTTAATTTGATTGCGCTTAAAATTATAATTTCATTACATTTTTAGTTGGATTTTTTCATTTATATCTTTTACTCTTCTTAAACTTTCTATTGAAACGTATGAGCGCACCAAGTTAAATCTATTTCGTGCACCTAACCTAAACCCGGCATTAATAACAGTATCCATATACATAATAGTCATTTCACAGTCATTTCACAGTAATAAACGCATAAGCGGCAACAACGGGGCAGGTAAAGGGGCCTCCAGCGTCGATGTTTGAATCCCTCGAGCTCAGGCCCGAGATTTCAAACACCGCGCGCTGGCTGGCGTGACGTTCCTGGAAACGGATGGCGTGCGCCTCTCTCCGTCGGTGACAGAGACGGAGAGAGCCGAGAGGCACCTGTGGACAGGCACCAGCCATTGTTGCTGTTTATGTGAAGACACGTGCGTCGTTTCGCACTAAGATGCGGCCGCGTGAGTTAAAAGTTAATCAAATATAAACAAGTGCGGTGATAACACCCCAGGTTACCCAAGAAACAGTGGAACACAGTGACAATTTCCAATTTTAAAATGTGAATGTGCCGTTTGTTTTCGTTTAAAATTTCACTTCTGCCGTAACCACGCGGTTACGATTTTTTATACACAATAACCTCACTTTTATTTAATTTCAACAACCACCATGAGTATCGTTAGGATAATAAAACAAATACAGCGTCAGTTTAACAATAGTTTGTTCAAATAATCACAAATGTAAGCTCAAATTTATTGGCTAATTAATATTTTTTCAAGAAGTCGTCATCAACTAACAGTTTAATTCAGATCAGTAATTTTTTGTTTTTTGCTCATTGTTTTTAGTGTTAACCCTGAGGAAGGGACAAAATGAGTCCCGAAAGCTTGGTATTACAATAAAGTAGATTACACACATCTCTCCTGCCGTATTATTGGTCGAATGCCCTGTTAGGAAATTTTCCGAACTCTGCCTCTAACGTAGTACGACCGTTACTTCTTGTGCTGGTATATATATATATATATATATATATATATATATATATATATATATATATATATATATATATATATATATATATATATATATATATATAACTGGCTGGAGTTTTTTGGGCTGCTTTCTCGCGTTGATTTATTTATTTGCGCTCTACGTTTCGGCAGCATCACTTCTGCCATCCTCAGGATATATAAATTAAAAATAAAATAATGTTTTTACCATATACAACATATTGCAAATAAGATTAAATACATTTAAAGATATCATTTCGACTGCAGTATAATTTATGGTCTTTCGTAATGAATTTCAGAACGATGCATTTGTGAATATTCGCGCGCTTATAAGGATCGTTTTGTTTTAATACTTGTGTTAAAGGCGCTCTTAATTGCGGCTAACCATTGTAATCTTCGTTTTAGACGGAAAATTTTAAAATCATGGCTATTGTTATTTTTTTCAAATTATTACTAATTTATATCTTCGTTTTCTTCTATTATTAGCACTATTTTGAAAACAACCTAACGGACCTATCATATAGCATTTTAGATTCTGAACAACTTTGTTCTCTTATGCTTTTGCTCTAAAATAATTAGGGGAGCAGGAAACTGCAAAAGTGTGATTTTAGATATAAATTGCTATTACGGAGCGGTCGGATCAGCACCCGGTATGTTTAATAAGTGTGATGCACACACATAACGAAAATTTAAAGTAGTCATTAAAATCGATGACATACAAGGCTGTAGCCAGAAAATAATTGGGGGGGGGGGGAGGTTAATGGTAAAAATATTGTTTTTTCTCTTGCGGGGCCGCTTTTACATAAAACATTTATGGTGAATCACGCTAAACATAAAGCGCATAAAGTAAATCTAATAAAAACACTCATAGAGGCGGAATAAATTAGAACAAATAAAAGTGTAAATATAAAAAAAAATAGTGAAGAAGAAGAGACTGCATTGCTATTTCCTACTCCAGAGTATCGAGAAGAAAAACATAGTTTCTTATAAAACATTTAGGGCGCTCTTATATGGACGTTTTGAACTCGAGGCGGAACGGGAGCGGGCGCAAGCGTTTGCGTTTTAACACATAGGTTTATATGAGAGTTCCTAGACGAACGGGTGCGAGGCAGAGAAAACGCCAGCACCCGGCCGTCTAGGAACTTTCATATAAACCCCTGTGTAAAAACGCAAACGCTTGCGCCCGCTCCTGTTTAGCCTCGCGTTCAAAACGTCCATATAAGAGCACCCTTAAACTGCGATTGTTTACACAATAACCAATTTGTCTTACTTTGTAATCAGACATTCGATTAATGTTACTTTGCTCGAGTGCTCGGTAGTTCGCGCAATTTACAACGCTAGGCCATGCTTGATTTTACTAAATATGGGTCTTTTTTAACTTGGAATTAGTTTAAAAATAGAACAACAAATACATTACCAGTCCTTTGTCATCGCCTGAATATAAGATACCATTAGCTGCAACAATTTTCCAAAATTCACATTCGGCCGTGATGAGCGTCGCCTTTTCAGTCAAATCGAGCGTCCAGGATTTTATAGTTCCGTCATTCGAACAAGAATAAATAGTGTTTTCCATCGCGCATATTGAATAAATGGAACTCTGGTGCGCGGCAACGTCGCCTACTTTTTTTAAATCGTTGTCCCATTTCTTAAATTAAATTATTATAACATTAAAAGTGCGATTCTTTTCGCAATCTACAACAAGTTAGTTTTACAAAGACTATATCAAACACTCATTGAAACAACTACTTCCCGGGCTAATACCCCGATGGAGTACTAAAAATTACTTAAATTATTATATTATGTAACAGAGTTGGGACGAATCCTCGTAAAAAGGATTCGAATCACGAATCCGAATCCCTAATATGATTCGTATCACGAATACTCGAACAAAGGATTCGTAAAAGATAAATATGATTCGAATCAAAGATTCGAATCCAGTTTTTTCGAATCACGAATACAAATCATTTGAGAATAAATTAGATTTTATTGTTTTTTTGCAACCATTTATATATAAATATCGTTACTAGTTGTTTTAACAAAAATATTCAAAACCTAATTATTATTAACACTAAACATCGTTGATAACAGACTAAATATCTGATTCCCTGTTACTCTGATTAAAGATGTATTTGTGTGTTTCTGAAATTCACTTTAAATCAGTGGTTTGTAAGCGTGGCGCATGAAGTAAAATTTCGAGTTTAGAAAAGCCCGAAAATTTTACTTCATGCTTAGCCTGGGAGTGGAAACACTCGTTCAAAACTTCAAATTGAACTCTATTATAAAATCGACGAATGTCTGAAAATTACGTTAATAAAAAATTCACTGAATATCATTAAAACCGGGAAAGTCAGAGAAAAGTCATAGAATTGTATCTAAATTGACCAAAACACTGACGAAAAAGCCATATTATATTATTAAATTTATAAAATTAACTTAAATATTAACAAAAACAATAAAAACAATTTAACAAAATGGGGGTTTCTCACAGGAGAAAGTTATATTAAAATGCCAGGGAAAAAAATATTGAATCAGGGAAATGTCGTAAAAATTTAACATTTCAGATTGTGGCTACCATGTCAGTAGATGACTTTAGCCGGTACGGGGACAATTCATTCCCTTCCCGGAAGTTCCGGTTTCCACTTCCGGTTTCCGGTTTCCGGTTTCCGTTTCCGGTTTCCGGTTTCCACTTCCGGTTTCCGGTTTCCGGTTTCCGGTTTCCACTTCCGGTTTCCGGTTTCGGTTTCGGTTTCCGTTTCCGGTTTCCGGTTTCCGTTTCCGGTTTCCGTTTCCGGTTTCCGGTTTCCGTTTCCGGTTTCCGTTTCCGGTTTCCGTTTCCGGTTTCCGGTTTCCGTTTCCGGTCGGATGTTGATTAGATAAGATAAGGTGTTTCCGGTTATACAGGATGCAGATAAGGGTTTCCTGTTATACAGGATGTAGATAAGGGTTTCCTGTTATACAGGAAGTAGATAAGGGTTTCCGGTTATACAGGAAGTAGATAAGGGGTCCTGGCTGGTAGGAGAAGGTGGTGGGAGAAAGTGGTGGAAGGTGTGTGCGTTGAATATACATTGTCGCAATAATGCAGTTTACAAATACGGAACGAGAGCCTCTAATGGATCGCATTAACAGTGCCATAGAAGCATACCACGAAAGTAAATTAACCTCCGAACACTTAAAATATTTACCAGAATATTACTTGAAGAGGTTGGAAGGTCTGGAGCTTTTAAACATCTGGCCATTTTTACCGCCGAGCTTCAGGGACAAGGAAAGATTACCCTGTTTTGAACACTACAATACGGGAAGGACCCACATCGATGGACCACCCTCACCAAAATATAAGTGTCATCAGTGTTTGAACACATCGAAAATTTCATTCCCAGGCAGTGAGAACTCCACACATCGAAAATTTCATTCCCAGGCAGTGAGAACTCCACATAGCAGACATTTCATTCCCAGGCAGTGAGAACTCCACATAGCAGACATTTCATTCCCAGGCAGTGAGAACTCCACATAGCAGACATTTCATTCCCAGGCAGTGAGAACTCCACATAGCAGACATTTCATTCCCAGGTGGTGACAACTTACCGACAGTTAAAATGAATTATACCACCTTTATATTATCATCAGGATTTGTGCTATTTATTGTAATAGTTGTATGTGTTATTTGTGGGGGTATTAAGGTTCCTGGGATGAACATAAAATTTAAATAAAAATATATTTAAATAAAAATTGTTTTTTATTTTTTATTATTCTTTACATAATTAAACAACTTTTCTACATTTACAATACTACACATACTGAACCTAATCCTATGTGATTGACAAGCATGCAGAGTTTTACTAAAATTAGGACATTGATCATCAAATTCTAAATTTACAACATTATCATAAAATTGTTTCAAGTAAGTAAATTTTTGACTACCCTTTACATACACAATATCCGCAGATAGTTTTTTAAATAGTTTTGGTAATTCACTTAAATCACTACCATTTGTGCTGTATGGGATCCCATGATAATTATTTTCCAGCCATCTAACTTGTTTCTTAGAGTCCAAGCTGAGATTACGAAATGGTGTAGGAGGCTTGAAGACGTAAACGATGGGATGTTTACCATCATAGGTGGCAGCAAGTTCTTTCGGGGTAAAGTCGGGTATGTTGAAACCCTGGATGTCTATAAACAAGACTTTTGGCGGCGGAGGTGTTGGTGGTGATGTAATTCTCCCTAAGAGTATTGGACTTAATACTTTTTCCATATTACGAACCCGTCTCTTGAAACGAAGTCTATCAAGAGTTTCTTGCATCCAGTTTATATCATCGTCACTGCCATCTAACGTGTATGTAAATGTTACAGGGATCAAGTCAAAGCATACTCGATTTGTGGTAGACATCGTTGAATGATTCTGGATTACTAATATTGTATTGAAAATTGTTTGCTTTTATAGCGATAGACTTATCTAACCGCAAGCTCAAACTTGTTAAATTATCTTTTTAACAATTCCCGAAATAGGTGTGTACTCAAGAAGAGAATCACTCAAAATGAGGCAGTATGCTCGGGTATTATCTTTAAAATTTTCAGTGGCCTCCATCTCAATGCGCAGGTCCACCGCTGAAGATTTTACACTCTCGTTTTGCTTGGACACGTCAAATACAAACATAGCACAATTATTGAAATCAGTGAATGATAAATAGGGCTTGTTTATTTGATTATAATAACTCTGCTGGAATTGACAGTACATGTTGTAGACAGTCAAGTAATCATTACTTTTAAAGTCCAAATTCAAGTGATCATATGGAAATGATTCCGAATTGAGATAAACTCTTATGTTCCTTATATTGTTGTGATCAAATTTTGTTGCATCCGCATTAGCTACACCTTTTTTATTTGTTTGAAAGGCTACAATTACATATCTTGGTTTCTCCAAACTACTCGAGGTTTTAACGGCCCATATATCATCTCTAGATTTTTTCAAGGTTGGTAATTCATGTAATTCCCATTTTCGGAATGGAATTAAAATATTTGGATCATTTTTAATTTGTTCCATCAGTTTCAGTTTTAAATCATCATTCAGTTGAATATGTGGTACTCTCCATTCAATTTTATTCAGTTTAAATTTAATTTGTGAAACAACTTGAGCACTATCATCACACACAAAACAGTTTACATCACTAGAGGAGCGAAGTAAAACCAATTCCTGTTTAACATTAATAATCAGCTTTTGATAATCCTCAGCAAAACCCAATAAACATTTTAGAGGTATCAGTGCATAAAAATTTTTGTTGGGAAAATATGTTTTAATATGTCCAGTTTTAGCCCATCCAGCTATCCCTAATTCTTTCATATCCTCAAAATCATTATAGGATAATAATCCTTTCAAAGTACTCGCGATCCCTAAGTCTCGGGTTCGATCGATTTCCACACCATTTAATTCATACCTTATCTCTTCAAATAGGAAAGCAAACGCGTTTGTAACCAACTCAAATTTTTTACCAGCAGTGAGATTGTGTTCAACCTCACCACTCAAGTAAATATAACTGTTTCCAGGAAAGGTGTAAATGTCTTGATTTTGAATTGTTATTCGAATTTCATCGTTATTTTCAAAGTTTGTAGTTCTAGGCTGATAAGTGTGGTATTGATATTTACTGATGCGATCATCATACCGCACTTGTTCGAAAACGTTTTCCATAGTTTTTAATTCTATATCCAAGGGAGGTTAACCTTGACAGATTAATACGTGTTATCTGTTTGAGGGATGAACTCTGAATAACGGGATTGACAAATGTCCTATCGTTTTTATCAAAAACTATCCCCATGTTTTTAATTCTAGTCTAATCAAAATATTTTCTCCTCTAAAATTAATTAATTTGCCTTCTTGATCGATAATTCTAAGAGTAATATTATCAATCCTATCACGAGTATTTAACGGTAGATATAATATATTTTTTGGTTCTATATTTATTGCAAAGCCAGGATCAACTGAGGGGCTAAATTCAAACAACGTATGTGATAATTTTTCGTCGTAATAGGCACCTGAAGTAATATTACACTCAATTCGTACACTATCTACTTTAATTATTTGCACGGGTAAATCTGATGTATGTAGTTGACCGGCCTTTAGTAGCTTTTTTGAAAATCCTAATAATTTACCAATAGTTTTATCAGATGTAAAATCTATATCGAATTTACTTTTAAGTTCACACTGTAAGGTGTTATTATTGGGTTTAAGCGAAAATAGTTTATCAACTTCCTCTTTTTTCTTATCACCAAACAGCTGTTTTTGCAAATAAGTTTCAATGTCTGTAACCTCGTATGAGCCCGTAGGTATATTAACTGTTTTATCGCCGTAAATAAATTTATTATTAACACCGAATTCAATATTTGGTATCGAATTATATGTATGAAGTCCAATTAACCCCAAACAGTACTGTCGATTTGGTTCAAGTTCTATAGGAGGATAATAGTTTGTGGAGAGTACACTGCTTGTACCTTGTAAGGTGAAGGTCTGAGACATGACTGACACATTTAGAAAAAATTTATTTATTTATATAAAAATTCTATACACAAGTGTCCACAGTTGTACGTATTAAAGGTCTGATATTGATCATGATTATATCTAATTTTACAATTTTTAAAATATTTAATTACTTCCATAGGCGGTGGAAGATTTCCGAAACTATCAAAGTACTGAACACTATTGCCTACTTTTTTATAAGCCACCCAATGCGTACCGCGACCATCCTGGGAATCCAAGTTAATAATACCCGCTTCTATATAAAGAGGTTTAGATGGTAGTGAATCACGCATAAACACTCCTCTAAAATGTTTCACGTTTCGAGCCCCTTTTAGCAAGTCTGTATCGGTTAGTGCGCGGTTGGGTAGCGAGTTTAACAGTTTTTTGTCTTGTGCTGTTTTAGAAAGAGTCCCATTCCTTTTCGATATGGTTTTAAATATAGACCTTTTCCCTGCTTGCCTAGAGCTATAGCCTCCATCGTTTTATTATGCCGCTGTGATTCCTCAAGTTTCGATCGAGCGTCCTTGGCACTGCTTATTGCCTTTGCAATGCCGGAGACTCCACCAGTGAGGGCTCCGAGAGCACTTAAACCGGCAAATATCGGGATAAGTGGCAAAATACCACCCTGCTTTGGAATAGGTATAATTCTAGGAGTTCGAATCCTCTTTTTTCCACCAGCAGCTCTTACAGCAATCTTTGCGGCCGATAATGCAATCTTGCTACTTTCTTTAACACCTCCAGGCTTATCAATTTTTCGACGAAAATTTTTTATAGCTTTCCGAGCCTTCATAACTACTCCACTTCTCAAAGCTGTTTTCTTAATACCCATCCCCGTTTTTGTCTTAATCTTCATCGCGTTGGTAACAGCCCACGCTGCTGCTTTTTCACCGAATTTAGAGTCCTTAGCCTTTACTCTACTCCACGCAGCTTCCGCCAAGATTTTATCCGCTTTATGTCTTTCGCTAATATCCTTATTCTCAGAGTAAGCAATGTCGTGTTGTTTGCAGGCAGCATCCAATGGATTAATGCCGGGGTCACCTCTTTTTAACCGTTTTTCCAAGTGTGTGCCAGGTCCACAGTACTGATAGCCGGGGATATGTAATTCAATGGGTAACTTGTTGATTATGGAATTGATGAATCCTCTGCCGCTGTACGCAATCATTTGAGCGTTCATCAGGACTGCTTCGCTATATATAGCCCCTGAAAGATATCGTTGGTGACAGTACGATGAAAGTTGTTAAACAGAAACAATCTCTTACTGTAACAAATTTTGACAACGTAGTGGGGGATGTGTTAAAAAATAATAAGAAAAAACATGGGAATCTATTACCAAATTCTATTAGAGCAGTTATTTGCGGCCCATCTAACTGTGGCAAATCGAATGCAATGTTAACACTCTTGTTTAATGTAAACGGATTGAAATTTGAAAACATTTACATTTATTCAAAGTCTCTTTATCAACCAAAATATAAATACTTGCAAGATATCATTAGTGGGATACCAGAGATTGAATATTTCCCGTATAGAGAGAATGCTGAAATAATTAGCCCTGAAGAAGCTAAGGAAAACTCAATTTTTATTTTTGACGATGTAGCATGTGATAAGCAGGATAAAATCCGTGAATATTTCAGTATGGGTAGACACAATAACATTGATTCGTTCTACCTTTGCCAGACATATACTCGCATACCTAAACACTTGATTCGTGATAATGCAAATTTAATTATATTATTTAAACAGGATGATCTTAACCTAAAACACGTTTACACTGATCACGTAAGTAGTGATATGACTTTTGAAAAATTCAAGTCTTTGTGTGCAGAGTGTTGGAAAGAAAAATATGGTTTTATTACAATAGATAAAGATTCTGATGCGGGTAGGTACCGCAATGGATTCGATGAGTATATAATCATAGACTAAGCAACCACTCTCATCATTATCACAACAAACGTTGCGCGTGTTACGTCAAAAGGTTCATTAGGAAAAGAGGCTCATTCAGAAAAGAGGATCATTCAGAAAAGAGGCTCATTCAGAAAAGAGGCTCATTCAGAAAAGAGGCTCATTAGGAAAAGAGGCTCATTCAGAAAAGAGGCTCATTAGGAAAAGAGGCTCATTCAGAAAAGAGGCTCATTCAGAAAAGAGGCTCATTCAGAAAAGAGGCTCATTCAGAAAAGAGGCTCATTAGGAAAAGAGGCTCATTAGGAAAAGAGGCTCATTCAGAAAAGAGGCTCATTAGGAAAAGAGGCTCATTAAGAAAAGAGGCTCATTAAGAAAAGAGGCTCATTCATTAAGATGAGCAACATTCAAAAGAAACTAATACAAGTTCAAAAGGATATTAGAAAAAAAGTGCTGGCTTTAAAATTAAATCGTAGTGAAGATGATGACAGATTGAAAAATTTTTTTCAACCAATTACGGAACCTTTACAAAGCTTAGTTAAGTCTAACGAAGAAATAATTAAGAGTAATGAAGATATAAAACGAGAAAATAAAGAAATAAAACAAGAAAATGAGAAAATCCAGGAAAAATATGATTTCAGTAATATTATTCATGTTGATAAGATTGCTCATTCATCTCCCTTTTCGCAATACAAACAAAAGCCAAAAAGGTTGGACTTTATAGATGATGGAGACGTTTTTACACACGAACCGTCGGAACAAAATATTTCAACAATTTCTCAACCTGATTCTAAGATAATTCGGGAATATTTGGATCAATTCGCCGCATTACCAAGACAATATGTGGAAAAATTAATAAATGAGGGGGGTGATGACTTTGACACAATTCATGGTATAAATTTCAATCAGGATAATGCTAAATTTAAAATTGGCAATACTGACATTGATTTAGATGAAAATGATTTAATCATTGACGGAGTTAGATATATCGGCACTTCTGGTCTATATGAATTACTATTCAGAAAGGATCCTGTAGCATACAAGGAAGCAGATCGAATAAATTATGTGGATATTCTTAAAAGAACCAATTCATTACATCGACATTTTGATCCTGGGCAACAACTTCAGGGCACTCGGTCACACAAATATAGAAATATTATTAAACCATTGTTGCCACATTCACAACACAGATCAAAGTCTGAAGCAAGCTCGCACAGGTCTAAAGGCGGTCGTGGTTTCGATTCAAATTTAATAGTAGAAAATAAAACTCAAAGATATACATATTGGGATGATCCTAATGAATTAATTGAAAGATTATGGTTATTACATGCGTCACGACGAGCTGGAAATAATTCTCACGACAATGAAATTGCATCGATCGAGGAAGAACTGAGAGAAGCTGATATAATTTATTAATTTAATTGTTGCACATCATTCACATAATGTCTGTCGATAAGTTTGGACGTCATTCCAACACGTCTTTGACCGGTGCTCGCGGACCTCCCGGTCCAACAGGCCCTCCCGGTCCAACAGGCCCTCCCGGTCCTTACGGTCTGACAGGTCCCCCCGGTGATCGCGGGCCTCACGGTCTGACAGGTCCCCCCGGTTATAAAGGTGATAGAGGCCCTCCCGGTCCGATCGGTCCGATCGGACCTAGCGGTCCTCCCGGTCCTGGATTCGTTATTACACATCATGGTCATTTTGACATTGGAAGTAAACAATTAAAAAATGTCATGAATCCGGATGATTCAAACGATTGTGCTACAAAACAATATGTGGATACAGTTGCGAGCAAAACAAGAAATCATAGCACAACCAACACTATAAATATGTATAATGCCCTCAAGAATGATTTTAATAATAAACGTAAACAAACTGAATCAAAATTAAATGAACTCAACGTAACTTTCAATAAAAGTGAAAATCTTATTAAAAGCAATTATAATAAAATTGAGCAACTTGGAAATCTTATTAAAAGTAATACTGAAACATTTGAAAATAATCTTTTTAAATACAATACTGAACAATCTGAACAATTTCAAGATAAATTAAACAAACTTAAATACACATTAAGTGAAGAAACTAGATCCGGACTAGTAGAACTTAGAACGACGACAGATGAACTGTCCAAAAATATCACCATGCTAAACAATGATCTGAAGGAATATAAAAAATTGGTACAATCTCGAAGTGTAGAGCAAATGAATAGTAGATTTTATCCATTTACACGAATGTCTGAACTTGTTGATGCATTAAAACGACAACATATAGATATTAGTCATACTTCGATACCACATGCGGACACACCAGCATCAGTGCATCATTCAATATCACCTAAACTCCCAAAGCTGCCTAAGATAGATTTTGATTTACTTGGTAAACCCTCCCATTGATCTCGATCCAAATCGTCAGTATTGTTTGGGATTAATTGGATTCCATACATATAATTCGACAGAGGTGAGGATGAGCAAGATAAAAAGTGATGTTGTAAAAGAATTACATAAACCTGCAAGAAAAAAATTCCCACGACGACGGACAATTATCAAAGGATTAGACGATTTGTGGCAGGCAGATTTAGCCGAATTTGGTCTTTATGCAAGAGAAAACAAGGGTTTTAAATTCATATTAGTAGTGATTGATTGTTTCTCAAAATATCTATGGACCGCTCCGTTAAAAGATAAATCTGGTGTAAATGTGGCTAATGCATTTAAAAATATTTTAAAAGATGGACGAACGCCTACAAACTTGCAAACTGATCAAGGAAATGAATTCTACAACTCACATTTTAGGAAGGTAATGCACAGCAACGGAATTAACCACTATTCTACTTACACAATCATGAAAGCCGCAATGGCAGAGCGTGTGATAAGAACTTTAAAAGAACATCTTTATCGCGCATTTAGTTTGCGTGGAAAGTATCAATGGGTAGATGTTTTAAGTGAAATTACGTCCAATTACAATAATCGGAAACACAGTACAACTGGAATGCGACCCTGTGATGTCACGAAAGATAAGGAGAAGCAGTTGTTAAAAACAATTTACTCACATATCAAAGTAGCAGGAAAGAAGATTTTTAAAGTGGGTGATATCGTCCGTATTAGTAAACAAAAAGCATTATTTAATAAAGGCTACACACCGAATTGGACAACTGAATTATTTAAAATAGCACATGTAAAAGTTTCAAATCCAACCGTTTACCTATTAGAAGATAGTTCGGGGGATCCAATCCAGGGGGCGTTTTATGCTGAAGAACTTTTAAAAACTAAACATAAGGATGTTTACCTAGTGGAAAAAGTGCTGAGGAAAAAGGGAAATAAAGTGTACGTCAAGTGGTTAGGATTAGATAAATCGCAAAATAGCTGGATAGATAAGTCAAATGTATTATAACTATATAAATGTAAATGTTTGTATTATTAAAAATATAAATATGTTTAATAATGGTAATTATTATTAGTTTTCTATTAACCTTCAACGCAACAAGATGTTTATCAAATTAATCACGCTTTTAATCTTTATCAATGCAAGTTCTGAAATTGATGTGAATAAATATTTACATCAGTTTGGATATTTAGATGAAAATAATTTTTTAAAACAAAATGAAGACAATGAATCGCTGATTAATGCTATCGAAACGTTTCAAGAATATTATAACTTACCCATTGATGGAGAATTGAATAACGAAACAATAAATTTAATGAATCGGGTGAGATGTGGATTAAAAGATGTGCAAGAGTTTACAGTGGGGCAATCAGAAGAAAAGTGGAATTTTACGGATTTGACATGGAATTTTCCCAGAGCTTCATTCAATGACATTGAAATAGCCAGTAAAGCGTTTGAAATATGGTCTAAACACACAAACTTAAAGTTTACGAGATCTAGACGAAATGCAAATATAATTATAACATACCAAAAATATAATCATACATTTTATGAATGCTATAAAAAAGCAAATTGTCCTTACCAACTAGATGGAAAAGGAATTATATTAGGACATGCGTTTTTACCTACAATGAATTCAAAAAACGTTGAAATACATTTAGACAAAGATGAAAAATGGTGTCATTATAATTGTTCATCGTCAGAAATTAGTTTGTTGCAAGTACTTTTACACGAAATTGGACATACATTAGGAATTAAACATTCATTTGATATTACATCAATCATGTACGCATACTATTCACCACAAGAAAATCAAACAATTATTGACTTGTCTCAAGATGATATTGATGCTGTTCAAGCTTTATATGGGCAAAAGAAAAATACAACAAAAATATATTCAACATCTACGTCTAAAGCATCCGATATATCAACAACACAAACACCAATTGTTAAAACCACAGATCAGATTATGCCAGAACTTTGTTTGTTACGGGATATTAATACATATTTAATTGTGGAAGACACATTATTTATTATATATGAAAAGTGGGTATGGTATAAAAAATTGAATGATGATGAAATTACCGCACCCCAATCAATCAATCAGTGGTTACCTTTTCTACCTGAGAACTTTACTAAAATTAATGCGATTTATCAAAGACTCGATGGTAACATTGCAATATTTTCAAACGATAAAATTTTTGTAATTAATCCAGATAATTTATCATTAGTATATACGAAAAATTTGATAGATATCGGAATTATTAGAACATGTACCGGAGTACGGGGCGTTGTAAATACATATAGAGGGCAAACATATATATTTTGTGATAATGGGCGTTTTTTTAAAATAAAAGAATGTACATTTGAGGTAGCTAAATTCGGCTTGATTTCTAATGATTTTCCTGGAATTCCAACAAACATCACTGGGGTATTTAGATATACAGATGGATTGTTATATTTTTTTGATAAAGTTAATACTTATGCATTTAATGAATTTTCAAAGAGAGTTGAAAGTGTTCGTAAAAACGGTGTTGACCAATTTAATATCTATTGCACAGCTTCACAAATTTTGTTTAAAATTAAAGCATTATTCAATAACTATTTTGTTTTAAAAGACAGACAAGTTTAACCTTGACAAGTTTGAACTGGTTTGAACAAGTTTAGGCATGTTTGAGCTTGTGGTTAGATAAGGGTCCGGATGTAGATAAGACTATCGCTATATAAGCACACATTTTTGTAATAAAATATTAGTTTACCAGAATCATTCAACGAAAGCACACATTTTCAATCAAATATTAGTTGTCCAGAATCATTCAACGATGTCTGCTACAAATCAAGAAATAACTTTCAATGATGTCATTGACAATCAAATTTCAAATTACGATAATGCGTTCAAGATTGAATTAACACTTTTGGGACAATCAACATATCCTCTAAACAAATCGGCTACAAAGAACGTGAGCATCGGAATAAGCCCAGCCCTAGGATTCATTCCAGTTGTGAAAATCTGGGGCGCTCATTCATGTATCTTCTTCACTGAGGAGGAATGGCTACAGTTTATGAACATCAACCTGAATAATTTACAAAGGCCCATCACCATCGGAGATCACAAGATTACCAAGAATGAATATAAAAATATTATGGCTATATGGATTGAGCAGAGGGAGTTGAGTGTTATTATATCGGAAGAAACATTTTGTAATTTGATGTGTTTGAAACAACTTATTACATGCAAATTGAATAATTTAAGAGCGTTACAATTTTATTCATATTATTGTTCAATTTTATTCATATTATTGTTCAATTTTATTATCTTGTACAAAGGATTCAAATAGTAATGAATTATATAAAAATGTGTTAAAATGGATTTCTATTTATAAGCATAAACAAAATTCATTTTTGATGTTGGAATGTTTGCATATACATTTTAATAAAATTTGTATTGATTTTGAAATTAAGAAACTTACTCAATAAAATATTTTAAAATACTCTACTGTTTTTATTTAGTATTACTCACATCTCCCCTAATAGTTAAAAAATAATTTTAGTGATTAAAACTAATACGTAGACCGTTGGCTTACAATGCAAATATATTTCATAAATAAATTGTTGGTTCTGAAAAGGACCGTTTTTAAAATGATGATGTCTACCAACTTTCACTAGTGTTTTGATCATTTACCATATAAATTGTTCATCATATTGTTGGGGATTGAATAGGTATTGTTGGGGATTGAATAGGTTGGGGGCCGTTGGTTCCTCATCCGAATTTTCAATTTCCGTGTCTGCATCAAATATTCCCTCATCGTCCGAAATTTCAATCTCCGTGTCATTAGTGTCATTATCGGATATGTAGGGATCTTCGGATATGTACGGTTCCATCCCTAAGTATCCCCTCCTCCAATCTAACCATCTTTGTCTTTGACTTATCCACTCTTCCCTCCACTCTTCCCATCTTTGTCTTTGTATTAGCCTCCTCCCCCTCTCTGCCACTCTTCGCTCCCTTAGCCTCCTCCCCCTCTCTGCCACTCTTCGCTCCCTTAGCCTCCTCCCCAACCACCCAAATTCCCAGTCCTGGACATTCTGGTTTTGTGGAGTTCTTGGCGTGGTAGCAAAAGATGTTGAGGCGAGCGGAGTTGATGTGGAGGTTGATGGAGTAGGATCCGTACTTGTGGAGGTTGATGAAGTAGGATCCGTACTTGTGGAGGTTGATGAAGTAGGATCCGTACTTGTGGAGGTTGATGGAGTAGGATCCGTAAGTGTGCGATCTGTTGAAGACGCACTCGGGCTGGAATTATTCAAATAAATCCTCAGCACGTTTTCACGGTAGATCCGTCTCCGACAGATCGCACACTTACGGATTTTCGCGATGCAACCCCCACAAAATAAATGACCACACTTCAATGCAAATCCTACCCAATTTGTTAAGCAAATTGGGCATTCCCCACACCTCGTACCCTCGGTAAATTCGTCACACATTTTTTTTTTTGCTTGGTACAAACTTAATCGTAACACTGAATACCTTTCAAGTGTGAATCGCATTATATATTGCGAAAATAGGTGGAGGTGGTGATTGCATTCTTAATATCAACAACAATTCAAGATTAATCTTGAATTTCCGTTGCTGATATTAATTAATCTCCACCACAACTTCCATCTAATCGTTGATGATAAAAATTAATCTCCACCACAACATCCACATAATCTTGAATTTCCTTTGATGATAAAAATTAATCTCCACCACAACTTCCACATAATCTTGAATTTCCGTTGCTGATATTAATTAATCTCCACCACAACATCCACATAATCTCGAATTTCCTTTGATGATAAAAATTAATCTCCACCACAACTTCCACATAATCTCGAATTTCCTTTGATGATAAAAATTAATCTCCACCACAACTTCCATCTAATCGTTGATGATAAAAATTAATCTCCACCACCACCTATTCTCACATTATATATAATGTGATTCCAACTTAAAAGCTATTCAGTTTGCTAAGAACACTAGTACGGTTCCGTTCGTCAATAATAGTATTAATAAAATGTTTCCGTGTGAGTTTTGTTCTGCAACGTTCGCTCAGAACTTTAATAGAGTGAAACATACAAAAAAATTTCATCCGGAAAAACAAATACCTCTAGCACTTAAAAGAGGTCCAAAGAGGAAGAATGTGAATCCCAGTGAAAGTGTCCCTACACCAAAGAGGAAGAATGTGAATCCCTCTACTAGTGCCTCCACACCTAAACATGCTGAACTGTTAAGGTGTAATCAATGTCAAGAGGAATTTGCCACACCCCAACTTCTTGCGGGACACTCGAGGTCCCAGAGACATATTAACAATGTTGCGCGCTATGACGATGAGGGAGTGAAGGTACTTATGTCGGCCTTTAAGAACCGTATCGCCAGCTATGCCCTTCAAGTCATGGAGGATGAAGAGGTTGACATCCCAACATTTCTCGAGAAGTGTAAAGAGAAGTTTATCCGTCTAGTGGAACGTCAACTGCACACGGTGTTGAAGGTCAACATTGAGCTCTTTGGGTTGTACACCAAACCCGGTGATGAGTGTCAACCGGATCTAAAATCCTTCAACACCCGCTTCGTGGTGGTAACCCCAACCGACGACTTGGAGGAGGTATACGAGAATTTGTGTAACATCGTGCTAACAAAGAGTGAAGAGTTCCAAGTAAGTTTTCTAAAATATTTGTTTATTGTAAAAATCATTGATTTAATTAATGTACGCATTTATTTATAAGCGCTTTTTGTCGCTTGCAGGAGCGAGACAGCGGATGGGCCTTGATAAAGGTGTCCCACCTGGAGGTGAACATCAATAAGTATACCCCCATCCGCGGCTCTTCATACATAGACCTTCCACCCAACATCAAAAAGAAGCAAGCATGTATTAACATCAAAAACAATGATGATGCCTGTTTCGCGTGGTCAGTGACGTCAGCACTGTATCCAGTTGCCCACGGAAACGCTCCACATCGTCCCTCTTCTTATCCGCATTACAGTACGGTGTTAAATTTGATGGGTATGGAGCTACCATTTAAATTAAAACAAATCTCAAAATTTGAAATTTCTAATAATATTTCAATCAATGTGTACGGGTTGGAGTTTAACGTTGAAAAACATGTCCACGAGGTGGTAGGGCCGATTTATTTTACAAAATCCAAGCGCGACAGACATGTTAACCTCCTCTACATCGAGGATGGATTAAAAAGTCATTATGTCTGGTTTAAAGATATGTCCAGACTCGTATCATCCCAAGTGTCTAGCCATGAGCACGAAAAATTCTTATGTGATGGGTGTTTGACGTTTTTCTCTACCGAGAACGCGTTATTGGTTCACTCTCAATATGACTGTAATAAAGTCTATACAGTAATGCCAACCACCAATTTAATAAAAAATAAAAATGGTGACATGATACCAGGAAATTTATTATCATTTTCAAATTTCAATTCTAAAATGCGGGTACCATTTGTAGTTTATGCTGATTTTGAATCTCTTCTCATCCCGATTCAAACCTGTGAACCGGATCCACAAAAATCTTATACTTACTCTACACATATTCATACTCCGTATAGTTTTGCTTATTACATTAAATGTAGTTTTAATCAAAACTTAAATAAATTTTTTGCATATACTGGTTTGGACTGCCCTAAAGTTTTCATGGAAAAATTGAGCGAAGATGCGAAATTAATTTATGATCAACATTTAAAGCCGATAATTAAAATATCTAAATTAACTCCAGAAGAACAATATTTATTTAACTCTTCGACAGAATGTCATATTTGTAATAAAAAAATTCAAGTGTGTGACAAAGTTAAAGATCATTGTCACTTGACGGGAAAATTTATTGGAGCCGCCCACTCTAAATGCAATTTGAATTATAAACTCCCGACATTTCTACCTATATTTTTCCATAATTTAAGTGGGTACGATTCCCATCTATTTATTAAAGAATTTGGTTTAGATACGGATAAAATTGATATAATCCCTCAAAATAAGGAGAAATACATTTCTTTCTCAAAGTCAATTAAAGTCGATAAATATACAGATAAACGAGGCATTGATCGGGATATATATTTTAAGTTAAGATTTTTAGATTCTTTTAGATTCATGGCGTCAAGTTTAGAAAAATTGGCTAAAAATTTAAACATGAACCAATTAAATACAGTTCGCACACATTTTCCTAATCAAGAACATTTTGAATTGTTAACAAAGAAGGGCGTTTTTCCATATCAATATATGGATGATTTTTCTAAATTGGCTGAAACAGAATTACCGCCTAAAAAATCATTTTTTAACTCGTTAACAAACGCAGATATTACTGTTGCGGAGTATGAGCATGCTGAAAACGTTTGGTCAAAATTTAATTGTCAAAATCTCCAGGAATATTCGGATCTATACTTAAAAACAGATGTTTTATTATTAACAGATATTTTTGAAAATTTTCGCGATGTTTGTTTGAACGCATATAATTTGGATCCCGCTCACTATTACACAGCTCCTGGCTTGTCGTGGGATGCTATGCTTAAACTGACAGATATTAAATTAGAACTACTTACGGACTTGGACATGCATCATTTTATTCGGAAAGGTATTCGTGGGGGTATAAGTCAATGCTCATTACGTTACGCTCTAGCGAATAACAAGTACATGTCTGAATTTAATGCTGAAAAATCCTCCACATATCTGACGTACTGGGACGCAAACAATTTATATGGATGGGCTATGTCTCAGATGTTGCCATACGCGGACTTTCAGTGGTTAAGCGCGATGGAAATTGCGACTTTTAATGTTTTAAATGTGCCCGATGATTCACCAACGGGATACTTTTTGGAGGTGGACATTGAGTATCCAGAAAATATCCATAATCTACACAACGATCTACCTTTTCTTGCGGAAAACGTTGTGCCTCCCACTTCTAAATTTGTCAACACTAAATTAATTACAAATTTAAATAATAAATCAAAGTACATTATTCATTATCGTAACCTAAAACAGGCTCTACGTAACGGGTTAAAATTAACTAAAATTCACCGAGTAATTTCTTTCAAACAATCGGATTGGTTGAAGAAATATATTGATTTAAATACTGCCATGCGTCAAAATGCTAAAAACGATTTCGAAAAAGATTTTTACAAATTGATGAATAATTCAGTTTTTGGCAAGACTATGGAAAACATTGATATGCGTGTAGATGTAAAATTGGTGAATCATTGGGAGGATATCGGTCATCGTAAAGGTGCTGAGAGTTTAATTGCAAAATTAAACTTTAACTCTTGTTCAATTTTCACCGAAAATTTGGTAGCGATCCAATTAGATAGATTGAAGGCTGTTTACAACAAGCCCATTTATATCGGTTTTTCCGTTTTAGATCTTAGTAAATTATTAATGTACGATTTTTATTACGACTATTTAAAGTTCAAATATGGTAATAAAGTGAGGTTATGTTATATGGACACAGATAGTTTGACACTTAAAATTGATACTGAGGACGTTTTTGCTGATATGAAGCAGGACTTAACAAAATTTGATACAAGTAATTTTGACCCACACAATCAGTATGGTATCCCACAGCAAAATAAGGCCGTTTTAGGTTTGATGAAGGATGAAAATGGGGGCAAAATTATGGAGGAATTTGTGGGGCTTAGGGCTAAAATGTATGCCAATAACGTCGAGGGTGATTGGTCCAAGAAGGCGAAGGGGGTTAAGAAAAATGTGGTGGTCAAGGATATTTCGGGTGATGATTACAAAAATTGTTTAAACAATTCTGTCACCATCACTCGGAAACAAAATTTATTCCGCTCTATTAAACATACTATTTTTTCAAACAGTCAAAATAAATTGGCCCTATCACCTCACGATGATAAGCGTTATATATGTAAAGACGGTATCGAAACTCTAGCCTGGGGACATATAGATATTGCGGCAGCTCCATATCCTTAAAATTATTTTTTTATACATCACCTCCTTCACCCAAAATATTTTTCATTAACAACCGTGGATTAAAAACGGTCCTTTTAAGGATCACCATTTTATTTATGGAACACATTCACACCGAACTGTATTTAATAGCTGTGATAAATTATTATAATGTAGGGAGAATTTAAAATAAAATATGTTTAAAATTATTTATTTTTTATAACCTTTACATAAATGTAATATTGTATAAATAATAATAAATATAATTACAACAATTATCGACCAAAACGGAACCCAAAAATGCTGTGTGATGTTTTCATCTGACGCTACTGAGGAATTATTGGTATAATTCATTTTAACTGTCGGTAAGTTGTCACCACCTGGGAATGAAATGTCTGCTATGTGGAGTTCTCACTGCCTGGGAATGAAATGTCTGCTATGTGGAGTTCTCACTGCCTGGGAATGAAATGTCTGCTATGTGGAGTTCTCACTGCCTGGGAATGAAATTTTCGATGTGTTCAAACACTGATGACACTTATATTTTGGTGAGGGTGGTCCATCGATGTGGGTCCTTCCCGTATTGTAGTGTTCAAAACAGGGTAATCTTTCCTTGTCCCTGAAGCTCGGCGGTAAAAATGGCCAGATGTTTAAAAGCTCCAGACCTTCCAACCTCTTCAAGTAATATTCTGGTAACTATTTTAAGTGTTCGGAGGTTAATTTACTTTCGTGGTATGCTTCTATGGCACTGTTAATGCGATCCATTAGAGGCTCTCGTTCCGTATTTGTAAACTGCATTATTGCGACAATGTATATTCAACGCACACACCTTCCACCACTTTCTCCCACCACCTTCTCCTACCAGCCAGGACCCCTTATCTACTTCCTGTATAACCGGAAACCCTTATCTACTTCCTGTATAACAGGAAACCCTTATCTACATCCTGTATAACAGGAAACCCTTATCTGCATCCTGTATAACCGGAAACACCTTATCTTATCTAATCAACATCCGACCGGAAACGGAAACCGGAAACCGGAAACCGGAAACGGAAACCGGAAACGGAAACCGGAAACGGAAACCGGAAACGGAAACCGGAAACGGAAACCGGAAACCGGAAACCGGAAACCGGAAACGGAAACCGGAAACGGAAACCGGAAACGGAAACCGGAAACCGGAAACCGGAAGTGGAAACCGGAAACCGGAAACGGAAACCGGAAACCGGAAACCGGAAGTGGAAACCGGAAACCGGAAACGGAAACCGGAAACCGGAAACCGGAAGTGGAAACCGGAACTTCCGGGAAGGGAATGAATTGTCCCCGTACCGGCTAAAGTCATCTACTCATGTCAGTTTTACTTTAAATAATATTAAACAAAATTTTGAAAACTGGATTATTATCTTTAAAAACATTTGTAGTCATTTAACGTTCTTATCAAAGCATTCAGTTTGAAGCTTCGAACGAGCGTTTCCACTCCCAGACTAAGCATGAAGTAAAATTTCGAGTTTAGAAAAGCCCCGTGAAAATTTGTCGAAGGACCCTCGACAAATTTTCACAGGGCTTTTCTAAACTCGAAATTTTACTTCATGCGCCACGCGTATAATACAGTGATTTAACGTGAAATTTGAAAACACACAAAAGATATTTTTCATGTTACTCCTTACAATTAATTCGAATTATTTTTGACGGTTCAAATCCTTTTGTAAGTATTCGAATCATTTTATAAATATTCGCATCCTTATATATACATATATTCGAATTCTTTCATAAATATTCTAATCCTTTTATAAGGATTCGAATCACCCACATTTGGATTCGAATACGAATCCTCTAAAAATAATGTAACGAATACGGATCACGAATCCAGTTGATCTAAAGTATTCGAATGCCTATTTTGAATCCTCTAAAAGGATTTGAATACTGAATGATTCGAATCCTGCCCAGCTTTCTTATGTAATATAAGAAATAGAGTGCAACAATGCTATCATAAAATAAATACACCATTTTGTAACCGTAGAATATAGGTTCTTAAGATTATATCTTTACCTCCGTAACTGTGGTAGCAGTGGTGACAAGATATTGACATGCCGTGAAAACTTTCTTTTAACACTTTTTTAAGTAGAATTCGCTGACCTTAATAGATTTTATTTTAAGGTTAAGCTTTATGAGATATGACATAAAGTTGTTTTATTTTAAATACAAACCATAGTTGGCAATGACTTCAATCGATTGTATTTTTTGTAAGCTTTCCGAAAATATATCATTCGTAGTATTTTGGTTAAGTTATGGTTGGTTAAGTTTTTTACATTTGTAATGAATTGATCAAGAAAACCATGATGAACAATAAATGAATAGCAAAGAACAACCGTCAACTGTCATTATTACCTTATTATTTTTATGTTATTTATATATTATAATATACATTTGAAATAAACAGCATTTTTAAACAGGGTGTGCACAAAGTAAAGTAACGGAAATCAAAATTCATAGCTACTAATTTAATCTACTACCTGACAATATTTTTTAATATACAATGGGATTCATTTTCATGATGCATATCAAACTTACCTGTTTTTAACGGAACACTATATATTTCATTCGTATTCGATAGCATGTTAAAATACAGCGTGGACCAAAAGTCCGTTTAAATTTGAATCGGTAGCTGCGACGAGCAGCGACGGTGGGGCGGGTGTCGGGATTACGAAGCGCAAGAATTTATAGCTACTAATTTGGCCATAACTCATGAAGGTTAATCTTAAAGCAAAATCTGATATGATAAGCGTATTCTACTTAAAAGAGTGTCTAATAAGAGGTTTTTACCGCATGTCAAGATCTCTTAGAACAAACAAGGTATTTCATTGTTTAAAAACTGCTAAATTTGCATATACAAATTTTAAGTTGGTACAAGAAATACGCTCTAAAAAAGAGCATTGAATGCATACAGGGTGTCAACGTTAAACCGTTCGTTGAAAGTTTATGGGGTTGCCGTTGCACTAAAAATTTGAAAAAAATCCTTGTCATACGGTTGAATTAGTTCTTCTCATGTGCAATATTTTTAACTTTATATCACTTCCGGTTCCACCGGAAGTAGAACCAAATTTGGTATTTCAAATGGAACACCCTATATATTAGTAATTTTTTGGATTTCTCGTTTAAATTGCAACATATTTTATTCGAACATATGTACACTTATTTCTTATAGTTTTTAATAAAACAAATATATTTCTAAAATGTTGACCTCTATAAAGCCTCTTGAAATCTGTCTGTAACTTTTCTTAAGAATAAGATAAAAATATGATTTATATCTCTACTTGTACCTAGAGAATGCCTCTATGAGTAAAGTAATTAGAAACTGTCAATTTTAACAATTAGTGTTCTTAAAATGTCAATATCGAAGTGCCCCCTTCAATATCGTGTAATTCATTTTTTTTAATGGAATGACCCATTTTTTATCACATGGTACGATTGGGGAGAATATTTCCTACAAAAAAGTATTTCCAACTATACTTCTAAAGTAAGTAGTTTTCAAATTATTTCGAAGATTTGTTTTTCGTCGCATTTATGCAGGGAATAATGCGCGCATAAGTCGCAATTGAATTTTAGTAGGCAAGTAGTATGCTTTTGTAGACAAGACTATAGTCTGTATACTCATCCCCAGACTCTAATATCTAGAATAGAATCTCTAAGCGCTGTACTATAGACATCTTAAACTCTAAAGTTTTGACATTTGACCCAGACTCTAAACTCTGCATTTTGAGCAGTCGACTTATGTAGACTAAACTAAAGTTTCTAGAAAGTCTAGACTAGTCTGTGGACTAGTTTGTATACTTTAATTTGTGAACTCTAATCTGCTGACTCTACCTAGTCTGTAGACTCTAGTCTATGGACTCTATCTAGTCTGTAGACTGTATCTAATTTGTAGACTCTAGTCTGTGGACTATCTAGTCTGTAGACTCTATCTAATCTGTAGACTCTAGTCTGTGGGCTCTGTCTAGTCTGTAAACGCTAGATTGTGCACTCTATCTAGACTGTAGACTAGTCTATGGACTCTATCTAGTCTGTATACCAGTCTGTGAACTCTATCTAGTCTGTTTGTTGACTCTAGTCTGTAAACTCTGGTCTGTGAACTCTATCTAGTCTGTAAACTAGTCATGGACTCAATTTAGTCTGTAAACTCTAGTATGTGGACTCTATCTAGTCTGTAGACTCTAGTTTGTGGATTATATCTTGTCTGTAGACTCTATCCAGTCTATAGACTCTAGTTTGTGGATTCTATCTAGTCTATAGACTTTATCTAGTCTGTAGACTTTAAACTCTATCTAGTCTGTGGACTGGTCTAGTCTATAGACTAGGTTGTGGTCTCTATCTAGTTCCTAGACTTATCTCTAGACTTTATCTGATCTGTAGACACTATCTAGTCTGTATACTCTAGTCTGTAGACCCTATTTAGTCCTTAAACTCTAGTCTGCGGACTCTATCCAGTCTATAGACTCTAGTCTGGGGATTCTATTTAGTCTGTAGAATCTAGTCTATGGACCAGACTATAATATGTAGACTTATTTCTATACTCTATCCAGTCTATAGACTCTAGTCTGGGGATTCTATTTAGTCTGTAGAATCTAGTCTATGGACTAGACTATAATATGTAGACTTATTTCTAGACTCTGATACCTAGACTCTAATCTGTAAGCTTTGTATTCTAGAGACCCTATACTCTAAACTTTGAACAGTCGACCCAAACTAAAATCTGCACTTTGGACATCAAGCATGTAGATTCTAAACTGGAGTCTTTGGACAGCCTAGACTAGTCTGTGGACTCTAGTCTAGAAACTCTAGTCTAGAAACTAGAGTCTAGTCTGTAGACTAGGCTGTAGATTCTAGTCTGTAGTGTAGTCAACTTATGTAGACTCTAAACTATAGTCATTTGACAACCTAGACTCTAGTCTTTTTACTCTACTCTGTAGACTAGGCTGTAGATTCTAGTTTATAGTGCAGTTGACTTATCTATACTCTAAACTGAAGTCTTTAGACAGCCAGGCTCTAGTCTGTCGACTCCAATCTATAGACTCAATTATGTAGACTCTCGCCTGTAGACTTTAATTTAAAGATTAGGCTGTAGATTCTAATCTGTAATGTCGATGTTTGTATATTTTAAACTAGAGCCTTTAGACAGCCAAAAAAGAATTAGTACAAAGTTTTACAAAAATCAACAAAATAATTAATTACACAAATCAATACATTATCAATTTGGTCTTTATAGATGGCAACTGCTATAGAATTGTTATTAAAATATGTAGAGTATTTAATGAAACTTATTCACATCTGCCGCCGATAAATAAAACAAGATTTGGAAGATTGGAATCAAATTTTGTTCAATTGGCACTTGCCATGTACATATAATAAATTGATAATTTGTTGATTTGTGTAATTATTCATTCTGTTGATTTCTGTAAAACTTTGAACTAATTCTTTTTATTATTTGACATTTTGCAATACAATTGCGACAAAACAAAAGCATACCACTTCCCTACTAAAATTCAATTGCGACTTATACGCGCATTATACCCTGCATAAATGCGACGAGAAACGAATCTTCGAAATAATTCGAAAACTACTTGCTTTAAGAGTATAGTTGTATAATACTTTTTTGTAGGAAATATTCCCCTCGATCGTACCATGTAATAAAAAATGAGTCATTCTAATTTAAAAATTGAATTACTAAATATTGAAGCACTAAAATATTGACATTTTAAGAACACTTACTGTCAAAATTGACAGTTTTTAATTATTTACTCACAGAGGCATCCTCTAGGTAGAAGTAGAGATATAAATCATATTTTTATCTCATTTTTAAGAGAAGGTACAGACAGATTTTAAGATGCCTTTTAGAGGTCAAAATTTTAAAAATATTTTTTTTCTTGAAAACTATAAGAGATAAGTGTACATATTTTATTCGAACATATGTACACTTATCTCTTATAGTTTTCAAGAAAAAAAAATATTTTTAAAATTTTTGCAATTTGAACGAGGAATTAAAAAAAATACTAATATACAGGGCGTTCTATTTAAAATAACAAATTTGGTGCTACTTCCGGTGGAACCGAAAGTGATATAAAGTTGAAAATATTTCACTTGAGGTGAACTGATTTAACCGTATGACAAGGATTTTTTTTTAATTTTTAGTGCAACGGTAACCTCATAAACTTTTAATGAACGACACGCTGTATATTAGTTTTTGTCTATCATACATATAAATATGATACTTTACGTGAAGATATGGGCGCCCGAATACAATATTATTATTTTTGCGGCCCAAATTGAGGCTTGCGCCCTCTGCTATTGTCGCTGGACGCCAAGCGATTTTAGGCTTATAACAAATATTAATATTTTAATTTGAATACTCCTTAGACGTTTGGAATACTGAACTAGTAAATACAATTAATATTATTTACTTTAAAAGTAACTTACAATAATTTTTCCATCATCCGCACCACTATATAGAAATCCTTTGTGATACACGAGACTGTTGACATCATAGTCGTGTTTATCAGCATCATTGATTTTAGTGTTGATTTTCAATGGCATTATTTTTTATCTGAAAGTCAAAAAATACAATAGCTACTTTCTTTTAATAAAAATTTACAAATTAATTACATTTACTTGATTAAAATTGAAGGTAATCGTCTAAGTAATGATTTGACTCTGATATGTACGATCTTGTTTTAGTTGTGTTATATTGCGAGAGATCGAGCCGGAGAGTTAAATTTAGTATTTGAATATCTATTTATAAGATGGAAATTTGTTCGCACGGCGCGAAACCGAACGTTCCAGAGTCTAAATTAATTTTGTTACTATCTGTATCTACTTCTTCATAAGTTTGAATAATAATTTACGTTAAAACATGCATTGTTTGTGATGTTTTTGTTTTCTTTTAATATTTCGTTAAAGTTAAAGAAATAACCAGTGCCGGCAGAACATACAGGCAAAAACACTGTTAAAATATAAACAAACATTTTTAAAATTACTCAACCATCTGATTATCATGCAATTTTCAGGAATTGTAAATCGAAAGAAAGCAATTTTTCTAAGAATAATAAGCAATATTTATTCACTGGAATATAAGGAAGCTCAAAGTTGACCAAAACAATAAAAATAAATAGTAAAATAATAATTTTATATTAATAGGTTGATTGAAAGGCGTTGAGGTGTTAAAAATCCATATTCACGTTGCATAAATAAAATTCTGAATAACTTTTTGATTTTCAAAAAAGTGTGTTTATTTTCACAACAATTGTTTCCCAAATTTATTGAAGAGGGCACTTAGATATTGACATTTTAAGAACACTTATTGTGAAGTCACTTAATTAAACACAGTTATATTCCTTTCTTCACTTTTAGTTTTCTTGCTAGATGTACATTTCGGGTACTAAGTACCCATTATCAATAGCTAACTACCCGAAATGTACATCTAGCAAGAAAAATAAAAGTGAAGAAAGGAATATAACTGTGTTTAATTAAGTGACTTAACACCTTCACGTAACTCATACAACTACATTAACTTATTGTGAACATTGACAGTTTCCAATTAATTCAGTCATAGAGGCATCCTCTAGGTACAAGTAGAGATATAAAAAATGTTTATCTTATTCTTAAGAGAAGTTACAGATAGATTTCAAGATGCCTTTTAGAGGTCAGAATTTTAGAAATATTTTTTTTTCTTGAAAACTATAAGAGATAAATGTACATATGTTCGAATAAAATATGTTGCAATTTAAACGAGGAGCCCAAAAAAATGACTAATATATAGGGTGTTCTATTTAAAATAACAAATTTGGTGCTACTTCCGGTAGAACCAGAAGTGATATAAAGTTGAAAATATTTCACATGAGGAGAACTGATTCATGACAAGGATTTTTTCCAAGTTTTTAGTACAACGGCAACCCCATAAACTTTTAACGAACGGTTTAGCGTAGACACTCTGTATGTATATTGAGTGATTATTTTTGCAATGTTATTTTTTGTTAACGCTTTATCTTGGACTGAATTGATTTTGTTACAAATTATTTCTGTGTGAATTCCTGCTGATTCTAATATTATGTTAGATTTACTGTTAGGGCTGTATTTTAAACCTTTCTCCAACAGAGTTGTTTCTACTTTTTCTAATTTAATATTTGTCAGGTTTTTTTTAATTTATTGTAGAATTTAACATATTCAAGCTCACCAGTGTTTGATGTCCACTTTTTTTTATGCAAGTATCTTCTTTTTATGTTCTAAGTTTGTGAAGTTTTTCTGTTTGTTTGTTAAATTGTTCCTGTTCTACTCTGTTGGCTTCTTCCCTTGCTTCCGAGTCTATGATATTCAATTCCACTGGGTGTAGCTTCATGGTGAGTCTTATATGGATTAATTTGATGATTTCTGAGAGGTTATCCTGTTTTTTGTACCATTTTTTCGTTTCAAAACTAATCCAAATTCTGTACGCTTGTTTTAATGTTTGTCTAGCTTCGCTCGATTGATGGTTGATCTTGATTTTCATATATTTTGGCGTTAGTTGTTCTCGCCGGCAAACGATGTTAAACGATATATGATTGTTTGATTTGATGAATTTGATTAACCTAAGTAACTTTTCACTGGCTTAACCTAAGAAATTGAAAACCAACATAATCTAAAAACGGATACAGACGACATAACGTAACTTAGCAATCAAGCTGGTATTATGTTAGATCAAATTAATTATCAATAACTGACGTCCAACTTAACCTAAGAAATTGGTATTCTTACCAAACCTGAAAATAGTTACGCATAACCTAAACTAATTTCTCGATGTATCATATTACCTATCCCTAGCTCAAATGCCAATTACTTTATTCATTTAATTAGAACTGCTACAAAAGCTCAGCCGTAAGTCAACCTAACTTGTATAAATAATCTAACCTAACCTAAACTAGGTTACATTTTTTCAAATTTATCCTGAGTAAATGCTACTTAAAATAACCTAAACAATTTTCTCTAAAGTTCTATAAGCTGCTAAGAAACTTATAATAGCGTAGATAGCTATTAGTTAACACAACTTATGTACCTGCTATTCAATTTAACCTAACTTTTCACTGTATGAAATAGCAAGTTAGATTAGGTTATAATCTATTTAATAACTAGGAGAAGCGTTTTAAATTTCACGCGCGAAATCCTATAACCCTGATCGGCTGAGAGCACGCCCATCTCACACTATGCTAATTACGTCATTATTAGACGTAAAAATTGAATTCGTGTTCAGTATTCCGGCACCAGATACCCACAGACGCTTCGGACTTCAAGGTCCTCTTCAGTGGCTCGGGACCACACTGAAGAGGACCTTAATGTCCGCGTCTGTGGGTATCTGGTGCCGGAATACTGAACACAAATTCAATTTTGATATTTGTTTTCTGGTTTCACAAACAGAGTTCTGCTCGTTCGTGGACGAAACAGTGACCTGTATATGCACTTTGTGCATTCGTGTCACTGACGATGCCACTATGAAGCATTAAATGGCGTTAGCTATCGAAATCCATTGATTAGACGTAAAAGCTGACATAACCTTATTTTGAAGCGTTACCGAGTTACAACTTTGTGTGTTTCGTAATAACCTTCTGTGTGGTGTTTCTTTAGCATTGTTAAAAGTTAGTTTTGTTTATCTTGTTGTGATGGATTATGGACCCAGTACAAGGTGATAATATCAACTTCACCTCCAAAAAAGCGTAAGAGGTTGGATTTGGGTCATTTATCTCTGTCCGAAAAACAGTGCATAATAAATATGTATACACAGATAATAACAGATAATCCATATATTAAAATAACTGCTGTTGTATCAAACAGAACGTCCAGTATAGCACCGTAACAGGAGGCGTTTGGGCCAGACCTGAGTCTTCGGACGATGAATGTTTGAAGGGGACGATTGTCCAAGTCGGAACTGTAGACTTTCTTGAGGTTGCCTCTGTGTCCCTATCTTGGATAGGGCTAACTTACACACGGCGGGGTAGACTCAGCCCTAGTGCTTATCGTCGCTAAATGAGGAGTCGGGGGTGGGCCTTAAAAAGCCCAGGGGTGTCTACTCGCCCCTCCGGTCCACATATGGGTTGGTCTCCGGCGAGTAGTGGTTCCCAGATATGGCGGTGATCCACCAGTCCTTAGACGGACGCTCGAAAGGTATACACTCAAAAGGTAAAAACCCGAACACACCAAGTCTGTTGTATCAAACATTGTCAGTGCAATAGGTGAGATATTAAATGGCATAAGAATATGCATCAAATAATAAAATGTATAATTTTCAGGAGTTGTTAACTCCACTGTCTATCGTACCGTTAGAGAATATAGGAAATCCGGAGATATATGTAGCCCTAAACCGCTTGGAGGACGACCTGCCATAATTGCAACTTCTGATGACAAAGTACTGATCTCTTTACTTCGTCATCAGAAGTTGCAATTATGGCAGGTCGTCCTCCAAGCGGTTTAGGGCTACATATATCTCCGGGTTTCCTATATTCTCTAACGGTACGATAGACAGTGGAGTTAACAACTCCTGAAAATTAAACATTTTATTGTTTGATGCATATTCTTATGCCATTTAATATCTCTGCGCCAAATAATGCATAGTTTCTTCTATAAAAATAAATTACCAACTTTAAATAAAGTTTTAAAAGAAGTAAACGATCATGCAGGCATACCGAAGATGAGTCGTACTACTTTGTATAGTTTTATGAAACAAATAAATTGTAAGTAAGAATTTATATAATCGTGTATTTCTAATACATGATTATATAAATTCCATATTATATTATGAACATCATGTAAATATGTTTTAGTTTACAGATATATGGCAAGAAACCGTAGAAGTATTGAACGCGACGATATTTTTTACATTATATTGGATTTTATTTAAAGAGTAATTTGGAAATTATTTAAAATTGCCGCCAAATTTATCTAGTAATATTTCTGGTAACTTTTTATAGTGTAATTGGGCTTTGACACTTACTCCTTCTAGTTTTTAAACAGACTATAGATATGATAACATGCACCATATTATCTTATCTAACCTAATTTATTATTTAACTTGGCTGTTATCATTGTCAGATTAGATATTATTAGATAAGAGGTTGGATCAAATAATTTGTTATTTAACCTAACTGTAATCATTATGTTAGATTAGATATTATCAAATATCACGTTGAGTTAGATATATGCTAAATAATCTAAATTTGTATCTATCTCAATTTGGTTTAAGTTTATCAGTAAAAATATGGATTTTTCTCGTTTTACGTCCATTTTTTAAAAGAAAATTGGGTTTGAATCCTACAATCTTTTTGGTATTTTACTCAAATTTAGTACATGTCGTCAAACCTAACCTAAATTGTTATCTAACCTAAGCAAATGCTATCTAACCTAATTTCAATACAGATTTGTTAAAGATATTAAATGTTCATAGCTGTTGAGTCTTAGATATTGAGTTCTACACAGGGTGTCCCATTAGTGCGTTCTTGAAGGATATATCGGCTCACGTTAAAGATAGAAAAAAAGTGTTTCTACTAAAGTTGCTTGGTTTTAGGAACTGCATGACCTAAAAATATTTTGATGTATACAGGGTGCGCCATAAAGGCAGTAGAGGATGCAACTTGCTTATTTTAAATGGATCACCTGTATACAATTTGGTTTTTGAATCCCTTGTAAAAATTGTCCTTTTAATAAAAACATTCGGTCTAAGTCATACTGCTTCGAAGTTATTAAAAGAGCTCTTAGATCAGCAACTTCGGTCTTTTGCTTCTTTGACGTAAGTCAAAATATACTCCTAAAACGCACTAATGGGACACCCTGTACAGGGTGGTTTTGTTTCGTTGATATTATAGAGTATAGGCTAAACGGTAAGAGATACAACAACACTAAGATATGTGTCCTGTTCTCTTATTTAGTGTTTAGTTTAATGGCGCAATCAGATCTAAGCTAACTACATTGGTTTAGAAGATACAAGGTGATTCTCAAAATGTGCCGATTTTTATTATCTCTTGTGACTTGGTTATTTATGGAGATAAAAAAAGTTAAATACGGAAGTTTTTTAACTTTTTACGTAGAATCCAGTGGTGTACTTAAAAAATATAGATGTTTTCATTTTTGAGATATTATCAAAACTAGTATTTTCTTAAATGGAACACCCTATATCTGAGTACCTCAAAAATGCATTTTTTCTTGTGAATGCAACAATATATTAATATTTTGCTCTGTTCTAAATAGCTAAAATACTAAAAACACAAAAAAAAGATTTTCTAGATGGCCATGAATTGAATTCTTTAAGCGTTTGTTTTTGTTTTTTTTACATGTGATAAAATTCAATAACAATTACGTATTAGTTTTGATATTCCGTTGTTAATGAAATATTTTCGATTATATTTCTTTAAAAAATGAGTCTAATATGAATATTTTTCAAAACTATGAAAATTAAACATGTTTGAGATAATGAGAGTTATAAAAATAAAGACGCAACTTTAGACCTATATTTTGAGCGTTATCCGGAACGACGACAGCCAAAAAACAAATATTTCAAAGATTATATCACAACTTAAGTGAGTATGGATCATTTGGAAAACCAAGAGAAAAGATTTACAGTAAAGAAAATAGAGAGAGAGATGAAATAAATTCATTAGCTTCTGTTATTACTGATCCGATGGTATTTAGCCGCAATATTAAGAAAGATATTGCTTTAAATGGGTGTTTTCCACTCCCAGGCTAAGCATGAAGTAAAATTTCGAGTTTAGAAAAGCCCCGTGAAAATTTGTCGAGGGTCGCGCAGCGACCCAAGACAAATTTTCACGGGGCTTTTCTAAACTCGAAATTTTACTTCATGCGCCACGCATACAAAACATTAAAATATTGTGAAATTTATGTATATTTAACCTTCATTTGAAATCAGTGTTTTATACGCGTGGCGCATGAAGTAAAATTTCGAGTTTAGAAAAGCCCAGAAAATTTGTCTCGGGTCGCTGCGCGACCCTCGACAAATTTTCACGGGGCTTTTCTAAACTCGAAATTTTACTTCATGCTTAGCCTGGGAGTGGATAACACTAATTTAAAGCTCCAAATTGAACTCTTTTAAAAAGCAACGAATATCGGAAAGTTTGCAGCGCATGCATATGTATACTTTATCGAGAACTTCGCTGTATAAGTATATGAGATAATTGTAAAGTTAATATAAATTTTTGTTTTTTTTGTAATTGGTGTTGTTTTATTTTATCAATGTTTCAATATTCTTGTTAACTGGGTTTTTAATATACCTATTATAAAAGAAAAGAATAACTATTCAATTCGTGGCCACCTAGATTTTTTTGTTTTTGTTTTTTGGTATTTTAGCTTTTAGGACAAAGCAAAATATTAAGTGTTACATACTGTTGCAATTACTAGAAAAAATGCAATATTTTGAGGTACTCAGATACAGGGTGTCCCATTTAAGAAAATGTTAGTTTCGATAATATCTCAAAAATTTAAATATCTATATATCTTTTAAGTACGCCACTGGATTCTACGTAAAAAGTCAAGAAACTTTTGTATTTAAAATATTTTTTTATCACTATAAATAACCGAGTCATAAGAGATAATAAAAACCAGTAGATTTTGAGAATCATCCTGTATTTTCTAAACCAATCTAGTTAGCGTAGATCTGATTGCTAAACACTAAAAAAGAGAACGGAACACATATCTTAATTTTTTTGTATCTCTTACCGTTTAGCCCAGTGATGGGGAAACTACGGCCCGCGGGCCAAGTCCGGCCCGCGGAAAGGTTTAATCCGGCCCGTTTAAGAGTGCCGTCGTGAGAATGTTTGAACGCGTTCTTACTTCGTAATGTGACGACCCGCATAAAAACTACCTACCTACGATTAAGCATTATTCTTTGGCCCGCTACGATTGTCTGGTTATTACAAATGGCCCGTCTTAAAAAAAGTTTCCCACCACTGGTTTAGCCTATACCCTATATCAACGAAAAAAAACCACCCTGTACATAATACTATTATAATTATACTATCATAACAATAGTAAAATTGGAGTATAATGCATCTTTAGTTATTATACGTTTTTTATTCACTAACTTTAAATAGTGTTGTTCTGTTTATTTGTATTTGATTTATTCATGTTATAACAAAACATACAATCTGGTGATTACTGGTGATTTTTTAGACGAAATTTTCAGACATTTGGCAGTCTTGAGTTGGCAGCACTGGTGGTGGCACTACCGCAAAAACTAAGTAAGTGTACCTAGGACTTAAGAATGGAGTAAACTGTAAAATTCATTAAATGGTTTATTTATTAGAATGTTAATGTTAACAATCGTTTAAATATCATCTTAGTATAGCTCGTCCCATTATAATCTTCTCCCATTACGCTTGTAAATATGGCGGCTGACCTTGAATATTTCCTCTAAAACAAAAATCATTCAATTATCACCGATGTTTTTTTCCCCCATGGAAATCAATCAACAAACATTGTTCATCTCTATAGATTATTCGAATAGCCGAGACCAAACAGAACTTTCTCGATCTAAACGACTTGGAGGATCAGCTGAAACGGCACCAAAACTCCGGGCGGCTGCTTCGCGGCGACTTCCAGAGTTACCGGAATTCTCGTGCACGATGTCGCTTCGACGATGCTCCACCAATACGGTGCCCTGGCCGTTTGGGATTACAACATAGCTGCTACTTACGTGCCCCTCAACATGAACCCCAAGTTCCTGGTGCCGCAAAGAGCGGCAAAGTCTACAAGGATTTTTCCTGGCATAAGTTTATTGGAGGAGTACAAACACCAGGTAAATTTAAAAACGTTGTGTCAATCAATAAAAGGATGTAAGGTACGATTCACGAGAGGTGTCTCGTGGTTTCCTTGATTTGTAGTGCTTCCTGCACCAATAAATTTGTAGCTTACAAATTTCATCTAGTTGGTGACTACTGCGACCTGCTCGATAAGGTTAATATTACGGGTTTATGTTCTCGGCGTGTCAACCAAGATATTGTGCTGGTAAAAAAAGTGTTTGATGGAGCTATTGACTGTCCCGACTTTCTACAGCTTCTTGGACTCCATGTTCCCGCTCGTCCACTGCGAAATGTAGTTATATTTCACATACCATTCCACAGAACTGATTATGCGAAACAGTCGGCTACTACAGGCATTTTAAGGCATGCTAAACAATTTATCACTCGCACAGGTTTTGATATATTTGTAGGAACTCTTAAGTTTTTTGCGTCGTTTTTTAAAATGTCTGTAATATATTTATTTATTTGTAATATTATTGTAACTGTTCTGTATAAAATGGCCTCCGTTAATTAATACATAAAAAATAAATAAATAAATAAATACATGTAATACGAAAATAGTTTGATGTCATCAGATTACGTGCGTGAAAAGAGACAGAAAACTTCATAATATGTCTGCTATGGTTTTTAGATGGAAGATGCGAAAACGTATGTTCCTCAATAAATCCCTAACATTTTAAGGTTAAACGTCACATTTTGGCAATGTCTAAAACTAAATCTACAAAAACCCAGCCACAAATCATCTTAATTAATGTGCACAATCGTTTAAAATGTTGGTTTAATTCCAGTTTCGACATCTACTAAATAGTTCAGGTGTTTACAGAAAATAATAATGCATTTATGTTGATTTTATGTAAGCTCAAACGAAAATGTTAGTTGAATCGAATTCGGCGCTTTCAGTACATTTGGCAAATAGTCATGGGACTAATCTGTTAAAACAGGTAATTTTTCTTTTAAGTATACATACAGGGAATTTTCTATTAGGTATACATATGCATTCGCTTTTTTAAAGAGTTCACTTTGACGCTTGAAACGAGTGTTTTCCACTCCCAGACTAAGCATGAAGTAAAATTTCGAGTTTAGAAAAGCCTGGAAATTTGGTTTGGACTCGTAGCGTGAAGCGCGGAGCGGCCAAACCAAATTTTCAGACTTTCCTAAACTCAAAATTTTACTCCAAGCGCCACGCCTATTAAACGCTGAAAGCACTGAAATGTTGTGAACGATTAAACTTTGCTTGAAATCAGTCTATTTGAAGTTTAAATGAGTGTTTTCCACTACCAGGTTAAGGATGAAGTGAAATTTCGAATTTAGAAAAGCCTGAAAATTTGGTTTGGTCGCTCCGCGCTACGCGACCAAACCAAATTTTCAGGCTTTTCTAAACTCGAAATTTTACTTCATCCTTAACCTGGTAGTGGAAAACACTCATTTAAACTTCAAATAGACTTCTTTTAAGAAAACAACGAATATTTATAAAATCTACAACACGCAATTGGAATATGTATACTCAAAAGAAAAAATTCACAAGAAATTATGATTTAAAGCTTTTCTAAAACAAAAAACACTGATATACTCGCCACCTTAACCGTATGGCATTGTCATCTAACGTTAAAATTAGATACAACTAGGAAAAATCGTTGCAGATACAACTGTCGACATACTCTAAAAAATTTGAACCCCACATTCCACATCAATGAGTCATATTACATCTCTCCCGGATTCCACTATACAGGGTGAGTTACTAAGCGGAAATCGGTTTATAGTGGGCGTATCGTTAAAAATAGCAAAAAAAGTTTCAAATAAAAGTTGCTCAGAATCAAGTTTTCATAACCTAAAATTATTGCTAAACACCAACTTCCTTATTTTAAATAGCACACCCTATATATTTTTACATTTTTGGATTGCTCGTTAAAAATAAACATGAGTTTATTCACATAACATTGGGTCTTAGGGGAACCGTTTTCGAGTTATTTCATTTTTTATTGATAAATTTGACGATTTCAGAGCTCGACGCCATTAACAATATCTTCAAAACGAAATAAGTCAGAGTTGTGTTGCTTACGGTTTTGGATTCGGGAAGAAATGTAGTATTTGTTTAGGTTTTTGCCATTAGTCAGATTTTCTAAATTGAACCAAGTCCGTCGACGGTATTCTTCAGTACTTCAAACATGCATAACTTTATTTTTTTAAATGGAACCATATATCTTGTGACAATTTATCTGATGCGAAATTAAATTTTCTTTTTATTGATACCGGGTTGTTGCCATATCCTTCTAACAGTTTTTGAGAAATTTGCTATTTTGTAAAAATGTTAATACATTTTGTATTATCGCGTTAGCCCTGGATACTGATGACGTTTGGTGATTTTGTTTTGACTCGCATGTCGGACAAATGTCAGTTTGTTTTAGATTATTTTGGCCAGATCTTGCAATAAAAAAACCGAAAATGTTTTCTCAAGAAGAACTGATTGGTATGGTCTACACCTTGGGCAGTGCTGATGGAAATACATTACTTGCTTCAAGAATGTATGCCGATCGGAGACATCCAAATTCAGCGGCATTCGCTACATTAATACCTAATGACTAACATTTATGTAATAAATTTTAACATTTCAGGGGGCTATTCACAGCACAGATGCAATTTGTCATCGGTGAGAAGTCGCACTAAAATGACGTCATTTCGGAAAGAATTTACCAAATCGTATGAATTAAAATGACGCCATTTCAGTGCAACTTGTCACCGATGACAAATTGCATTATTGCTGTGAATAGCCCATCAGAAGTTTCTCAGTATAATATAAATAATAAAAACTAAACTACTCCAATCATTAAACCAAATCTTACATTTTAAGTACAAATGGTGTATTCAGACGTCAAAAAACTGAAAATTTGTTTTTTTTTTTGTTCGTGAAACATCCATCCAATGTGTATTTCAAGGACGGTCGAGTATACGGTAAGAAGGATCGACAGAATCGAAGATTTTAGAGTGAGGGTAGGGATCGTATACGTCACAAATGCGCGCTTAATTTAAATGTGGTTACTTCATGGTAAACTTTAGGTAAACATGCATAAACTGTAAATTTTCTGACATTCGTTGATTTTTAAAAGAGTTCAATTTGAAGCTTTAAACGAGTGTTGTCCACTCCCAGACTAAGCATGAAGTAAAATTTCGAGTTTAGAAAAGCCCCGTGAAAATTTGTCGAGGGTCGCGCAGCGACCCGAGACAAATTTTCTGGGCGTTTCTAAACTCGAAATTTTACTTCATGCGCTACGCGTATATAACACAGATTTTAAGCGAAGTTCGAATATACATAAATTTCACAATATTTGAGTGATTTATACGCGTAGCGCATGAAGTAAAATTTCGAGTTTAGAAAAGCCCAGAAAATTTGTCTCGGGTCGCTGTGCGACCCGACACAAATTTTCGCGGGGCTTTTCTAAACTCGAAATTTTACTTCATGCTTAGTCTGGGAGTGGAAATCACTTGTTTAAAGCTTTAACATGAACTTAAAATAACAGGGAATATCTCAATGACTAACTAAATGTCAAAACAAAATCACCAAACGTCGTCAGTATCTAGGGCTAACGCGATAATGCGAAATGTATTAACATTTTTACAAAATCGCAAATTTCTCAAAAACTGTTGGAAGGATATGGCAACAACCCGATATCAATAAAAGGGAAATTTAATTTCGCATCAGATAAAGTATCTCAAGATAGATTGTTCCATTTAAAAAAATGAAGTTATGCATGTTTGAAGTAATGAAGAATACCGTCGACGGACTCGGTTCAATTTAGAAAATCTGATTAATGGCAAAAACCTAAACAAATACTACATTTCTTCCCGAATCCAAAACCGTAAGCCGCACAACTCTAAAAAAATGTTTAAAAAATGTCTGGACGCAATGAAACCTAGAGTCCCATATTAATACCTCGTATTTATTGATAATTAGATATGTTCCTAGATCTGGGCCAGTATTCACAGTACCGATGCGATATGTCATTGGTGAGAAGTTGCACTGAAATTACGTCATTTTGGGAGAATTTACCCAACGGTGTGGAGTGAAATTACGTCATTTCAGTGCAACTTCCAAGGATGTTATATCTATGGATCGATAACTTACCCCATAACCGCTTTTCGAAAGCGAAGCCAGTCCGCCATTTGTCAGGTAGGAATTTTGGGTGAGAAATTTAAAATGAATGGATAAATCCAAGCTACGTCCATGGGCGTAACACATATGTGTTCATATATGACAGAATTGTATCTTTCCATGTTTTTTCCTACCCCTTTTAGCGACGGCTCGCAGCCTAACATCAGCGTCAGCCACAGCACCAAGGCACACAAAATTTGAGGTTGGGATCGCGCTTTATACATTGCACAACAAAGTCACCTTTCAATAACGGATACATATTACCTTGGGTCTCTGTCCTACCCTGAAGTTTTCCCCGCAGGCTCTAGTTCATGCGAGAGAGAACAATGACGTTTATTTGGTTACATGTTTGAGTCTATCATAACTTCTTTTTCCGGTTTCGCTGTACCTTCATAGATATATTTTTAATATTTTGTGTTAAAAATAAGTGTTATTAAAATAAGACTTTGTTAGTATTAAGTGTCGACCAACCGGTTTCAGTGAAAACCAACCGGTTCCAGTGAAATATATCGTGATGTACAAATTAAAATGTAAAATTGGGTCGAAACAATGCACAAAATAATCCGCCAGGGAAAGCTGACACGATTTCGTCAAGGTCAAAAAGTGGAAAAGACCTTTAAGGGCGCTCTTATATGGACGTTTTGAACGCGAGGCGGAACGGGAGCGGGCGGAAGCGTTTGCGTTTTTAACACATGGGCTTATATGAGAGTTCCTAGACGGACGGGTGCGAGGCCAGCACCCGTCCGTCTAGGTGGTGCTGGCCTCGCACCCGTCCGTCTAGGACAGTGATGGGGAAACTACGGCCCGCGGGCCAAGTCCGGCCCGCGGAAAGGTTTAATCCGGCCCGTTTAAGAGAGCCGTCGTGAGAATGTTTGAACGCGTTCTTACTTCGTAATGTGACGACCCGCATAAAAACTACCTGCGGCGATATTCAAAACACAATAGTATTCTGGACAAATCCATCCGACCTAAACAGATGACTCATCTTCGCTCGAAACTTGTTTTCTCGAAAGAACCGGAGAAATCCAATTCCCGAACAATCCTTGCAGATAGGTATAAATACAAGCGAGGCCGCCCGAAGATCAGTTAGTTAGCGACTTAGTCAGTCATCTGCAACGACCCGCTGTGACTCGAGTAATTGTTTGTGTAATCCCCGAAACTCCCACTGCATCAACAAACACCCGCGCAAGAGTATTAGTTAGCAGTAAGCTTTCGTCAATTGCGTTTCTGTGTGTTGTTCTCCGTAGTAGGTAACGTCTAAATTGGATGTTAAAAAAAGAAAAGTGGATTCAGAATGTCGAGTTTTTAAAGAAAAATGGACGTGGAAATATTTCTTTACTTTATTTAAAGAAAAACCTGTGTGCTTACTTTGCAATACAACTGTTGCAGTTTTAAAAGAATATAACATTCAACGCCATTTCAAGAGCAAACATGAAAACCACTCCTACTCATCGTTAAGTGAAGAGGTGAAAAAAATTAAATCGAAAGATTTAATAAAAAAATTATCAAGTCAACAACAATTAGTTATGTGTTGGCTTATAATATTGCTAAATCTAATAAAGCATTTTCAGATGGTGAATTTATAAAGCAGTGCATGATAAATGTGTGCGATATTATGTGCCCTGAAAAGAAAAATGATTTTCAGTCACTGTCTCTCTCAAGAAGAGCAATCACCGAGAGAATTGAAAATATTGATAAAAATCTAATTTCACAACTGACTACAAAAACTCAAAAATTTATTTTTCATTCAATTACCATGGATGAAAGTACAGATATCAGCGATACTGCGCAGTTACTCATATTTGTAAGAGGAATCAACGCCCACTTTGAAATTACAGAAGAAATTGCAGGGCTGCAGTCAATGAAAGGAACAACGACTGGTGCCGATATATTTTGTGAATTTGAAAAGTGCATCGATAAACTTCGTTTACCTATTGATAAGTTATGTAATGTAACTACAGATGGTGCTCCTAATATGGTTGGAGTCAATCAAGGATTTGTTGGGAAATTTAATTCTAAGTATCCGGAAAATGATGTTTTTTTGCATTGCCTTATACATCAGGATGCTCTCTATAAATCGGCTTTAGATATTGACCATTTACTTAATATTTTTGTAAAACTAGTAAATATGATTCGTTCCAGAGGATTATTACATCGCCAGTTTCAACAGTTTTTGGAGTCCGTACATGCTGAGCATTCCGATATCCTGTATTATTCAAAAGTTCGTTGGTTAAGTGCTGAAAAAGTATTTGAAAGAATTTGGGATTTAAAAGACGATATTGTGAATTTTCTTCTTGATAAAGACATTTATAATCAATTTGACGTCTTAGAAAACGAAACGTGGCTTTCTGATTTCGCTTTTTTCACAGACCTCCTCGTACAGATGAATAAACTTAATCTCAAATTGCAAGGGAAAAATCAGTTTCTTCACGATATTTGGCAATACCTGAAAAGTTTCAAATTACAGTTATTATTATTTGCTAATCAGATCTCTAAATCTGATTTTTCTCATTTTCCAAGAATACAATCTTTAAAATTCACTATATCAAACAATAAGATTAAAAAATACGAAATTAATTTGAGAAAACTATCTTCAGAAATTGAAAGGAGATTTCAGGACTTTAGAAAAATGGAACCAGAGTTTAGTATTTTTGCGACCCCATTCAATGTTAATTACGAAGAAGTTGATGCAAAATTTCAACTTGAGTTAATAGAACTGAACTGTAATACTCTCCTGAAACAAACTTTTCATACAGTACCATTACTAGAATTTTATAAAAATTTAAGTCCAGATAATTTCCCAAATCTAATTACTCATGCAATAAAGATAATGACAATGTTCGGCTCATCTTATATATGCGAACAAATCTTTTCAACAATGAAGCTTAGGAAAACTTCTTTAAGAAACAGAATTACAGATGAGCACCTTTCATCAGTTTTAAGAATTTCTGCTTCGCAAATGGAACCGGACTATAATGAAATTTTGATGAAACAGTCTTAGTTTCATTTTTCTCATGCACCATCAACCAGTAATGACACCAGAAAATTAGGTGATAATACTTCACATCAAGAACTACACTAAATTCATTTTATATTTTGTGCTTATAATTTTCTTACCTTTTGCTTTTTTACTATTAAAATAATAAGTGTATGTAATAGTATATGTATATGTTTATAGAACACATACATTTTTTAACGATTAAGCATTATTCTTTGGCCCGCTACGATTGTCTGGTTATTACAAATGGCCCGTCTTAAAAAAAGTTTCCCCACCACTGGTCTAGGAACTCTCATATAAACCCATGTGTTAAAACGCAAACGCTTGCGCCCGCTCCCGTTCCGCCTCGCGTTCAAAACGTCCATATAAGAGCACCCTAAATATATATTTACATTATACAGAGAGTTTTTCTTTAAAATATACGTATTCCAAATTCAGCCTATTTTCTGTAAATCTTGAGATGTTCCCTGTTTTTTTGTTTTAAGTTCATTTTAAAGCTTTAAACAAGTGATTTCCACTCCCAGAATAAGCATTAACTAAAACTTCGAGTTTAGAAAAGCCCCGTGAAAATTTTCTGGGCTTTTCTAAACTCGAAGTTTTACTTAATGCGCCACGCGTATAAATCACTAAAATATTGTGAAATTTATGTATTTTCGAACTTCGCTTAAAATCTGTGTTTTATAAGCGTCTCGGATCGCTGCGCGACCCTCGACAAATTTTCACGGGGCTTTTCTAAACTCGAAATTTTACTTCATGCTTAGTCTGGGAGTGGACAACACTCGTTTAAATCTTCAAATTGAACTCTTTTAAAAATCAACGAATGTCAGAAAATTTACAGCTTACGCATGCTTACCTAAAGTTTACCATGAAGTAACCACATTTAAATTCAGCGCCCATTTGTGACGTAAGCGATCTCTACCCCCACTCTAAAATCTTCGATTTTGTCGATCCTTCTTACCGTTTACTCGGCCGTCCTTAGGATAAATCATAGACATAACTAACATAAAATTATAAATACAAGGTGACCAGAAAAGGTGTGATAATCTTCAGGTAGAGTGGTTCATTGAATTATTTCCAGCAGAAAATTTAAGTAAAAAAATATTGTATTGTGGCTTATAACTCCTCACGAGCCAATTTAAAGAAATGTAAATTTGGCAACAATGGATCAAACAAGTGTTTAATTTAATAATAATCATAAATTTAACAAATCTACAAAAATTAATATTTGAAGTATACATCAAAAATGAAAGATTAAAGTAAATGTTCAAATTGATAACCATCCGTTTCTAAGCAGATCTGGAGCCGTCGTGGGATAGAATTAATTACTCGGAGCAACATCTCTTCAGTAATTAATTCCACTGCAACACGAATTCTATTCATGACGTCTACATTGTCCACTGGAGGTGTTGCATACACCTTTTCTTTTAAAAATCCCCAAACGAAAAATTCAAGTGGATTCATATCCGGCGACCTTGCTGGCCATAGTATGGGTCCATTGCGCCCAATCCATCTATTTGAAAAATGTTCGTCCAACCATTCTCTTGAAATTCTTGCTGTATGAGGTGGTGCACCATCATGCATGTACAGCATGTTGTTTACTAAATTTAGTGGAACATTCTCTAAAACTTCTTCCAAAATATTTACATAATTTAAGGCATTTAATCTTTGATGAATAAAAAAAGGCCCAATTACACGTAAGTTTAGAATACCAAGCCAGATGTTAACTGAAAATTTCCTTTGATGTCCCATTTCTCTAACCGCCCGAGGATTTTCTTCTTAATTAATTATGACAATTAAATACCCCATCTCTAGTGAATGTACATTCATCACTCCAAATAATTTTAAATAAAAAATTTGGTTCTTCCCGAATTTGATCTAAAATCCTGTCACAAAACATACGTCTACGCTCGTTATCATTTTCATACAGTGGTTGAACTTTTCTTGCATGAAATGGACGCATTCGATTTCTTTTTCAATACTGCATGGACTGTTGTTTTACTGGGGACGTTTAACTGTTGAGCTATTTGCCTCGTACTAATATTGGGATCTTTTTGAACTGCATTCAATATCTGTTCTTCTAGGTGAACAGTGCGACGTTCCCTAGGTCTCCCTCCATCTATGTTATTATAAACGAACGACCCAAAAGTACGTAGCCTTTGGTCTAATTTTCTAAACGTATTTACGCAGGGCTGTTGGCGATTTGGATATCTTCTTTGGTACTCATCTTTGGCACTAGTTGCATTACCATTGCAGAATCCAAATATCATGTACATATCTGCATACTCGTTGAATGTGTACATCTTCAAAAAGTATGATGAACTTATACAAACTTACACAAATAAATTATGACAAGTATATGTCAAAGTCAAGTGAAATTTAATAAGGTTACATATGAAAATACATAGTTGCCAGGTCTATTTTTATTAAAAAAATGCTTCTGAAGAAGTTATTAATTTGTTAAAGTTTCCTATTTATTTATCACCTATGTCATTTAAATTTTACAAATGTGTAATTGATTGTAAGTTCTATTGATTTTTTCCAAAATAATAGAAAATAACACTAATTTCCAGAGATACGTTTAATATTTTAACGACCTCGTGAGATGTTAAGAGGAAGAATACAATATTTTTTTATTTAGATTTTTTATCCAAAATTAATCAACGAATCACACTATCTGAAGATTATTACACCTTTTCTGGCCACCTTGTATATATTTGGGTTTAAACATTATGAATTCATAAATAAAATCTTTTTTGAGAATTCATGCCCTCTGCTGACAGGATTTAAAACATTTTTGGAGTAAAATACTCCGTATGTAATCGAACTTTTAAATACTTTTGTACAATGCTTAAAATTAAAGCCAACTTATATGGCTCATTTCTTCCTGAAAATGTGGACGATATTGCCTAGTGATGCGCAAGATCGATCAAAAAAGATCGACGGCTCGATCCTTAGAAGTGATCTACCCGCTCGATCTCTTTAAACGGCTCGATCTTTTCGATCAGCTCGATCTTTTCGATCGGCTCGATCATTTCAGACCACTCGATCTTTTTAATCGGCTCGATCTTTTTAATCGGCTCGATCTTTTCGATCGACTCGATCATTTCGGACGGCTCGATCTTTTCGAGCGGCTCGATCTTTGCAAACGGGTCGAACTGATCAATGTGATAAATCGGCTCGATCAGATTAATCACCTTGATCGACTCGAGTATTTTGATCATGTTACACGGCTCGAGCAGTTCGATCTTTTCGAGTGGATCGATCGGCTTAGGACTGATCGATCATTGAACAATCACACTATTTTTGAATTATTCTGTTTTACAGAGACAGCCTTTATTAAAAAAAATATTATTCTTCTCTTTTTAAAAGACATATAAAGAGAGTACAAACATTGGGTAGGTTTTTGTTTATATCGAGATACTAGATGTATAGATTTATGACCTGTTTATGTTGGTTTAGCACAAAACTAGTGTATGTTTTCAAGCCGGCTCTTCAGGGGTGCGCCTTTGTTGTTGGGCCGAGGTGGACGTGCGGAGTACGTCGCGCATCACTTTAATTCTTAAACATCAAACATCTTAGCATTGTGTTTCTATAATAGGATAGACAATAATACATTTTTCTGCACTAATCTTTACACTAAAAATAATGACGCTTAAACTGTTTTACACTTAGAATTAGAAGCGTGCTCTGCCTAGAAAAAGTGGTAGACCTTTAACATATATATATGATGAGATGAGATGATATATATGAACTGTGCCTTTAATAAGAAATGATGATAAATATGTATCTATTTATTTAGGTATTCAATTCCGCCGACATTATTTTGTTATAAAATAAACATAAAACCCATTGGATATCTAAATTAAATACGTGCTTTTCTTCTTTTTCTTTATTAACTATTTCGATTGGAATTAAAACAGTAAATGTATACTTATTTATCTCAGTCAGTAACTCGTTCTCTAGGAACTGGGGCATACCACAGTTCATATATATGGGCATACATAGTTGCGATAAAATCTGGAAAATTGAAGCACTTTTCGTGTATTTAATTGTAATCTAGTGGTTTATAATAAAAAATAAACAAAATAATAAGGCGTACAGTGCATCGTTCGTCGGTATGCGACTTTTAAAAAAAAATCTGAAAGTGAAGTAATGTGCGAAATTTGTAAAAACGTCTTTAAATATTCGCAAAATACGACAAATATGAGAAGGCATTTATTGAATAGACACCCAAGCCATCTAAACCAAGACAAAATAAGCTGCGTGGAACGTGCATCATCACCTCGCCCTTCAACACCACGAGAGATTGAAGAAGATACCTCCTTATCTGAAAGACAGCTTACTGAAGTAACACCAGTACCCAAGCCAAATGAAGCTTTTTTTGACCAGTAAAAAGATGGAGTTATCAACAGAAGAAAGAAAGCAAATAGACAAAAGACTTTTACAAATTATAGTTTGTGATTTGCAGCCACTGTCAGTAGTGGAAAATGTAGGGTTTTGTGAATTTACGCAACAGTTATAACCACTGTATAATTTACCGAGCAGGAAACAAATTTCAACGAAATTACTCCCAGAAACATACAACGGCACGAAGCAAAAACTTACAAAAATGTTGGATTCTATGAAATACGTAGCAGTGATTACACTTTTTATGGAGGATAAACTGCAAAGTAGTATTTTAGCAACTACAGAAATGTTCGTAAGTCATACCGGTGCAAATGTATCTTCTGCAATAAACAACATTTTAACAAACTACAATTTAAACAATAAAATTACTGCTGTTGTTTCGAATAATGCGGCAAATATAAAAAATTCTATTTGTGAATATTTAAATAATTCGCATCATTCCTATGTAGCCCACATATTAAACTTATGTGTGACAGATTCTTTAAACGCGGATATATCAGTACAGTATTTAGTAAAGAAGTGCAAATCAATAGTTGGACACTTCAAGCACAGTGTTGCAGCATCTGAAAAATTAACAACAATACAAAATAAAATGAATCTTCAAGAGTTAAAGGTGAAACAGGATGTACCAACAAGTTGGAATTTCACTTTACTGATGATGGAACGATTAATTATCATCAAAGAACCTCTATCTGCAGTAATTTCTTCACTGAAAAAAGCTCCGGAGTTTCTAGTATCATCGGAATGGGAAACAATGGCCGAATTGGGTTTGCTAATAAAAGCTGTTAATCGTTTGACCACAGAACTGGGAGGTGAAAAATATATTTCTATTAGTATGATTGTACCACTCGTAAGAGGTCTATGATTGTACCACTTGTAAGAGGTCTACATTATTCTATTGAACAAAAAACGCCAGTAACATCTGCTGGAATTAAAATTCAAGTCATTACTAGAAGGTATAAATAAGAGGCTCGTAAAATTAGAAAAAAACTCCTCTTTGTTCAATTGCATCGTATTTGGATCAACGCGGAAGCAGCGGAAAATGTAATCAAAAGTGAGCTTTCAGAGTTATTTAAATCCAGAGTAACGGACGTACATTTTATTACAATTATAAACTAACATGAAATTGATAGTGACGATATTTGGGCCCACTTTGACAAGAGGAAATCTGAATCGAAAGTGACAAAAACGCCATACTTCAAGTGTACAAATAGAACAATATTTAAATTTACCACTTGTTGATAGATTTTAAAATCCGTTAGATTTTGGAATAAAAATATATTTAGAGAACTTTATGAACTATATTTAAAATACTTATGTATTCCAGCAACATCTGTTCCTTCTGAATGAGATTTTTTCCAAAGCAGGCCAAATTATTAATGACCGCAGAAACAGATTATTAGGCAAATATTAATATTATAGTGTTTTTAAATAGCAATATAGGTTTACTATAATATTATATAAAGGTTTTTACAAAAGTATGTTTAATCTATTTTACATTTTTACTTACGAGTTTATAGAATGTTTGTTTTTTTAATAAACTTTTTGTCATTTAAATTGTCACTAAGGATCTAATTTATTTACTCCATCCTTTCTCTTTTTATTTAGGGTGACTTTGTTATTTAAAAAGGTGTTTTTAAAAATTTACTAAGAGTAAGTATGCATAATGGGTAATACAAATTATGATTAAACAAAATCAAAAATAATGAGTTTTTTTTAAGTTTCATTTTTGTTAAATTTGTATGTATAATTTATTTCATTTTATTTATTATAATGTTTCATTACACTGTACTTTGTCTAAGCTTAAATACGACATTAGATTGACTCAATTTGGAATCACAGACTAAATAGTCATTTACAATAAAGTCTGTTAGGACGTGTAATAATTATTTCTATGCACACTTGATTTAAATCATTGAAAAATTAAAATGAATCCAATCATCATAGTTTTAATAATAATATCAAATATGATATACTAAAATATAATATAATAAAAGACAATACAAAATTCTACAAAACATTTTTTAATCAATTCAGTAAACATATAAATATTTTATTTCATATTTCACATATCAATAACTCATCTTTAGAATAATTATCACATTTATATTTTTACCCAAATTTAGTTTTTTTTTTCAGTATACTCAATCATTACATTCATCTGTTCGTTCCGGCCACACACGATTTACTCATTATTATAAATTAAGCAATGTAGAATGTAAATATTGTATTGTAGCTGGTCGGGGAAATTCTAGACTGCAATTTATTTATTAATCCTTATTTTTTCGTATTTCCACATTCGAAAAATTACAAATTCAAAATTAATTATAATTAGATCAAAACGCATAATTTAAATTTATTATATTAATTCACCGAGTCATTAGGTAGCGAGTATTGAAATAACAAGTTTTTTTGTAGTGATAATTAAATTAGATCGACTGCTCGATCTTTGCAATTGATCGATCCGCTCGATCGGCTCGATCTTTCTAAGCGGCTCGATCTTTCCGTGCGGCTCGATCATTTTGATCAGCTAGATCTTTTTGATCGGCTCGATCTTTTTGATCGGCTTGATCTTTGCTACCGGCTCGCTCCTTCCGATCAGCTCGATCTTGTTGATCGGCTCGATCTTTTTGATCAGATCGATCTTTTGATCGATCTGCTCGATACTTCAACTGATCGATCATTGATTGATCGATCTTTAAGATACTCGATTTTGCCCATCACTAGTATTGCCTTAGGTTTTAAATGTTTCACATAAGTTCCTGGTCTCGCCAAATAATCATGATCCAAGAAATGGTCACTGCAAATACTTGATGATTTTGAAGGTATAAAATGTTTCCTTCCAACAGCATTAAGCCATAGTGGTAAAATCTCTTTCTTTTTCAATGGAAAACTACAATAACATTATGTATAACTGTATTTACCAATTAATTTAAAATTGATTTAATATTTACTACATTTTTAAAATTGCCAACTTGCAACACACAACTTAACCAGTTGATTAGTTCTTGTTTAAAATACAAAAAAAAAATTATTAAGATTTTTTTTTGTTTTTTTTTTGTTTTGTTTTTGTGGCTGTTGCCTGGCCTGGGGAACTTTGCTCATTAGCCATCATCAATGTTTATATTTTTGTTAAGAATTATCACATTCCTTAACAAGATAACACAAATGTGGAGCTCTCGTGGGAAACCCGATAAATCCAAAAGACTAAATTTTTCAATATACACAAAAAACGTCACACAATATGTCAAGTTGACATTTTGATTTAAATTTTAAAGGATTTTTAGGGGGAATTGCTCACAACTGATAATGCATTTGTGTAGAATTCACCTAAAATTATAAGCAACAGTCAAAAAGTAAAAATCGCCCGCGAGTGTATTTATCGGGTTTTGCGCGCGAGCTCCTCAAATATACAATTGCATATTTGTATTATATTTTATATACAAAACGTTTGTCTTGAATACGTGGTGCAAAGGCCTATTTTTTGAGTAATTTTGGTAATGTTAAAACAATTATGATAATACTTACTGGAAAAATTGTCTTGAATTTTCTTTAGAATGCCGACTTTTAAAGTCTTTGACACTACACGAAGCTACCATGTTGCCTATTATAATTATAATATAAGAATAAATACAGAAACTGACACAATTCACAAAATTACTACTAAAAGGCTGCATTTCAATCTGTCGAGTTGACAGTAAATTCAACAAACCCGAATTTTGAACAATAGAAATTCCTACCCGGCAAATGGCGCCTTTCTCTAACCACTGGCTTCATCGTTTTAAGCAAAAGTTAGCGATCCGTAGATATAACATCCTTACGCGGTCCACACTCATAATTTTTATTATTCGTTGTGATAAAATTCGGCAGGCACTATGAACCAGTACATAGTCAAAACTACTTTCAGCAATTTTGCTATCTCTGCTCCATCTCGTACCCCAGAAATACACTACCAGCAAAAATTGGCCCTTATAAACAACTAAACAACGAGCACGTGTAAATACGTCAATGTGATTCTGTACTTTGTGACCAGTCGCGCCATATTTTGATGCGTAGCTGTGTGTATTGGGCGTTTGTGGCGCGACAAAAAGTGACCAGTGTGAATACGCTCAAAATGTGAACGGTATCGAGGAAAACATTTTCTTGTCACTTTTTGACAATCCATATTTTTCCTAGGGATTATCAAAAAGTTTCATATTTCCCTAGGGAAATATGAGGATGTTATGACATATCGTAACCAAGGCAATATTACTCATTATTGTATCCATCAGAAAAAAATAATTTAAAATATGCACGAAATACTCACCCAGGTCCATAGTTACAAGTGTATAATCTTGCATGGGGATATTTTGGTTGAGTTTTATCATAAAATGCGATGAAATCACATCCTAGAGACTCTGAACTACCCCATACGACCTATACAAACGAAAAAACAGCTTGCAATTAAATAAGATATTGATAATTATAACGACATGTTTCCTTTAATCAAATTACGGTTTTTTGTCCCGGCTTAGGTAAACGTGGACGCCAATTTCACAAATTAAATGTAAGGTAAAATAATGTAATGTTTAAATAAATTCATATATTTTAATATAAAGAGCATTACTAGTTTCTACTTTAGAAAAAAGAAAGTGAAAAGAGTTTTGTAATTTCTCAGCAATCTCTGTTAACTTCATAATTATCGTATATACTAGTTTTTTCTCTCGCAACTGTACATGCTAAGTGGCTCAGAAGATCAATCCCACAACTTAGCGGCTTAGTTCTTACGTTAACGCAAGTACGTGTAGGCATTCTCTGAATCTTCACAAGAAATTATGATTTTAAGCTTTTGTAAAAGAAAGAACAGTAATATACTCGCGACCTAAACAGTATAACACTGTCATGTAACGTCAAAATTTGACGCGACTAGAAAAAATAGTTGCTAATTCAACTGTCGATATACTTTTTAAAAAATTTGAACCACACATTCCACATCAATGAGTCATAGGACACCTCTCCCGAATCCCACTATACATCACTATTGTTATAAATAAAATTGTCAAAATTAGAAAACTTACTTGGGTATAATGGCCAGTAACGCCACGGCTTGTACTTGGATAAGTGAAGTCTTTGTGCTCATTAAACCATGCTGCAACAGCTGCACTCCAATCCTGGGTTGTTATTTTATTCGAAGACCAGGAAATATATAAATTTTGTCCGACAAACTTCCAACGATCTACATACAGCGTGTGCAACTTACATTAAAAAATAATACTAAAGTTTGAATTTGAATTAAAGGCACTTGGTTTGTTTCACGAATTTCTTTATTATCCTTCGTAAAACAAACCAAGTGCCTTTAATTCAAATTCAAATATTAGTTAAAATGTTTCATCAAGTGATCAATGGAAACCAAATAAAAGTTATAATACTAAAGGTTACGGAGGTTGCATTTTTAAAGCGCTACTTTAACAATAATGTTCAGACGGACACATTCAAAATATTAACTAGATCAGGAGTTTCCGAATATAGAGGGTTTTTCATTTACCTTGAGACTTTTAAATATCAGGAGAATAAAGCATATATCAAAAATTTTTCAAATAAACCCCCAATATTTTCGGGAGTCAAATTAACCTATTATAATAATTGCTGCCCCTCGCCCTCCTGGTTGGCTGGGTGGGGGTCAATTCTAAAATTGTAAATGGAAACCTCTACTTTCTATCATATTGTCACGTTTGGTATAATTCAATTAATAAATGAGCGGAAATATACCAGACGCTGACGCTACAGATTAGAACGCACGATGGGCGATTCGATTCACCTTTGCTTAGTTTGCAATACCTGTTACTAAGCATGTTACAAAGTCAGGTGATATGTATGTGTAACTTGCTTATTGGCGGATTAGAAATGTACGGTGGGGTGAATTTGATCGTCGAAGTAGATTAAGATTAGTTGGAAAGTTAGTTAGGAAAGAGGAGTTGGAAAAGAAGAGTTGTAAAACAAGGGTCGAAAGAGTAGTTTTTAAAAGAAGAGTCAAACAAGAGTTGAAAATAAGAGTTAAAGAGAAGAGTTAAAGATAAGACGTGATTAGGAAAGCGCTGAGAAAATTAAGTGTTAGTAGAAGTAAGTATGTTATTAATTGAATAAATTCATGTTAAGTGTGATTTTCATTAACCCCTACTTGCCAATATCCACTAGACAAATCCAACAAAGTAAAATACTTGCTCTTTTTCATAGAATTAAGAATGTCGTCTATTAGGGGTAGAGGATAATTATTTTTTACAGTAACTTCATTTAATTTCCTATAGTCCACACAAAACCTCCAGTCGTTGTGTTTTTTCTTGACTAATACCACCAGCGATGGCCACGGTGACCTGCTGGGCCTGATGACACCGAGCTGCAACATTTCCTTCACTTGTTGTGAGATTATTTCTCTCTCCCGTGGCGATGTCCGATAGGGTTTGCCTTTCAAAGGGGTTGTAAATCCCATATCTAATTTGTTGCTTGAAAATATGTCGTGGTAGTCGTGTAACAGCGTCATCAATTTGTCTTTGTCCTGTTGTTGGAGTTCATGTTCAATTTTAAGTTTTGTTCGATGATCTTCCTCCCCGCAGATGTAACTTGGTAGTGGGCTCACTATGACGTCTAGAAGTGCTAACGTTGTGCACAAAACTTTGTGGGAATAAAACCATAATTAAAAACGTTTAGACAATATCCATCACCTTTCTTGATAATATCTGATTTCACCTCAATTCGCTTCAGCCTGGTAGTTTCAAAATATGGTACTAAACGTTTACCTTCCAATATCGTTGTCCCTAACTTTAACTTCTGTACACTTCTGTGGACCAATTATGCAGTCATCCAATACTTTTATTTTGTTCAGTTTGTGACTGGCCTCTTCATCTACACTGCCAAAATATAATTCTCCTTTATGTCGAACACTTTGATCGGGTCCTTATTGAGTTTCGGCACTATCGCAATCCTCCTCTTGGAATCTAAAACACATCCCTGCTTTTCTAGAAATTCCATTCCCAAAATTACCGGATGAGGTAGTCGCTCGATTACTAAAGCAGAACATTTAATATTAATATCATCTTATAGCTCTAGATCTAAATCAGCAGTTCCTACTGCACTAAACACTTCATTATTTACACTCTTAAATAAATAACACACAAATTGCGAAAACTACAGAGCAATATGTCTAGCTCAAACTAGCTATAAGTTATATACCAGAATATTGGAAAAAAGATTAAGATCATATGTGGAACATAAATTGGAAGAAGAACAGGCGGCTTTTAGACCAGAACGACAAACTCGCGACAACATATTTATAATACGGAACCTAATAGAAAGAAAGATAGAGGCAGGGCCGTTCCGACCCGGGGGTGCCAGGGGTGCGGGGTAAATTAGGTCAACCTGGTCATTAAGAAGGGAAATTCCGGGATTAATTCGGGCCTTGTGTATTTCTAGTGCTTCCAGTAATCCATTTTACGACCTTTTTCGGCAAAATGGATTACTGAAAGTACATTTTTTTGCCGAAAAAGGTCGTAAAATGGATTTACTGGAAGCACTAAAAATACACAAGGCCCGAATTAATCCCGGAATTTCCCTTCTTAATGACCAGGTTGACCTAATGTACACCCCTCTCTTCGAAGCCGTATAAATAGTTTTCAACGTGTAATTTGTATTTACTTTAGTTTGAGAATGACTACTATATAGTCGAAACTAGTCACACAATTAAATGTAAGATTCAGTGGTTAAACAAAGTAAAAAGTGTTTTATTTACAAGTTCACTTTTTAAGTTCATATTTAATGAATGGGGCTTATTATTGGTACACAAGTTACAGAATGGATCCGAAAAATGCTCATAAGACGTGGGCGGATGTGAAGTCTGATGCTATTGCTGAATTTGGAGGAAAGGACGCTATGGCCGACATCAAGCTGCGATTGGTAGCGCGGAAACAAGCGCTGCAGGAGGACATTAAAAGCTATTATTATGATATTTTACACTTTTGTGATGAGTTGGGAATGGTAAGCGACGAGCGCCTTATTGACTACTTTTTATCAGTTATGCACCCAGTTTATTTGGAAAAGTACGTTATGTTACGTTCTGCAAACATTACCAGAGCAAAATTAAAATAAGTAGTTTTAAAAATAAGTGGGATCCAAAGAGCAGTGCTGACAGCACAAATATCCATGGTCGCTCCGATGGGCTTTTTGCCTAGTCAAAATACAGCTAACAATCCACGGAACGTAAAACAGTGTAATTGTCACTGTTCTCAACCTACTGAATCGAATGTCTCGTATGTTTTCAGACAAAATCGTAATAGTGGTCCACAACAAGGGAATAGGTCATCGAGAACTGCGGACGGTAGACCCATTTGTTTCAAATGCGGAAAATCGGGACATATGGCCAGGACGTGTTATGGCAGGACTATCCATCAATTTGGTGGTTACGTGGCAAATAATAGTTTTCGAGGGGAAGTGCCGCCAGTGAGGGAGGAACACCCAAACGATCAAGGGCGCCATTAAGAAGTCCGAATGCCGCCCTATATAATGAAGTTCGCGGTGATGTAATTCAAAGCGTGACAAACATACAGGGTTCAGTAAACGGTAAGGAGATTACAATAATTAGTTAATAGTTTTTAACGTGTAATTTGTATTTACTTTAGTTTGAGAATGACTACTAGATAGTCGAAACTAGTTACACAATTAAATGTAAGATTCAGTGGTTAAACAAAGTAAAAAGTGTTTTAACTGTTTGGTGTTGTAGGCGTTCACTTTGTGGTACATCTTAAATACACTTGTAAATAAAACACTTTTTACTTTGTTTAACCACTGAATCTTACATTTAATTGTGTGACTAGTTTCGACTATCTAGTAGTCATTCTCAAACTAAAGTAAATACAAATTACACGTTAAAAACTATTTATACGGCTTCGAAGAGAGGGGTGTACATTAGGTCAACCTGGTCATTGAGAAGGGAAATTCCGGGATTAATTCGGGCCTTGTGTATTTCTAGTGCTTCCAGTAAATCCATTTTACGACCTTTTTCGGCAAAATGGATTACTGAAAGTACATCCTCGCCAAAAGTGTGATTCTCTTCTAAAAGATGGTTAGCATAGGTAGAACTATTATGTTTTAAATATTATATTATGCTGAAATAAGATTGAAAGAACACGAGCGAGCCTTTAGATTAAAACATAATAGTTCTACCTATGCTAACCATCTTTTAGAAGAGAATCACACTTTTGGCGAGGATGTACTTTCAGTAATCCATTTTGCCGAAAACGGTCGAAAAATAGATTTACTGGAAGCACTAGAAATACACACGGCCCGAATTAATCCCGGAATTTCCCTTCTTAATGACCAGGTTGACCTAATGTAGACTCCTTTTTTCGAAGCCGTATATATAGTTTTAAACGTGTAATTTGTATTTACTTTAGTTTGAGAATAACTACTAGATAGTCGAAACTAGTCACACAATTAAATGTAAGATTCAGTGGTTAAACAAAGTAAAAAGTGTTTTATTTACAAGTGTAAAAAGTGTTTTATTTACAAGTGTATTTAAGATGTACCACAAAGTGAACGCCTACAACACCAAACAGTTAAAAAGTGGAGTTTGTATTGGTCATACCAGCCATTTGAAAAGGCCGCAAACTTGAACTGCCTAAAAAAAGAGACAATACTAGCAGCCGCCGGCTGAAACGAAGGCGGTGGCACAAATTTGGGCTGGACTGGGGCTAGCGTAACATTAGCAGCATCTCTGAGCGTTTGGTTGCCAGCTGTCGTCCTGCTGCTGACGTTGCAATTGTAGCGTAGATGGTCGCTGACCCCGCGGGGTTGATACCTGTATTGGAAGTCATATTAGGCGTATTATCTATTTCCACGAATGTTGCCAAGAACGTTTGATTTTCTAATGAAGAGTCGTCTGTCGAACTTTCACGTGTAATGCTATCTGAAACTGACCAATTATTAACGTCCTGAGTTGTATCTGTAGCTGGTGGGGAATGAGCTAGTTTAGAACTTTTAGCGAAAGCGTTATCGTCAAACTGAAAAAGTTCCGTACTACGACTTGGCGGTTGGAATTCGTTTGATTCTTTGTTAAAAACCTATAATCTATAACGAGTGTTATAGTCGTGTTGAATGTCCTTGCTCATTGAGACCACAACCTAGGACAACACTATCGGATAACGATATGACGGTAATGCCCGACAAGGAATCTGCTAACACAGCTTTCAAACAGATGTGGACCATTTATCTACACAATGACGTATCACTGCGGGTGTAATTTCACCCGTCTTATAATTGTTAGCAATTAAATTAAATACAAATAAACACATGCACACATTAAAGAAGATCTTTGGCGCCTTCGTCACTTGTCACGCCCCCATCCCAGAGGTCGTGAAGGATTATCAAAGATAACACAAAATCACACCTAACATAAATTATTCAATTAATAACATTTAAATATTTACTTACTTCTACTAACACTTAATTTTCTCAACGCTTTCCAAATCACTGTCTTATCTTTAACTCTTCTCTTCAGCTCTTATCTTCAGCTCTTATTTTCAACTCTTGTTTGACTCTTCTTTTAAAAACTACTCTTTCGACCCTTTTTTTACAACTTCTCTTTCCTAACTAACTTTCCAACTAATCTTAATCTACTTCGACGATCAAATTCACCCCACCGTACATTTCTAATCCGCCAATAAGCAAGTTACACATACACATCACCTGGCTTTGTAACATGGTTATAATCTGTTTAATAACTAGGAGGAGCGTTTTAAATTTCACGCGCCAAAACCTACAACTCTGATTGGCCGAGAGAGCGCCCATTTTACACAATGCTAATTACATCATTATTAGACGCAACAGCTGACATAACCTTAATTCGAAGCGTTACCGAGTTGCAACTTTGTCTGTTTCGTAATAACCTTGTGTGCGGTGTTTCTTTAGCAGAGTTAAAAGTTAGTTTTGTTTATATTGTTGTAATGGATTATGGACCCAGTACAAGCTCGGTGATAATATCACCTTCACCTCAAAAAAAGCGTAAGAAGTTGGATTTAGGTCATTTACATCTGTCTGAAAAACAGTGCATAATAAATATGTACAAGCAGATGATAACAGATGATTCACATACGAAAATGACCGCTGTTGTATCAGACATTGTTGGTGCAGTAGGTAAGATATCAAATAGCATAAGAATATGCATCAAACAATAAAAAGTTTAATTTTTAGGAGTTGTAAATTCCACTGTCTATCGTACCATTAGCGAATATAAGAAATCCGGAGAGATTTGTAGTCCTAAACAGCTTGGAGGACATAATTACAAGTTTTGATGAAGTAGTGAAGAGATCCGTGCGTAGTTTTTTCTATTAAAATGAAGTGAATAAAGTTTTAAAAGAAGTAAACGATCATGCGGGCATGCCGAAGATGAGTCATTCTACCTTGTATAGTTTTATGAAACAAATCAATTTTAAGTAAGATAGAGACCAGAGCTGGGCAGAATTCGAATTATTCGGGATTCGAATCCTGGATTAGAATAATTTTAGAGGATTCAAAAGAGGCATTCGAATACTTTCGTTCAACTGTATTCGTGATGCGGATTCGTTAAATTTTTTTAAGAGGATTGGTATTCGAGTCTAAATGTGGGTGATTCGAATCCTTATAAAAGGATTCGAATACTTACAAAAGGATTTGAATCGTCACAAATAATTCGAATTAATTGTGAGGAATAACATGAAACATGTTTTTTTTGTGTTTTTAAATTTCACGTTAAATCACTGTTTTATGCACGTGGCGCATGACGTAAAATTTCGAGTTTAGAAAAGCCCAGAAAATATGTCTCGAATCACGGGGCTTTTCTAAACTCGAAATTTTACTTCATGCTTAGTCTGGGAGTGGGAACGCTCGTTCGAAACTTCAAAGTGAATGCTTTGATAAGAACATTAAATGATTGAAAATGTTTTTAAAGATAATAATATAGTTTTTATAATTTTGTTTAATATTGCTTGAAGTAAAACTGACATGGTAGCCACAATCTGAAATGTTTCCGACACTTCCCTGACTAAAGATTTTTTCCCTGGCCTTTTAATATAACTTTTTTCTGTGGGAAACCCCCATTCTGTTTAATAGTTTTCATTGTTTTTGCCAATATTTAAGTTAATTTTATAAATTTTTACGTGTTTTGTAATTTGCCTGCTGGTTTTGACAAATTTAATAATATCATATCGCTTTTTTGTTAGTGTTTTGGTCAATTTGAATATAATTCCATGACTTTTCTCTGACTTTTCCGGTTTTAATGATATTCAGTGAATTTTTAATTTACGTGAATTTCAGGCATTAGTCGATTTTATAATAGAGTTCAATTTGAAGTTTTGAACGAGTGTTTCCACTCCCAGGCTAAGCATGAAGTAAAATTTCGAGTTTAGAAAAGCCCCGTGAAAATTTGTCGAGGGTCGCGCAGCGACCCGAGACAAATTTTCGGGCTTTTCTAAACTCGAAATTTTACTTCATGCGCCACGCGTACAAAACACTGATTCAAAGTGGAGTTCAGAAACACACAAATGCATCTTTAAACCAGAGTAACAGGGAGTCAGATATTTAGTCTGTTATCAACGATGTTCAGTGGTAATAATAAATGATTAGGTTTTGAATATTTTTGTTAAAACAACTGGTAACGATATTTATATATTAATGGTTGCAAAAAAATAATTAATTCAAATTTATTCTTAAAGGATTTGTATTCGTAATTCGAAAAAACAGGATTTATTTATCTTTTACGAATCCTTTATTCGAGTATTCGTGATTCGAATCATATTAGGTGATTCGGATTCGTGATTCGAATCCTTTTTATGAGGATTCGTTCCAGCTCTGATAGAGACACATTATTATATAAATTCCATATTATATTATGAACATAATGTAAATATATTTTATTTCACAGATATATGGCGAGATGCTGTATAAGGATTTTCATTGAACTGACGATATCGTACGATGGAAAAGAAAATACTTAACCACAATTAAGAAATACAAAATGGTTATTTGATTTTATTCAAAGAGTAATTATGAAATTATTTAAAATTGCCGCCAAATTAATCTAGTGATATTTCTGGTAACTTTTTATAGTGTAAATTGGGCTTTGGCACTTACTCGTTCTAGTTTTTAAACAGACTATAGTAACAGGTATTGCAAACTAAGCAAAGGTGAATCGAATCGCCCATCGCGCATTCTAACTTGTAGCGTCAGCGTTTGGTGTATTTCCGCTCATTTATTGAATAATCCTAATGTGAATTATACCAAACCTGACAATATGGTCAATACAAAAAATCTCTAGTGTGCCATCATTTAATCTTTTTTTTTAAATTTAAGTTGGCTACACACTTGAGAAATTGACATACAGGGATTTTTTCTTTCAGGTAAACGTGCATAAACTAAATTTTCCGACATCCGTTATTTTGTAAAAGAGTTCAATTTGAAGCTTTAAACGAGTGTTTTCCACTCCCAGACTAAGCATGAAATTAAATTTCGAGTTTAGAAAAGCCCCGTGAAAATTTGTTGAGGGTCGCGCAGCGACCCGAGACAAATTTTCTCGGGGCTTTTCTAAACTCGAAATTTTACTTCATGCGCCACGCGTATAAGACATAGATTTTAAGTGAAGTTAGAATATACATAAATTTGACAATATTATAGTGTTTTATACGCGTGGCGCATGAAGTAAAATTTCGAGTTTAGAAAAGCCCAGAAAATTTGTCTCGTGACAAATTTTCACATGGCTTTTCTAAACTCGAAATTTTACTTCATGCTTAGTCTGGGAGTGGAAAACACTTGTTTAAAGCTTTAAATTGAACTTAAAAAAAAAACAGGGAATATCCGCAATTGTTGTATCAATTCCATGGTATGTCATTATTTTGTTAAAATCACATTACTTTGTCTTAATTATTTTAGCAGTAAATTTTCTAACATTCGTTGATTTTTAAAAGAGTTCAATTTGAAGCTTTAAACGGGTGTTTTCCACTCCCAGACTAAGCATGAAGTAAAATTTCGAGTTTAGAAAAGCCCCATGAAAATTTGTCGAGGGTCGCGCAGCGACCCGAGACAAATTTTCTGGACTTTTCTAAACTCGAAATTTTATTTTATGCGCCACGCGAATAAAACACAAATTTTAAGTGAAGTTAGAATATACATAAATTTGACAATATTATAGTGTTTTATACGCGTGGCGCATGAAGTAAAATTTCGAGTTTAGAAAAGCCCAGAAAATTTGTCTCGGGTCGTTGCGCGACCCGAGACAAATTTTCACGGGGCTTTTCTAAACTCGAAATTTTACTTCATGCTTAGTCTGGGAGTGGAAAACACTTGTTTAAAGCTTTAAATTGAACTTAATAAAAACGGAGTAGTTTTATCAATTCCATGGTATGTCATTATTTTTATAAAATCACATTATTTTGTCTTAATTATTTTAACTTAGAGAAACGTAAAGTGTTAAGTGTGAACATTAATAAATTTAGAATTTTTTCCTCTACAGAAAAGTTAAATACATTTTGTCTCTAAAATAAATAGGGAAGCCAATATTTGAACACTTTAAAATTAACTTGCGATTTCCTATGTTACATCCGCCAAGTCAACACCCAAAATATTGAAATTGCCATTGCCATTGTTTATTTAGCTAATTTATAAGAAGAAATAACACAACAACAAAAAAAGGCAAACTAATGAGATACTGATTAACAAAATCTGACATTTATGTCAGATATCACAAAACGTAAATTAAACTGCGACTTCACTTTTTTGTTTCACTTCCTTCTATCAAAAAAGCAACACCTTATTAATCAGGTTTTTAAATGAGCACCTAATTTTAATAATCAATTACTTTTGAAATCATTCAATGATAATATAATATGTAACAAAAATAATTTCTCCTGTGACGTAAGATGACATCTTTATTTAAGTTGTTTTAAATCTTTTAATTCACTAATCTATGTTGCGAACTTACTATCTCTCGCGATTATGTGTTTCATCTTACAGGAATTGGATACAACCCGTCCTGCTTTTTCCAATTTCGAGTCATATACCTGAAAATAAATACATTTTAAAGCAACATTTTGAAAATAGTATATTTCACTAGGAGGTTATACAGGGTTTCATGTTCTCTATAGGGATCTATAGAGATAAGAGACAAAGAAACGGTTAAATACGTTTCCATCACCGCACAAGGATTGAAAATTCTTATTGGAGGAATCATGCGCAGTTAATTGAGGAACTTAGTGAAATATTAGCTGATACTTGTATTTTAGGTGATTATAATCTCCCAAACGTTACATGGAGTAATATTGACATGGTTATAACAACAAATTCTTCTCTTGTCGCAGCTCCATTAATTGCCAGCACATTTAGTACACTTAATCAAATAACTTTTCTAACAAATCAAGTGAGTTATCAAAACAACATCATACATAAGCAGGATGATAAAATATCAACATTAGGGAGGGAATTAAACGCCCTAAAATTAAGTCAAGAAGCAAACCAAAGCTGTACGATCAAGAACTCTGCAATTGTTTGCAATAAAGGCAACGTTGTAACAAGAGATGGACTTCAAGGCATTAAATCAACTGCAAACAAACGTGAACAGCCGAACAAAAACAATTCATTCACAGCAAATATAAATGTCAGCGTATCTCCTTCGACTGGCTTAACAAAAAAACAATCTGATATCAACACGGTCAATGAACCGAACATAAACAAGGAAAATAATGAAAACAATAATACATGGACAGAGGTGACGCGTAAAAAAAGAGGCAATTCAAACTCTTTTAAATTCATAGGGCAAAGAACAAACAGTGATCTTCCAGTAGCGCAATACGAACCAAAAAAATGGTTATTTGTATCTAGACTACATAAAGATGTCACTTGCGGACAAATTAAAACATATCTAGGTACAGCCAGAAATTATCAATTTTCGGTTGAAAAGCTAACGCCGAAATATGAGAACGCATCTTATTCGTCATTCAAAGTAGGAGTTCCACTAGCCTGTGAACACACAGTTATAAATGAGGACTTCTGGTCCAAAGATATCTTAATAAATCGATTCTTCTTTAAATCCAAGAAAACACATTTTCAAGATCTCCGCCAACCAAGGGTAGAGTCCTAACTACAAGACAAACTTGCAGCACGTACAGAGATAAAATATCACTCATTCATTTTAATGCAAGATCAATAAATAACAAAATATTAGCGATAAATGATATGCTACAAAATCATAAAGAATGCATAATAATAGGAATTACAGAACATTGGCAAACTGTAGATAATATAAAATATTCGATTATCGAGGACTTCAAATTAATGGCATCATACTCAAGACCAGCACTGCAAAATCGCCTATCATCATATGGAGGAGCAGCCATCTTTACTCGTAATGGCTTCCGGTGTCGGGAGCGACAGGATATACTGAAGATGGCAACTCTAGACATTTTTGAATGTGCAGCCGTAGAATGGACAGTTAAACATAAAAACCATGTATGTGTGATAGTGTATCGTGCACTTGGTCACAGCTCAATTGATAGTTTTTTAATTAAATTTGAATTATTACTAGAAAAACTTCTATCTGAAAATGTAACTCACTACATTGCAGGAGACTTTAATATAGATTTGAATGGTGATACAATGGCATCCAATAACTTTAAAAATATAATTCAATCTTTTAATGCCACTATTACAATAAACTGCGCAACGCGGATTACAAGCACTTCTCAAACTAGACTTGATAATATCATAACAAACCTGGCAGTTGATTATGAGTCCTTTGTTTTTGACACCCATTTTTCTGATCATCTAGCTCAGAAAATACTATGGCCCTTAAATATAAAGGATGGTAAAAAATGTAATAACAAAGTACGCAAAATCACAGACTACAATATTAATAGATTTACAAGTTCATTGAATGTATCTGTAGATTGGAATATCATATATCTGGACAGGGATGTTAACAGTGCATGGGGTAAGTTTTTGAACACAATTAACGCGGCATTGAACTCGTCTTGTCCGTTAGTTTGTTATCATACAAATAAAAGAAAACATATATATCATAGAAATAACCCGGATATAATAAACGCTAAACATTTATTAGACTATTTATCAATTACAAAACACTTTAATCCTGATGCTAAAATTATATATTCACGAGTTAAAAAACATTACGATGAATTACTTCGTCAACAAAAGAAAAATAATATTAAAATGGAAATATTAACCAGTGATAATAAAATTAAAACAACTTGGAGCATAATTAACAAAACGCTGGGTAAGAATAATAACAAAAGTGATAAATACATACATTTGCGGGGCAGAGAGAATGAATTAAATTATTATTTTAATAATATAGCTACAGAAGAAGCAAAAAAAATTCCAAATTGTTCATTCAATTGTAACATAGTAAGGCAATCAAGTACTTTATTTTTTAAACCGGTGACGGAAACGGAAATCTTTAATAAAATATGTTCTTTAAAAAATAAAAAATCATTTGGTTTTGATGAAATTACAGCCAAATTAATAAAATGCAGTACAGATGCTCTTGTTGGCCCTTTAACTCATTTAATTAATATCAGTTTTGAAAACGGAATTTTTTCACAATGCCTCAAAGAAGGCGTTATAACACCAATATATAAAAAGGGCGATCCGACTAATTTTGGAAATTATAGATCTGTCACACTTCTATCCGTCTTTTCTAAAATTATTGAAATGTGTATAGCTGAACGGATTACAGACTATCTTAAAAAATATGACATACTAGTTAGTGCCCAAAATGGCTTTATAAAGAAAAAATCAACAAATACAGCAATTTTTGATTATTTAACAGAAATTATGAAAGCTCTGGAGAACTCGGAAATGCCACTTGGTATATTTCTTGACTTATCCAAAGCCTTTGACACAGTAAGCCACGAAATTTTGTTAGAAAAATTGGCTCCCATTACGGGGTCAGAGGCGTTGGAAAAAGCTTAATTTATTCGTACTTAACAAACAGAACATATCGAACAAAAATAAATGAGACAGTTTCAGATAGTATGACAACTAACATAGGGATACCACAGGGTAGCATATTAGGCCCCATTCTATTTGTTATCTATGTTAATGACTTGCCATCAATAATTGAAAAAGAAAACGTCTTTGTAACTACATATGCAGACGACACGAATCTCCTCATTTCTAGGGCGAATGAAACAGAACTTGTAAACAAAGCAAGTAATGTTCTAAGAATTACCCAGGAATGGTTGAGAAAAAACAAATTACTAATTAACGAAACGAAAACCAATTTAGTATTATTTCAAACAAAATGGGAAGAAAATATGCTAACTAAGATAACACTGAATAACCAATCATTTGATGTCAATGATGAAACAAAATGATTAGGTGTTGTAATTGATAAAAACATAAATTGGGATTCACATAGTCAGCAATTAGAAAATAAATTGAATGTTGTATATTACACCCTTCGAATATTGCGTCAAGTAGTCAACACTGATACGTTACTTATACTTTACAGATCCAATTTTGAAAGTTTGGTCAGATATGGCCTATTGCATTATGGATGGTCAAGTGCAGCAAAACAAATATTTATCACTCAGAAACGAGCAATAAGAATCATATTTAATATGAACTATAACGAAACTTGTCGGGGAAAATTTAGAAACAACCGTTAACTTACTATCTGTGATCTCTATCTGTACGAAATCTTACTTTTTAATTTTAAATATAAACATAAATTTTAGATGTTCAATGCAATGCATACGTATAATACACGTAATTCAGAAATGTATGCATACCCTACTCACAGACTTTCTCTCTTTGAGACATCACCTATATATGCCGCGTTGAGGGTGTTCAATAAATTACCTACCTACCTAAAAATTATTAAACATGAGAATAGATTTAAAACAGATTTGAAAGATTATTTGATCGAACAGGAAAATTACTCTATTTTAGATTATATGAATAAGTGAATGAATGCATACATAAGTATGTGTACATAGCTACATGTATTAATAGTTTTTCTTTTTAGTCAAGTATTATTTTAGGAATTGTATAGTTTCTTCTTTTTTGACGCATTCGATTAGCAACGGAATATGTTACTGTTGTAATTATCCTAGTAATTATTGTATGTATCATGTACTGTCTCCATTTTGAATAAATATTATTATTATTATTAATTCGCAGCAAGTGAATAATATTACTAATTTTAATTCTGTGACTTTAGACCTAATATTTCTTGATGCATACTTTGCTTGCCAGTATACTGTCTTAAGAGCTGCTTTTGATATAATTCCCTGTGATCAACATCATCCTGCTATTGTTCTGGAACTTGATTATTTAAATATATCGCAGCGCAATTCTAACTAGAATTCTAAGTTTGTTTATAATTTTTCACGTGCTGATTACAGTTCTATTGCCAATAAAATCCTGAATACCTCTTGGGACAGTTTGTTACTAAATAATGATATAAATACTAATGTACCGGGTGGACAAATAAGCGAGGTAAGCGGCTCTATCTCGGAAACTAATGATCGTAGAGAGTTACGGTAAACAATTTTACAGGTAAAGTGGGCAAGGGAAAATGCTGGAAATTATTTTCAAGTTTCCAAGATGGCTGCCAGTGGGCGTTTCCACCATCTTGAATTACATAAAGTTACGTTTCTCGCGAATTTCCCCAATGAATGTAACAAAAAAGTATTTGTGTTTTAATGCTAGCCTAAACTGGAACATTTTTTATAAAAACAATTTATCTCTATCTTTCGAAATAAAGTGGTGGGGGGTATTTGAATGTTGTTTCAAATAAATACCTGTAACTTCGAAACGGCTTAATGGATTTGGATAAATTTGATATCATTGAAAAGAGCATTTCTTGGGCTTTTAGGTTTCTCGTAATCATGACAGTTGTGACCTACACGGCCGCCGATAGAGGGCGGTATTCGATATTATAACCAAAATATTGGATTTTCTCAACAAATTTAAATGCGATGATATTACTTTTTTAGACTAGAAAATAGACAAATGACGAACCAATAAGCCTGCGCAAACCGCATCTTAATATCTTTATTATTAAGATTATTATTATTATTATTAGATATTAAGATGCGGTTTGCGCAGGCTTATTGGCTGGTCATTTGTCTATTTTCTAGTCTGAAAAAATCATATCATCGCATTTAAATTTTTTGAGAAAATCCAATATTTTGGTTATAATATCGAATACCGCCCTCTACCAGCGGCCGTGTAGGTCACAACTGTCATAATTACGAGAAACCTAAAAGCCCAAGAAATGCTCTTTTAATGATACCAAATTTATCCATATCCATTAAGCCGTTTCGAAGTTACAGGCATTTATTTAAAACAACATTCAAATACCCTCCACCACTTTATTTTGAAAGATAGAGAAAAATTATTTTTACAAAAATTGTTCCACTTTAAGTTAACATTAAAACGCAAATACTATTTTGTTATATTCATTGGGGAAAATCGCGAGAAACGTAACTTTATGTAATTCAAGATGGTGGAAACGCCCACTGGCAGCCATCTTCGAAACTTGAAAATAATTTGTAGCATTTTCCCTTGCCAAGTTTACCTATAAAATTTTTTACCGTAACTCTCTACGATCGTTAGTTTCTGAGATACAGCCGCTTACCTCGCTTATTTGCCCACCTGGTACATTTATTTTATACTGAGTTATATTCGATTATCGATTTATATACTCCTAGAACTTTAGAAAAACTATCTACCTGTCGGAAGCATCAGTTTCCGAAGTGGTTTAGCTTGGAACTTATTGAACTTATTTCTCTTAAGAAAACTCACCACTTAAATTTTAAGCGTTGAGGCTTGGAATCAGACTATCACATTTTTAAAGAAACCCGTTCACGGTGTAAAGAATTGTCCAAGATTTGCTATAGGAACCATGTTCAATCTGTTGAAGAATCTCTGCATCGTAACCCTAAACTCTTCTGGAATCATGTGAACCTAAATCGATCAAGCTCGACTATTCCTGGTACTTTTGAACACGATGGCGTTCTAGTAAATAATATGCAACATATTGTAGAGTTATTTGCTAATCACTTGTAATGTATTCTTACGATCACATTAATTATAGCAAAGGTGATAAAATAAGTATTACAGATGTCCTAAACGAACTGGCCAATTTAAAAGATTCATACAGTACGGGCCCTGATGGTTTACCAGCAATACGGTTGAAACAATGTTCTTTTTTCCTTAGTCATACTCTATGGATACTTTATAACCGATCCCTAGTTTCAGGCTGTTTTCCTTCTCTTTGAAAAAGTGCTATAGTTACACCAATTTTTAAAAGCGGTAAAAAGAACGTTGTTTTAAACTATCGCCCGATCTCTCTTCTATTGCTTATCCCAAAAATATTTGAAAAATTAATCATTCCACCCTTATCTGAATGTGTATCTAGTTTCCTATCCGATAAGCAACATGGTTTTAGAAGTGGGTGTTCGACTTCCACTAACTTACTGACCTATAGTAATTATATCGTTACAGCTTTAGAAGCGGGGTTTGAAGTAGACTCAATATATACCGATTACTCTAACGCTTTTGACGCAGTAGATCATAGCATCCTTCTTTCGAAACTTAAGCTTATAGGAATCAGAGGATCCATGTTAGATAGGATACAGTCTTACTTATCCGGAAGGTCACAGGCCGAGCGGATTGGTAGTGTTATATCGTCTAAAATACTTGTAACTTCAGGGGTTCCCCAGGGATCACACCTTGGACCTCTTTTATTTAATATCTTTATAAATGATGTGGTTGATTGTTTCCATAATTCCCAGTGCTTGCTATTTGCAGACGATATAAAATTATTTTTACGAATCGCGGATGATAGATCTTCTGTTTTGTTACAAGAAGACTTAAATAGATTTTCAGTTTGGTGTACTGACAACAGTATGAATCTCAACCTCAAAAAATGTAATTGTTTTACTAAAAAAAGGGCCTCGACAGTAAGAAATTACTATATCTCTAACGTCCTTTTAATTGGCGTTTCAGTTATTAATGACTTGGGTCTATCATTGTCTCACAACTGGAACTTTAACATCCATTTACGCAACATAACTGCTAAGACATATCGTGTTCTGGGTTTTTTAAAACGTAACAGCAGAGATTATTCAAACATTCATACCCTTACGACCTTGTATGTAACCCTTGTCCGCCCCCACCTTGAGTTCTGTTGCACTATTTAGAATCCTCATAGCAAATCTGACGTAAAAACAGTTGAGGGTCCAACTTAAATTCACAAAATGTATCTTCTACAAGTTCGGGATTGTCGGCTCCTACAATGACGTCCTACAATCTTTAAATATCGATTTGTTGGACCAGAGACGAAGGAATGCAGGCGGAATGCTAGGATACAATCTAATTAATGGGGTGATTGATTGCCCCTATTTACTTAGCCAACTTAAAATCAATGTGCCAGCTAGAAGTTTGCGTTCCTTCGAACTGTTCTATGTACCATATTGTAGGACAATAACAAAGTATTTTGAAAAATATTGAGTGCAGATTTTTTAAATCTATTTTGCTCGGTTATTAAAAGAGATAGAAAATACTATAAAGGTAAATTTGTAGATAATTTTACATTAAATAACAACATTTTATTAGATTTGTTTCTATAGACATCAGTTTCAAGGGTGGATCCAGAAGACGGGCGCACGGGAACTTGAACTTAAGGCTGAAAACATATTCGATTTTGAAATGATCATGAAAGTAAATTGTAAATTAGAAAATACAAAAATTAACTATTTCCTCACTATCCCAATCAATTATGAAAATGATTTTGAACTTTACCACTTGAACCCTATTCCTACTAAGTTCGAATCAGACTTTGTGACTATTGTACCGGATATTAAATATTTACTAAAGTCAAAAATTGAGAACAAAATTTGGCCTCTAAGCCGCTTGTGTAACAAAGGTAATAAATATCATCAATGTCCGGATTCTCTGCTCATGAATCACCATGCCGAATGCGAGAAAACAATTCTACTACATGAAGACAACCGAAATTGCCAGTTCACCAAATTAAACATCAGCTCGAATCACCTGGTAAATATTCCTGACATTAATCAGTACTTGGAAGTATTTCCAACCCAAGAAGACATCAAAGTCGAAAGACAGAAGGAAACACACACTACATCTTTAATCGGCATCCATTTAATTAAGGAAAATGGATGTAAAATCAAGTTCCAAAATCACCAAATTACATTTCTGGAATCTACCGTTGGAATCCCTATTCTTATTGACAACCCACAAATCAAATTCGAAAAATCAAAATACAACGGGATGACCAACCTGAAAAAACTAAATCTACAAGAAGTACCAATTCTTCAACAATTGCCTTCTCTGGATCAGCGACCCAATATCCTGATGCCAAGTATTTGGACTACAACCCTGTACATTGCCGTCTTCATGGTCGCCGGATATTTCATCACTAGAAAAAGGAAAAATCAAGGACATCATCAAGAAGACACCAGGATCCAGTTTCAACTTCCTGGCGATACCAGAATCTAAGGGGGGAGGAGTTACCTGACGCCAACACAACAGATTATAAACAATAGGACTTATTATTCATTTATCCATTTATATGTAATTCTGCTTATTTTGCTTTATTGTTATCTTATGCTTATTTCGCTACTTTATCTTATTATATAGTTAAATTTCACGATTTGAAATTTTAATTTTTAAAAAGTTTTTATTTCACTTAATTAATTGAGTTACAAAGGTATTTCATTTGTCGCAACGGTTATAACGATAAAGGACACGGAGATGCTTTCCGAACGAAAGTACGATTGTAATTAATTCATGCATGAGATAATTGTCCATGATGAAGAATGGGACGCTCTGGAACGTGCCTGCGATAAGGCGCATCATTCCTGGGAACTGTCTTCTCAGTATTTTGGTATGTGGATACCATTACATAACTCCTCCCTCCTTAAGTTTGAACGACCTCGTTCAATTCGGCAATGCGGGGGTGTCTTCTTGATTTGGATCGACCATCTTGATGCGAATGATTTTTCTTGGTTTGCAGAAAAGGTCGATAATGCGTGTCCTGAATTTGATAATGATGGCCGTGGCAAGTATTATTAACAATAATACAAGGCCGGTAAATCCATAATGAATTATGTGAACCAGTGGTTCCAAATGTAGTGGTTGATTCTTGAGTTCTTCAGCCTCTTGTTGAAGAATGGTTGGATCTTTGAGATGTCGCAGTTGAAGTTTTGCTTCTTGATAAAACTTCAATGTTTCATTTGAAATGTGGTACAATGTTAACTCGTACGTAGGTGTAGTGTTGACATATGTGGATTTTTCCAATATTATTCGGCATTGTGAACTGATTAAATTTGGTCCTTGTATAAATGTTCTATCTAGTTGTCCTTGACAATCTTCAATTATTTCAAGTTTTCTCTTTGATAGTACTAGTAATTGTCTATTACGCAGTACAGATGTAATTTGGTAATCGTTAGCAATTTTTATTGTTTTGCATTTGTTGGCATTCAATAAATTACAATCCTCTTGGGTCGGTTGTTGCAGACACAAGGTGATGATGTGGAAACTCTGGCAATCTTCGTTAGTCCAGTATTTTAAGTTGTTCATCTCGATTAGAAATGGTTTTGGTGGGACAATAACGATATCTTGATAATTCGGAATCGGGTAGATTTGAGAATAATTTGCGGAAATTGGTTTTAAAATGGGTATTTTGAGAAGGAATGTAATTGTTTCTTTTGTTCCTATTACCATAAGTTTTGATAACTCTAAAATGTTTAATAATTGAGTCGTTTCAATTGGCAACAATTGCTTTGGATTATAGATTTTCGTCAAGTAATTTTGAACAGTTATAAGTTCATCTACCGTTAAAAGTTCTAAATCTGGAATTCCTTTCCATGACAAGCTGATTGCGCGTTCAAGCAATTCTAACGTTTTTATTAAATGTTCTGAATGATAAACTTCGTTTTGTAATAATGTTCTTGTATCTTCGATAAACGTTAAACCTTCAATAAAATGTTTTGTTTTGTTTAAATTTGACATTAAGATTTCTAAATCACATGAATATCTTTTTGATAAATGATTTGCGAAAGTTGTTAGTTTATTTATTTGTTTCATTTCGGAATTTTGATTATTATGTAATTTCTGTAAATTTTCATTAATATTTTGCAAGTCGTCGTCGTCGAGATTTCCTGTAATGAATTTGATGGTTTTTCCTAGAATATTAGCCAATGCTCGTTTTGATTTATAACTTAATTTTCTCAGTAATAGTTCAATATTTCTGCAATTTAAAGCAAGTTGTTTATAAATTTACCCGATTCCGAATTATCAAGATATCGTTATTGTCCCACCAAAACCATTTCTAATCGAGATGAACAACTTAAAATACTGGACTAACGAAGATTGCCAGAGTTTCCACATCATCACCTTATGTCTGCAACAACCGACCCAAGAGGATTGTAATTTATTGAATGCCAACAAATGCAAAACAATAAAAATTGCTAACGATTACCAAATTACATCTGTACTGCGTAATAGACAATAACTAGTACTATCAAAGAGAAAACTTGAAATAATTGAAGATTGTCAAGGACAACTAGATAGAACATTTATACAAGGACCAAATTTAATCAGTTCACAATGCCGAATAATATTGGAAAAATCCACATATGTCAACACTACACCTACGTACGAGTTAACATTGTACCACATTTCAAATGAAACATTGAAGTTTTATCAAGAAGCAAAACTTCAACTGCGACATCTCAAAGATCCAACCATTCTTCAACAAGAGGCTGAAGAACTCAAGAATCAACCACTACATTTGGAACCACTGGTTCACATAATTCATTATGGATTTACCGGCCTTGTATTATTGTTAATAATACTTGCCACGGCCATCATTATCAAATTCAGGACACGCATTATCGACCTTTTCTGCAAACCAAGAAAAATCATTCGCATCAAGATGGTCGATCCAAATCAAGAAGACACCCCCGCATTGCCGAATTGAACGAGGTCGTTCAAACCTAAGGAGGGAGGAGTTATGTAATGGTATCCACATACCAAAATGCTGAGAAGACAGTTCCCAGGAATGATGCGCCTTATCGCAGGCACGTTCCAGAGCGTCCCATTCTTGTTTTTGATTATCGAAGAATGTACATTTATTTAAACACTGTTCGATGGTATCTAATTGAAAATTACTTAAATAGCTTCTGTATGGCTCTAACAAACCTATTTGAAAAGTTTTTAATGTTAATTTATCGTAATCAGTTTTCTTGTAATTTAAATAATTTGGATCTGTTATGTGTAAAGAAATATGTTGCATTAAGTCATTATAAGCTTTTAATAATCTACTGTAATAATCTAAGTAGGTTTCATTTTTTTGTTGAATACACTGTCTCAATGAAGATTCTAAAATTTCTTCGCTTCTTTGATCACCGTATTTTCTTAATAAAGCACTACGAATGGCGTTCCATTCAAATGCGTTTTGATAAGCGATAAAATCTCTAGCATCTCCTTTTATTTTTGATCTGAGAGAAAAACTAACTGCATAAGCTAAATCGGGTGATAATCTGCATTCTAAATGTTTGTGCAAATTATCAACTTCGGTTATAAAAATTGATAAATTTTGGCCTGGGTAATATTCTGGAATCGCGTTCATTAATAATGAAATTTCGTTTTTGTCAGTAATTAGATTACTTGAATTTACACTTGAATTTGTATTAGTCATTTTTGGATTTTGCGGAATCGGACTAAATCTAACGTTGCCTAAAATACTTGGTTTTATCTTATATCTAGGTGTTGAATTTTTTTTAACGTATCTAAATCGTCAGCAATTATTTCAATGTCGGTATCGGACATTAAATAAAATTGAATTGATTATTATTTTTTTTTTTTTTTTGAAACAATTACAATTTTGGGATGGAAGAAAACAAAGGACTTACAGCACTAGGATCTGCATCGTGTGGTGTGTATTTCCCTAGATGTATCTTCTTTCCTCTTCGTTGGATTCTCGCACAAAGACTTGAAAGCCACCTGTTACTGTCTTTCACCAGGGATAGAAATCACTTTTCGTGGGTCAATCCCGTCGATTGATTAACAGTTCAGTCGCGAATATCCTGTTCGCAGCGCCAGTTAAATTTCACGATTTGAAATTTTAATTTTTAAAAAGTTTTTATTTCACTTAATTAATTGAGTTACAAAGGTATTTCATTTGTCGCAACGGTTATAACGATAAAGGACACGGAGATGCTTTCCGAACGAAAGTACGATTGTAATTAATTCATGCATGAGATAATTGTCCATGATGAAGAATGGGACGCTCTGGAACGTGCCTGCGATAAGGCGCATCATTCCTGGGAACTGTCTTCTCAGCATTTTGGTATGTGGATACCATTACATAACTATATTATATTTTATTATTGTATAGTCAGTTATGAATTAGAGACCAAACCGTGAACACGGGTGTTAGAAAATAAATTCCTTTTTAAAAAATCGATTTGTGTACGAGTAAAGTTAATTTATATACAGTGTGGAAACTTTAACTGGAATAAAATTCATAACTTCGATATAGGCGATTTTTGCAAAAAATCCCGAAACACGCTAAGTATTGTTTTTTCTTGCCCTCATTTCTATGTATATGCTGCTTGTTTATCTGTTCCCGGAAGAGCGCAGCCACCTCTGACTTTTTTTTTTCAAATGGAAAGGTATGTCAAGTGACACCTCGTTTGAAAGGTCTCTTCGCAAGTAATACAACACACTATTTATTTCTTGAATATTTACAAAGCCCACGTGATAAAAAAAAAAGAAAACCACTTTTACATTGAACATGTTTCGGCGTAAAGTTGTATGTTTTTGACATGTGTTTTGATGCTATGGAACTGCGTTGCTTAGTTACTAGTGATAATAATAGTCACCAAAGCAGTCACATACGCTCGTCAAGTTGTCGAAGTGATTTCTAAAATGCAGTATTTAACCGAAAATCTCCGAATCGAGATTCTGATGATGATCGGTTATGGTAACAGAAGACGAAGTCAGCTTGAGGTTGCTCAGTTATTTCGAGAAGAGCATCCGGATTTATCACCCATTAGCCAAGGTACCATAAGCAAAATTGAGACACAATACAACAATTTGGGTCATGTCAGGGTTGTGCCCAGACAGCGAAATCCCACTGTTCAAGCAGATTCCAGGCTAAACGTATTATTAACTCTTCAAGAAAATCCAGTGACTCCAGCCAGGCAACTGGCCCGTGACAACGAGATTAGTCATACTACTGTCCTGAAAATTCTTAGATCAGCCAAGCTGTATCCTTACAAGATGCAGGCACTCCAAGAATTAACGGAGGATGACCTGGACCGCCGAATCAAATTTTGCGAGCAAATGATGAACATGATCGACAATAACCAGATTTCATTAGCATCAATTCGTTTTTCCGACGAAAGTACTTTTACCTTACATGGTGACGTTAATCATCAAAATTGTCGTTATTGGGCTGATCATAACCCTCATTGGATCCGAGAAACTCATACTCAGTTCCCGCAAAAAGTCAATGTATGGGCTGGAATAATAGGTGATCAGATTGTAGGACCAGTATTCTTCGATGGTAATCTTAATGGAGCAACATATCTTACGTTTCTTCAAGACGACCTCATGCCAGCGTTAGCCACTTTATTTCTAAATCCATTAGATCCAGATTTACCTGATGAACGAATATGGTATCAACAGGACGGAGCTCCACCCCATTATGCTATGATCGTTCGTAGATATTTAGACGAAGTTTTTCCCAATAGATGGATTGGAAGAAGAGGTCATATTGAATGGCCGGCGAGATCTCCGGATCTTAGTCCCCTTGACTTTTTTTTGTGGGGATATCTCAAGAGTAAGATCTATGTAACCAAACCAAACGACATTGAGGACCTTAAGCAACGTATTAGGCATGAAATACGGCAAGTCACACCAGAAATGTTACAAAACATTAGAGATGCATGTTATCATCGATTTGCACTTTGCCAAGAAAGAAACGGTGCCCATTTTGAACATTTGTTGCATTAAATAGTATTCAAGTTATAAAAGTGTTTTTTTTATCACGTGGGATTTGTAAATATTCAAGAAATAAATAGTGTGTTGTATTACTTGCGCAGAGACCTTTCAAACGAGGTGTCACTTGACATACCTTTCCATTTGAAAAAAAAAGTCAGAGGTGGCTGCGCTCTTCCGGGAACAAATGAACAAGCAGCATATACATAGAAATGAGGGCAAGAAAAAACAATACTTAGCGTGTTTCGGGATTTTTTGCAAAAATCGCCTATATCGAAGTTATGAATTTTATTCCAGTTAAAGTTTCCACCCTGTATATTCTAGTTCGTTTTGATTTTGCGTTGTATTTTCCTGTTTTTCGTTAAGACAATAAACACTATTACGATTATATTTTGCCTCTTTAAATATCAATCATTTTAAAATGTTGTTTACGATAGATAGTAGAATATGGTACTTACCATTTTCTTCAATTGTTTACCCTTGGGCTGTCCCTGAACTTTACCGTCCATTATCTGTTGTCTGTACCCATTATGTAATTTTACAACATCCTTTTGGCCTCCATTTGATATTCCTCTGGCTTGTTAAGCGAAAAATAAAAGTACTTTAAATTAATAGTTTAAATTAATATATTTTGTAACGAGTGTTAAGGGTTAAGTTCAATACAAAGTTCAATAGAAATACTTTGTTCATCTTAACAACACAGAACAAATGTATACTAAGTATATGGACTTCAAATTAATGTATTTTAATGAGTTTTTCAGCAAACAAGTAATCGTGTGTATTAATGAAAATATTTTCAAGATTATTCGACTTCCGGTTATACTAAAAGTCAACACTAATTTCCTTATTGCCAACAGTATGTATTTTTTTTTTATTTCGAACTTATATTCTACATATAATTCTGTGACAAAAAACATTATGTAAAATAACCTTCAAACTTAATCGTTTTTGAGATATTTGACATTTAAAAAAAAATTGTGCTTTTTCGTGATTCGTTTCAAAATTTGTATCTCCGAACAAAGAAAATCGAAGGAATAGAATGTTGGCTATAGAAACAGCACCACTGGCGACTCAAATGCAATTTAACGTTCTGGATTTCTTGACATTCTGAAGTAAACTTTTCGGGATGATAACTTTTCTGGGCAATGACTTTAATAGTGCTTGTATGGTGAATTGTTTTGACCCAACTCTACGAATAATTAAAAAATACCTAATGCCGGCGGCCTGGTTGACCCTTTACCGGGTGTTCGATAAAAACGCCCAACGCCATAACTCTGTTATTCATCGACCGATTTTATTGAACTAGAAACCAAAGCTAATAGCCGTTTAAGTACTAAAAAATGACATCAATATTTATTTTTTTCAATAATAACTTTATTGCCAAATAATAGCCAACCTAAGATTTATAAATGGCTGCCTATATTTTTTAATTTTATTACATTAGACATTATTATTCTAAATCCAATAATGCCCAATTTCTTGTTTTTGTTTAATATTTTTGTTGAAAAAAAAATTTCTCTTTAAAATTATATTTTCCTTGAATTATAATGAGTGTGCCTTATAAAAAAAAGTGACAAATGTCATTTATTCTGAGGTTATGTCAAACATAAATAATAACGACCCAACAAAAATAAACCTACGTTACAACTAATGTAGAATAGAGCTAGTATTAATTTAACTTATTAATCGCCATTGATACAATAGCGCAACAATAATTATTAATTAATTTGATACATTGTATAATTTATGGGCATTGGCAGTATTTTTACTAGGGGGGGAGGAGGCGCTTCGACATAAAAAGCGAGTTGAGTAAATCGTCAGAAATAATACATATCATATCAGGAAATTGATGTAAAAAAATTGAGACATGTATAAAATTGTGCTTTTTTAAGTTCATCTAAATTGAAAATTTTAGACTTTATTGTAAAATTATGATAATTAATTCTTTTCAATGTTTATAGTTTCAGGTAATTTTGATATTTTCAACATTTCTAAAAATATATTGGTTTTGTCAATTAAATTCACTTTTTGATAATGTCAAGCCGAAACCAGTAGAAAATAAAAAAATATATATATACAGGGTGAGTTACGAAGCGGAAATCGGTTTAGAGTGGGCGTATCGTTGAAAATAGCAAAAAAAATTCAAATAAAAGTTGTTCAGAATCAAGTTTTTTATAACCTAAAATTATTGGTAAATATGGCGGCCTTGCGGTTATACCGGAAGTAAACACCAACGTCCTTATTTTAAATAGAACACCCTATATATTTTTACATTTTTGGATTGCTCGTTAAAAATAAACATTAGTTTATTCACACAACATTGGGTCTCAGTTGAACCGTTTTCGAGTTATTTCATTTTTTTGATAAATTTGACGATTTTAGAGCTCGACGCCATTAACAATATCTTCAAAACGAAATAAGTCAGAGTTGTGCGGCTTACGGTTTTGGATTCGTGAAGAAATGTAGTATTTGTTTAGGCTTTTCCCATTAGTAAGATTTTCTAAATTAAGCCGAGTCCGTCGACGGTATTCTTCAGTACTTCAAACACGCATAACTTCATTTTTTTAAATAGAACCATATATCTTGTGACACTTTATCTGATGCGAAATTAAATTTCCTTTTTATTGATAGCGGGTTGTTGCCATATCCTTCCAACAGTTTTTGAGAAATTTGCGATTTTATAAAAATTTTAATACACTTCGTATTATCGTGTTAGCCCTGGATACTGATGACGTTTATTGATTTTGTTTTAACTCGGATGTCCGACAAATGTCAGTTTATTTTAGATTATTTTGGCCAGATCTTGCAATAAAAAAACCGAACATGTTTTCTCAAGAAGAACTGATTGGTATGGTCTACACCTTGGGCAGTGCTGATGGAAATACATTACTTGCTTCAAGAATGTATGCCCAACGTTTTGCCGATCTAAGACATCCAAATTCAGCGGTATTCGCTATATTTATACTTAATGACTAACTTTTATGTAATAAATGTTGACATTTCAGGGGGGATATTCACAGCACAGATGCAATTTGTCATCGGTGAGAAATCGCACTAAAATGACGTCATTTCGGGAAGAATTTACCAAATCGTATGAAGTAAAATGACGCCATTTCAGTGCAACTTGACACCGATGACAGATTGCATTGGTGCTGGTGCTGTGAAGTTTCCCAGTATAATAGAAATAATAAAAACTAAACTACTCCAATAATGAAACCAAATCTTACATTTTAGGTACAAATGGTGTATTCAGACGTTAAAAAGTAGAACATTTGTTTTTTTTTTTTGTTCGTGAAACATCCATCTAATGTGTATTCCAAGGACGGTCGAGTATACGGTAAGAAGGATCGACAGAATCGAAGATTTTAGAGTGAGGGTAGGGATCATTTACGTCACAAGTGCGCGCTGAATTTAAATGTGGTTACTTCATGGTAAACTTTAGGTAAACATGCATAAGCTGTACATTTTCAACATTCGTTTATTTTTAAAAGAGTTCAATTTAAAGCTTTAAACGAGTGTTGTCCACTCCCAGACTAAGCATGAAGTAAAATTTCGAGTTTAGAAAAGCCCCGTGAATATTTTCTGGGCTTTTCTAAACTCGAAATTTTACTTCATGCGCCACACGTATAAAACACAGATTTTAAGCGAAGTTCGAATATACATAAATTTCACAATATTTGAGTGATTTATACGCGTGGCGCATGAAGTAAAATTTCGAGTTTAGAAAAGCCCAGAAAATGTGTCTCGGGTCGCTGCGCGACCCTCGACAAATTTTCACGGGGCTTTTCTAAACTCGAAATTTTACTTCATGCTTAGTCTGGGAGTGGAAATCACTTGTTTAAAGCTTTAAAATGAACTTTAAAAAAACAGAGAATATCACAATGACTAACTAAATGTCAAAACAAAATCACCAAACGTCGTCAGTATCTAGGGCTAACGCGATAATACGAAATGTGTTAAAATTTTTATAAAATAGCAAATTTTTTAAAAACTGTTGGAAGTATATGACAACAACCTGGTATCAATAAAAAGGAAATTTAATTTCGCATCAGATAAAGTATCTCAAGATAGATGGTTCCATTTAAAAAAATGAAGTTATGCATGTTTGAAGTACTGAAGAATACCGTCGACGGACTCGGTTCAATTTAGAAAACCTGACTAATGGCAAAAACCTAAACAAATACTACATTTCTCCCCGAATCCATCGAAATTGGTTAGGCGCCTTACTTCCCGGTTCGTTACGACGAGAGCTATGTCGTCGGCGTACGCGACCACTCTGACTGTTGTTGTCTCGGTACCTGTATCTACTATCAGGTCCCTATCGGTAAGGTAATCGTTAACCGTGTTCTGGAGGTAGTTCGGGATTCGCTTTCTTATCATCTCTTTCGCAATCGTCTGGTGTGGTAATGAGTTAAAGGCGTTTCTGACATCAAGAGTGATTACTAAGCAGTGATCCCCTTTTCTCAGGGGCCCGCTGTTGGCTCGTTTAGCCGTGTTGAACACATCCTTGACCGCGTCTGTTGCCGATCTTCCTTGTCGGAAGCAATGTTGGTGTGGCGATAGGCCATTGTTTGTCGCCATTTCTTTTGATAGCCTTTCCGCAATGATCCTCTCTAGCAGTTTACTCGTCCCGTCCAGCAGGCAAAAGAGCTGAGGTGAAAATTGTTTAGGTAAAAGTGGTTTATTTTTTCGTTGGCTACAACTTTTGTTTGAATTTTTTTTTGATTTAGACGTCGAAAGCCATAATCGGTGAGTTGTTGATCTCCACTAGATTTTTTAGTTTCTAATTCAAAAATAAAAGAGCTGAAGTGAAAAGTATTTAGGTAAAAAAGGTTTATTTTTTTTGTTGGCTACAACTTTTGTTTCAAACATTTTTTGATTAAGACATCAAAAGCCATAGTCAGTGAGTTATTGATCTCCACTAGATTTTTTAGTTTCTTATTCAAAAATAAAAGAGCTGAGGTGAAAAGTGTTTAGGTAAAAGAGGTTTATTTTTTCGTTGGCTAGAACTTTTATTTCAAACATTTTTTGATTTAGACGTCGAAAGCCATAGTCGGTGAGTTGTAGATCTCCACTAGATTTTTTAGTTTCTAATTCAAAAACAAAAGAGCTGAGGTGAAAAGTGTTTAGGTAAAAGAGGTTTATTTTTTCGTTGGGTACAACTTTTGTTTGAAACATTTTTTGACTTAGATATCGAAAGCCATAGTCGGTGAGTTGTTGATCTCCACTAGATTTTTTAGTTTCTAATTAAAAAATAAAAGAGCTGAGGTGAAAAGTGTTTAGATAAAAGAGGTTTATTTTTTCGTTGGCTACAACTTTTGTTTCAAACATTTTCTGATTTGGACATCGAAAACCAAAGTCGGTGAGTTGTTAATCTCCTCTAGATTTTTACTTTTCAAATTAAAAAACAAAAGAGCTGAGGTGAAAAGTGTTTAGGTAAAAGTAGTTTATTTTTTCGTTGGCTACAACTTTTGTTTAAAATATTTTTGATTTAGACGTCGAAAGCCATAGTCGGTGAGTTGTTGATTTCCACTAGCTTTTTAGTTTCTAATTCATAAACAAAAGAACTGAGGGGAAAAGTGATTAAACAAAAGTTTGTGTTGTGTGTTTTTATTATCTTTTGTTTGAAATTGTTTTGATTAAGTTACTAATAAAGCAGCAATTTGTGAGTTATTATCAAATAAAAAAAAGCCTAGGGGAGATAACTTTTTCGTATACTTATCATAAACAAAATAGTTAAGGTAGGTAAAAATTGTGTATTTTTTATTATCTACAACTTTTGTTTGAAACATGTTTTTAAAAACTATAAAAGAATATGATACATTAAGGTATACGTAAGCATTAAATTTATAAAATTTTGAAATGGTATTGCTTAAAAATTTTTATAAAAAAGTTTGAAATAAGCAAACATATGCCAAAAAAGAAAATTAGTATCTAAATCTTTTTAAAAATTCTTCAGTCTCACAAAGATCTTAATAATATCAGAGTTTTTCGTTGTTAACATAATTAAAATTTGTTTAATAAAAAAACATCTAATGATTTCTGGTGATTTTTAACACAAGACTTTTAGACATTTGATGGTAAAATTAATATTAAATTACTGAAATAAATATTTATTTTTTAATATATTAGTAAATATACGGTAAAAAATGTAAAATATTTATTTAATTAAAATATTTAGGAAATAAGAATACAATAAATTTTATATCATTATTATTATTATTGTTAAAAATGTAACTATAAAATATACTAAAGGTCATCATTGCATTGTTAAAAGCATTGACAGTAATACAACAAAAAACTAAAAATATACTATCAAAATGTAGGTGGCCTTCGGTCAAAAATAAATCAATTAAAATCGAACGTTAATCTAACACAATACGATATTTTAGTTATTGTCGAAACGTGGCTGGATTCCTCAGTTATTGATAGTGAGTTAGGCCTGTTTAATTGTACGGTTTATAGATGTGATCGTTCTAGCCAGAGTAGTAGCAAGTCTCGTGGGGGCGGTGTTATGATAGCGGTAAAATCTCATATTAAAAGTAATGTTGTCAATAGTTTTTCTAATATTGAAGAAATATATGTAAAAGTGGGAGAAGATTTGATTATCTCGTCGGTTTATATTCCTCCGGGTCTATCTGCACCATCGCATATCGATTATTGCTCTTCAATTGATTTTTTTTTTAATTGATTTTATTTGTAATCAATATTCAAATTATAAGTTTATCTTTTGCAGCGATTTTAATGTACCACGTGCGTCTTGGAATTTTAAAAGTACCGGTGTTTTGTTAACGGAAAATAAATGTCCTAACGCTCAAATCTTAGTCGAGACTTTAGAATTTTTTAATTTGCGCCAATCTAATACAATACCTAATAATCGCGGTATTCTTCTAGACTTGTTATTTTTAAATATTGAAGATGTTAACGTATCGCCATCTGATGATCCTTTATTTACTCAAAGTACTCATCATATACCTTATATCATATTGATTAATATACACAATTCCATTTGTTTCTGGATCTCGCCTAGCCATGGTTTCGTGTTGTTATGTTGCAGTATTAACATTTACATTTTTTATTAGTTGCCACTCCTGATTCCTTATTTTAACAGTGTTGCAATAATTTATGATATCATAAGTAATCCTCTTTTTAATTTTGAAGAGGTTTATTGTTAATCTTGCAACAATTATTTCACCATTCTGTGCAATTAGACAAAACTCGTTCATTTTCTTGTAAGAAATGCGAAATGCAGGAGTGGTTGGTTAAACACAATGTAAAATTCAATCCAAAATTAACCAAAAAGGAACTATGGGCTTTATTTATACCTTTTCGATCAAATGACAAAATTTACGTAGTGACATTTTGAGAAAGAACGGGCACGAAGTTCTTAGATTACCGCCATACCATTGTCAATACAATCCAATTGAAATGGCATGGGGGTTTTGTAAGACTTACTACAATATGCACATAAATTCTAAGCAACCATCTAAGGATCGTGTTCAGAATTTATGGCTTGAGTCTCTCTCAAAATGTACATCCGATATGTGGCAAAATTTCTGTGATCATTGTGAAAAACTTATTTCGGATGACTGGACAAAACACATGGGGAACCTTTCTTTTGAAACCATTCCTCCTTTTATTATTTCGCTTGGGGAATCTGGCTCAGAACAAACATCAGAAGATTCAGATGCAGGTTCTCTTGACTAAATAATAGAAGTGGAATGAGGGCTTAAAAATTGTTTGACATGAAAATTATCAGTATCACAAGAGGGTGGGAATAAATTTGCAATTCTACAAAAAAATACCGAGGGCCAACAGAAGAGAGAATGACCAAAATTAAGGTGGATGGATGGAGTTGATCAAAATGTGTTAACGGGAAGACCCAAGCGAGAAATACAAATGGATGACGAAATAAGTTTGCAGAGCCGAATTCATTATATTTGTTATATACAATATTATTGCTGTGTTTGTATGTACAAAAACCAAGTAGTAAATTTTGTTAATCTTAAAACTGCATATTATTATCCTTTTATAACTGAAAATTTGTAAAACAGGCAACAGTGTAAGATCACAATAGTCAGAAATTATAACCTTAAAATCGAACATCTGACAGTGACATTTAAAAACCCTGATTTAAAACACAACCAGCCCCATTTACAATACTTAAACTGTCACTTTTCCATAGCTAGGCGAGATCCAGAAACAAATGGAATATATAATACTAACAATATCAAAGATCCACTCAAGTATGTTGATTATATATACAGAGAGTTTTATGTAACACCGAACATGCCAGAAAATATTCAATGTAAATTGCCCTATGTTCGATGTGTTCTGGAATACATCATTGCATTGAGTGCGATTTCATTGGCTCTGATTTTAGTAGTTCTAACGCAACTTACATTTAACGTCAAAATGAAATGTGTCATTCATTAATCGCCTACATCCCTAATAGAATGTTAATATTAAAGAGAAAAGAAAAATGAAAAAGAGGAAAAGAGATTTAGCTTTAATGCAAAAATAAAAATGGTGATGTGTCCATCATAGTACTTTTCCCCGTAAATTGCGTATTAAATCACTTTTAAAATATTTGTAGCATTATTATTTTCAAAATATCTTCAACTTTTGATAACTATAACTTGTATTTGAAACATTTTTCAATTAGATCAACACATACTGACACAAACCAATGACTAGATAAAAAACACTATTTATTGATAAATCTCAAAAACTAAGAGTGCTATGACAAAAAGTGAAGATACCAAAAATCTTTAATATTTTATTACCTACAACTTTTATTTGAAACATTTTCCAATTGTATCAACACACACACTGACACAAATCAATGACTAGATAAAAAATCCTATTTATTAAATATCTCAAAAACTAAGAGTGCTATGACAAAAAGTAAGTGAACAATACATCTTCATTTTGTTATTATCTACAACTTTTATTTGAAAGAATTTCTTGTTTGATGAACATTTATTGAAAAAATCTGAAAAAACTGAAAAACGCTAAGAGTAAAGTACCACTTCCGGTTTTCCGATTTTCACCAAAAGCTTTTCAGTTCTTTCGATTGTAACAAAAAGCTTAAGTTTCAAGTTTCATCTCGATATCTTTAGCGGTTTTTGCGGTACAGCGCACACAGACAGACAGACAGACATTTTTCAAAAATGGTCTTATTCGACTCAGGGGACCTCAAAACGGATATTTCCGCTAAAATTTTTGATTCGAAAATTTTCACGAAAACAATACTTTCCCTTTGTATTACATACGGGGGAAAGTAAAATAAAAAAACAGATTCCTGTTACTTCCGTTTGCTAATATTTCAAGATAAGTTTATACATTGCTTCAATTTCACTCGAGATTATTAAGAACGTCGATTCAGCGTATTGTGTAAACCTTTGATCAGGACCACCCCAAGTACGTTGCTTTGGGTGTACCAGCAAAAATGCCGTCACAAAATTGCCTTTCGACAGTTTTAAATATAAATATTTCAAATGTGAAAAGCCTGGCGAGGCAGGTTTGCAAGTACCGCACCTAGGTCTAGGTCTAGCACAACAACACTGGGGTGTTAGTTGTGCTGCTTCATATGGCAAACATTTCAATTTTCATTTATTTGTTAACATAATCCTCAATAAAGATGATGTAGATGTATTTATTACTTTATTTACTGCGTAACGTACAATGAATTGAAGATACAGTGAATTTTTTTTTAGGTATACATGCATAAGCTGTAAATTTTCCGACATTCGTTGTTTTTTAAAACTGTTCAATTTGAAGCTTTAAACGAGTGTTTTCCACTCCCAGACTAAGCATGAAGTAAAATTTCGATTTTAGAAAAGCGCTGTGAAAATTTGTCGAGGGTCGCGCAGCGACCCAAGACAAATTTTCACAGGGCTTTTCTAAACTCGAAATTTTACTTCATGCGCCACGCGTATAAAACACAGATTTCAAGTGAAGTTCGAATATACATGAATTTTATATTTTAGTGTTTTATACGCGTGGCGCATGAAGTAAAATTTCGAGTTTAGAAAAGCCCTGTGAAAATTTGTCTCGGGTCGCTGCGCGACCCTCGACAAATTTTCACGGGGCTTTTCTAAACTCGAAATTTTATTTCATGCTTAGTCTGGGAGTGGAGAACACTCGTTTAAAGCTTCAAATTATACTACAAAAAAAAACAAGGAGAATCTAAACATTTACAAAAAATAGGCTGTATTTGGAATACGTATACTTAAAAGAAAAACTCCCTGTATGTTTCACGACAGTATTAATCTTAATTGCCGATGTCTTGCTTTGGACAAAAAAGTATGTTCCATATTCCCACACACTGCACTTACCATAAACGCACAAGATTTAATAACTGACATATTTTATTTTGACGTTACATGTACCCTATTTACATTAGTCCTAATTTGCATTAAAACTACTAAAAATCGTAACCAATGAAATCGCACCCAGAAGAATGTAAATTGGGTTGACTATATTACCATTGGAAATCGTAGCCAATTACATCGCACTCAATGCTTTGATGCGTCCCAGAACACATCGAACATAGGAAAATTTACAGTGAACATTTTCTGGCATATTCGGTGTTACATAAAACTCTCTGTATAATTTCAAAGCCGCAGATTATAATGAAATAAATTTATTTTTGTCCTCAATTTCATGAAAAGAGATTTTTGAGCACTGATATAAATGTAATCCTTGACAAATGTTATGATATGTGTTTGTATGCAATTGATAAATACGTTCTTATTAAAATTATTAAATCATCTTCTTACTCAAGGTAGTTCAATGGCACTCTCATAAATATGATTAAAAAGAAAAAAGAAGCTCATACAAAGTATAAAAGAAGTGGTACATTTTATGATTATGAACAATTCAAAATCTACCGTTGTAATTGTAAGTTACTCAGCGAACAGTTAAAATTGAATTAAATATTTCCCATGAACCTAGATCATTTTGGAACTAAGTGAATGAATCCAGGAAAATTGATGGATTCCCTAAGGTAATGTTTTTCAATGAAAAATCAAGTGATTCTGGAGATGATTGTGTTGAGTTGTTTGCAGATTATTTTTCTGGTGTATACAGCGTGTAAACGAACTACTGTACAGGCTCTCTACCACATAAGGGGCAGCGTTTAAATAAACAATACCTGCATTTGAAATTACCATACCTTTAGTAGATAGCTCACAAATAATTATTAAAAATAATTAATAATAATAGGCCACATGTTTGTGGTATCTGGTATACGCGCACATTGCGTATTTTAAGAGAGATTCTACATAGACTGGTAGTTTTTAAACGATTTGGATATTGAATTACACCATCCAGAGAAAAGTGGGTCAGATTGTGAAGAATTATGTCTATGTTATCGTTTTCATAAGTACCCATTGATGACTAAATTCCGAATATTTTCTAAACGTGTTAATGAAATTCAATATTTTTCCTTATTAGGTTCACACTTCACTTTATCTCCACTCTTATTGAAATGTTTAGATAAGAGCGGCGAGGGTGGATGATTTTTAAACATAAAAATAGTTTGCTGTTTAGTCTATGGTGAAACTTATTCCATGAAATATCTACATTTTGTAACATGGCGCGATACCTTTATTGAAACATTGAATTGGCAGACATGTTTCTTATTTACGGTGAAACTCGGTGTAATTCCGCGGAAGCTGTAAGAATTTATCAAGAGCGATTTCCTGAACGATACTTACCACCGCCAAACCGATTTAGAAATTTATTACAAAGAGCACGCGACACTGGAAGTTTGCAGCCCGTCGCCGTCGCCGGAACCGCCGGAGGTGGTGACCGTCCAATGCGATATTTGCGAGCGGAAGATGAAATTTTGAATCTGTTGGAAGCGGATCCTGGTTTAAATACCCGTATTATCGCCGCTCAGCTAAATATATCGCACACATTTGTCAGCAGTGTTATACGAGACAATAATTTTTATCCGTATCACTACCAGCGTGTACAACATCTTCAACCCTATGATTTTCCCAAAAGAATTGCATTTTGTCAATGGATTTTGGCACAAAATGTTCAAAATCCTAACTTTACCAAAGACATTTTAGTGACCGGCGAATCGTGCTTTACGCGTAATGGAAGTTTTAATTTCCATAATATGCATGTTTATGCAATAGAAAATCCTCGTGTTACGCGTAGAACTCATTTCCAGCATCGCTTCTCCCTTAATATCTGGGCAGGTATTTTAAATGATCAATTAATTGGGCCATTTATGTTCCCATTTAATTTGAATGGAGAACGATATTTACGATTTTTGCAAGATGACCTTTTAGATCTTCTAGAAAATGTACCCTTAGCGGTTCTTAAAAGAATGTGGTATTTGCAAGATGGTGCGCCAGCTCACTATGAAAGGGGCGTTAGAAGATATTTGGATGATGAGTTTCCAGGACGTTGGGTTGGTCGTGGAGGCCCTGTACCATGGCCTCAAAGAAGTCCGGATTTAAACCCCTTAGATTTTTTTCTTTGGGGATACTTTAAAAGTGAAGTCTATACTACGGAAATTGACAATGCTGAAATGCTGATACAACGAGTAAACGCCGCGGCTAATACCATTCGTGAAAAACCTCGTGAAATGTTTGCTACTGTTCGTGCAAATTGGATACGTAGAGCCCAAATGTGCATTGAGTGCGGCGGACGTCAATTTGAACACTTATTGTGATTTTTTTTATACGTGACCCAGTTTCATCTAGTAATTTTAGACAGTGTGTGTGCGTGTTTAGTGCGTGCGAAGTGATTTATGCGCCTCGCAGTAGTAAAAGTAAATAAAAAATACAACAACTTACGCATCCACGAAAAATATCATGAACACGGGTAACCAGAAGTTCTCAAAAAGTAAAAAATGCATGAAAAATTATGAAAAATCCAATATTTTTTTTCCGATTTTATTTTTGCTGCAATTGGTGTCAAAATATTTTGTGTATACGCCCTTAAGAGGATGTACATTAGTTCGATTACACGCTGTATACCAATGATAGCGCGCCAATACCCGATGGGGCGTGTAACAATTTTCTGAATAATCAGTTTGTTAACTTATCCCAGTTTGTTGTCAATATTAGTGATGTCTTTAGTGCAATCAATTTATTAGAAAACTCATGTAAACCTGGCCCCGATGGCATACCATCGGTTTTTATAAAACAATGTATTTATTCATTATATACACCCCTGCACACAATATTCAATTTATCAATAAATCAGGGAAATTTCCCCTCCGTCTGGAAACGAAGCTTTATAAGACCTATTTTTAAAAGTGGAACTAGGGAAAATATTGCTAACTACAGCGGAATATCCATTCAATCTGTTATACCAAAAATGTTTGACAAATTGATAGCTGATCAATTATCGTTTCATTGCAAACATGTTATTTGTGAAGAGCAACATGGATTTTCCTCCGGGAGATTCACAATATCAAATTTGCTTGTATACCAATTGTTCATTTTAAATGCCTTTGAATGTAATTGCCAAGTTGATGCCGTGTATAGTGTATTCATCGCTCTTTTGCTGAGCAATAAAAATCGAACTTGAATACCCTCAATATAATTATAATCATTATACAACCTTGCGGCTTCCGGCTCTGCGGGTGCTCAGCGCGGAGGGTAGTTGAAGCGGGCCGACAAGGATTCTAAATTGTTTCTACTTCGCCTCGCACAAAATGTAATTATAACTACCTGCGATGTATTATACCTGCGAGTATTTGGAAAGCAAAAATAATCTTTTTTGAAATGTTCCCTGAAACCGACACCCATCTAGGTTTAGATGCTTTATTCATTGAATTTGCAATATATATATTTCCAATCATTTTTGGAGTGTATTTCGAGATAATACACTCTTAATGTTCCTTTTACCTCAATTTTTGTCAGAGCAGGTCGTTTTGCTTGGTTTAAAATTCATCATTCTATCAGCAATTGTGTTAGTGCATATTTCGTCCTCGGTTATCTCATTGTTTCTTATTGTGTCTACTCTACTTCGGAGTTTATATTCCCGCGGATTTTGGTCATTTTTTGCTTGTAAGGACTATCTATAGCGACGTGATCAAACCAAATTTTCAGTCCTTTCTAAACTCGAAATTTTACGTTATGCGCCACGCATATAAATCAATAATTTAATGTGAAATTAAAACATATATATTACTCATATATTTTAAAGATTATGAAATTTCTGATGCTCATAGAAAACGAGGAATAATGTGCTTCATGTATATTTTTTTAAATTTTTAGTATGTATTTTTTTTATTTTAAGCTCATTTGTAATTAATTTTAATAAACCATTTTATTTAGGTATTTAAAAATTACGATTCACTTTTTGAAAAACTATAATTAATAATAATAATATACATTTTGTTGAAATCAAAGATTTAGAAAGTACCATTCTACTTTTGAAAAACTATAATTAATAATAATAATACACTTTTATTATTATTAATTATAGTTTTTCAAAAGTAGAATGATACTATCTAAATCTTTTATTGAATGGTCATTTCTTAATCTTTGATTTTAACAAAACGTATTCTTACAATTAATTATTTTATTTTTCTTTTTCCTAACCCTTTCAGCCCTGGAATTTTTCTGGTGCCAAAATGATTTGATCTATTTCTTAAATCAATTTATTCTCACATCTTCTGTGAAAAGAAAGCAATTGATTGATTGACTGATCAAACATAATTTTTATTCTTCTTGCATTCATTAAATTACCAAGTATTGCAATTTATGCACAATTATATTTAACAAAAGAAAATGCGACAAGGAACTGATTTAAAAAATAAATTAAACATTAATTTTCTTCTTCTTGCATTAATCAAACTGTTGAGTACTGGAAATTATGTAAAATTATATTTAGCAAAGGAAAATGTGGAATGAAATTGATTCAAAAAATTAACTAAACATTATTTTTCTATTTTTTTATTTCTTGAATAAATTCCCATTTGCATTATTCTGTGTCAAACATAATTTTGCATAATTTTACATAATTTACGATACAAATTCAATAATTAAAAAACAAACCCTTGGTAAAATTTCACTAAAATTTTGTTTTTTTAACTAGTTTCGACTTTTAAATCCCTTCTAAGGAATTCCTTAAGAATGACAAAGTGGAAACTAGTTATAAAAAATAACCAAAATAGTGATTTTTTTTTAATCATAGTTAAATATGTTTTATCACGTAAAAGATTAGAAACTTATTCAAGACATACAAATTCAATAAAACTACAGTTTATTTATTTTACTACTCCACTTTATATTACTTAATTACATTGATTAACTTTTATTAAATTATTATACTGACTATTAATTTGGAAAAATAAATGAAAATTCCGTTAATCGAGTAAATGTATCAAAAAATTTAAAAAAATTCTAAACAACGACTTTAGGGGGATGAATCTAACTAACCTTTTTTATAATGTAATCCCACCGACTTAAGCACTTGATTTTAGATCTAACAAACCGCAAATATCAAACAATTGTGATTACGGATGCATACTACGCGTACTTGCACTTAATCACTCGCAGTTAATTAATTCAATCAGAGGATGTCACGAATTTTTTTAAAATCATTCGCGTGTAAACAGTATCCACGACGCGACCGTACCGAAATAATGCTGCAAATATACTGAGTAAAGTCTAATGTGAGCACACAAATTTCGAATAAACGACAAAAAAGGCTCGTAATTTACGTTTTTCACCCGAGCGGTTAGGGCAGGTGGTGGCCGAGCGGTAACGTCGCCGGGCTGTATCGCTCGGCGAGCTACAATTCGGGTTCGATTCCCGTGCACGGCGAGACTTTGTTTAAAAATAATTTCTCGTCGTGACCCTGGGTGTGGTATGAATGTTAGTGTTTGTACGTATGAAATAATAGCATACTACAAATTGTAATATTAACAATTAATACAAATACAAATAAATATATAAATGATGTTGGCTAATGGGCAAGTTCCCAAGGCCAGGCAAAAGCCAAAACCAAAAAAAAAAAAACCGAGCGGTTGGGTTTTTAAAAACCGTTTGTATTTGATTTCTATTTATTTTATAATATACTAACACTTTACATTAATTGATTATAATGAATACGAACTAATAAGTGATGATGATATCAGAGACTAACAGGAACTTACTTAGAACTCTTTCAGAACTAAACTACAATAGCGTGCATTAGATTATACAGGGAGTTTTATGTAACACCGAACATTTTCATAAAGACAATTTTTCTTTCAAGTATACGTCGTACATTTTCCGATGCTCAGTTTATTAAAAGAATTTAATTTAAAGCTTTAAACGAGTGTTTTCCACTCCCAGGCTAAGCATGAAGTAAAATTTCGAGTTTAGAAAAGCCTGAAAATTTGGTTTGGTCGCGAAGCGCGGAGCGGCCAAACCAAATTTTCAGGCTTTTCTAAACTCGAAATTTTACTTCATGCGCCACCGGTACAAAACACTGACATATTACGAAGTTTAAAACACGCCGCTAAACTCTACATTGAATCAGTGTTGTGTACCGGTGGCGCATGAAGTAAAATTTCGAGTTTAGAAAAGCCTGAAAATTTGGTTTGGCCGCTCCGCGCTTCGCGCTACGCGACCAAACCAAATTTTCAGGCTTTTCTAAACTCGAAATTTTACTTCATGCTTAACCTGGGAGTGGAAAACACTCGTTTAAAGCTTCAAATTAAATTCTTTTAATAAACCGAGCGTCGGAAAATGTACGATGTATGCATATGTATACTTAAAAGAAAAATTCTCGCTATGAAAATGTTCGGTGTTACATAAAACTCTCTGTATATGCGGATAAATGCGAATAATGCAGAGATAATATTTAATAGAGTAAGCATAATTATTTATCATAAGAAATACATTGAGTGAGATACGTAACTCGCATTCTTTCACGTATCGCAATACAAATGCATTATTACATTTTAATAAAATCGAGAACAATGATGAGTCTTGTATTTATACGTTGAAGATTTAGGAGTAAACCACAAAAAAGAGTCCCATTCCACATTTCACGATACACGCAATTATGTTTCAATTTTAATGTTGAGTGAGAAAATAATTTAATAAAATACACATTAAAAATAAATACAGAAATTTTTTCTTTTAGGTAAACATATGCATGAGCTGTAAATTTTCCGACATCCATTGTTTTTTAAAGTAGTTTAATTTAAAGTTTTAAAGGAGTGTTTGGGGCCCGCCGTGGCCGAGCGGTTGAGCCGCCGGTTTCGCCAATCGGACACGGAGGTGATCTGGGTTCGATTCCCAGCGGAGGCGAGTAATTTTTCTAACGAAAAATACTCGTCTCCGGTTCCATGGATGTGTGTGAATATGTTGTGACGTCCAAATAGTCGAAATATATGTTAATATAGATATTATAAATCAACGTTAGTGGCTGAATGGTAATACCTATGCCAAACAAACAAACAAAAAAAAGGAGTATTTTTCACTCCCAGGCAAAGCATAAAGTAAAATTTCAAGTCTAGAAAAGCCCCGTTAAAATTTGTCTCAGGTCGCGCAGCGACCTGAGACAAATTTTGTGGGCTTTTCTAAACTCAAAATTTTACTTCACGCGCCAGGCGCACAAAACACTGATTTCAAGTGAGGTTTAAATATACATACATTTTACAATATTTTAGTGTTTTATACGCGTGGCGTACAAGTATTTCCACTTCCAGTGCTTTGCCGGGGCTAGCGAGCGAAGCGAGTCGCGCCCCGGAAAATCCAAATATTCAGGATTTTCTGAACTTGAAATGTTACTTCATGCCTAATTAAGGAGTAGATACACTCGATAAAAGTTAGAAATTAAACACTATTATAATAACAATTTATTAAACTTCCAAAATCTTCATTTTTTATATGATATATCAATAAACAGAACAATTAACATGTTTAGAAAAACATTTATAGAATGATAATTTGATATACAGGAAATTTTTCTTTAAAGTATACGTATTCCAAATTCAAATTATTTTTCTTTAAATCTTTAGATATTCGTTGTTTTTCAAGAGAGTTCAATTTGAAGCTTTAAGCGAGTGTTTTCCATTCTCAGACTAAGCGCTCGCTTCGCTCGCGAACCCCGGCAAAGCACTGAAAGTGGAAATACTCGTACGCCACGCGTACAAATTATACCAGGTTCGCCACATCTTTTTAGATAGTTAGTCGTCACAAGCAAAAAAATGACCAAAATCCGTGGGAATATAAACTCGTAAGTAGAGTAGACACAATAAGAAACAATGAGATAACCAAGGATTAAATATGCACTAACACAATTGCTGATAAAATGATGAATTTTAAACCAAGCAAAACGACCTGTTCTGACAAAAATTGAGGTAAAAGGAACACTAAGAGCGTATTATCTCGAAATACACTCCAAAAATGATTGGAAATATATACAGGGTTTTTTTATTGCAAATCCAATGGATAAAGCATCTAAACCTGGATCGGTGTCGGTTTTAGGGAACATTTCAAAAAAGATTATTTTTGCTTTCCAAAAACTCCAGGTAGTTATAATTACATTTACGATTTAGCATCCTTGTCGGCCCGCTCCAACTACCCCCCGCGCTGGTCACCCGCAGAGCCGGTAGCCGCAAGGTATAATGATTATAATTATATTAAGGGTATTCAAGTTCGATTTTTATTGCTCAGCAAATGAGCGATGAATACACTATACACCGATTTCTCCAAAGCCTTTGATCGCGTTTCGCAGGATATTTTAATGCATAAATTGCAGATAATGGGCTTTGGAGTAAAAATCACTAAATGGATACAGAGCTTTTTGTCAGACAGGTTACAGTATGTGAAAATCAATAATTTTATTTCAAAAGAAATAAATGTCACATCAAGTGTACCACAGGGGTCGCATTGTGGACCAATACGGTTTTTACTCTTCATTAATGATCTGAAGTTTTATGTCAAGCATTGTAAATTTCTTCTTTTTGCAGACGATCTTAAAATTTTTCGTAAAATCAAAAACACTAACGACATCACAGTCTTGCAACAAGATTTGAATAACATTTATCAATGGTGCTTGAATAACCGTCTCTATTTTAATAATGACAAGTGCGTATTTATTTCCTTTGGTCGTGGTCATGTCATTAAATCAAATTATGAAATCAATGGATACCAGCTATCTACAGTTCCACATGTCAAAGACCTAGGAGTAATATTTGACTGTACCTTGTCATTTACGAAGCACATTGACAGCATGTGCTGCAAAGCATTGCAAGTGCTTGGCTTTATAAACAGATTTGGTAAGAATTTCTCAATGAACACGTACAAACATTTATTTATTTCTCTTGTAAGAACTCAACTAGAGTATGCTTCCTCTGTTTGGTCACCATTTTATAACAATAAAATTGATCAAATAGAGAAGGTACAAAACAAATTTTTGTTGTCAGTTGCAGTTACAGTCACAGTTTTACGCTAACTTTTTTTAACTTGACATCTTTGAAAGAGAGACGTGTTCTAGCTGATTTGGGAATTCTTTTCAAAATAGTAAACGGCCTAATGTACTGCAATGAATTACTGACTGGTTTAAAGTTTCTAATCCCATCCAATACACGTTCACAATTAATTTCTAGAAAAACAGTTCATCGTAACAACTACACACGTAATAATGCACTTTGTCGTATGACAAAATTATGCAATTTGGTTTGTGTATCGCCACATTTTGAGCTGTACGGTATATCTTTTAAATCATTTATGAAACGATTAAAGCTGATTGATCCATCTTTATACAACCATGTTTAATTGTTTTTGTCTACAGGGCTTGGGAGTATATTGTATTAATTATATTGAGTATGTATGTTTATATATTGATTGTTTATTATATATTATAAGTGTGTAAAATTATAATTGAAATAATGAATAATGTAAAAAGGTTTATTCCATAAATAAAGTATTATTATTAAAGTATTATTATTACTGTACCGGGTGTCCGTATTTCAACAGAATTTATGGGGATCTCGGTTATTTAAAGAGATAGAGAGTCGGTTAAATTGGGGCCAAGTTGTGTAATTTAGGGCTCAATAATAATCCTAAACCAAATTTGAAATATCTTCTTTAGTTAATGAGATTGTCAAAAAACGTATTTTTGAAAATTCGTTTTTATTTTTTTATTCAAAAACTATTGAATCCAGACATTTACAACGTTGACATTATAGGCACTTTTTAACGATAAATCTAGTAACATATTTTATTTTAAGATAACTTTAACATTTACCTAGGGACCATAACTAACTTTTGTTTGGAAGAATATTTTTTACCGAATTCAATGATGTATCACACTTATAGTTTATTGTACATTTTATATGCAAAGTTTTCATCCTTTGGATTTTGTAAAGAGTGTCTTGGAAACAGTTGAGTAACTCATTTATTTGGCAACTCCTTGGACCCATAATTTGCTTACATATCACCCCTGCAAACGGGCATCCGAGAATACATACTTTAACAGTTGTAACATATTTTAAAGTAACGAGTGTCTTCCACTCCCAGACTAAGCATGAAGTAAAATTTCGAGTTTAGAATAGCCCCGCGTAGAATTTTCACGGTGCTTTTCTAAACTCGAAATTTTACTTCCTGCGCCACGCGTATAAACCACTGATTTGAAGTGTAGTGCAAAAACACACAAATACATCTTTATTCAGAGTAACACAGATATTTAGTCTGTTATCAACGATGTTCAGTGTTAATAATAAATAATTAAGTTTTGAATATTTTTGTTAAAACAACTGATAACGATATTTATATGTTAATGGTTGTAAAAAAATAATAAAATCAAACAAGATAAATTCAAATTCAAAACTATTTGAATTCGAGAAAATAAGCTTACGCTTCTTATAGTTTGCACACTTTAAGAATAATATATAAAATTACGAAAAAACTATTCGTGAAAATGCAAACAGTGTCTTAATTAATAAGACAATTTAAGACGATAAATATCCATTGAAACAACTACTTCCCGTGCAAATACACCTCCGGATATTGAATTATACAATGAAATATTTAAAATCTTATTTAATTTGATTTGTTACAATGCTCTATTAAAGTATATCTAACGTTTAGGTCAAATTCTCTTCAAACCAACTAACAATACAATTTAAAATGAAAGGAGAGATAGCAACAAGTTAGAAGTGAAAGGACTTAGATTAAAATTAATGTCTTATGCCATCTATAGACGCGTTTCGAGATTTATCTCTCTTCAGTATAGCTTTGCTTATGACGTTTAAAAAAAAAATAGGAATAAAATTAAAACAAACTTACTTGGAAAACGTGTTGTGTTTGGAATGAACAGGTACACAAAAATGGAATAAGTGAAAATGATGGTCGGTATTTATAGGTAAATAAGGGGATTATGCCATTAGCAGGTATGAAGAATGTGAGACCTTATTATTTACCTTACGGTACAGTTCAAACAAGATAAATTCAAATTCAAAACTATTTGTATTCGAGAAAATAAGCTTACGCTCCTTATAGTTTGCACACTTTAAACATAATATATAAAATTACGAAAAAACTATTCGTGAAAATGCAAACAGTGTCTTAATTAATAAGACAATTTAAGACGATAAATATCCATTGAAACAACTACTTCCCGTGCAAATACACCTCCGGATATTGAATTATACAATGAAATATTTAAAATCTTATTTAATTTAATAGAGCGTTGTAACAAATCAAATTAAATAAGATTTTAAATATTTCATTGTATAATTCAATATCCGGAGGTGTATTTGCACGGGAAGTAGTTGTTTCAATGGATATTTATCGTCTTAAATTGTCTTATTAATTAAGACACTGTTTGCATTTTCACGAATAGTTTTTTCATAATAAAATCAAATTTATTCTTGAAGGATTTGTATTCGTGATTCGAAAAAACAGGAATCTTTTATTCGAATCATATTTATCTCTTACGAATCCTTTATTCGAGTATTCGTGATTCGAACCATATTAGGTAATTCGGATTCGTGATTCAAATTCTTTTCACGAGGATTCGTCCCAGCTCTGGCACTCATTATCAATAACAACGCGGTGTTAATTTTTTATTTATGTTTTTGGTGAAAACGTGCCTGCAATAATTTTAAAATGTATGATTTTTTGGTATCTAGAGGGGGGATATATCGACGTATATAATATAATAAATCGTTCATTGAAATCATAAAAAGAAGTGCAGAATTTTACCTCAAATTAACACACGGATTAAGTATAAGCCACTAAACAATTAAAGCAGTAATGAAAGGCTAATTTTATTTTTTATTGCCAAAACATCAAAAACAAACAAAAGTGATTATAATTTTTTCTGGCATAAATATTTAATTAAAATCAACATATCTGGCATAATTGAATTGAGAAAAACAATATCCATTGCAATAAAATAAAAAAAGTATCGTATGTTCAATAAAATAAAATCTCTAGAGGCCTATGGAATATATTGTAAGTTGGCAACTCTGAAATTATACACTATAATTATTATGTCTGACGTTTTATATGATAATTCCTAAAGCGTGTAACCAACATAAATGGAAAAAAGATGAAAACATAGCACTCTAGAGGTTTTTTTTTATTGAACATATGATATATGCATCCATATGAAAATTTAAAGTTGACTATTATTGGGAAATAAAGTTAATTTGAAAAAATTATAATTACTGTCAATTTATAGTATTAAAACGGCCAGTGACTTTCTTTCTTTGTTCATTCAAATCGGTCAATAAATAACAACGCCATAAGCGGTTTTATTGAACACCCAGTATAATAAAATTACAATTTTTATAAAGAAAACAAATAAATAAAGTGTCACAAAATTAAAATTCACTGACACAATTGTTAGATATGACACCACTATAGAAATCAATTGTATTCCGGCGAAAAAATAACACATCAAATTTTATTTCGTAAAATGATTAGATGCATACCGGTTTTAGTTTAATTATGCTGATTTAAAACAACGACATAACAGAAAAACCATTTTTTCCATAAACTGTAACCTGTGTATTAAAAACAAAAGCGGCGCCGTGATAACGAAGAATTATTTTTTAGACTTACTATATATTTCTCCACCAGTAGGACAAGTATCTCCATGAATAGAATTAACTAAAATAAGTATCGCCAAACAACTGAAGAAGGCTGTCATTTGGATGTGCGTTGTTCTCAAGTAATGAAAATGTTTTATATGTAGAATTTATATGATTCCAATATATCTCCACTGCTGGATTATAATGTATATTTCATTGTTAATCAGAAGGTCGATTCAATGGAGATTATGGTTGAGTGAACATAATCAATTAAATTTTACATCAAAATATAATTACGTATGCTGTTTTTTTTATTTGTTGATGCATTGCGAACATATTTTCGTATCTAGCTTTTATCATAGCTTTTATTCACAGTTCATAGATTCAATTTGTTGTAAATACAAAATTATAATAGGTAACGCATTTAATAATGTGCTTGGGGCAGAGCTGGGCAGGATCAAATCATTTAGGATTCGAATCCTTTTGGAGAATTCATAAGAGGCATTCGAATACTTCAGTTCAACGGGATTCGTCATCCGGATTCGTTACATTTTTTAAGAGGATTCGTATTCGAATCCAAATGTGGGTGATTCGAATCATTATAAAAGGATTTGAATCCTTGTAAAAGGATTCAAATATTTATAAAAGGATTCGAATACTTACAAAAGGATTCGAATACTTAAAAACGGATTTGAATCGTCAAAAATAATTCAAATTAATTGTGAGGATTAACATGAAAAATATCTTTTGTGGGTTTTTAAATTTCTCGTTAGATCACTGTTTCATACGCGTGGCGCATGAAGTAAAATTTCGAGTTTAGAAAAGCCCAGAAAATTTGTCTCGGGTCGCGCAGCGACCCGAGACAAATTTTCACGGGGCTTTTCTAAACTCGAAATTTTACTTCATGCTTAGTCTGGGAGTGGAAAACACTCGTTTAAAGCTTTAAATTGAACTCTTTTGAAAAATCAACGGATGTCGGAAAATTTTCAGGCTTTTCTAAACTCGAAATTTTACTTCATGCTTAATTTGGGAGTAGAATCACTTGTTAGAACCTTTAATTGAACGTTTTTATAATCTAACCTAAATAACTCTTCACTAACTTAAACTGACAAATTGAGAATCAATATAATCTAGAAACGGATACAGACGACATAACGTAACTTATCAGTCAAGCTAGTATTAGGTTCGATCAAATTAATAATCAGTAACTGTCGTCCAACTTAACCTACGAAATTGGTAATCTAACCTAACCCGAAAATAGTTACGCATAACCTAAACTAATCACGATGTATCATCTCAAATATCCCTAACTCAAACGCCAATTACTTTAATCATTTAATTAGAACTGCTACAAAAGCTCAGCCGTAAGTTAACCTAACTTGTATAAATAACCTAACCTAACCTAAACTAATTTCACAATCTATCTTCTAACCTAACCTAACCTAAACTAATTTCACAATCTATCTTCTAACCTAACCTAACCTAAACTAATTTTACAATCTATCTTCTAACCTAACCTAACCTAAACTAATTTCACAATCTATCTTCTAACTAACTAGCTGAAATGACAACTACGTATATTCATTTAATTAGAATTGCTACGAAAACTCAGCCGTAAGTTAACCTAACTTTTAATCTAACTTTGGTGGTTACATGTTATCCAATCTATCCTGAGTAAATGCTACTTCAAATAACCTAAACAACTTTTTCTAAAGTTCGGTAAACTGCTAAGAAAGTTATAATAGCTTAGATAGCTATTAGTTAACCCAACTTATGTAACTATTATTCAATCTCACCCAACTTTTGCAACTGTTATTCAATTCAACCTAACTTTTCACCATGTAAAATAGAAAGTTAGATATGATAAAATTCACCATATTATCATATCTAAATTAATTTGTTATCTAACTTAACTGTTATCATTGTCAGATTAGATATTATTAGATAAAGAGTTGGGTTAAATAATTTGTTATTTAACCTAACTGTAATCATATCTAATCTAACATTTAGATATTATTAAATATCACGTTGAGTTAGATATATGTGAAATAATCTATTTTTTTTTCCATCTCAATCTGGTTTAAGTTTATCAGTAAATATATGGTTTTTGCTTGTTTTACCTATATTTTTTTAAGGGAAAATTGGGTTTGAATCCTACAACCTTCTTGGTATTACACTAAAATTTAGTACATTGTGTCAAAGCTAACATAAATTGTCATTTAACCTAAGCAAATACTATTTGTCAAAGATAACTAAATGTTCATAGTTGTTGAGTCTTAGACATTGAGTTCTACACAGGGTGGCCCATTAGTGCGTTCTTGAAGGATATATCGGCTCACGTTAAAGATAGAAAAAAGTGTTATTACTAAAGTTGCTTAGTTTTAAGAGCTGCATAACCTTAAAATATTTTTATGTATACAGGGTGCGCCATAAAGACAATAGGGGATGCAACTTGCTTATTTTAATGTATATTATTTGGTTTTTGACCCCCTTATGAAAATTGAGTGTCTGTCTCCGAGAACGCACTAATGGGACACTCTGTACATAATACTATTATAATTATACCATCATAACAATAGTAACATTATTGTATAATACGTCTTTAATTATTATACATTTTTTATTCATTAACGTTAAATAGTGTTGTTCTGTTAATTTGTATTTGGTTTATGCATGTTATAACAAAACATAAAATCTGGTGATTTTTTATATAAAATTTTCAGACTTCTGCCAGTCTAGAGTTGGCAACACTGGTGCCAAGGGCTATTCGAGGAGGAACAGATTACAGATGCACAACTATGGGAAAAAAACGGTCGCAACATGGCGCGACAGTCGATTAAATATGGCAGTTTTTTTTAAATTCATGTATATTTAATATTATTTAATTTAAGTCCATAACAAAATTATTGCTTTCACTGATGTAAGCAATAATTTTATTATGAATATTATTTAAGGGTACACAATAAATAAAACACATTACTAAGTTAATTTCATTTAATTAATTATATCAATAAAGTCACTTCTATCTGAAACAAAATAATAATGCAAAGGAAAATCAATTGTAGCAATATTAAATTATTAACAAGTTATTACAAAAAGAAAATGGGACCTGACTACACGGTTCTGACATTTGCCATAAAAGATTGGAAAACCCACAAAAACCAATCTGAACCGTTTCTAACAATTCAATAATCATTATAAATAAAAATACATTAAATATAATATTATGATTTATCAAAAGGAGACCCAACATTTTCTATGTTTATTAAGATTTTAGCCAAGAAATAAGTGAAAAATTTACAAATAAATTACAAAAATATGCATTTAAACCATCCACATTCACCAATACCTTTTGGATTAAATGTGTTGAAGAATTCTAAGCTTTCTGTCTGATATGGTTTTTATAATCCTACGTTGCTCGATAACTTCTCTTGAAAATCTCTTACAATACCAGGGTAAACCCACTTTATAAGTACTTATCAGAGGTGGGCAGGATTCGAATCATTCAGGATTCGAATCCTTTTGGAGGATTCAAAAGAGGCATTCGAATACTTTAGCTCAACTGGATTCGTGATCCGGATTCGTTACATTTTTTGAAAAAGGTTCGTATTCGAATCCAAAGGTGGGTGATTCGAATCCATATAAAAAGATTCGAATCCTTATGAAAGGATTCGAATCTTTATAAAGGATTCGAATAAGTATAAAAGGATTCGAATATTTATAAAAAGATTCGAATACTTCCAAAAGGATTTGAATCGTCAAAAATAATTCGAATTAATTGTAAGGATTAACATAAAAAATGTCTTTTGTGTGTTTTTAAATTTCTCGTTAAATCACTGTTTTATACGCGTGGCGCATGAAGTAAAATTTCGGGTTTAGAAAAGCCTCGGGGCTTTTCTTAACCCGAAATTTTACTTCATGCTTAGTCTGGGAGTGGAAAACACTTGGTAAAGGTAAATCTTTAAATTTTAATAATTATCCACGTAACGCACTTAATGAATTTTACCCCTGAAACAACGATATCATGATTTCCCGGTGAAATATCGGTAAACCGGTTTAGATTCATTAATTTATAATTACCCTGTATAAAAAATGTACCAATCAAGTTAAAGCGTATTTAGTTATTAATAAATAATTTAAAAAAATATATTAAGCGTTTATTTTGAAGCTTAAACGAGTGTTTTCCACTCCTATGAAGTAAAATTTCGAGTTTAGAAAAACCTGAATGTCCAAATCCAAACTCAAGCTTTTCTAAACTCAAAATTTTGCTTCATGCACCACGCGTACAAAACGCTGATTCAGTGGAAACTTTTAAATTTAGAAGCTTGCGATTTATGGCGCCCAACTAGGGGCCACAGCGTTAGCCTGGCCCCAGGTTGAGCGCCAAAAAACCTCAAATGCAAGCGTTTTAAGTATTTTTAAACGAGTGTTCTCCACTCTTAGCTTAAGCATAAAGTAAAATTTTGAGTTTAGAAAAGCCTGAGCGTTTTGATTTAGACCCGTAGCGTCCAAACTCAATCTTTTCTAAACTTGAAATTTTACTTCATGAGCCACGCGTACGAAACACTAATCAGTGTGAGTTTTTAACTTTTACTTTTACAATTTATGGCGCCCAACAAGGGCCTAGCGTTAGCATGACCCAGGTTGGGCGCCAAAAAAACCTCAAATCTATGCAAGTATTGAACAATTTCTAGATAATTAAGAACACACTTACACCGCTTTACCGTTTCGTATGGCATAATCTGAGATATGGAATTTGTTTTTCAAAACAACCGAGATGCCGACAGTCTATAGACACTCGTTATAATTTAATTGCTATCATTTCCAACTACTTCTAGCCAACGTTTTGATAACGTTTTTATTTCTCTATTATAAAATTCTTCAAGTTTTGATTATAAAGCAGTTGGCAAGTCCATTTTAAGTGTCTCTTCATTATGATTATTTGTTCAGTTTACACTGCCATGGCTGGATACACTGCAATGGTTGCTTTCATAATCTATTGAAATTTTTCTGTGACGAAATTTCTTAAACCAACTTTGACATTTTCAATTGTCATAGCACCTTCATCGAGAGGACTGCAACTATTTTTTTGCTAATTTGTTTTTTTTTTCAATTGGAACTTATACAGCGTGCAGTGATTAATGTGTTTATTTTCATTTCGAACATTTTTAATTGTTTCAACTGAAAAATTGTCATCATTTATCTGCTTGTGTGGCAAAACAAGTGTTGCAGTGTCAACTAATAAACAGTAAAATCTTAACCAAGTGTGTTGTTTACTAAAAGTGTTGATAAATTGTTGTTGTTACGCAAACATCGTGGTCACTAAACTTTAAACTCTCTGTACATATAAAATGTTTTTATGTTATAATGCTTAGATTATTAACAAACTTTATCATCTCTATCAACGCGCACAATAAAAACGACATTAAATATTACTCATTACTAATGATATATTTTTTCAGTAATGCGCAAAATCAATTTAATGTATGATTTTTAAAAATTATTTAGTTTTTAAGAATCTTTCAACAAACTGTTATTGTTCTCTAAGAAAGAAGATAGTTACGAAAAAACTTAAAGATAGAAAAATTGTCCAAAATTTTCTTATCTAAAACTTTTGTTTGAACGGTTTTTTTGTATTCCTATTAGTTATTGAGTTATTCGCAACTTTTGCGAAATACAAAAAAGCGTAAATTCTCGACTTTCCTCCATTTTGACAAAAAACGTTATAACTCAAAAACTATTGGTGCTACAGAAAAGTATAATACATACATTTAGGCTGTTGCGGCGAGATCTACATAATGGGCGTATTTGTTTTTATGCAGGGTGATCCATAAAGTATCTAAAAGAAAAAGTAGATTGTTTTTTTTTCTAAATCAAGAAGGCGAGTGTTTATCAAAAGTTATCAATATTATATACAAGACTGTTTTCCACTCTCAGGCTAAGCATAAAGTAAAATTTCGAGTTTAGAAAAGCCTGAGAATTTGGTTTGGTCGCATAGCGCTACGCGACCAAACCAAATTTTCAGGCTTTTCTAAACTCGAAATTTTACTTCATGCGCTACGCGCGTAAAACGCTAATTTATCCCGAAGTTTAAAAACACACACAAGTTCCAATAAATAGTTCTAAAAAGTTATTCCATGATTTTGTAAAAAATATAAGTTTTTTACTAAGCTTTCAACAAACTGTCGATTTTTCTCCAAGAAATAAGATAGCTACGAAAAAAACTTGAAGATAAAAAAATTATCCTAAGTTTTATTATCTAAAACTTTCATTTTAACAACTTTTCTGCATTCCCATTAGTTATTGAGTTATTCGCTTTTGCGAAATACAAAAAAAGCGAGCGGGCTCGCGTAAATTCTCGACATTTTTCAACTTTGACAAAAAACGTTATAACTCAAAAACTATTCGAGCTACAGAAAAGTATAATACATGCATTTAGGCTATTGCGAGGAGATCTACAAGATGGGCGTATTTGTTTTTATACAGGGTGATCCATAAAGTATCTAAAAGAAAAAGTCAATTGTTTTTTTTAAATCAAGAAAAGTTATCAATATTATATAAAAAACTGTTTTCCACTCCCAGACTAAGCATGGAGTAAAATTTCGAGTTTAGAAAAGCCCCATGAAAATTTGTCGAGGGTCGCGCAGCGACCCGAGACAAATTTTCGCGTACAAAACACTGATTTGAAGTGAAGTTCAGAAACACACAAATACATCTTTAATCAGAGTAACAGGGAATCAGATGTTTAGTCTGTTATCAACGATGTTCAGTGTTAATTAAAATAATTAGGTTTTAAATATTTTTGTTAAAACAACTGGTAACGATATTAATATATAAATGGTTGAAAAAAAAAATAATAAAATCAAATTTATTCCTAAAGGATTTGTATTCGTGATTCGAAAAAACAGGAATCGAATCTTTGATTCGAATCATATTTATCTATAATCCGTTAGTCGAGTGAATTATATTAGGTGATTCGGATTCGTGATTCGAATCCTTTTTACGAGGATTCGTCCCAGCTCTGGTACTTATTATAATATGATCTCTGATTATTAAAGAATGAGCTGTACATTTATTTAGAAAACTATAATCAATTGATTCGCATAGAGTAAAATTTTGTTGGTTAAATTAATTTGTGATCTGTTTTTTAAATATTCCTCGATGCCTGTTATAGCCTTACCGACAAAAATAACTAAATTTTCTGATAGTGAAATTTGATATTGTTTTGATTTGGCTCTTTAGCGTAAATCAATTCATTACATGATTCGAATTCATCAGAGCATAACACGGTTGAACAAATATCACAGGAAAATTAAAGAAACAACCTTTTTTACAATATAGCCGGCAACATAAGCTACTGACAAGCATTCCATGGCTCCACTTTCAACAAATCCTTCAATATCTTTCACTATGTTCTCATTAATCACTCGGTGAAACGATCGATTGATCACCAACATCGTTGGAGTGTCAACGTTTAGTGCGGCATCGTCGATTCGCAGATCATTGGTCCTCATTTCTTCGAAGAGACGTTAAATGGGGAACGATATCTGCGTTTCTTGCAATTAGACTTTCCTGCGCTTCTAGATGACGTGTCCCTCCTGACCAGATTAACCAAGTGGTTCCAGCATGATGGCGCGCCGCCACATTGGGCTCGACATGTGCGAAATTTTCTTGACGAGACATATCCGCAAAAGTGAATTGGGCGTGGAGGACCCATACAGTGGCCACCCAGATCACCGGATTTAACAGCGCCAGACTTTTTTTTGTGGGGTTACATCAAAGATGCTGTATTCCGTAAACCGCCAACAACACGTGAAAACATGAAAGACCGCATAAGGGAAGCGTGAAGGGCTATAACCCCTCCTACGTTGAAAGCTACTGTGCGAAACTTTGAAAAAAGAGTAAATATCTGTATTGGAAACAATGGCGGTCACTTCAAACACCTAATTAAACATTAAATCCCACCTAAATCTTGCTTTAGTCTTACTTAAAATGTTGAACCATAAGTGACTTGAAAACCATATCAAGGCTCAAAATTTAAGCATTTTATTCACAGAAAACTTTTGATTCAACAACTGCATGATTTCCATCTACTAGGAATTTCCCACCAACACAATTTTTTTGGTGAACAATTATTAAAAATGGTTAAGAGATATTTGAATTTGGGCTGAAAATGTCCATCTCAAATTTCAAAGATTCTCTGTCTCTCTCTCTCTTACTTTTCTCACTCATTCACAAGATGTGAAGGTCAGTTCATGAAGGTGAATTATGTATTATTCAAATATAGCCCTTGCCCTAACTTTACTTTGTCATTAGGGGTTTCTTTGGAGTCAACAAACTTTGCACCCTTCCCCACCTACATAGGCGTTCATTTTAAGTGACTTGAGAATTTTTTAAGACTTAATTGTCTGCCAAACACTAGTTTTATGTTTTATCAAAGAAAATCAATTTTATCAAATTTTGTCGATTACAGCGCCACCTGTTGCAAATAACAAACAAGTTCTCAGGTAAAAGCTACCTAGTTTTTTTACTCTTTCTGAATCTGCAATAAAAATTGGGGGTTCCTATTTAGGATTTTAAAGTCACCCCTATTATCCACCCCTTGGGGGTCGGGGGGTGAAATTTATGGAAGAATCGGACGTCCCCCTCCGAACCACAAAACTTTTCATTCGGCAAATTTCTCGATTGGATGCACTCATTTTGAGATATTTCCCTGTTAAAATTAAAATGGGACACCCTGTATATTTAATCATGAACCCAATGGGGGTTTTCATCACTCCAATAATGGCTGTTGCGTCTATGAACAGACATAACGTAATTAAGTACACATATCTTTTTTCAATCTTCTATAAACGCATTGGAATACATTGGATAAACACATGATTAACTCTAGAAGCACAGACTTATTTTGGCCACTTTGAGCAAAAAAAGAGGTAATAATTACCTTAATAACATGTATGTGACATTAAATACTCTGAAACTACTTACACCAGTGTTTCTCAAACTTTTTGGGTTAGCGGCGCTCTAATGTATCACTTTTTCCGCGGGCCCCAAGTCAAAACATTTTCGCCGTATGTTTAACATCGTGCGCGGTGAACCGACAGCGCTAGGCAGATTCAACTACCAGCTTATTTTCGCGAAGCCCCTGTAGCTCTGCCGCGGCGCACAGTTTGGGCACCACTGACACCAATTTCTAAATAAATTGGAAAACAATTATCGTGCTTGTTTAATGTTTTGAACGTTTCATATGTTTTTTTTATCACTTACCAATTAACAATGACAACATTTTGAAAAGTTGCTTCGTCAGAGAACATAACACGGTGAAAGAACCTTGGGTCTTTTGGAATTTTGCGTCGAGCCCAGTTGCAGAAGTTCAGTCTTACAGCGAGGTCCTTATTCGTCAACCACTGATTCAGCGAGATGTGGTACGGGTGGTGTTTGACCAATTTTAATAGACGGTGGGCTGTAGATTTTGGAATACCAGCCTCCATTTCGATTTCTTGAATGCTTACGTGTGGATTTAGGTGAACCAACGCGAGCACGGTAAGCAGTTTTTCATCAGGAACATTGTCGTTATCAAAAACCGTCTTTTGTCTCTTGCGGCCGAGGTCACCTTCACGAGCACGTCGTTCGAGTGATTGGATGGTGACATGGGACGGACATCTTCGATCCGGAAACTGACGCCGATATTTACGCTGTCTCACAGTAGTTTCCCTCCGTGTGACCGATATACCATCATATCGATAACTTCATTCGGTAAATAATCCGACATTGCGAAAAAATAGGGTACGGTATTTCGAAATCGCTCAAAAACGACTGACTGACAAAACTTTAATTGTTTTTAAACAGCCACCCAGATTACCGGGTTTGACGTCGCCAGATGTTTTTTTTTTGTGAGACTACATTAAAGATGTATTTATTTTTAATGGCTTGTGAATTTTTTAATCATAAATTGTTAGCCAAACACTAATTTTATGTTTTATCGGAAACAATCAAATATTCAAATTTTTTCGATTACAGCGCCACCTATTGCAAATAACAAAAAAAGTTTTCAGGTAAAACCTACCTAGTTTTTTATGCTCTTTCCGAATCCGCAATAAAAATTGGGGGTTCTCGTTTAAGATTTCAAAGTTACGCCTATTATCCACTTCCTTGAGGGTCGGGGGGTGAAATTCATGGAAGAATCGGATGTCCCCCTCCGAACTAGAAAACATTTAATTCGGCAATATTCTCGATTGGACGCAATCATTTGGAGATATTCTCTTGTTAAGGTTAAAATGGGACACCCTGTATAAGTATGAATATTATTTAAATAAAAATCAGTTCATTCGTTTCACAAAATATTTGATTTATTCCGACTAGTTTCGGCTTCTAGCCATTATCAAGGAATTAACATCCGTAACTATCGGATTTCTATAGCCGTTTATCAAAATCTATTCTACCAACTTCACAGATCAATTGGATTTTTTAAGTTTAATACATCTCAAATTAACAAAAGCAGGTTTTCGCCAACAGCTAATATATACTACATTTTAGTGCTAATTAAACAATAAATTAAGGTAATTTATTATCATGTTCTATTTGTTACAAAGAAACAAAATGCATATGCATTATATTAGTGATGTACATAATCAGTTATAATCTTTGAAATGGTACTACATTTGTATGCATAAAAAGGAAGTGCTGTTCGATTAAATCACAATTCAAATTATAATTGGTTAAAACAATCGATTTAGCTTATCACATTATATTGAATATTCCTAATGTAATAACTGAATTAAAACCTTATAAAATAGATATCACTTGTGCAAAAGCGTGCATTGTTACATATTTAAGCTATAGCCCATATTTTAAAATTAAAATCAAAACTCACTAACGCCATTTCACTTTATGCAATTCTGTAATAATATAAGTATTTGGTGAATATAAATGGTAATCGTAATGAGGATGAAATAAGTAATAATAATAATAACTTTATTTGTGTTACATAAATCAAATTACACTCGTCAAAATAATACATAATACATAAAATATTGTACATACATCATTGAGTTAGCGAAAACGTTTTATCCTCGAGATACCCTTTAGTGGTATAATATGCTTTCTCACATAGTAATTGTTTAATTGCCTTTTTAAAAGGTGACAGTCCAAGAGATTTGATTGCTGATGGCAGTTTATTAAAAAATAATGGTCCGTGATAATTTGTTCCATTCCGAGATTTGTATATCCGAGTGTAGTTTACTGGCGTATCATCTGATGATCTGGTGTTTTTGGTTAAGTAATGCATTATATTGTTGCATATTCTTATTTACGTATACAATGCACTTATATATGTACATGGCAGGGACGGTTAGTAAGCCATAGTTTTTGAAATGTTCACGAACATCAGACCTGTAATCAAGTTTTAACATGAATCTCAGGCATCTCCGCTGAAGTTTAAACACTCGAGCAGAATGTACTGAGTGACCCCAAGATAATAGTCCATAATTAATTTGTGATACAATTAGTGCATGGTAAGAAGTTATTACAGTTTCGAAAGAGCAACATCTAGCCAATTTTTTTATTAAGAAAATATTCTTGGACAATTTGTTACAAGTATTGTTATTGTGGTGTGACCACGATAAACAAGGATCTAGTGTAACGCCCAGAAGTTTTATTGAATTATTTGTTTGATGTGTGGACATATTTTTCAAAGAAAAATACATTTGCGCTGTTTTATTTTCGTTTAGCGTTAGGTGATTTGCAATGCACCATTGTTTTATTTTCAGTTTGGATTCTTCAAGTGACTGTGTTAATATATGTAAATTACAATTTCTCAGACTACAGATAGTATCGTCTGCATATAGTGTGAAATTTATTGTATTATCACAAAACAATATATCGTTTATAAAAACTAAGAACAGTAATGGCCCGAGTACAGATCCCTGTGGAACACCACTTGTTATAAATTGAGGATGTGAATAGGATCCGTTAAAATTAGTTATTTGTAGCCTTTCGGTTAGATATGACTCTAATAATTTAATAGATTTTGGCTGAACGCCGTAATGAGATAATTTGCATAGCAATATATTGTATGACACACAGTCAAATGCCTTTGAAAGGTCAAAGAAAACACTGGATGCGTAATGGTTATTCTCAAACGAATAGACGATAAAATCTATTAAGCTGTTAATAGCATCGCTAGTGGATGTATCTTGTCGGAATCTAAATTGGCAGTTATTAAAGAGATGGTTCGATTCAATAAAATCTTGAAGTTGGGTTTTAAGAATCAATTCAAATATTTTACCAACAAAGGGTATAACAGAAATGGGTCTGTAGTCCAGGATTATTAGCATCACCCTTTTTAAATATCGGTATAACTTTTGTATTTTTAGTGGCAATGGGAAAGTACTCTCTCTAATATTTTCATTTATCAAATTGGTTAGAGGAACCAATATGATATTTAACACGGAGAAAATCATTTGTTTGTTTATATCATATAGTATATCTTTAAGTTTGGTAATAATATCGCGGACATGATTATAGCTAATTTTAGTAAATTGAAAAGTTATGTTGTTATTTTTCCTTTGCAGATAATCAAGATATTTATTTTGGGTGCCATTATTTTTAAAATGATTTATTAAAACGGTGGGAATTGAATCGAAATAATTATTAAAATCATCAGCGTTATCTTTAAGCTGTAGAAGGTACTGAAAGTTGTTTTCTCTTTTTATTTATGATGTCCCACATTGCTTTGGGACGGTTATTTGCATTTGAGATATATGCATCATTGTTATACATTTTTTTAAATTCCATTTTAAGTTGTTTATTACTCTTAGTTGGATATTTTTTACACCAGTCATTAAGAAATCCAAGCTGACATCTCATGCTTTTTAATTCTCTATCAAACCAATTTGGAGTAAATGTACTATTATTTTTAAATAATTTAGGCTTCATTGGAAATGCAAGATGCATGGAATTTGTTAGAGTATCAATAAATTGCTGGCACTTGATATTTAAGTCTATTTTTTTAGCCAAGAAGTCCCAAGAGTGATCGGAAATGATATTTTGAAATTGAAATAGCCCAAGTGCAGTTATGGACCTGTACTGAGATATGTTTATAGTGTTTGTCAAGTTTGTGTATTTCATTTCTATTGCAATAACACTATGGTCAGAAAGGCAAGGGTCAAATACTGCACAATTAATATCGTTTGAATCCATATTGGTCAATATATTATCTACACATCTTAATCCGCGAGTATTTTCTGAAATCAGTGCTTTAAAACCGCTACTTATATAAACATCTGCAAAATTTAAATGGGTTATATTTTTATTGTCAAAGTTAATATTGAAGTCACCTGTTATAATTATTTTAGAGCTATTGTTAGTAAATTCTTTGTCCATAGTAAGTAGAAAGTTATTTAGGTTAGATGTTGGTGCTCTGTAAACTGTAATAACAATGATATTTGAATCAAGTTCTGAAATTGCTGATAATTCACAATCATGTTCGAGAGACATGCTTACTATATCTTCTCTATTTATACAACGAATAGAGTTATGAGCATAAATAACCGTATCTCCATGTATCATATTTACTCTACAAAAAAATGAAATACATTTATAATTTTCAATTTGAACAAAATTATTGTTGTCATGGTTTAACCAATGTTCAGTAAAACATAGAAGATGATATGTGTGATCATTTTGTGTTGCTAAAAAAGTTTCAATTTCTCCAGTTTTATTACTGAGTGATTGGATATTTATGTAAAATATACTAATGGCATTTGTAGTTCCAACATATTCTGTATTTAGTTCCTTATTCATTTTTTTATTAGTATAATGGTTATTATTTAACTTGGAGTTTTCTTGTTTTGAAGCCATGGAAAATAATTATTAATGCAAACACCAGTTGGCCACAAATCGGGATTTGTTATATTTTGAAGGAATTGGATTGGAGCCGATATCTTAAAGGAACTGTATTCGTCAGGATATTTAGAAATTAATTTTTCACAATATATATTATTTAACCAAGATAAATTCAAATTCAAAACTATCTGAATTCGAGAAAATAAGCTTACGCTTCTTATAGTTTGCACACTTTAAACATAATATATAAAATTACGAATAAACTATTCGTGAAAATGCAAACAGTGTCTTAATTAATAAGACAATTAAAGACGACAAATATCCATTGAAACAACTATTTCCCGTGCAAATACACCTCCGGATATTGAATTATACAATGAAATATTTAAAATCTTATTTAATTTGATTTGTTACAACGCTCTATTAAAGCATATGTAACGTTTAGGTCAAATTCTCTTCAAACCAACTAACAATACAATTTAAAATGAAAGGAGAGATAGCAACAAATTAGAAGTGAAAGGACTTGGATTAAAACTAAGGTCTTAGGCCATCTATAGACGCGTTTCGAGATTTATCTATCTTCAGCATAGCTTTGCTTATGACGTTTAAAAAAATAGGAATAAAATTGAAACAAACTTACTTAGAAAAAGTGTTGTCTGTGGAATGAACAGGTACACAGAATTGGAATGAGTGAAAATGATGGTCGGTATTTATAGGTAAAAAAGGGGATTATGTCATTAGCAGGTATGAAGAATGTGAGACCTTATTATTTACCTTACGATACAGTTCAAACAAGATAAATTCAAATTCAAAACTATTTGAATTCGATAAAATAAGCTTACGCTTCTTATAGTTTGCACACTTTAAACATAATATATAAAATTAAATGGATATTTATCGTCTTAAATTGTCTTATTAATTAAGACACTGTTTGCATTTTCACGAATAGTTTTTTCGTAATTTTATATTTTATATATTATTTAAGTTATTCTCTCCCATGTATGTTATTATTTCTTCCACTGTTGATTTTGGATCTAATCTACTGACGTGTATGTGAACCATTTTGGAGACACCTTTAAGTTGTGCATTTTCCTTGTTGTCGTGGACGGTAGCCGACTTCTTTCTATTTTTCTTTCTGGACACAAGTGTAAATTCAAATTCTTCGTCGTCACTTTTTGTAGCAGTGGCGCTGTGTGTATTGTTTATTAGTGTTTCTTCGCATGGTTCCTTATTTTTATTTCCGATTACCTTTTTTATAGCACCTGAGACCGTAGTCGATACTGGGTTTGCATTTGGGGTCATTAACATTTGTGTATATTACACAATGAAACACTTTTAACTTTGTTTGTATAACACGTTTTATTTAATGTGACTGCAGTTTCGACAAATTTAGCTTGTCATTATCAAACAAGGAGTAACTTAAACTAGAGGTTTTACAGGTATATATACACAATTACAAGACAGCGGTAAAAATGGGGGTGTACATTAGGTCAACCTGGTCGTTAATTAAGGGAATTCCCGGATTAGCGCGGGCTTTGTGTATCTCTAGTGCTTCTAGCAAATTCATTTTACGACCCTTTTCGGCATGATGGATTATGGTAAGTACATCTTTTTCAAAAGTGTGATTTTCGTCTAAAAGGTGTTTTGCAAAAGACGACTTATCACTCTGTTTAAGCCGAAAAGAGCGCAAATGTTCCCTCAATCTTATGTTGAAATTACGACCAGATTGGCCAATGTATATCCCTTGACAATCTGCGCAAGTTAATTTATATATTCCGGATTTATTAAATTTATCTAATTTTGTTTTACTATTAAAGATATGGTTATTGATTTTACAGTACGGTTTAAATGCAACTTGAATATTATGCTTTTTTAGGATATTTTTAACTTGAAAACTGACATTACCAAAATAAGTTAACGATTTATATTTAATTGTTTCTTTTTCAAATGATATTCCAGCGTATAATAGATGTTTGATGTTATTAAATTTCTGTTTTTTAAGAAGTCTTGCGCAGATTGTCAAGGGATATACATTGGCCAATCTGGTCGTAATTTCAACATAAGATTGAGGGAACATTTGCGCTCTTTTCGGCTTAAACAGAGTGATAAGTCGTCTTTTGCAAAACACCTTTTAGACGAAAATCACACTTTTGAAAAAGATGTACTTACCATAATCCATCATGCCGAAAAGGGTCGTAAAATGAATTTGCTAGAAGCACTAGAGATACACAAAGCCCGCGCTAATCCGGGAATTCCCTTAATTAACGACCAGGTTGACCTAATGTACACCCCCATTTTTACCGCTGTCTTGTAATTGTGTATATATACCTGTAAAACCTCTAGTTTAAGTTACTCCTTGTTTGATAATGACAAGCTAAATTTGTCGAAACTGCAGTCACATTAAATAAAACGTGTTATACAAACAAAGTTAAAAGTGTTTCATTGTGTAATTAACATGTATAACGAAGTAGAAGCCTCCACAATACAGAATTTGTGTATATGTTTTTTGCGTAGTTAATATTTTTCCAGCATTCACCTTGGGTTGTTTACTTTTGTTGTTTGTGATTTTGGAACTATTATTTCCCCCTGTTGTTTAGTAGTTGGACTAACGATATGTGAGTTTAGCTTACTTGCAAATTCCAGTTTGGATGATAAAACTTTGGGATCTTTTTATGGTAGTGTTGTCGCCTTTTAAGGTTATAATTTCATGTTCAATATTTTGAATCATATTAAATAAAGTAGTTAGTTTAGCGTCCAGGTTAATGTTATTATCTGAACAATTTTAAATCGATTCCAGGTAATATTTACGGTTATTTGGAAAATCAACGATACATAGATCACATACCCATTTGTAATTCTTGTGTTCTGGAGTTGCGGAGACATTCCTCTTCATCACACAAGATATGTGAAATTTCATCTCACACTCAAAACAGGTAATACTTTCGTCACCGTCAGTTAATTGAACTTTGCAAGATTTACACAGACAAAAATTTTCACCACCTTTACAAAGCGCCATCTTGGCTTATGTAATTGTAAATACTTTGAAATAATTACAATTTCGGATTTCGTGGTAAACAGAACAATTTCTTCACTTCATCTTCTGCACAACCACAAGTCATGCAATATTTCACTCTCTCTCTCTCTCTCTCGACTCATATTGCAAATTTGGTTCCGAAAATATCCAGGAAAATGGTCTAACCTGCAAACAGAGCAAAAGATTAATTACAAATGGCGTGTCACGCAGACCCATTCGACTCTATATGATTCTGTAAGTTCACATATATAGTTGACCGACCCACTCCATGGGAGGGCGCATATGTCGGAACTTTAAATTTCCCGCAATTTCTAACGTGGGCTTGTTTTCAATCAACAGCTGTCAGATCCGTCGGATCTGAAGGCACAAAAATACCGATAAGACGAAATCGTTTCGAGATAAGCGTTAATAAATATAAATAATTACAACCGTAAGTATGTATATTTTTAAAATATAACCTATTGTGTATTATTTTAAATGAGTCTACAGTCAAACAAATTTAAAACTATTTCTCTTTTTTCTTCCTAGTACATGTGGATAATCTTCAAGTATACTAAATATTCATGATCGTGTATATTTTCATCATACTGAACTAGGAGCATTTTTTCATGGACTATATCCCCGTTGTTGGATTAAGCAATTCTGAATCTTTGGGGATGGGCGTTAACATTAATAATTAAAACCGTAAGTTTATGTAATATTTTAAGTTTTTAAGCCATTGTGTATTCTTTTAATTAAATCTGCAGTCAAATACATTTAAAACCAGTGTGTCTACATTATTTCTCTTTATTTCTTCCTAGTATTAGTGAATGATCTTCAAGTACTATGCATGAAACAAGCACGGACGTGGAGATTTTCTTCACATTGAGCTAGGAGCATACTTCCATGGAGAATGTTCCTGTTGCTGTTGGATCAAGCAATTCTGAAATTCCATCTAGTCACAAAGTACAATCCCAGAACATAAATTAATGTCTTGAATTCAATTACACGGTTTTTCTATTGCATTTCACCATTGATCAAATGAGATTCACTATATCCCAAATATGTTTCACCTTGTCAAATATAAGTCAAAAGATTTCCCGATTTACGAAATGAGTTTCACTAAATACCAAAACTTTTCCCTTTAATATTTTTGCTGAACAATTTTGCAGTAACAATAACTTTCTTCTGGAAATATTTTATTTGTATTTGTGTAAACAGGGAGTTTTCTTTTAAGATTTTAAATTAATTAGTGAAGAAGAACTTATGAAAATAATACTTGACCAACCAAACAAATCAAGTCCGGATGAAATAACTAGTAAAGTTTTGATCACTAGTCTCCCTAATAGTTTACCGCATTTTATTAATATAATAAATATTTCATTAGAGACAGGACAAGTTCCAGAAAAAACTAAAAAGCAGTACAATAATACCAATTAAAAAAGTGAGAAATAGTATAAAAATTGAAGATTTTAGACCAATTAATACAGTACCAACCATATCAAAAATATTAGAGAGAATTGTATATGAACAAATACTAGCGCATATTGTTGAACAAGATATATTAATAGAACATCAGTCAGGATTTAGACAAGGGTATAATTGTGAAACGGCATTGCAGTATCTTGTGAATGAATGGAAAAATAATTTAGATGCGGGACAAAGTACTAGTATCGTTTTCTTAGATTTCAAGAGAGCATTTGAAACAATAGATAGGAAGCGACTACTTATAAAACTCAGAAATTATGGTGTGAAGGGTACAGTACTAAATTGGTTTACTAGTTATCTGAATAAAAGAACCCAGAAAGTAAAGATTGGAGATAAATTATCGGATACTCTATCTATTGAAACAGGGGTACCACAGGGTAGTATTTTGGGACCTCTTCTTTTTGTGTTGTATATGAACGATATTGGAAACTGCTTAAGTCACTGCAAATTCCATCTATTTGCAGATGATACTATTATATACAGAACATCAGTAGACATAATGAAAGCAACAAATGAAATAAATAGCGACTTAATTAATTTAAACAATTGGTTACAGGATAATAGTTTGAAAATTAATACAACCAAAACAAAAGCAATGATAATCAGCAGAAAAGATCAGTCCATAGAAAATAATACAATTAAATTCAATAATAGCCCCATAACATATGTCAATACAATAAAATACCTAGGAGTTCAATTAGATAAACGATTACAGTTCAATGAACATATAGATTATACATGTAAAAAAATAGGAAAAAAGTTAGGAGTATTAAGACGAAGTAGTTATTATATGTCGCAAGCTACCAAAAAAACAATATATAACACTATTATACTACCACATTTTCACTTTGCAGGATCTATTCTTTATCTTGCAAATAGGGGATCTTTGAATAGACTCCAAATATTGCAAAATAAAGGAATGAGAATAATTTTAAATTGTAATAAATATACAAGTATAAGAACGATGTTAGAACAACTGGATTGGATAAACATAGAGAATTTTGTAAAATTTAAGGCATTAATTTTTATTCACAAAGTTTACACTGGGAAGATGCCCAAATACTTTGATGAAAGTATCATCACTAATGCAGACATCCATACGTACAACACAAGAGGCAGAGGAAATATTTTTCTCCCATTCAAAAACACAAAGGCAGGACAGAATTCACTCTTTTTTAAAGCTGCTCAAGAACACAACAAGCTATCAATAAAAATAAAAGAAGAAGAAAATATTAATAAGTTTAAATCAAAGTTGCTAGATTACTTGAAGAGTCTTCAGAAATAGTCGTAGTGTATGGGCTGTGCATTATGTGTATATATTATTAATTGTTCCTATATGTATAAGTACAAATTTTAAATAAGTATTATTACCTTTTTAGTTATTGTTTTTTGCATAAATGTATAAGTATTGTTGTATTATGGATTTATTATTTTTACATAGATATTTAAGTATGGTTTTAGACTGATTTTATTAAAGTAGTAAAAAGATTATATATTAAGTAATATTATGTGATAAATTTATTATACATACACAATTTATAGATTAAGGATGATCAAATGTTTATTTTATATATATATATATATATAGATATACATATATTTTTCTATGTTATTATATAGCAAAGATGCGAAATAAAGATTATTATAAAAGTATAAGTATTCCAAATTCAACCTATTTTCTGTAAATGTTTAGATATTCCTTGTTTTTTTAAGTTCAATTTGAAGCTTTAAATGAGTGTATTCCACTCCCAGACTAAGCATGAAGTAAAATTTCGAGTTTAGAAAAGCCCCGTGAAAATTTGTCGAGGGTCGCGCAGCGACCCGAGACAAATTTTCTGGGCTTTTCTAAACTCGAAATTTTACTTCATGCGCCACGCGTATAAAACACAGATTTCAAGTGAAATACGAATATATATAAATTTCACAATATTTTGGTGTTTTATACGCGTGGCGCATGAAGTAAAATTTCGAGTTTAGAAAAGCCCAGAAAATTTGTCTCGGGTCGCTGCGCGACCCGTGACAAATTTTCACAGGGCTTTTCTAAACTCGAAATTTTACTTCACGCTTAGTCTGGGAGTGGAAAACACTCGTTTAAAGCTTCATATTGAACTCTTTTGAAAAACAACGAATGTCGGAAAATTTACAGCTTATGCATATGTTTACCTTAAAGAAAAATTCACTGTATGGAACACTACTTACGCCAACATCCATTCTCGGTTAAGGAGACCTTTTATTTCATTTCTCAGCTGCATTTTTTGGCGAACTGCAGACATTTTGTTGAGAAGTCAAATGTAATTGACACACTGTGATAAGGTTTTGACATATAGAGAAATATACTGCCTTTCAAAAAAATCAGAACACCAAGTATTTATTGCACGATTTTAATAAAATTTACACAATTTGATCATGTAAACGAACTGTATCGATGATCAGAAAATCAACTTGAAAAACAAAAAAACAAATGAATAAAAATTAATGTGTTGGGCCTCCACGATTTCCCAAACACTCATTAACACGTCGAGGCATGCTAGAAATCAGGCTGTCAATATCGACTTGGGGTATTTCATTCCAAACTTCGATAATTTGACCTCTAAGTTCCATTACAGTGTTAGCGGGGCGCTGTAAGTTACTTATTCTAACACCTATCATATCCCAAACATGTTCTATTGGCGATAGATCTGGAGAACGAGATGGCCAAGGTAACAAATTGATTTCGGCACTATCAAAAAACTGTCTTGTAATGGCCGCTGTGTGAGGTCGAGCATTATCTTGCTGAAAAATGGGGTTCTGCAAGCCATTTACATAGGGCACTAACACTGGCCGTAAAATGTTGTCAATATACCGAATCGCGTTAAGACTTGCTTCTAAAAAAACTAGAGGAGACCGACTACCATATGCTATCGCCCCCCAATACATAACTCCCTGTGTAAGAGCCGTATGTCTTTCAACAGCAAATTGTAAAATTCTGCGTTCACCGCGTCGACGTCTCACTCTTCTGCGACCATCATGAGCCCATAAACAGAACCGAGACTCATCGCTGAAGATAATGTTATTCCATTCATGGGTCTAATGTTGTCTTTTCCTGCACCAATCAAGTCTTGCTCTGCGATGCTGCGGAGTAAGAGGTAGACACAATTGTGGACAGTAGGATCTTATACCAAAACTGCGGATTCTTCTGTAAACAGTAGCCATGGATACTCTTTGGCCATTTAGAGCCAACCAGTCATTTCCCAATGCCCGCGACGTTGTAAATCTGTCCCTTAAAGTTGTAAGACGAAGAGCTCGATCTTCACGCTCAGTGGTGCTTCTTGGACGTCCTGATCCAAGTCTACGTCGATTCTCCCCAGCTTCGGACCATCTAGACCAGCAGCGTACGACCACCGATACACTACGGCCTACCCTTTCAGCAATAGCACGAACCGAAAAACCCGCTTCTCGCATTCCAATAATGCGACCCCTTTCAAATTCACTTAGATGATGATATTGTGCACGGGGCATCTTTTTATGTTTTACAAACTGAAACGTCAAACTACTCAGAGGCTACTTGGATATTAGAAGCAATTACATTAAAAAATCAGCAGCTCTTCATAATGGTGAAATCAAGGAAAAATACCATTAAATAGTAACCAAAACAATTGATTTTTTGATCATCGATGCAGTTCATTTACATGATCAAATTCTGTAAATTTCATTAAAATCGTCCAATAAATACTTGGTATTCAAATTTTTTTGAAAGGCAGTAAATATTTGTAATATCTTTTAAAATATACATTTAACATGTTCATTAGGTCTTTGTTATTTTTCGCATCGCACGGTAATTTAATACTGTGCGATGTTCCCCGCACCGCACCCACCATTCAATGTTATGACCCCCTGCACCGCACTCCCCGCTTAGCAAGAAGCCCGCCCGCTCCCCGCGCCAAATGACTAACTAAAATCATGATACGTGGAGCCCCCTATGAGTTATCAATCTAATTTAATCTATGGTGTCACGTGTAAAACACAAAATTGGAGGTAAGCAGACAGATGTAGAGACATCTAGTGAATTTTTGTTAGAGCATTTTTGTTAAAGCATATTTATAGTTTCCTATTATAGTTTTCTAGTGGCGCCGCCGGCGGCGCCGTGATCCTTGGGTAAACCATCGGTGAAATAGAGCTATAGGCATTTTACTGTTGTTAAACAAGGAAGAAATTATGGTTTCGTAATTCCCTATATTGTTGACACCTCGTGAATATAACTTTCTTCTGTGGGAAACCCCCATTTCGTTAAATTGTTTTCATTGTTTTTGTCAATATTTAAGTTAATTTTTACGTATGTTGTAATTTGCTTGCTGACTTTGACAAATTTAATAATATTATATGGCTTTTTTGTTAGTGTTTTGCTCAATTTGACTATAATTCCATGACTTTTCTCTGACTTTCCCGGTTTTAATGATATTCAGTGAATTTTTTATTCAACCTAATTTTTAGGCATTCGTCGATTTTATAATAGAGTTCAATTTGAAGTTGTAAACGGGTGTTTCCACTCCCAGGCTAAGCATGAAGTAAAATTTCGAGTTTAGAAAAGCCCCGTGAAAATTTGTCGAGGGTCGCGCAGCGACCCGAGACAAATTTTCACGGGGCTTTTCTAAACTCGAAATTTTACTTCATGCGCCACGCGTACAAACCACTGATTTGAAGTGAAGTTCAAGAACACACAAATACATCTTTAATCAGAGTAACAGGAAACCAGATATTTTATCAACGATGTTCAGTGTTAATAATAAGTAATTAGGTTTTGAATATTTTTGTTAAAACAACTGGTAACGGTATTTATACATTAATGGTTGCAAAAAAATAATAAAATCAAATTTATTCTTTAAGGATTTGTATTCGTGATCCGAAAAAACAGGATTCGAGTCTTTGATTCGAATCATATTTATCTCTTACGAATCCTTTATTCGAGTATTCGTGAATCGAATCATATTAGGTGATTCGGATTTGTGATTCGAATTTACGAGGATTCGTCCGAGCTCTGTCTGATGAACGGTCCCATCCGCTGAACGCGACCAATGGGCCCGTTCATCAAAATGTTCAACATTCAACATGTTTGGATTTGTTTGTGATGAATGTTGGTATATAATGAACGGTACTCTGGTCGGTCTATTTCATACGATTGCAAAAATCCCGAATACGTTCACGATTAACAATCCGATCATCAGAGAATTCTCCAACAATTGGCAGAAACCTCCCAACTGTTGTCTCTGATGAACGCTCTTGGTATCTACCTCTATTAATCAAGTAACTCACACGAATTGGCTCACATATTTAAAGTTTTCTAGGATCTAGGTAAATATCGGTAAAACACACTTTTGTGTACCTTTTAATTAAATGAGTGTTGAAGTGATGCACCAGTTACATATACTTCACGCTATTTCTCGAACTGCAATTACTGTTTAATAAAGTGCACCATAACCTAAAACAGTACGTAAGTAAAATTCCTTTTTTTATTTTTCGTTGATCGTCTGTTTATTTCTGAATTATTGTATACATATTCGTTTATTAATGAGCCCTTTTAATAAAGGATTTTACTATTTATGCTCCGCAACTGATTATAGTTGAATCAAGATTAGCACCTCTTCAAAACACTACAATTTTAATCAGTTTGCATACTATTATTTACAAATGTTTACTAGTTCTGTTTTCTTGGAATTTCTCATAATCAGAGGATTAATCTCTTTCTAATTAAGCGTATTTAATGGCCTTGGCATCTAAGCCCTGTTGACCAGATTAGTGATTAGTGCCTGAATTACTTAATTTTTAAGCAGCAGCAATGTACGTAGGCCTTGGAATTGTGTCATACTTCTCATCAAAATTTTATTGGCTACTGTGAAGTTATAATTTATAAAATCCATGTTATTAAAGGGTGAATCAAAAAGATTTAATATTAATGATTTTTGGTTAACATCGTAGTCCATTGGAGTTATTGCAATTTGATTATTACTATTATATTTTTTTGAACCATGTAACGTTCACATTTACCGCCGATAAAAATTAAAACAATAGTTTTATTAAAATGTAGTCATTCAACATACACCACCATATATACAAATTTGTAATTAATTATTTAGAATTATTTTCACAAATTTTGCTTCTGTTTTCTCTTTCTCGTCATCAATCTTGATATTTTATCTATCATTAAACCAACTCTAATTATTATCCAGTCTTTTTTAAATGAATTTTAGTATTTATTTAGTTAGTCGATTAATTAAATAAATATTAGCAACGGCGTTTTTTAAAAGGACACGTAAGGTGAACTTGAGGACATTTTTTTGATATCATTATCTTCCGGGCTGCGTGCTCGACGTGATCTGTGTGATCGATCGTTACATAACTTACGTTAAAATAATCTTGGTGCATCTGTGTGATCGCCGTGTTAATTAAATTAGCTAAGTGCTTATCTCCTCAGGCCGCCCAAAATCTTCAGGTAACGATTTTTATTTTCTTCCCGTAAGGGATTAATTTAACTAATTTTTGGAATGGTGTAGGCCTGCCGCCTATTTGTCTGTTATTGAGGATTGAACCAGGAGAGGTTTATCTATTCGTATTTCCTGGTTATGATGCTGATGTTCGTTTGGGTGGTGGATTTCTTTCATAATTGTCCTGTTTTTATAAAATGCCTGGATTTTGGTGTTCGTTTTGTGCTACCAGAACTGAAGTAGGACATCCGGGAGATTTGAATCGAGAATCCGGAATAACAGCAAGCCATAAATGATAAGTTTTTGAATTTATTTTTTTAAAGTGCGATAAATAAGAAAAATCCATGAAATACATTTTGTGAAAGTGTTTTTATATTTATATTTATAGTCACAAAATTGCGTATTGAAATTTAATATCTAAACTAGAATGAAACTAGCTAGTATTGAATTGATTTAATAGTATTTTTTTATTTAAAGTTGATTAATAATCAATTGCTTGGATAATTTATTTGTTAATTAATTAAATTATTTAAAATTCTATATATTTTTGCTTGAACAATTTGTTTTTTTATAATGAATTGGTGTTAGAGTTATTTTAATTAATGTTATGAAAACATTAAATAATTCGTTGGATATTTATATTTTTCGTTAATCTAATAAATATCCCTTAAAACTTGATATATGTTGTTTGAACAATTCTATTTTTGGTGATGTTTAATTGATGGTATGAAAATGTAAGGGAAAGGTGACGTCATTTTTTTCAAACAAATTGTTGAATATTATTATTATTTAGTTTGATCTAACCTAATATAATTTGATTAAATTTATTCTTTACATGCATCTGATTTAACTAACTTTAATTTATGATTTATTTTTGTTGATGATTTTATTTTGAGAATATTAAATGATTATTAATTTAAACAAATATTACTAACTTTTTATTATTTTATTTCAATATTATTCGGTTTTCCTAGTTTCGTAGTTTAGTTGGGAAGATTAAATTTATTTAAACCAAGTGGTGCGCATAATTATTTTTACTTTCCCCCGTATGTAATACAAAGGGAAAGTATTGTTTTCGTGAAAATTTTCGAATCAAAAATTTTAGCGGAAATATCCGTTTTGAGGTCCCCTGTCGAATAAGACCATTTTTGAAAAATGTCTGTCTGTCTGTCTGTCTGTGTGTGTGTCTGTGTGCGCTGTACCGCAAAAACTGCTAAAGATATCGAGATGAAACTTGAAACTTAAGCTTTTTGTTACAATCGGAAGAACTGAAAAGCTTTTGGTGAAAATCGGAAAACCGGAAGTGGTACTTTACTCTTAGCGTTTAAATGTTCATCAAACAAAAAATTCTTTCAAATAAAAGTTGTAGATAATAACAAAATGAAGATGTATTGTTCACTTACTTTTTATCATAGCACTCTTAGTTTTTGAGATATTTCAAAAGTTGTGTGTTTTATCTAGTTATTGAGGACCACTTCGTAATATGTTATAAAAAGAAGAACGTTTTTCGGGAACTTTCAAACACAATTTTCTACAGGGTGATTCATTAGCCCCTTTACAAACTTTAAAAAGTGATTTAATACGCAATTTACGTGGGAAAGTACTATGATGGACACATCACCATTTTTTTATTTCTGTTTTTAATATATTTTTTTTTTAACCACAACTTGCCTTCCGATAAAGAGCTGCCATACGCAGGTTATAACCAATATATGGATTTGGCGTCACACAGTGTAAAAGTAACGCTGAAAAGTGGCAAAAATATAAAAAAGGTATCAAAATTAAATGCTGAAAAGTGGCAAATATACAATAAAAGTATCAAAATTAACCGCCTACCTTAAACAAAATTTCTTTCTTAATCACTTCTACATACTTCTTTTTGGCAAGATTTACAGTTAACTTATAAAGTTATTATACCTTGAAGAGGACTATTTTGTGAGGGAAGTTAAAACTTATACAATCTATTTTTTTTTTATTATGACCAATCAAATTTGACATTTTGAAAAATTTATTGATATGATGTAGCTTCTGTATTTTAAGTTAGGACAAGAATAATTACATGTTATGTTGTAAACCAACTTTTAATTTGTAGGTTATGTGAAGGACAATCTGACAGTAATATGACAATCCAATTAACTCATAAAATAGATAATTCATTGAACAAAGATTAAGATTACAAATGTACCTATCACTGCCTCAAATGATTTGTATCTACTACCAATTTAATAGTCTCTCTGAGGATCAGGTAAATGCGTCTTGCCCAGAAAGTGTTTGGTTGATTTTGTTTCATTGTGTTATTCTTAAACGTTTCATGAAGATATAGTTGTAAGTGACAATATACTATTAAATTTTACCCCCTGCTTCAGGATTATTACCAATCAATCATTTATTCAATCTAAATCACTGTTGCTTTCAAGTAGTGACTTATTCCTATAGATAATTTAGTGAAGAATTCTGTACCCGATTCTTCGCCTAATGAAATAATAACAGGTGGTATGTTATCTACAATAACTATGCCCATAAGTTTAGCGTAATATTCTTTTATTAATGTGTTGCAGTGATGTATATTTTTCTTCCAAATTTCTGTTGAACACACAGCAAGAGATTCTCTCCAATACGTCTTGAACATTCGTTTTTGAGAAAGGGTTTGAATTTACGTTTTTATTGTAAAAGTTCTTAGACAGTGGTAAGGAAGCAATCTAAGAACTTCATGTCGATGTCTGTTCAGTAGAGTGTCTATCACATTTTTTTTCTTGTCGGAATGGTTCAATAGGACTATAGAGCTGTGTTAAGTCATTGTTTTGTCAAAAGTTAAATCATGGAGAGTCAGCCACTCCTGCATTTCATTCTTCTTAAACGCAAATGTTGGTGGCTTATTCAAGACCATAGAATGGTAGGAAGCATTATCCATTATCACCAAACATTTTTTCTTGAATTGATTCAAAGCAGGAAGTAGCTGACTCTCTACTTGTCCGTTCATAGTCTTGTGGTACTCTCTGTCATTAAATAAATAAATTGATTATGAGTTACGTGAAGATCAAATAATTTTGACGAATAAAGCACTAATAACCTTTCTTCACACTTTTATTTGAATTACCAAATGTACATTTCGGACACAAAGTGACCATTATCAATTGATTAACTCTGTCATTGTTACTTGAATCCAGTAAGGCACACCCTGGTAAGAATCCTGAAGCAGAACTCGCATTTAATATAGTCAATCTTTTTCACTCTCCTTTGACTCTTTTTGGATTTCTTTTTTTCATTAGACTTATGTCCCCAATTTGTTCATGGAGTAGTAGTTTGTTTTATGCAAAAATAGGGGTTTAAAATAGGACTATTTATTAGCTAAAATATTGCTTTACACTTAGAAAAAAAATCATCTCGCTCCATCTGCGGGTATAGAAGTTATGCATTTATCTAAACTTTCCTAATTTTATTTCTATAGTTGCATATTTTCATGTAGCGAATGGTAAAAAATTAACATTTTTTAACAATTTATTACTTTGTTTTTATTTTATCAAATGCTTTCATTTTGACATGTTATTAACGTTTATTGGAGTGTAATTTGATGTTAGTTTTATTTAAATAGATGTATTAGAAAAAAATGTATCACATTTCCAGGCACGGATTTTGGCGCCTCCGCCATCTCACTAATTAAGAACAATCTCATTAAAAAAATTATATCTCCCAAGGCACATACTTTATTTTCAAAATGTCTTCACTAATTGTTTAATCAGTATATATAGATCGATTATAAATGATCAGGAAGTAAAAACTCTTGTTTGTTATATTTTTAAACAATATGTCGCGCATATGGCCACCACACAAACCAAAATTAAAAAATTCATATCTCCCAAGGCACATACTTTATTTCCAAATTGTCATCACTGCTTCTTTAAACAATATATCTAGATAACTGTTCTAAATGACCAGAAAGTTATAACTCTCGTTTGGTTTTTTAAATAATATATTTCTGTTGGCGTATGGCCACCACCCATACCAAATTTAAAAAATTCATATCTCTCAAGGCACATACTTTATTTCCAAATTGTCATCACTGCTTCTTTAAACAATATATCTAGAACTGTTATAAGTGACCAGAAAGTTATAACTGTCATTTGTTATATTTTTTAAACAATATATTTCTGTTAGCGTATGGCCACCACATGTACAAAATTTTAAAAAATCATTTCCCAAGGCACATACTTTATTTCCAAATTGTCATCACTGCTTGTTTAAACAATATATCTAGAACAGTTATAAATGACCCGAAAGTTATAACTCTATTTTTTTATATTTATTAAACAATTTATTTCGGCACATGGCACATGTACTTTGATACAATTTGAACGGGAGCTGGCGGTAATCACCAATATCTGGAGTATTGTTTATAAAATTTATAGAATTTTCTAATAAGCTATTGCTTGAATTTAATGCTAATGGTCAAAATAACCCGCCAATATCAACTGCCCCAAAAGTTTTGTAATCGCATTACGGGGTATGATTTATGGGGATTAACCAATGCGCCGAAAAACAAATCTTGTACAACCGTCCTACCTAGTGCAAAATTGAAACTTAAAATAAACCTATTTTTTTTTTTTGCACAACATTATTGTTTAACATTGTTAAATGGTTAAAATAACGCCATAATATAAAAAGTTACTATCAAATGCGTATAATTTTTAAAATATCTTACTTATTTAAATTTTCTTAGTTCACTGACATATTATGGGTATAAATAATAAAAATATTTAGCTTTACCGTTTAAGAATCAAGTCAATTAAAAAAAAAATAAAACAAAGGTACTACTTTCTACAATCAGTTGCAATTGTTTTATTTATGTTATTGTTTCATGGCTAACTATTATTTTGTTTAAATAAAATAGAAAATTGATAATAACTCGGTTAATTTTATCATCATATCTACAAAACTTTTAAAAAAATGTAAGTTTGTGTTGTATTTTAGAAACTAATGCAGATATAAAAATTCTGATAAACTTTAATTATTATTTTTGCATAGTTTAGCACATTTTGCTTTTTTCTGCATGCATAGCTTAATTTGCTTTTTTGCCGATTTGAGCTTATTTTGCTTATTAGTGCATAAATGTACTTAGATTTCAATTATATTTGCATACTATTATTTATTTTACGAATTTTAGAATAAATATTTTAGGTTAATACGTAAAACGCATTCGTACAATATTTATAAGCAGAAACACCGCAATAAATAAATTATTATAAGTTAAAAATTAAAATAAGAGTTGTTACAGAAATACCTACTTATCTAAATAAATCAAAACCACTAATAGAGTAATAGTAAACATTTTGTTTAGATATCAAATTGACCAAAGTCTGATTGGAAAAACATCTAGTAAAAAAATTAAAAATGTTATTAAAAAATAGCATTTTATATCATTTTCAAACTTTTCACGACCATGAAAAGAATTCCTATAGAGGATTTGGAAATAAATATACCATACAATATTTTAAAGTATGCATCCATTATAGAACAATTTTAACCAATAGGAAACAATTTATTATGGAAAACTTGGATCATTGTAATTTCTTTTATAAACTTCATTAAATTCTATAACGTTAATGCATGTTTGCAGCTTTTTGTGCTTATTTCATGTTTTATCGTACTTTTTATAAGCGCTTATAATTGAAAAATTATATAATTCCTGACTCTAATAATAATAATATAATATAATATATATAATATAACCAACTTTAAAATAATTTTTCAAATTTCTCAGTTTTCAGCGCGCGCAAAGGTAAGTTAGCCTTTAAGGGATGTTGTAGGAAAGTTCTTTCTGCGCATGCTTCATCTCCACGTCATATCAGTATTTATATACGAATATTGTCTATGCTTACTTAGTCTTTCTCCAATTGTTAATTGGGTCAGACTTTTTTGCGATTTCAAAGTTTTCTAAGTTTAAACGTGCATTACCATGTCAGAAGCGAAAAGATAGCTGCTTTATTTAAAGGCAAAATATCTGCTACTCATGTAAATCATCTAAAATTTACACACCCGCTTGTTTCTCAAGCAGCAATTGTTATTTATAATGACAATTAAAAAAATAGTTGTAATGCTATTTTACAATTGATAAAGAGACACAACTCAAATACGACGAATCATGAAATCCATAGAGTTTCTAGCGGAAGAAGGGTTAAATAGCGCTTCAACCGCAGAAACTAGTAAAATTAGACCTAATATTCCGAATAGTATCAAACATGATATGGCAAATGAAACAGATACCACACTTGATGTTTCAAATGATTTGTCAAATATAAATTTACCGATCGCAAACGTCACTATGCAAATTAACGAGCCTCTTTCTCTTGGCACACAAAATATATTTCCTACGAAAATTTTGATGAAATTGATGAAATACAAATGTCTTCATTATATGATAGAACAAATAATAAATTGAATACGTTTGTTTATCCATATATAATTAAGAAACAACCTTACCCATTAGGCGCCATTGATGCATATACGCAACATTATTAATTTTACGTTAATTTATTTATTAAATAAGTTAATTTGATATATTATATTATTTGACTTGACTTGAAAATATACAAAGAAAAACGTAAATAATTTGTTATTTAAATATCTCGATTATTACCCATTTAAAAACATGTTTTCAGTGTATTTCTAATTTTACGATATTTCAGTGTTTTATACGCGTGGCGCATGAAGTAAAATTTCGAGTTTAGAAAAGCCCCGTGAAAATTTGTCTCGGGTCGCTGCGCGACCCCAGACAAATTTTCTACGCGGGGCTTTTCTAAACTCGAAATTTTACTTCATGTTTAGTCTGGGAGTGGAAATACTCGTTCTAAACTTCATATTGCACTTTTTATACAAAATCGACAAATGCCTTACATTTACAGCATATACATTATGTATATTTATAAGAAAAATTCACAGTATGCAAAACAATAAGTCATTCGTAGAAATCATTAAAAGAAGTGTAGAATTTTACCTAAAATCAACTTTTAGAGTTAATTCTATAATTACTCGGCCGTTAATGGGTTAAACAAATTAACAACACATGTATCATAAATATAAAATCGTGCAATTACACGAAATATAATATTAATATTTATGCTACTTGTGCATTTGAAGAATGCAAATGATTTAAAATATCATGTTTGAAAAATGACAAAAAATTAATATTTACTGTACTCAGCTCCAATTTTACTCTTTATTAATGACATATCACTGGTTATAAAACACTCCTCATTTTTGCTCTTTGCTGATGACCTGAAATTGTACAAAGAAATTGTGTCTATGGAAGATTGTTTACTGCTGCAAGATGATTTATTATCTGTTTATAATTGGTGTCAAGATAATCATTTGTTTTTTAATGTACAAAAATACAAAACTATGAAATTTTCCAAAAAAACAAGTGTTATACAATTTAATTATACAATTGATGGTCACCACCTTGAACAATTAAGTGTTACTAAAGATTTGGGTATAATCTTTGATAGAAAATTGTGTTTTGCCAGCCATATTAACGCAATTTGTAATCGGGCTAGAAAGATGTTAGGTTATATAAATCGAATGGGTAGAGACTTGTCACCAGCAGCATTTAAACGAGTTTACTTCGCATTTATACGTTCGCATCTGGAATATGGATCCAGTGTATGGGCACCAACTCAAAGTATTTATATTAATTCTTTAGAAAACGTTCAAAACAAATTTTTAAAAGTACTTGCGTACAAGTTAGGCTTTGATACCAGCACAAATTTAGATACAATTTTGTCTATCCAATGTATTGATAAACTAAGTATCCGCCAGGTGTATGCTGATTTGTTATTTTTTCATAAATTAATTTGTCACATTGTTGAATGCCCATATCTTCTGTCGCAAATTACTTTCTCTATTCCTCAATCTAATCGCTCAATTCGACATTTACCCTTATTTCGTATCCAGTTCCATAAGACAAATTACAGGAATAATAGTCCACTTACAAGGTTTATGCGTACAGCAATTAAATTATCACTGCATCCAAATTTTGATATTTTTAATTGCTTCTCACCCTCACAGTTTATCAGCAAACTTAAGCGTATAAATGTTTGTTATTTATCTTAGTATTGTATTGTATATTTTATGTATAAGTATTACTGTATTCTACTCGTAGTTATATAATTTTGTTAAAATATATTTTGTAAAATGGATCTTCCGTTAAATAAATAAATTTATATTTTTCCCATGGTCATAAATGTACTAGTCATGTTAAAGGGGTGGAACGACTTATTCTGGGCTGGAAATTAAAATTAAGTACTGCACTGGATATAAGTTCTCATATTAATAACTCTAATTTGAAGTTACTGCACTCTTCCAAAAATTTAGGTAATATAAAATCTGAATCTGTATACCGAAAAATTAAAACAGAGGCTATGGCTTTTAACGATAGGTCTAAAAATGATGAATGAAAAGCATTTGATGCATTACGATAATAAAAATTAAATTAAACACGGGCTTACCCCTTTTCAAGTATTTATTTATAGTAGAGAGCAATTATCTTTGTACAAGTATGCCGAACATTCCAATAAAAATTTAACATTATATATAGATGCAACTGGGTCAGTGGTTAGAAACATAGACAACAACAAAAGAATTCTTAATTATTGTGTGGGTATTAAACCACGCAATAATAGAATATTGCCTGTTGAAATGGTCTCATCGAAACACGACACAGGTGGAATTTCATTGTGGTTGTGTGCCTACAAAAAGTTTTGCTGTAATAATAATATTAATTGGCCACCCTTTAAAACTATTGTGTCAGATTTTAGTTTAGCTATAATAAATGCCACTTGGGAAGTATTTAATAACATGTCCTTATTATTATATTGTAATTCAAAATTTAATTCATCAATACAAAATGATAGAGGTGTCGTAACATTAAAACTGTGTTGCGCCCACCTTATGAAGACAATGTGTAAAGACGTAAACAATAACATTGAATTGTCCAAAAAATCTATCAATCGTTTTTATAAGGAAGTATTGGCCTCCATTTACATCGATTGTTTCAATACTATAATGTATATATTCAAATGTATTTTTATAATTTCATATTCAACGACAATAAATTAGTAACAGAAGCACCGAAATATTTACTTAAATATACAAACATTAAAAAGATGGAAGACAATTGTGAGGAATCACATTTAGAATCCACAATTATCAATACAGATTCATTTTACAAAAATAACAATTTTTACAAAAAATTTTATACTATTTTAACTGAAGTTGAAGAATCACTTGAATATGAGAAAAATTATGGTATATTAAATCAGTATTGTTGTAACACTTTAGGCGATCTTATTTCAAAAAAATATGTTAAATATCTACCCTTATGGGGTAGCGCTTGGGGAGAACGAAGAAGTAATGCAAACGTCGAGAACTGGTTTGGTTTGGTTAAAAATAATATATTAAATGGGATTCTTCGACAAAAATGTTCTCGATTTGTAAGAATAGTTAGAAATTATATAATTGCTGCGTACAGAGAACAAACTCGAAATTCCATGAGAGGGGTGTGCAAGAAAGCGAACTAGGGAGTGTATTAAAGAACCCGAAGAATCTTGGAATAAGAAAAGAAAAATGTCACAATCCTATTTTAAAAGATCTTTTATTAAAAAAACATTCCAAAACCAAGCAGCTACAGTTAATGACAATTATTACGAATTACCTAATTATAAAGATACCCAAACGTCTAACACAGATTACGTTGTAAGTATGATAGACCTAGAAAAACTATATTATTCAAGCTATAATACAATTAATTCCCATTCTAACACATTTGATATGTGATTAGACAATTTAACCATTGATTTTGTACTTAAGATTTTTTCAAAATATGATTCCAGGATAAGTGTTTTTTTAGAACACGAAGCCACTTCAATTTTAAAGAATTTCAGTAAAATTTATGACAAACATTTTATTATGCTAATTTTTTCTAAAAATCACTGGATAATAATTAGTAATAGTCCAGAAGGCTTGCAATTTTTTGATCCGAGTTCTACGAGCAGTCACAAAAGAAATTTATATTTTTATGACATGAAAAAAAAACTTCCAACGAAATTCAACTACTAAATGTCACATATTCCACTCAAAGTGACAGTTGGAATTGTGGAATATATATTCTGTATTATTCAGAATGTATATTCCGCAATATTACGATGCGTGAAAATTTTAACCCTCAAATATATTGAAAATATTTACAGACAATAATTATTAATTCGTCCACGATGACCAAAAATAATTGTTGAAAATGTGGCGGGTACACATTTGATACTAAATGTGAAACTTGTGATTTTTGTTACCATAAAAGTTGTATATTTGGTGATATTTCACCATTTATATGCGAAATTTACCGAATTAATTAAAACTTTATTTTATATTATAAAGGGTGCCCATTTTTCGAATGCGCCACAGCAATATATTGTTTAAAAAAATAACAAATGAGAGTTATAACTTTTTGGTCATTTATAACTGTTCTAGATATGCCAATTTGGAAATAAAGTATGTGCCTTGGGAGATATGAATTCTTTAAATTTAGTATGGGTGGTGGCCATACGCTAACAGAAATATATTGTTTAAAAAATATAACAAATGAGAGTTATAACTTTCTGATCATTTATAACTGTTCTAGATATATTGTTTAAACAAGCAGTGATGACAATTTGGAAATAAAGTATGTGCCTTGGGAAATATGAATTTTTTAAATTTGGTATGCGTGGTAGCCATAAACTAACAGAAATATATTGTTTAATAAATATAACAAATGAGAGTTATAACTTTCTGATCATTTATAACTGTTCTAGATATATTGTTTAAACAATCAGTGAAGATATTTTGAAAATAAAGTATGTGCCTTGGGAGATATGAATTTTTTAAATTTGGTATGTGTGGTGGCCATATGCACAACATATTGTTTAAAAATATAACAAACAAGAGTTTTAACTTTCTGATCATTTATAATCGTTCTAGATATACTGATTAAACAATAAGTGAAGACATTTTGAAAATAAAGTGTGTGCCTTGGGAGATATAATTTTTTTAATGAGATTGTTCATAATTAGTGGAATGGTGGAGGCGCCAAAATCCGTGGCTGGAAATGTGTGGCCAACTTCTCGTCGGTATGCATTTTAGGAACCCTTTTTTTTCCTCAACCCATGCAGTGATATTACAGACATTTACTGATATCAAAAATTCATATCTTGTTACGTGCAGATGTAGATGAATGCTTCTTCTAAATTACGACAACATTTATTTTTTATTTAAAGTTCTGAACAGAACTAAATCGAAAACCAAAAAAGAAATGTTTTTGTCAGTTAAATTTCAAACAATTAAAACTCAAAGCTGAATTTAAACTGAAAAAAATCGTAATTTTTCTAGAACTATAACCTAAACCAGGTATGGACAATCTTTGACATGTTGAGGGCCAAACTTTAGCGTGCAAATACATTCGCGGGCCGCGTTTAAAAGTAATTAGTGCATTTTAAAGTAGTGATAATATTTTTTGCGATAGATATTAGACATGAAATAATACGACAATGTTATTATAGTACAATTTATTAAAATAACAAAATGAAATTAAAAAAAATGGTACATTATAATTAAATCGTTAAATTTACAATTGTTACAAACTACAAAAGTTAAATACACTGAAATCAATGAGACACTTGAGCTTGAATTTCGGAAACTAATCCATCAATATTTGGATTAATTCCACTGACACAAAGACGTAAAGTCGTCAGTCAGTCTTGTACGATGTGTTGATTTATTAACTTTCATCAATGAAAAGAACTGTTTGCATCTATAAGTACCGCCAAACGCACAAATCAATCTTCTTGCGAATTTTCTAAGCTGCGGAAAATTGTCTTCTTCTAGATATTTTTTTGTAGAAATCGCACAACTCTACGTCTTCAAATTTGGATTTTAGGAGTGAGTTTTCTTGAATCTCGATCAACTCAATTTGTAAGTGTATTGGAGCATTTTGTACAATATATGTTGTAAGAGTAGCAAATAAACTGAAACAGTCTTCCATGTTTTTGAAGTCGCAAAATCTGTTCGAAAATTGTTCCGACAGTAACTTGAGTTCTTCAGCATATTGAGCATAAGCAATATTTTCATATGCAGAGAGCCTGTTGAAATGGTAACTGTTACCAGACAGCATCTGTGACTCCCACAAGCGTAGTTTGATCTGAAACGCTTTTAAATGGCTGTACAAATCATTTACTAACTGTCCTTGTTTTTGAAGTTTCAAATTTAAATCATTCAAATAGCCTGTAAGATCGACCAGAAATGCTAAGTCACATATCCATTTTGGGTCACTTAATTCAGATAGTGGTTTATCTTTTATTTTCATAAAGTCTGCTACCTCATTTCTAAGCTCGTAAAACCGTTTCAATATTTTTCATTTGCTCAGCCATCTGACTTCACAATAATATGTTACGTCGTTATATTCAGCTGATATTTCATCCAAAAACGCCTTGAACTGACGATGGTTAAGCCCTCGGGATCGAATAAAATTGATGGTTTTTACTACCACATTCATAACATTCTGGAGTCGAATGGATTTAGAACACAAGTTCTGTTGGTGGATAATGCAATGAAGGACTATCAAATGATCTTTTTGCACATTTAATTCTGTTGCTTTTTCATTCAAAATTCCGATGAAACCTTTACGTAAGCCGACCATAGAAGGTGCACCATCAGTTTTGACCATGGCAAGCCAAAACTTGTGAATACCTTTTGAACTTCAATAAAAATATCCTCTCCTGTAGTGGTTCCTTTTAGCGGCTGTAAAGCAAGCAATTCCTCAGTAACAGTGAACTCCTTATCAACACCTCGAATAAATATAGCCAGTTGAGCTGTGTCAGACAAATCGGTGCTCTCGTCTAATGCTATGGAAAATGATTCAAAACCAGCCATACGGTCAGTCAATTTTGTTTTTATATCATTAGCCATCATTTCTATACGTCAAACAACAGTTCGTCTTGACAAACTAAAAATGTTTTCAAATTCTTTTTTCTTTTCAGGACACATAATACCGCAAACTTCTAACATACACTCCTTGATAAATACTTCTTCGGCAAATTGTTTTAATGCCTTTGCCAATTTTGAGCTAACTATAAAACTAGCTTTCACAACATTATCAAGTTGTGTTCTTTGTTTATGAAACATTTGTTGCTGTTTTTCCAAATTTGCGGTAAGCTTCTGGATTTTGTCTGTTCTTAATTGTCCTGTCAGTGAGTGCAGCGTAGCATGCTTAGTGGAGTAATGCCTCTTTATATTGAATTCTTTCATTACTGAAATGGATTCATTATACAGCAAACAAATAGGCTTACCATTGTGCAAGATAAAAAAGAATTCTTCAGTCCATTTTTCTTGAAAATGGCGACCCTCTGTACCTACTTTTCGTTTCTTTCCACCAGACATCATTTTTGTTTACTTTTCGTTCAATAAACTTAATAACAAACTATAGTTAGTAACCACTCAAGATGCACACAAAGTCACAAAGCAAGTTGACGGCTCGAGCAGTTCGCTAGGATATCGCTTGTCCAAGTTATCACCTCGGTAGCTCAAATAGAACTGAACTAACGTTCGGGCCATCCACCGCTTATATAGGGAAAATGAACGAATAATCTGGAATAAACTAGTTTAGAATAATTGAGAAGCAATAAATCTTTTGATGTGTCACCCGTGAGGCGGCAAACCTCAAAGAATTTGATCAAGCAAGTCGAGTGGCGGCGATTATCAAAGAGTGAGGCGGCAAACATCAAAGAATTTGATGTTTGCCGCCTCACTGTCACTCCCGTGAGTATAAGTACCTAATGTAATATTTTTTTAATTGGGTTTTTTCAAAATGTAATTAAAGTGATCATTATATCTATTCAGAAATAAATTGGCGTTTAACCATTTTTAATATAAAAATTGCTCACTTATGGTGAAGTTGAAAATGATTGAGATTTTATGTTTTTATCAAATTTTGGCATATTTTATACTGCCTTTCAAAAAATCAGAACACAAAGTATTTATTGGACGATTTTAATGAAATTTACAGAATTTAATCATGTAAATGAACTGCATCGATGATCAAAAAATCAATTGTTTTGGTTACTATTTAATGGTATTTTTCCTTGATTTTCATGTAATTGCTTCTAATATCCAAGTAGCCTCTGAGTAGTTTGACGTTTCAGTTTGTAAAACATAAAAAGATGCCCCGTGTTCGTCGGTGTGCACAATATCATCATCTAAGTGAATTTGAAAGGGGTCGCATTATTGGAATGCGAGAAGGTTTTTCAGTTCGTGCTATTGCTGAAAGGATAGGCCGTAGTGTATCGGTGATCGTACGCTGCTGGTCTAGATGGTCCGAAGCTGGGGAGAATCGACGTAGACTTGGATCAGGACGTCCAAGAAGCACCACTGAGCGTGAAGATCGAGCTCTTCGTTTTACAACTTTAAGGGACAGATTTACAACGTCGCGGGCATTGGGAAATGACTGGTTGGCTCTAAATGGCCAAAGAATATCCATGGCTACTGTTTACAGAAGAATCCGCAGTTTTGGTATAAGATCCTACCGTCCACAATTGTGTCTACCTCTTACTCCGCAGCATCGCAGAGCAAGACTTGACTGGTGCAGGGAAAGACAACATTGGACCCATGAATGGAATAACATTATCTTCAGCGATGAGACTCGATTCTGTTTATGGGCTCATGATGGTCGCAGAAGAGTGAAACGACAACGCGGTGAACGCAGAATTTTACAATTTGCTGTTGAAAGACATACGGCTCTTACACAGGGAGTTATGGTTTGGGGGGCGATAGCATATGGTAGTCGGTCTCCTCTAGTTTTTTTAGAAGCAAGTCTTAACGCGATTCGGTACATTAACATTTTACGGCCAGTGTTAGTGCCCTATGTAAATGGCTTGCAGAACCCCATTTTTCAGCAAGATAATGCTCGACCTCACACAGCGGCCATTACAAGACAGTTTTTTGATAGTGCCGAAATCAATTTGTTACCTTGGCCATCTCGTTCTCCAGATCTATCGCCAATAGAACATGTTTGGGATATGATAGGTGCTAGAATAAGTAACTTACAGCGCCCCGCTAACACTGTAATGGAACTTAGAGGTCAAATTATCGAAGTTTGGAATGAAATACCCCAAGTTGATATTGACAGCCTGATTTCTAGCATGCCTCAACGTGTTAATGAGTGTTTGGAAAATCGTGGAAGCCCAACACATTATTAATTTTTATTCATTTGTTTTTTTGTTTTTCAAGCTGATTTTTTGATCATCGATACAGTGCGTTTACATGATCAAATTGTGTAAATTTTCTTAAAATCGTGCAATAAATACTTGGTGTTCTGATTTTTTTGAAAGGCAGTATATTTTACCTTGTGCTCACGAAACTTCTGCGCATTTTGTGATTTGGCCAAATTCACACTCGCTTTGTGCGGCTGCGGACTGGATACCTTCGGCATAAATCATTTGGCATTGTTGAGCGAATGAAATAGTTTTAATAAATATAATCTTGAGTTGTTGAGGTTAAATAAAAGTTATTAAACTTATTTTTTTATTTCAGATGACAAGATCCTTCAAAATGGGAACAAATTTTAGAAGCATAACATTTCTGGCACTGATATTTTTTATTAAAGCCGTTCATTCAGGTGATCAAAAATGTAAGTATTATGTATGCGATGAGCACAGCACAGACAAACTAGTACTTCGGACAGTGACCTGTGTGTTGATTTAAAACTATCACTGTCTATCACGCAAAAAGTTAGGCTCACGACTATAGGCGGACTGGCCATAACAGCCACCGAAGAAACCTCGCAGCCTGCTGGTTTTTTAATTCCAATTTTATTATTACACTCTAACCTCGAGCCTTTAAATTAAAAAATTAACATTAAATCATTGAATTCACTTGGTTTTGTTTCACTTATATGTATTTTATTTTCTACTAGTTTCGGCTTAATGCCATTATCAAGAATGATGTACAAATGGATTTGTTAAGCCGAAACTAGTAGAAAATAAAATACATATAAGTGAAACAAAACCAAGTGAATTTAATTTACAAACCATTATATTTTAAAATGTTTTACCAAGTGATTAATGAGAAAAAAGTGTCCGATATATGAAATCATTGTTTTATTTGCATAGTGCGTGAAGTAAAATTTTAAGATTTGGATTTTATACTTCGCTCCACGCCCAATTCCAAATTTTCAGGCTTTTATAAACTCGAAATTTTACTTAAGCAAGGAGTGAAAACACTAATGGAAGTATAAATAGAATCTAAATACCATAATAGCCACTTTTGATGGCTAACACTTGGTAAATATGGGGCCGTTTTTTGTTTTTGTTTTGCACATCTCCTACTAGGGATGTTCCAAATAAAGAAAATTTGTTTTTGAATACGAATACTTTGATTAAATATTCGCCAATAATATTTGATTAAATATTCAAATAGTTTGTTTTTCGGCTCTATATATGAAATTATTTTCATTAATATGCATCCACAAAAAATTGTCTCGTCAAATCTTGATCCATTCATAGCTAAATTTGAAAAAACTTTTTACTTTGGAAGATTGTGAAAACAAATTGAGGTAGGGCTTAATGGACTCCCTAGAAATTTGTTTTTCCAAGTAATTTATTAATAATTTGAAAGTATTGAATGAAATATTTTTAATATAAGTTTAACTTAATGATTAATATTTTTTTTCAAAAAAAAAAAAAAAAAAGACCTTTATTGGCATATCTTAATATCTTACAGACTATTTACAATTCATTCGTTATTTCTCCATTTCCGTATCCCTCTTACCCTCCCTTCTCTTTTCCCTCTCCCTCCCCAGCTTTTCCAACGTCCTTACCCCGATCCCATCCTCTCTCATCCACTCCACTACCCTTCTATTCCCTTTCGCTCCCAGCCACTCCTCTTTCACCCCCTCACATTCCTCCGCCAAGTGTCCCCACGTATCCTTCCCCTGTCCACACAACACACACCTTCCATATTCTTCCCCCATCCATACTTTCCTTCCTCTCTCCTCCGATCCACACCTCGCCCTTGCCACAATCACCCTATCCTCTCTACCCCATCCCTTCTCTATCAAATACTTCGGCACTCTTCCATACACCTGCCACCTCCCATACATATCATTATACTCACTTCTCTCAAGACGCCCTTGCCTTTCTTGCCCTTCCACCTCCTTCCCTTTCCCCCTCACCCACTCATCCACCTTCACCCCATTTCCTAGCCATTCCATTACCTTCGCCTCCGACAGCCCTACCCTCTCATACATTTTCCTCCTCTCCCCCCTCCATCTACCCTCACCCCCACACACACTCGTCACCCATACATCCTTCACCAATCTCTCTTCCTCCATTTCCCACAATCTCATCTCGTACCTCACCACCCTCACCATTGCCTCCCACTCTAGCCTCTCTCTGTTCGTCTCCTGAAGCACTATGTAGCTGGGCGTGGACCTCTCCACCCCCAACATGCGCTTCAGGAACCACATCTGCTCCCTCTCTATCAGCTCGTACCCTTTCGTCCCCCACACTTCCACTCCATACATTAGCACCGATCTCACACACGCATCCCATATTTTACACGCAACCGTCATATTGTTCCCCATCCACTTCCCCCACTTGCCCCACGCCATTCCCCACGCCTTCCTCGCCTTACTCTGCACCCACCTCACATGCTCCTCATACCCTCCCGTTCCTTTGAACCAAAACCCTAAATACTTGAAAGTTTTCACCCTCTCAATAACTACCCCCTTCCACTCCAATTCTTTCACCTTCCCCTCTCTCCCTTTATTTCTAAACTTCACCCACTTCGTTTTCACTACATTCACATTCATTCCTCTTCTATCCATAAACCTCTCCACTCTCTTCAACATCTCTTTCATCCCTTCATATTCTCTTGCCACTAACACAACGTCATCCGCATATGCCAACATCCATACTTTACTTTTACCCATCACCACTCCCCCTGCCTGCCCTTTCCTCATCACCTCTTCCAATTCACTCATGTATACATTAAAGAGCATCGGGCTCAGCGGGCACCCCTGCCTCAAACCCTCCCACGTTCTGAAACACCCCGACACCTCCTTCCCCACTTTCGCCACCACCCATGTCTCCTCATACACTCTCCTCACCCACTCCACCATCCCCTCACTCACTCCTCTCCTTCTCAAGCACTCTATCAAACTCTCCCTCGGCACCGAGTCATACGCTGCCTTCAGATCCATAAATACGGCATACACACATCCTTTCTCTTCCATCACTCTCTCCACCATTCGCGCCAGGGTAAAAACCTGCTCCCTCGTCCCCCTCCCCCTTCTAAACCCCCCCTGCGTCTCCGGTATTATCCCCTTTTCCTCCACCTCCACCTCCATGCGATTCCTCACAATCATCATCGCCAGCTTGTATCCAATGCTTGTTATTGTTATCCCCCTATAGCTACTGGCCTCCTTCTCATCCCCTCCTTTATACACCGGACACATCATCCCAACCCTCCACTCTTCCGGAAAGCTCACCTCCCCCCTCCACATCTGATTCAACAGCTCCTTGAATTTTTTCTTCCCTTTTTCCCCAATCTCCTTCCACATCTCTGCCTTGAGACCATCCCTCCCTGCCGCCTTTCCACTCTTCACTTTCTTAAACGCCCTCTCCACCTATTTTTTTTCAATTACATTGATTAGACTGCATTTCATCTCATGTCTTCTATAGCTCAGTTACTATTTTGATATTCTGCAGACTGTAGTTGTATCCTATAGCAACCATTTTTTCTTTATTATACAGGGTCTTAAAAAAGGGTGATGTCAAGATGATATATCATTTTAGATTATATGCTGTTTATTTTGTTGTTTATTTAGATGGCTTTTATGATTCAGTAACATCAGCAGAAAATAATAAAAACTAAATAAAATCAGGTTTGCACCATTGGTCTCAAAAATTAATAAAAAATAAAAATAGTGCTTCGTTAATTAAATTATACAAGGTAATTATTAAAGAAGATCTGACAGTCCTGTTAACCAAGATTGATAAAATAATACAAAGTACTAAATAAGGCTCGACAGTCCCGGTAACCAAGATTGACTGATATGAATTAGAGTGTCCAAAATTTAGTATCAAACTTTTTTCAAAAACTTTCATTCAAAAGCACCGTCAAAAGTAAGTTTTAATTAAACTAAATTTATATGCTTAAATAATGTATTTCAGATACTATATGTGGTGAAACCGGATATAAACAAAGGTAATTATTTTAATATCAAAATATATAGTAAGGGAGAATGGTGAACACAATAAAACAATCAAACCTTTACGGTGATATTAAATTAGTTTCATTGGTTTCACAGGTTTAATATTATTTCTTATTTATAGGTTAGATTGCATAACAAATAAAAGCGATATAACTACATTTGGAAGAGTTACATATGAAGAAGCTCTAAGCAGTCCATTTTCAGATAAGTTATATGTCCTCTCTGAAATCCATCCTCAAAGTGGTAAGTAATTTAGGTATCAGTATTAAAATTCGAGGGCAAACACTTCACACTAAAATAATATATGTTTTTCCTATGAATAAGAAATTCGTAAAATATTAAAAGTTCTAAAGGCGTATCGATCAGCATTACACTTATAGGAAAACGCATTTATTTTTTCAAACTTTTGAACTAAATAAATGTTTTGTGTGTGCATTTTTAAGAAAATATAAAAATACTACTATAAAGAATGTACTTGGGTTCAGGCTTCTGATCAATATTATAAAAAATGTCAATCGGTTAATATAAGAAAAAAAGCCTCGAGTGGCCCGTGTGTCTCACGAAAAAAAGGCTCAAGCTGTAGAGGATTTATTTTTGAATAAAACAGAAAGAAAAAATGTATTTTAAAATCGGGTGTTGATTGCTACAATCTGCCTGTAGCAGTTTCTAAGGGCGGCCATCTTGTCGTAATGACGTCATCCGCCATTTTATTAATTGGCACCAAAAAATTTTACTAATACTTTTTATAGAGATTTTTCCGATGTAATCATTTCATAGGCTTTCTTTTAGGAAAATGAAAAAACAAAACAATCAAAAGTTGTCCATGGATTTTTTAAAATTATTAACACTTTCGCAACAACTTTAGAAAATGACTCAGTAGTCTGGTGCTGGCAGAGACTGAGACAAATGTAATCGTGTATACACATGATGGTCATGGACGTCATGCGCACTAGTAACAATTATCTTATAACGCGTATAGTGGCCACGAATCCACTACTTATCCCGCTAAGGAAGTGGGTGTTATCAGAAGCTCGGCATTTCTTTGTATGTACTAGTCCAGTTGCCGTCTTCTTTCATAACGAAACCTGAGACTACTGGACCTTTGAAAATAATTTTGCGCACTCGACATGCGTCTGAAGTTTCCTTTACTTCACTTTTGAAACTTCTGAGACTGCACTTGTAAGCTGACCATTCGTTGATGTTCTTAGCTTTGTTGAACAGTCTTCTGCACTCCTTTCTTAGAGAGTTTAGTTTAGAAGTTCACCAAGTAGTTTAAATTTACCTCTTCTTGGCGCGTCTATTGATTTGTTGCAGGCAGCGGAGAAATCCTCTACCATCTGATCCAGCTCCTCCCTTGTTTTGGGTGTGGGTGGTTGTTCAGATGACAGACTACTCGATAGGACAGTTCTGTACTTTTCCCAATTGGTTTTTCTTTTGTCTACAAATCTTGCATCTTGCATTTGAATATCGATATATCTATGGTCAGAAAAGGAGTGTTCATCAGACACTTTCCAATTCCTGATAATGTGTATGATTGTTTAGAGACTAGTGTAATGTCTAGAACTTCACGTCTGTTGGCTGTTATGAAGGTGGGGGAATTCCCCACATTACATATGGTCAGATTAGAAGTACGCAAGAATTCTAAAATTTACTCACTTTGGTTAACCGCGTCTAGGAGCTCACTCAGACCATTAGGGAGGATGTCTTTGTCGTGGGCAAAATTGGAAGAGACAATCCATAGCGTGTAGGACTGGTACTCTATTGATACAGCAACAGTATCGCTGATACTTTAATTAGGCAGAACGAAGGCGTGCCTTTTATTTATAAGAATTCAGGAGCGTGGCTTACCTGAATTCTGCATATAGAATAACCTATACTCCTTGAAGCTCAGTCCACAAATCATAGGTTTTTAGACAAGGGCAATGCAGCACAAGCTGCTTTGGAGTGGTAGAAGTTAATTTGGACTACCCCATCTTGGACCAGATACTTATCTGACACCTCGACGACCGACTTATCGTCTTCGGTGTCAGAGGGAGAGGGTCAGATTCTCGTCCAGTTCGTTCTCCTCATATAAACCCAACGGGTGGAATGGCCTTCCCAGGTCTGATGGAGTTTTGCTGTCCGACACAGAGGAGTGATTGGTCTCCATCACATCTTGGGGTTCCTTTTCCTTGGAGGGAGTCTTTTGGTCTTTGTTGTAGATGCTTAGGGTGATCAAAACCGTAGCTGATCACCCTTTGCAGTCCTCCGGCAAGTCGACATTCCTCGTGTTGCCCTATGCCTCGCTTGTTTTGGCCTGCTCCAATCTTTAGTGGGTAGCTGCACACCTGTATAATCATCAGGATCCAAGGGTTCTGCTGGGAACCAGGCTCTAGATCTTGGTCTGTTTGGAATCTGGTCCCTTGTTACAGCCTCAATTCTAGCCCCGGGCCAGACTTTTGCCACTTCCCCAATGGCCATCTTATAGAGCTCCCTGATAATAACCAGCATCTCTGCACCTGGAAACTGGTCCTGGATTCTTCTCGAGAATGTCAAGGTATGCTTTTAGGAGACTAATTTCTACCAGCTTCTAGTTTGCTCGGGAGATGGTCCCCTCTTTGTGGCTCCTGTCAATTACCACCCATATAAGGTGGTCCTTGAGGATCTCGCTGTAGGAGCTGTTAGGGGACCTTTTGCTGGGTTTAGAAAGGGGACCTGTTGGAGCTGACTCCTGTCTCGTGCGTTTTAATGGCATTTAGAGCCAATTCCAGAGAAGCTTTGTCTTTAACGGATAGTTTTTCTGGAATTGCCTTTAACTTGTCAGTGCCGCTTTCCTGTCCTTGTAGGCCCTTGGAAGGTCTGACCTCCCCAGACTTGCCTGAGGAGGTACCTGGACTTGGATCCACTTTGCCTGAGGTGCTAGGCCCAGGTTTGGTGGATTAGCATCTGTGTGTTTGGAATCCTTATGGGATGGTTGTCTCCCTTTGTATATTTTTTTTCTTGTAATACTTAAGTTTATTTGCACTGTACCTTCTATTATATTGTCCTGTAAGTAGGAAATCCTGTTGGACAATAAAGGCTATTATTATTATTATTATTATTTGACTTGGAGGGCTTGCGCCTTAGTAATAAATATTTCTACACACTGAGCTGCCCGGTGCTTTCGCACTTTCTACCTTGTGTCCTTGTTCCTGTTGTAAAATATTAATTGAAAAGGGTTTGCTGGCTTTGGTCCGCCCCTCCCATCACTGGGAGGCCTAGCCCCTATCTGCCACCTGGGGGAGGCGCCCGATTGGAGACCAGTAACTCCACACGAGACCAGTAACCAGCACACACATATACACATACATACACACTGACATCGTAAAAATATGAACATCGTACTCATGGGATCTGAAAACATAACCAAATACCAAAAAATGTGCTTGTAAACATTATTTCTTTTTTTATATTATTTGTTCAACATTTTTTATATTATTGATCAGAACCCTGGATATCTCACAGGCGCGCGCCCAAAAATTTGTCTCTATGAGGGGGGGGGGGGTGCTTACCCCGGTCGTATGGGAGATCCGACGCATTTAAACCTATGTACAGGATGCGGCAGGGCAACTTGCTGATTTAAAAGGTTAATAAAAGAAAAAGTATTTCACATATTGATTTCTTTTTTTATCGTATTGTACACATCCTGGTTTTAAAAATGACATCGGACAAATGGCGGCCCTCACTAGCGATACACTGATCCACCCGCTTTGTGAAGTTTCGCTCCACTCTTTCGAGCATATCGACGGGAATGTTGGCGATGGCTTGGCGAATATTGTCCTTCAGGTGTTGCAGGGGCCGTGGTTTGTCATTGTAAACAATGGATTTGAGATATCCCTATAAAAAGAAGTCACAGGGAGCCAAATCGGGGAGCGCGCCGGCTACAGTTTTTGTTCCCTCAAAAGTTCCATTGAGGTTCTCGCTGTGTGTGCCTTGGCTCCTTCCTGCTGGAACCATACGTCCGCAAGTTCCATTTCTTCAAGTTTTGGGAGAAAAAATACCTCAATCATTTTTCTGTAGCAAACTGCATTCACAGTTACAGTGTGTTCTTCTTGACATCCAGGCCCTTTTTTGCCACACTACCACTTTCCCTGAATGCGTCCACCCACGAAACGATTGATTGCCGGCCAGGAACGGGGACCCGTGGGATGAATATTGAACCGGAAGGCACGTTGGTGGCAAGCACCGAACGGCTTTTGGAAAAGTAGGCCTCGACGGCGAACGCACGCTCCTCCTTTGCCCAATGCATGACGACAACTGGCTTGGGCGGTAACAAAACTTCAAGACCCCCTCTAACGAATGAGACCCTCCCTACCCCTTTCTAACCACGTCTCGCTCATTGGCGCCCAATTCAAATCAGCAAGTTTCCCTGCCGCACCTTGTATATACGTTGGAATACTATAATTTACTCTTGCGGGGGCTCTAGCCTGATTTCTCATGCCTTCTAAATTGTAGGTAGCTCAAATATAGCAGAAATTGAAGTGGTAATAGTTGTGAAAGATGCAAATATACATAAATTCCAAGATCTAAAAGGTGCTAAAGTTTGCTATCCTGGTTTTAAAGATTCTCATACTGCAAGATATGTTATTAGCGATTTTGAGAATACTATTTTAAAAACAATTTCCCCTGATGTGTGCCTTATACCCAATTATCCATACATTGGGAAACATGTAAAGGGTTTGAGTGACTTCTTTTCTGACTCCTGTCGTCCTGGACTTTGGGCCAACCACGAAGAGACCGATATTGCTTTGAGTAAGTAACTTTTTTTAATAAGTGTTTATCTAATTTTATTTCAATTAAATTATACAATCCTGAATTTTTAATATTTTGTATTGTTTTCAGAAAGCACTTTTTCAAGTCTGTGTAAACTATGCAATGAGTCTGAAAATTATGGATGTTCTACAGCCCATGTAAGCGAGCCTTTTCATTATTCGTTGGATTGTTTTAAAAATGATGGAACTGTGGCGATATTATCTAAGGAATTGGCTCTTACACTAGAATCCCCTTTGTATTTAACAAAGAATGGTACTGTCAAATCTGAACCATACATATGGTTTCGAAAACCATGGGAATTCGTCGTGTCAAACAAGTAAGTTAAGTGTGTTTTGTCTTCTGTGTGGTTTTTCTTCCTTGTACAGGTATTTCACCAGAATACTCTTAGTTAGTTATATATTTTTTTACTTTCCCCATATGCATTACAGAGCTGGGACGAATCCTCGTAAAAAAGATTCGAATCACGAATCCGAATCATCTAATATGATTTGAATCGCGAATACTCGAATAAAGGATTCGTAAGATATAAATATGATTCGAATCCTGATTTTTCGAATCACGAATACAAATTCTTTAACAATAAATTTTATTTTATTATTTTTTTGCAAACATTAATATATAAATATCGTTACCAGTCGTTTTAACAAAAAAATTCAAAACCTAATTCTTTATTAATAACACTGAACATCGTTGATAACAGACTAAATATCTGACTCCCTGTTACTCTGATTAAAGATGTATTTGTGTGTTTCTGAACTTCACTTCAAATCAGTGTTTAGTACGCGTGGCGCATGAAGTAAAATTTCGAGTTTAGAAAAGCCCGAAAATTTGTCTCGGGTCGCTGCGCGACCCTCGACAAATTTTCACGGGGCTTTTCTAAACTCGAAATTTTACTTCATGCTTAGCCTAGGAGTGGAAACACTCGTTCAAAACTTCAAATTGAACTCTATTATAAAATATGCTGAACATTACGTGAATAAAAAAATCACTGAATATCATTAAAACTGGTTAAGTCAGAGAAAAATCCTGGAATTATATTCAAATTGACCAAAACACTAACAGAAAAGCCATATGATATTATTAAATTTGTCAAAATCAGCAGGCAAATTACAAAACACGTAAAAATTTATAAAATTAACTTAAATATTGACAAAAACAATGAAAACAATTTAACAAAATGGGGGTTTCCCATAAAAGAAAGTTATATTAAAAGGCCCGGTAAAAAAATCTTGAATCGGGGAAATGTCGGAAAAATTTAACATTTCAGATTGTAGCTACCATGTCAGTTTACTTCAAATAATATTAAATAAAATTTTGAAAACTAGATTATTATCTCTAAAAACATTTTCAGTCATTTAATGTTCTTATCAAAACATTCAGTTTGAAGTTTCGAACGAGCGTTTCCACTCCCAGACTAAGCATGAAGTAAAATTTCGAGTTTAGAAAAGCCCCGTGAAAATTTGTCGAGGGTCGCGCAGCGACCCGAGACAAATTTTCTGGGCTTTTCTAAACTCGAAATTTTACTTCATGCGCCACGCGTATAAAACAGTGATTTAACGAGAAATTTGAAAACACACAAAAGACATTTTTCATGTTAATCTTCACAATTAATTCGAGTAATTTTTGATGATTCAAATCCTTTTGTAAGGAATAAGGATTGGTTGTCGGGAGGGCAGCCGTAGCCGCGCCCACTTAGGCCCATTGTAGTGCCTCCCTCGTGATGGTCAGACCCACTCGGCACTGTTGGCGATTGCCAATATTTGTGCGGCGGACCAGTTCCATGGGGGTCCTTCACGTTTGGGGGGGGGGGTTCCCTTGACATAATGTTCCTTAGTTTTAACAGGGCCAGCCACTCGTGAAGTATGTGCCTTGCTGTCTCATCTTCTTCGTTGCATCCTCGGCATGTGGTATCGTTGGTGACTCCCATTTTGGCGAGGTGCTTTTGGAAGCTGTAGTGTCCGGTGATGTAGCCGGTTAGTGTTCTAAGGTTTTGTTTGGAGAGTTCTAGGAACTTCTTTGTTTTTTTGCGGCCAGGTGTTGGTAAGTATGCCTTGATTTGGCCGCATGTTGTTAAGTTTTCCCACCTGGATTTGTGTTTTTCTGCGGTGAATGTCTACTCAATAACCGAGGGGATAGTCCTACTTTTGCATAGTTTGTTGTTGTTGATGCTGCTTCACGCGCTAGTTCGTCCGCGTTGTTGTTTCCCTATTATTATTATTATGGCCTTTCGTCCATGTTAGTGTTATGCGGATGAGTGTCGCTACTATGTTCAGTGTTATTTTAGACTTATCTAGTGCTGCTAATGCAGCTTTGCTGTCAGTGACGATAGTTATGCTTTGTTCTCTCAGTTGCTTCTTTGAGATTATTCTGGCGCTCTCCATGATTGCAAATATTTCGGTCTGTGTTGCGTTAGCATGGTTCTCTATGGAAAGACATTTGCGGACGTTTAGAGCTTCCGAGTATACGCCCGCTCCACAGCCTGTTTTTGTTTTGCTTCCATCAGTGAACATCAAGTGGTCCTTTGTTTGTGTCTGCTCATTTGGGTTCACAGTGTATTTCTTGTTGAAGATGTATTGAGGGATCTTCTGGTCTAGTTTGCCGCTGAAATGGGGCGGGCCCCATTTGAGAATGCTTCCGTGTCCTGTTGAGGTTTGGTTTATCCAAGTGCCTATGGCTTTCAGTCTTTCTGTACTATCTACCTTGCCACTTCTTTGATATGTAGATCAAGCGGTATGAGGCAAAGTATCGTTTCCAAGTCTGCGGTGGGTGTTGTTCTAAATGCACCAGTTGTGCATGTAGACGCTAGCCTTTGGATGTGGTTTAATTTTGCTTTTGCTCCTGTTTAGTTTGTCCTAGGCCACCAAACTAGAGCTCCGTACTCGAGTGCCGGTCTGATAATACCTGTGTATATCCAATGTGCTATCTTCAGTGATAGTTCCCAGGCATTACCGATAGCTCTCCTGCATTGCCAGAAGGCTTTGCTTGCTTTATCAGTTTTGTATTCAAGGTGTTTGGACCAGTTTAGTTTGGAGTCGAGGTATACTACTAGGTATTTGACTTCTTTCGATACCGTTAGTTGTTTATTAAATAAGGTAGGTAGAGTGTATGAGCCTATCTTGTGTTTGTTAGTGAACATCAATACTTTTGTTTTCCTATATGCAACCGTTCCTTCAAATTTTTTGATTTGTATAGTAAATGTTATCCACCGATGGTCTGACATGGTTACCTCATTATGCACCCTCCATTATGGTGTGTGTTATTATTTGTGACGCAAGTGTGATATCGATCACCTCTTGTCTCACTGCGTTTATTAATGTTGGTTCGTAACCTTTGTTTAGTATGTTTAGAGATGTGCCTATTAGATATTCTAACAGTGCTTCACCTCTTTTATTTATGTTGGTGCTTCCCCATACGGTATGGTGTGCATTGGCGTCGCAGCCAATGATCATGTTTTTGCCTTCTGCCTCACATTGGTTTACCATCCTTCCCAGTTCTGGTGTTGGGGGATGGTACCGTTGTCTCCAGTTGTCATGTCTGGGATGAGGTAACCTGTGACATTTGAAGGAAGGTATATGCAGGTTCGGGGTCTGTCCGAAGTGTTTCCATAGAGTATTTTTCCAGATAAGTTTCTAAAACCTGTTATTTTCTTATTGGCTATCCAGGGCTCCTGAATCAGTGCAATCGTGTTTTTGTTTTAAGTAGGTGGTTGCAGATTGTGGTTACTGCCAATCTGCAGTGTTGTAAGTTTGCCTGAATTATTGTCATAGATTGAGGGTACATCTTATCAGTTGTTAGTACGAGATGATGTGTTAGGGTTAGTAAGCTTTGTTGGAGATTTGCTTACCTAGTTTTGTGTTCCCTTGGTTGTGTACGTTTGTTGTGGGAACACTTGTTTGTGGCGTTAGATTATGGTGAGAGGGGCGGTGTACCCGGCCCCTTCATCTCGTCATCGGCCACTTCGATTTGAGTGTGGTGGATCACTGTCTCCTCTTTGATTTCCTCGTTTGAGGGTTCTGTGGGGTCATCCACTTTTGTGGACCCTGTTGGCGTTGACTGAGCGAGGCGGTGGCGATGTCCTCTTTGACTCCCTCCTTGCTCAGTCTGAGGGTGACTGTAGAGAAGCCGAGGAATAGGCGGTTTCTGCCTTCCCGCTCGGTTGCCTTCAGTTTTTTTGTGTCCTCGTCGTGTATGCCGAGGACTAGAAGATGACCTTCCTCCTTCTTTTCATGGTGAAAGGTTGGCCATTTGCCAATGTCTAGGTTTGGGTTTAGGACCGCTAGCTCCTGGATTACAGCGTCCTTATTCTCGAACTCTATGGATGGCATTACTGGAATCCATAGAGCCGCTTTGGTAAATTTGGATAGTTGGTCTTGTCCAACTACCTTGATTTTTGCGCCTTCCCAGGGTTTTACTGAAGGTACTAAGTTCTCGAGCCACTTTAGCGTCTCCTGGTCGGCGCAATTTATCCTTAGGATTTCTCCTAGGTGTGAGAGCCCCGTAAATCGGGGTGCCCAGTCACCTACTGTCGTGGTTTTTACCACGTTAAGGTGATTCGGAGGCTTACCTGGATGGATTTTGCCTCTTCCTCGTTGACTTTGCCGTATAGGTTGTCTTCATTGATGATGACAACCCTCAGGCTTTGTTCAGCGGCCTCTTTGTAGCTCATGGGTGTTGAGCCACTAGGAGGTCGGTTGGGTTTGAAAGAGTGCCCTTCCCGGGGTCTTTTAGGGACCTTGGAGGACTGGGAATCGCTTTCACGACCCCTCTTCTTGTTTATTTGGCGGCATCTGGCTTCAGAGTTGCTTACTTTGCCGGTTGCCCGGCGGATGACGGGCTTCCTGGTGTTTTCCACCCTCAAGAGCGGAGATTTGTGTTCCAGTGGGGGGTGCGGACACCCGCCCTTGTGGGTTTGTGTTATTATTGTGTTCGGAAGTGGGGAACCCAAAGGTTCCATCTTCTTGTTTTTTTACTTGCGTAGGAGGGGGGACCTCATCAGCAATCCTCGTATTTATATTTGTTTGGGATTTATGTTTATTATTTTGGTTCCCACGAAAATCTAGGGAACTAACTAGGTCCACCAGCGCAAAGCCCCGCTTGCGCTGGTAAGGCTAACTGCACCCGGGGGTCGCCATTTCCCGGATGCTGGTACAGTAGGAACTAGTCATCTATCTAGCCACGCATCCCTTTGGCCTGTACCCACCTTGGTATTTAGGATTTTTGTTGAGATTGTACTGTTCTTCTCTTGGTCCAAGTGGTAGAGCTCAGACCCTCCGAGCCTACCTCCGCAGATGCGAGACATGACCACCCTCTGCGGGGTAGGCCCATGGTGTGACTAGGATATGCTGCGGAACAGTATTGGTCCTAGGCGCCGTAAATCCCAAGTTCAATCCCATAGTCACGACACGACAACCTGGGTTTGGGGAGAGTTGGTCCGCGGTGACAGTTTTTGTGCCACTACGCAGGGTTTTACTTCTGGAGTGGCACTTATGGCTATCACTAACCACTTCATCCAAGGAAGTGGTATTTCCCTATCCGCCACCTGGGTCGTGCTTGACAGCCACAAGAATTCAATGGCTAACTTGAGTTTTAGATAAATTTAAAAAATATATGATAAATCATAACTTTTCTTAGTGAATATAGTGCACTAGTCATTGTATTCTTTTGCCAATGAAAAGGACAGATTTTTGCAATTTTTTCAACCAGGGCTGTGGTCAATAAGCAAGAAATTCGCTGCATCAGCGATTTAGTGCCAATAAAATACTTGAAACATTTTTGTCATTTTTCAATACCTCCCTTATACATTAGTATGCGGTCAGTGAAAAGCGTAAAATGTATAATTTGGATATTGAGATAGTCAAATATGAAAATGCTAAAATATCTCTGAACACCTTGAAGGAGCTGTCTCACAACAAACAAATCAACAGGCTGCATGTAAAAAATCGTTGATAAAAAAAATTATATCAATACACGAAGAATTGCTAGTTTTTATATATTTTTTTTTGCTTTGAAACAGATAATCTATATCAAGAAAGTTATAAACCGTATCACAAAGTAAGTGCCATTTGTTTCGCGAACGTTGTTGCTTCAATTGTTAACAATGCCTAGAATTGGTAAAAGATCGCGGTTGAACCAATTGTCTGACTTTGAAAGAGAGCGAATTGTTGCCCTGCACGGGGCAGGTATTCCGGTTCGTAAAATTGCTCGAAGATTGAATCGAAAGATCTGAGGCAGATAGTGTCGCGGAGAACTGTGTACCGACGAACTTGATCGTTTAATCTCCATTCATACCGACCTTTACGACGTCTTCTTTTGGGGCAACTTCACAAAAGAGTCAGACTTGGTGCCAAGAAAGACAACATTGGATCAATGAATGGGATCACATAATGTTTAGGGACGAATCCCGGTTCTGTTTGTGGCACAATCATAAACGAATAATGGTAAGAAGATACCGCAAGCCGCAAGCAGCGCAGTTTAGATTTCGACTCTTGTATAAGTCAGCTCTAGTTTTCATCCCTGTCAGTTTAAATGCACACCGATACATCCACAAGATTTTGCGGTCCGTTGTAGTACCCAAGCTAAGCAAACGCCCTGACATCATGCTCCAGCAGGATAATGCCCTACCTCATATCTTCCACATCTGTCAGAACTTTCTACATGAAGAGAAAGTAAAAATGTTCCTCTGGAATGCTCGCTCTCTAGATTTAAACCTGATTGACCATGTATGGGATATGATGAGTCGCTACATAAGGCATTTACCACAAGCAGCAAACACCTTGCAGGAACTTCATCGTCATCTACGACAAGCCTGGTATGAGACCCCACAATCATCTCTCTCTCTCTCATTCAGAGCAGGCCTCGCAGAGTTAGACGGTGCATAATCAATCGTGGGGATGTGACATTTAATTGATAAAGTTTTGTTAATTGTTGATATTTTGTTTCCAATACTACTGAAGTAAACACAAATATCTTGCCAAAATGTCAGCTTTGTTACTCAGTTCCTTTAATGTGTTGGATATTTTTGGCACGTAGTTTATTTGAATATTATTATTTTGTTTAAAAATTATTTAATAACTTCGTTTTTTTTTCATATAATAATCATATTCTATTTATAGGAGAAAACCAGAGCAACTTATTGAATTGTCAAATAATAATGAGACTACTGTCCATCTCAAGAACCCTTTAAGAGTAGACAAATATTTAACAGGTTTGTAATAATTTTATTTTAGTTTAAACTCTGATAGGGATCTTACTTAATTCCACTAAGAAACAGGTATAACATTAAGAATAGTTTTCCAATATGGTTTAGCAAAAAAGTTAAATCTCTAGTTATTCTAAAAAAACGTTACATAAAAAGTACATGTTGTCACGCTCTCATTCTGATTACTTAGCATTTTTCTCAATACATGAGATGAGTGCAAGTTGTTATCCAGATTGTGTTACAATAATTACGTAGAGAATATTGAGTCCGAAATTAATACAAATCCAAAATCATTTTGGTCTCATGTTAGATCGAAGAGGGGTGGGGATCGTATGCCGGCTAATTTTCTTAGGGGTAATAAGGTTGTAAACGACAGAAGTAGTATAGCTAATTTGTTTGCTGATAATTTTGAATTAGTGTAGTATTCGAATGCCTGTTTTGAATCCTCTAAAAGGATTCGAATCCTGCCCAGCTCTGCGTGACGTAATATATTATTTCTGGTAAATAATAAACCTTGTGCACTAATGGGTTAAGATAACTCTAACATTTACCCAGGAACCATAGCTAACTTGTGTCTTTCACCAACATCAATAAAATTGAGCAATAATTCATTGATTAAAATTTAGTAATAGTTACAAATGTCAATAAATTAAGATGGCATTGATGTTTATGATATAGAAAATTGTCTATTCTAATCAACAAATAAATGAAATCTTATTCATAGGTTAATAATAAGATTTCATTGATGTTGGAAACTAGATATACATTTATATGCGTTTTTTATTCAAATAATTATTTTAGGGGGTGAACACTGTGTTTACACATTCTACTTAAAATTATATTGAAAAAAGTGTTTACTTCATGTCGATATCTTTTTAGTTATTTCAATTTTTTAAAATAGTCAGTAATTTCAGTGATTAACTCAAAACTTCAGTGATTTTAGTGATTAACTCAACTCAAAAAATTGAGCACATGAAATTTCTGAACAGATTTAATTTATGTCCATCATTCATATAAATGGAATAGTATTTGAAAACCCTCGCTAGTATTGTACCCTTTTCTGCTGCAAGTAAATTTTATGTATACTTTTAGGTATAAACGAAAACCAAGTTAAACCAAAATGCAACGCCCAACTGAATTGGTGCACAAATTCAGGTCGTGAGACGGAAGAATGCGACGTACTGAAAAAAGTCGTATCACAACAAAGAATTCCCGTCGATATAGAATGTGTGGAGAAGATCGATAAATTGGAGTGTATCAATAGCGTTGCACAGAATGAAACAGATATACTGGCAGCTCAAAATATTTATGGGTATATTGCTAGAAGGTAATTTGTCGAGCGAATTATAAACGCACAATTGATGTATTTAGAAGCAAAGGGGAATAAATACTATTTAAAATCAATTGGAGTACAGTTGCGAGAGAAAATAACTAATACAGCGAAATATTTGGTTATGTGATCTGGACTCACTTTGATTTTTTAAATTGTCAATCAAATTGACAATTCTGCATAATTGTCAAACGAAATTTAATTAACGGCGACATACCTCAACTGACTGAAACGCAAAAAGCGATAATAACGACCTGTTTGGAGACGGTATTAGCACTGTCTTGTTGGTCAAGAAAAAAAATTGTTAACCTGTACAGGGTAGTGCATTTTGGAGGTGGTTGATAAAATGTCATTTTTCTGAAGTTACTGTAACTCATTTGTTTTTAAAGTTATAACCAAACTGTAAAAACTTTGTTATGGCAACTTTTTGTGCCCAATAAAATAAGGTAACTGTTTTATTTCAAGGACGTTTCGTTTTTGTTTTCTTATATCAAAATCACATTTTTCTTATAGGCGCATCTGAAGGTATGCATATCATTGAACAGCATCTTTAACCCTGACTTCAATGATGTGCCACATGCATGCTTTTGTCAAAAAAAGTCATTGGCAAAGTTGCCATGACAACTGGTAAACAATTTCGTTACTAGTTGATGCTCGCAATTTGTCTGAAAGTATGACTACTATCGATGTGGTTTATTTTGTTTTCTAAATAAGCAATCATGATTGACATAAACTGCTACTTTGCTTGTCGTATATAACAAAACAAATTTTTTTCACAAAGGTACACAAATGGCACATCGTTGAAATCGGCATCAAAAATGCAGTTCAGTGATATGCTTATCTCCATATGCGCCCCTAAGAAAAAAAGTGAATTTGGTGTAGGAAAACAGAATTGAAGCGTCCTTGAAATAAAACACGTCAGTTAATGAGTGTAAAAAGTTGCCATAAGAAAGTGTTTACAGTTTGGTTGTAACTTCAATTTCAATTTTTCAATTTCTGTTTATTGGTGTCAAAAAACAAAAGTTTAACACAGGTTATGTAGTACAGATTTAAATGATTACTATAACTAATTAAGACTATGGTATAACTAATAAAACACTAAGGTACAGATAGTAAATATTAAATTTAAAAACAGTGTGTATAAAATAAGGAACACAATACGATTAAAAACACTTACAAAAATATTCATCATCATTATAAAATGAGTTATCGCATAAAAATTGTAGTACAGTCTTTTTTAAAGCTATGTGGAGGCATATTGCGAATTGGCGTGCTTAGGTGGTTAAAATACTTGATTCACTGATACCTTGTACCAGTCTGAGATTTGCATAATCATCATTAGGGTGTAATTAGGTCTTCTTTGTCTCTAGTATTATATTCATGGTTGCGTATAGGCATTGAATTAAGGTTATATTTAATATACATTAATGCATTAAGCAGATATACATACACAGTAGCGTAAGTATCTGCAACTGCTTAAAGTATGGTTTACAATCATCCTGATAACCTATACCAGCCACCAGTCTAATTGTTCTCCTTTGTAACCCGAATAGGCAATGTTTACAAGAAGCATGTCCCCAAATGCAGATACCATATGATAAGTGGCAATGTATGCTAATAATAAAGTATTCTTAGATGCTTTATTTTAAAGTGCCGATATATTGCTCTATTTATTTTACCGCTTACATATTCCCCATGGTTAATCCATGTTAATTTCGGATCAACATGTATTCCCGAAGCAAACATTTGTTGAAAATTGTGTATTTAATGTTTGAGTGTTTTTTTAAGTAAATAATATTTCATTCATTTTCCCAGTATTTACAAATAATTTATTTGAAGAAAACCATTTTTTGGTGTTAATTATATTTAATTGACTTATTTCAATTGCCTCATTCAACTCTTTGCTATGGCTTAAAATGGTCGTATCATCTGCAAATAGTATGAGGTTATTCAATCCTACGCTATCTGGCAGATCATTGATGAATATTAAAAATAACAAAGGCCCTAATACAAACTCTTGTGGAAGACCAGTTTGTATATGAACATATTGGCATTCCTTCCCATTCATACATACTTTTTGTTGTCTGCCAGACAGGTAGGATTCAAGAAGCTCAATACTGGTATTGCTAAATGCATATTTTTTAAGTTTGCCTATGAGAATATCATGATTTACGCAGTCGAATGCCTTGCTAAGATTAATAAATGTACCTATACAGAATGTATCATTTTCAAAGCTTTTGATTGCGTATTCAGTAAATGCCTGCACAGCAGAAATTGTGGACATTACACCACGAAAACCATGTTGAACCGAGGTAAACATTTTATTACTGTCTAAAAATTTGGTAATTTGATTTTTTATTACGCGTTCAATGATTTTAGATACTACAGGAAGAAGGCTAATTGGTCTGCAGTTATTGGTATTATCCTTGTCACCTAACTTTTAAAACAAAAGAGTTGCAGTAACTTCATAAAAATGATATTTTATCAACTTCCGGTTGATAGCGAAAACAGTTAGAGATAGATAAATTTTCTTTTCGCCATTGTTTAAAACACAAAAAAGTAATCTTTGATTTGGTTGGCGTTCACTTTGTGGTACATCTTTATAAAATAATATTAAAACACTTAACTTTGTTTTACCACTTTAATTAACTTTTTACAGTGACTATAGTTTCGACTACAAGCTAGTCATTATCAAACTGAGCACCTAAAATACATTGTACATTGTTTTTATAATACAGCATCATAGAGGGGAGTATACATTGTGTCGGTCTAGTCGTTGATGAGGGGAATTTCCAGATTAGCTTTCAACTTGTGAATTTCCAGCGCTTCCAGTAAATCCATTTTCGGCCTTTGTCCGACAAATGGATTACGGAAAGCATGCTGTCTTCTGTGCAGGTGTGGTTGTTTTCTATTAAGTGAGTTGCAAAAGTGGACTTGTTATTCTTTAAACGGACTGAATTTAAATGCTCTTTTAATGTTATTTCAAAATTTATACCAGACTGACCAATGTATGCTCCTTTACATGTTTTGCAAATTAATTTATAAATACATAATTTTTTGTTTCTATTTATAATTGTTTTTGGATTATGAATAATATTTGCTATTTTAGAAAATGGTTTAAAAACTACGTTGACGTTACACTTTTCATGGGTTCTTTTAATTTGGTTGCTAATGTTTCCAAAATATGTTATTGGATATCCAATAACATGTTTCGGAAACATTAGCAACCAAATTGGATATCCAATAACATATTTCGGAAACATTAGCAACCAAATTAAAAGAACCCTTGAAAAGTGTAACGTCAACGTAGTTTTTTTTAACCATTTTCTAAAATAGCAAATATTCATAATCCAAAAACAATTATAAATAGAAACAAAAAATCAGGTATTTATAAATTAACTTGCAAAACATGTAAAGGAGCATACATTGGTCAGTCTGGTAGAAATTTTGAAATAAGATTAAAAGAGCATTTAAATTCAGTCCGTTTAAAGAATAACAAGTCCACTTTTGCAACTCACTTAATAGAAAACAACCACACCTGCACTGAAGACAGCATGCTTTCCGTAATCCATTTGTCGGACAAAGGCCGAAAAATGGATTTACTGGAAGCGCTGGAAATTCACAAGTTGAAAGCTAATCTGGAAATTCCCCTCATCAACGACCAGACCGACATAATGTATACTCCCCTCTTGGATCCTGTATTATAAAAACAATGTACAATGTATTTTAGGTACTCAGTTTGATAATGACTAGCTTGTAGTCGAAACTATAGTCACTGTAGAAAGTTAATTAAAGTGGTAAAACAAAGTTAAGTGTTTTAATATTATTTTACAAAAAAGTAACTCGGCTTGCTTAAACGGTTTTTCAATATCTCTTAAAATAAAAAAAAGTTTTCTATATGTGGCACCTCCAAAATGCACCACCCTGTACATGACAACTTTGTTTTACAAGAAGGAAAATATGGTATTTTAGAAGTGGCTAAAGCTCGCTGCTGTACTAGTTTTTTTTTTCTCGCAACTGTACATGCAAAGAGCAGGGTTATTTTGTTAATTACAAAGAGATATGACAGCTTTAATTGATAGGTATAGCTACTTAGCATATTTTTTTAGTAGTGTGGCACTGCTATTTTGTTTGTTTAGTTTTAATTACAGCTAGTATAAAAAAAGGCAATTAGTTTCCCCCCTTTTGTTTCAATTAATATTAATAATAGAAATTAGTCAATTAATATTATGGATTTTACAATAATGAGTTAAAACCAGAGCTTCTAACCAGAACTGAAGTAGACACTGGAAATAACTGTTATTATTATCAGTTATTGGAACAGTTTATTTTGGTTCTTGTTAATTTTGCTATAAATATTTTAACAAGATATTTTTAATGTCTCCATTTAACAATACAAAATGCAACAGAAGTTTCCAATGGATATTCATTTTTAGCAAATTACTAGAACCAATTGCATACCCCGGAGTGACTGTTGCAAATGCTACAAAATCAATGGTGGTAATTTTATCAGAAGATAATGCAATCACAAAGTTCAAGGATTTAAAAGGAAAATTTGGATGTTTCTCACAGTTCGGAGACATTGGTAAGTGTCAAACATAGAATTAACTAATTGTCATAACAAAACTCTCAATATTGATAATTAAATAAAAGTCACTTGGTTTGTTTCACTACTATTTTTTTATTCTCTCTTTTTATACTCTCAAGTTTGCAAATCTCAGGATTTTTAAGAAGTAACAGCACATTATAATTCAAGTGGCTAGTGGATTTTCTAGCCTTTTTTACAAACATTTTTCCATTGAAAATGATAAACAAACACATTGTTTTCAAAAACTACTTATCTAAAGGTGTTTTTTTTTAAGAAAGTTCAATAAATTCAGTTATCCTTGAACTAAGTTAATAAGTAATTTTAACTTAGTTTGATGCATCCACGCAACATTATTAACTTTTTGTTAATTAAATTACTAGATAAGTTAATTTGATATTTTTTATTATTTGACGTGACTTTAAAATGTATAAAGAAAAATGTAAATATTTTGTAATTTAAATATTTCGACCATTATTCATTCAAAAAAAAAAAAAAATATGAGTGCATTTCTAACTTCACAATATTTCAGTGTTTTAATTTAAATATTTTGACCATTATTCATTAAAAAAAAAAAATAATGTGAGTGCATTTCTAACTTCACAATATTTCAGTGTTTTAATTTAAATATTTTGACCATTATTCATTTTAAAAAAATAATAATGTGAGTGCATTTCTAACTTTACAATATTTCAGTGTTTTTTGCGCGTGGCGCATAAAGTAAAATTTCGAGTTTAGGAAAGCCTGAAAATTTGGTTTGGCCGCTCCGCTTCGCGGAGCGACAAAACCAAATTTTATGGCTTTTCTAAACTCGAAATTTTACTTCATGCTTAGTCTGGGAGTGGAATCACTTGTTCTAAACTTCATGCTACACGTTTTAATATAAAATCGACTGTGGCCTGAAATTTTACAGCATAAACATTATGTATATTTAAAAGAATAATGCACAGTATGTAATAGATTAAGTCATTCATAGATATTATGAAAAGAAGTGCAGAATTTTTCCTAAAATCAACTTTTAGAGTAATCTCTATAATTGCTTGGCCGTTAATGGGTTAAGGATAACTGAATTTATTGAACTTTCTTAAAAAGTAAAATAAAATGTTTATGAACATTGGAGAAATAATAAAATTAATCTTGATTCTCTTCATCACAATTAAATGCAAAGAAACTTTTTTTTTCCTTTGCATTTAAAGGATTTTTAGTGGGAATTGCTCACAACTGTTAAAGAATTTGTGTAGAACTCACCTAAAATTATAAGCAACAGTCAAAAAGTGAAAATCGCCCGCGAGTGGATTTATCGGGTTTTGCGCGCGAGCTCCTCAAATATACAATTGCATATTTGTATTATATTTTATATACTAAACGTTTGTCTTAAATACGTGGTGCAGAAGCTTATTTTTTTAGTAATTTTATTAATGTTAAAACAATTATGATAATACTTACTGGAAAAATTGTCTTGAATTTTCTTTAGAATGCCGACTTTTAAAGTCTTTGACACTACATGAAGCTACCATATTGCCTATTATAATTATAATATAAGATTAAATACAGAAACTGACACAATTTACAAAATTACTACTAAAAGGCTACATTTCAATCTGTCGAGTTGACAGTAAATTCAACAAACCCGAATTTTGAAAAATTGAAATTCCTACCCGGCAAATGGCGCCTTTCCCCCACTACTGGCTTCACCTTTTTAGCAAAAGTTAGCGATCCAAAGATATAACATCCTTAGTTTTTACATATAAGAAATGAAAATCGAACTAATGAAAATTAAATTCGAGATGCTCAAAGATGACCAAAATATGCAGGGTATAATTGAACTAATAAACAAGCTTTTAGTTAGTTATTACTGCTTTATTTATCAATTCTTAGTGTTGTGTTGTTACGGGCGCAACAACTATAAAACCATATTATATCCAATTCTTTTATGATTTCAGCATTTATTTCATTTGTAACTGAACTCCAACAACAGGGTATCATAAAAAAGTCATGCTCACTAAATGAATTCCTCACAACGTTTATGGGAATTTCTTGTATACCAGGTATTATTGATCCAAATTGGGAGACTTTGCCAAACACTGTGGATATCTCTACATTTTGCAAATGTGCTGGTGGACCAACTTCAAAGAGTATGTATTTTACGAGCAATCGTGATTTCTATAAACTAATGTTGTTTAATTTGTAGCTGATGTTCAATGCAGTGCCTCTTATGAGAATCAATATTTTGCAAATGAAGGTGCCTTGAAGTGTTTGTCAGATATTGGAAAGTATGCCGTTGTAAGTAGTTATGGTAAGTTTTTTACAAGAAACTAAACATTTTACAGAAATTAATTCTTATTTCAATAGCACGAAAAATTTTATTGGCCCCCAAAGAGAGTTATGTACACAAATATGCTTGTTATATTTTACACACCATGTATCTTTGTCATTCTCATGTGTTTATTGTGCTAATCTAATACGGTATGGTAAAAAACTTGGCAGACGAGCGTTTAGAAATATACAGGGTGTGATTGAATGAGTACTATATTTTGAAGGTTAATAAAAACGAAACAAGTTATGAAAGTATTTCTGTAAAGTACATATTAATAAGGTTTCAATAACTTTAAAAATTTTGAATGGTGGCCATCATGGATTGATTATACACTCAAAAGTGTGAATCCTACAAAATTGTTATGTTTTTTCTCATCAGTTTTAAATTTAACGACTCCAAATTTGACGGGTTGTTTAACAATTCATTTAAAATAAATATCAATTGGAGTAAATTAAATGGTGCAATGATTAATCAATATTATTAATAACAATGATAATTATCGAAGAGTTTGAATGTGAACGTGATAACCGAAATGCTCCGTTACATAGTTAAATAATTAGTGAATATTCAGACAGAATAAAAATCGTAAACTGGTGAATAGAGTAAGAAAAAAGTGGCAAAGGTGCAGAAGTAAGAAATAATTCCGAAAAGCGGCTTGTACAGAAAATCAGGAGTGAAGAAGAAAATTAACAAAAATTAAGGTTATGTGATAATACTGAAAAAAATATATAAACAGACGTGACCTTACACAGACCGACCGGGGTCAACGTTGGTAGAGTATATCGTATACAGGTGACCTCATGTAAGTTAGCATACGCCAACTGTGACGTAAATGAGAGTAAAATATGACCACCTGGATATAATAATAATAATAATCCGTTGCAATAATAAATAATGTACAATTATTCTGTCTAATTTAATTGGAAATTAATTATGCACTTAGTGTAACATTTAGGGTTGTGTTCATATAAATTTTAAAAGTGTTAAATAATCATAGAATAAGTTTTAGGTTACAATTAAAGATTGTATTAAACGAAAATGTATTCGTAATAATATTTATTAACAATGTAAAGTATTTTTAAATGAGTTACATAATTAATAATTTGCATGGAGTTTGAAGCGTCTACAATCTGAACAGCCAGAAATTCAAACTAACAAAGCCCCAAATCAAACCTGTAAAATGTCTTGCAATGTGCTTAAGATGAACTTGTGAGAATAATTTATGATTTAATATGATTTAATAAAGAAAACACTTGATTAAATTTCACTAATATTTTGGTTTTTTATTCCAACTAGTTTCGACTTTGAGTCATTCTCAAGGAGTACAGGAAATTACATTTTTACAAACATTATATACAAGAGAGGATAATTTAAATTTTATGGTTAGGCAATAAAGGCTGTCATGATGAGTGAGCTCCACAGATCTTCGATGTTATTAACAATTGGTTTTCCCTGTTTTATTGCTTTCTGGATTTCCAGTCCTTCGCGATAGTTGAGATGACGTCCTTTATTGCCTGTGTATAAAATCTTTAGCGTTTGGTTATTAAAAAAGTGATTATTGTCAATGCAGTGTTTGCTAACCCAGTGCAATATTTTTTTTTATTTAAGATTGAAGCTTTGTGTTCTTCCAGACGTTTTTTGAAATTCCTCCCGGTTTGGCCAATGTATATTGAATCACAATCGTCGCACTGGATTTCATACACTCCACACTTTTTAAATTTATCAGTTTTTTGTTTGCTGTTCACTAGGAGTTTGCCTAAATTTATTGGGTGTCATGATTATGTTAAATTCCTGCCCTTTAATACATTTTTTTAACTTTTGGAGAAAAGTCGCTAACAAAATCTAACTTACACCAACTTGTGTTTTCTTTCTTGTCTCGGATATAAAAATATTTTTGGTACTGTTTTCATTTTTTATTTGCTATCATATTATTAATTAATTGCTCACTATATCCATTATTTACTGCTATTGTTTTTATTATTTTTGTTTCTTGTAAAAATTTTTGTTCGCTTTGAGGTATATGTATTAATCTATGAATTAATGAATGAAATGTGCTATATTTAATTTTGTGGTGTGTGTTTAATGTTTCTGGGATAATGGCGTCTGATAATGTATCTTTTCTAAAAATTTTAAATTCTAACTTATTATGTGTTCTTATAATTGTTATGTCTAAAAAGTTTAAGCTATTGTTTATTTCTATTTCTTCGGTAAATTGTTTATGTTTATTAATATTATTTAGCTCGCTTTTAAATATTTCTAATTGTCTGTTAGTGCCCGTCCAAATACAAATATAAAGGGCAAGAATTTAACATAATCATGACTAACCCAATAAATTTAGGCAAACTCCTAGTGAACAGCAAACAAAAAACTGATAAATTTAAAAAGTGTGAAGTGTATGAAATCCAGTGCGACGATTGTGATTCAATATACATTGGCCAAACCGGGAGGAATTTCAAAAAACGTCTGGAAGAACACAAAGCTTCAATCTTAAATAAAAAATATTGCACTGGGTTAGCTAAACACTGCATTGACAATAATCACTTTTTTAATAACCAAACGCTAAAGATTTTATACACAGGCAATAAAAGACGTCATCTCAACTATCGCGAAGGACTGGAAATCCAGAAAGCAATAAAACAAGGAAAACCAATTGTTAATGACATCGAAGATCTGTGGAGCTCACCCATCATGACAGCCCTTATTGCCTAACCATAAAATTTAAATTATCCTCTCTTGTATATAATGTTTGTAAAAATGTAATTTCCTGTACTCCTTGAGAATGACTCGAAAGTCGAAACTAGTTGGAATAAAAAACCAAAATATTAGTGAAATTTAATCAAGTGTTTTCTTTATTAAATCATAGTTAAATATGTTTCACCGCGTGAAAGATGAGAAACTTGTTCAAGAGAATAATTTAGCCTCTCAACATGCAGGCTCGGATACAAGCTGAGAACTGCCCAGGAAAAATACCTTCCTAGCCCTCCATTAGTAGCAAAGGCTCGGCCTTGTCTTGGTGTTCCACATGTTGTATCTGGGCCAGGCAATATATAACGCTGCTCCACACACTACATATTCTTTTTAGTGTCCGCTTTGACTGTACATTAGGTACATTATTTAATATTCTATTGATAAAAAAAAGACCTTTATTGGCATTAATATTCTCTTTTACACTTTAATGTACAATTATATAACCCTTTTCCCCCTTACAGCCCTATTTTTCCCTTCCTTTCTCCCTTTCCCATTCCAATTTTTCCAAAATATTTATGCCTGCCCCGTCCTCTCTCATCCATTCCATAACCCTATTATTCCCTTCTATCCATTCTTTACATACCGCCTTGCATTCCTTCCCCAAGTGTTCCCATGTATCCCGTCCGCATCCGCATAGCACACACCTTCCATACTGTTCACCCATCCAAATCTTTCTTCCTCTCTCATGCGATCCACATCTCGCCCTAGCCAGCCGTACCTTCTCCTTCCTGGGTATATCTAGATTGCTCAGATACCTTGGCACATTTCCATGTACCTGCCACCGTTTGCACCATGGATTGTATCTACTCCGGTCTAAACTCTCCTGCTGTTCCTGCCTCACTACTTCCTTCTATTTATGCTTCAAACCACTCATTCACCACAATTTCCGACACCCCTCCCTTCTCATACATTCTTCTCCTCTCCATCCTCCACCCACTTGCTACTTCTGTCATGCACGTCCGCCACACCTCTTTCACTAGCCTTTCAGCACCAAGTTCACTTACTCTTTTCTCATACCTTGCCACTCTCTCCATTGTTTCTACATGCACACTTGTTCGATTCGTTTCTTGAAGCAGAATATATTTAGGTGTGGATCTTTCCACACCCAGTATCTGTTTCAAGAAAAACCTCCACCCCCATACAATAAAATTGACTTCACACAGGCATCCCACAGTTTACACGCCATTTGAAAATTCCCCTCACGCCATTTTCCCCATTTCTCCATTAGGATATGCCTCGCTTTCAGTTGAACCCATCTGATGTGCTCCCTGTACCCCCCATTCCAACTAAATACAAACCCCAGATATTTAAACTCTTTCACTCTCTCAATACATTCACCCTTCCACAAAAATTCCTTCCTACTTCCCTCTCTTCCCCTGGTCTTAAACCTCATCCACTTCGTTTTTTCTACATTCACACATAATCCTTGCTTATCCATGTATTTTTCCACTCTTTTTAACATCTTATTCATTTCTCCCCATTCGCTCGACAGTAGTACCACATCATCTGCGTACGCCAACATCCACATCTTCATTTTTCTATTGATAGATATACATTTATTTTTTAAATGTTACTAAAAAAACATATTAAATGTAAATTACTAGAGATTACATTCAATATTATTTCATTGTAATAAATTATTGATACAATTATTATTTAAGTGACCATACAAGCAACCATTCGATAATTAAGAAGCAACAATTTGTGCTAAGTCTCAAACAATATTTTAGGGTAATCATTGTAACGATCTCTGGAGCAAACATTACTTATTCAATTATTAATTTAATTCGATTCACCATAATCAACTATCGATATAATTCGATGAAGCCCATCACTGGTTACAACACATGAAAGTTTATAAATAATCTAGTTTTTTTATTGTTTAAGAGGTTTTTTAAGATGTTATATATCATTTTCGAAGTTTTGCCTTATTTCTGTAATGAATGTATGCTAATGGGCCACATGGTTTCCCTTTCATTAAAATGTTCATTAAGGTGTCAACTAAATAATTGATTAAAGTAAACAACAACTACTTTAAACAATATTTTAATGAATGCCTTATTATTTCCTCAATTTTACCGATCTTCAATAAAAAATATATATTGAAGACTTCAAAATTGGCCCCCTCCCTCACCCCATGGAAGGTTAACAAACTTCCATAGGATCGGATGGCCCCCTTGAAACCATTAAACTTTTGTTCGAAACATTTTTTTGTACGATGCATATTTGTCGAGATAAATTTTCCATTTAGATATGACAAAAAAAGTGAAAATCAACAGAATAAAAATGAAATGTAAATTTGTACACACAACTAAATGTGATATGTTCATGTTTAGTTGTAGTAAGCTCTTTTTCAATCAGTTATTAACCGTGATAGAGACACCTGGTATAGCTTTAGGGGCCAATGTGTAATAAAAAAAAAATGTTAATGCCATGAATAATTAACCATTTATTCATTCTTTTGCATTATTTTCATTCATTATTATTTTTTTTTTTTTAGATATAGAGAAACATCTCAATGATACGAAGTATTCAGTATTATGCAAAAATAACCAAAAGAAATATTTCTCTGATGTTATAAAGGATGATGATGACTGCTTTTTATCTATTACTAATAACCTTGAAATTATGATTAGAAAGCACGATGTTTCATTTATTGATGCCCTTGCAATGCTTTCTGATTTAGAAGAACTTCCGAAACAATTCGGGATTTTTGATAATCTGAAAAATTTGATATTCCAAGTAAGTTTCACACTAATTGTATTCAGCATGCTATTTAACATTTTTACTGGCGACATATAAAAAAAGACCAACAGTACAGTGTGTCCTTAGATTACAGAGCTGGGCAGGATTCGAATCATTCAGGATTCGAATCCTCTTGGAGAGGATTCAAAAGAGGCATTCGAATACTTTAGTTTAACTGGATTCGTGATCCGGATTCGTTACATGTTTTTAAGAGGATTCGTATTCGAATCCAAATGCGGGTGATTCGAATCCTTATAGAAGGATTCGAATATTTATAAAAGGATTCGAATATTTATAAAAGGATTTGAATATTTATAAAAGGATTTGATCTCTTACGAATCCTTTATTCGAGTATTCGTGATTCGAATCATATTAGGTGATTCGAATCTTTTTTACGAGGATTCGTCCCAGCTCTGTTAGATTACATCCCAGACAGAAAAAATATTTTTATTTACAATTTTTTTATAACCTTATTAAAATAAGTTTTGTTGCTTTTAAAAGTATTTCTTTATTACAAATTATGTTTTATTATAATATTCTTCTCTAAAGTCAAAAATGAAGGCAGTTAGCTATTAACTAATTATTGTAAATAGTATTTTTATTTTATTTCCTGTAATCAATTACCAAAAAATTGATTTATAAAAGGATTCGAATATTTATAAACGGATTCTAATACTTACAAAGGGATTTGAATCGTCAAAAATAATTCGAATTAATTGCGAGGATTAATATGAAAAATGTCTTTTGTGTTTTTAAATTTCTCGTTAAATCACTGTTTTATACGCGTGGCGCATGAAGTAAAATTTCGAGTTTAGAAAAGCCCAGAAAATTTGTCTTGGGTCGCTGCGCGACCCTCGATAAATTTTCACGGGGCTTTTCTAAACTCGAAATTTTACTTCATGCTTAGTCTGGGAGTGGAAACGCTCGTTCGAAACTTCAAACTGAATGCTTTAATAAGAACATCAAATGTTTTTAAAGATAAAAATCTAGTTTTCAAAATTTTGTTTAATATTATTTGAAGTAAAACTGACATGGTAGCCACAATCTGAAATGTTAAATTTTTCCGACATTTCCCTGGTTAAACATATTTTCTCTTTTTTTCTTTCTTCTGTGGGAATCCCCCATTGTGTTAAATTGTTTTCACTGTTTTTGTCAATATTTAAGTTAATTTTATAAACTGTTGCGTGTTTTGTAAGTTGCCTGCTGATTTTGACAAATTTAATAATATCATATGGCTTTTTGTTACTGTTTAGGTCAATTTGAATATAATTCCATGACTTTTCTCTGACTATCCCGGTTTTAATTGATCACACATCCTATTTCTAACATGATCAGACAATTATTTAAAATCGCACTCTGTACAAGTTTAACATTGTAATCTGTACACATTCCTGTGTAATTAGTTGCACACTAGCAAAAAAAATCTCCGGTAGAAATTTTAATTTTAAGAATACTTCAGCATGTGGATTTTAGAATTAATTAATACATTTTATTGTAATTTCGTCTGTAAATCAAAAATTTACTTTACAAATGTTATTATTTATTTGTTTCAGAACTCAATTTCCAAACTCTATTTTAAATCAGACAATGACAGATTCGTAACTAATTACAACAAAGTGTTTTCTAATTATGACCAATGTATAGAAGATAAGTCTACCACAAACATTGCGATAGATACAGTGAGCAAGTTTTATATGTACATACTACCCATAATTACACTGTATTTTTGTAACTAAATTGTGATTGCTGAGAACGCCTAAATGTTATATTGAAAATGTATATTTTTTATATGTGTGTCTAGTTATATGATATATCACCGCTTTGTAACAATATTGACAAAACTTGAAAAATAGGTCAAATGGAAATATACGTAAACTGTTCTTTCTATTCCATACCTTTATTTTTATAAATTCAATAAAAATTGGTATACACTGCTTGTTAAGTATTCAAATATACTGTCGACTAATGTTATTTTATATCACTGTTTCTATAAACTTAGACTGTTTCACTTTTTAAGTCTACAAAATTATTTTGCGTCCTTGTATTTCGTCCCTAATTTTAGTGAAATATTTTATTATTAAACTTTATTATTGTTTTTTTTTTAATTTAGAATTTGATTTTTGGAAAATATTTAGTGTTAACTAAATATTTAGGTTTCGCTCTGCAAAAATCGTCCTTTTATTTATATTTGTTATTATTTAAGTCTTCCTACCTTTATAATTGTTGTTTTTAACTGGTTTTAATAAATGATATGGTTACAAAATGTTCAATGTTTTTGTGTGTGTAAAATGAATTCAGAAAATTATTTCTATGTAAATTTTATTTAAAATTTGGCATTAGAGCAATTTCCCGTTAAATCAGAGTGTAATAAGAAAAATGAATGTCATTCAATATAAAATTGATTTTACAGCTTCACTGTGTATCATTTCTTAAAAGCACGTAAAAACCTAATATAATGATGTAATTTTTAGCGTCCATTTTAAGTATTATGATTCCAAGAGTGATTTATACAGAATACTTATGCTAATAAAATATGATTGGAAATTGCCTGTTTTTAATTGTATATATTTTTCACACGATCAGCAAATCAAATTAATTTATTTGGTGTTTTATATTAGTTTACACAAGTCATTTAAATTTACTGCCAAATATGAGTTTTTAAGGCAGTAAATCATTAAAACATTTAAAAATATAACTTTCGAGTACAATGCATTAAATACAAAAAATCTGAAGAGGGGAATTTTAAAAATGAAGAAATATTCTTTAGGTTTTAGACTAGTAGAGATGAGGAATGCGGGTATCAGAATAGATATTTTAATGTCTTATGGCCGTATTTCCCAAACTATGGGTAGCGACTCACTGGTGGGTCGCGAGCAAATATTGAGTGGGCCCTGAAATGTAGGACGGATTAGAACCTTATTCAGCAGCACACATCCGCGACCGCAAAAGACTTGAGCCACTCGGCTATCGCCGCTGTAGGATTCTGTGGTTAAAATGTATATTTATGTTGTGAGAAGTGGTGAAGCTTAGGTTAAAGCTTGGCGGGGAAGCCTATCCCCTCTTACTTTCCCGGCTAGCATCACTGATGAGGGACTGTCAGAGCCAATCAGAGGAGAAGTGCGAGAGAGGAGAGTGCGGGCGGGGGCTGTGCTGCCGCCGTGATTGCGAGTCGGACGTCTTTTGTTTTTGTGAGGTTTCGTTTCGCATGTGTGTTGTATTGTTTACCGTACGCTATTGTAATCTTTTTAAAAACAGTTATTAACATTTGAAGATATTCATGGACAAGTGGTTGAAACGCGGAGCAAAAACTACGTCGCTGCCGCTGGCGGCGCCGCCACTTGATTACGAACAAAGTAAAGAAAAGACAGAAGATACTCTGTTACGTAACAAAAGTGGCACTGAATCTGACTTCCAAGCTCCCTCAACGAGTTCATATGAAACGAAGCGCCGGAAAGTTATACGAAAATATGACTCTGTATATTTGAAATTAAGATTCACTTGGAATCAAGACACGTTAGATCCGCGTCCTCAATGCGTGATTTGCTACGAAATATTAGCGAACAAAAGTTTGCGTCCAAGTAAGTTAACCCGTCATGTAGAAACTAAGCATTCTCATTTTTTCAAAGAAAATTGTTGGATATGAAATCTTCAAAAAATATTGTTTCACATTTCATTAATATTAATGAAAATGCTGTATATGCCTCGTACCTCATTAGCTTGAGGATTGCCAGAGCGGGAAAACCTCATACCATTGGCGAAGACTTAGTCTTACCATCGAAAGATGCCGTTGGAGCCATGTTTCGCGAAAAAGAAGCAAAGGAAATCGAGCGCGCTCTATGTATCAGCACGGTGGAACAATGCAGCTTACTCAAATTGAAACTAGTGGTTTTAAAAGTAGGGAAGACATAAATAAAATGTCCGTAGAAAAACATTGTGAGATATCTGCATCGTTTCATCAACAACATAATATCACTATTGTTTCTATTTATAGATCTCCTGATGGTGATTTCGAACAATTTCTGTCAATCATTAACATTGTATTAAATAAAATTAATAATGGATGTCATATACTCCTCGGTGGAGATTTTAACGTACTATTCAACACACCAGACAAAAAGGCAATACGCTTGTGTAACTTGATGGCGACCTATAATCTATTTAGCACAGTAAAATTTAATACAAGGAAACAAAACTGTCTTGACAACATATTTAGCAATCCTTATTTAAACGATGTTACTGTTAAATCCTGTGACTCTGGACTCTCAGATCATAGAGGCATTCACTTAAAAGCTAAAGTAAAATCAATTGCACTAAATATTAAAAATACGATTATGCGGCCAACAACAGCTAACGGCACTAATAATTTTTATCATCTACTAGATTTGACAGACTGGACATTTATTGAAAATAATTATATATCTGCAGAAAATAAGTTCAGTCAATTTATAGATACTCTACAAATATACTTTAATGATAGCTTCCCTGAGAAAAATATTACTCACAAATCTACAAAAACTAAAAATAACATCAAATGGTATAACACAAACCTCCGTGAAATGCGGGAAACACTGCACTTTTTAAAAGATGCATATAATAAAAATTCTTTGTTTAAGGACAATTATTATTCACATTTAAAAAAATATAAAATTGCCCTAAAAAATGCAAAAATTAAAGCTAACGAATCATATATAAAAAACTCCTCAAATAACCCAAAGGCTTTATGGACAGTGGTGAATAAATTTCGCAAAGGTAATAAAAATATTGATTCTGAGTGTGAGTTAAATCCAAACACACTTAACATTTTTTTCGCCAATGTAGCAAAAACATTATCGAATAAAATACCGTACACACAAGATCCAATAAAATTAATGGCCGAAACAACTTCCACTCAGTGTACCCGTTACTTCAGTTTCGAGGAAACATCATACGTCGAGGTTAGAGATATTCTCAAATCGATTAAAACATCTAATAGTCGGGACATTTATAATATTACAACAAAATTAATGGAAAATGTGATGGATGTCATCATTGTACCATTAACTAAATTAATTAACTTATGTATAGGTGAACAAATTTTCCCAAGAACGCTTAAAATTGCACGAGTGACTCCAATTTATAAAAAAGGTGACAAAACAGATATGAGTAACTACAGGCCCATTTCAATTCTGCCTGCTCTGTCAAAGGTGTTTGAAAAAGTGTTACTCTGCCAAATTATAGAATTCTTAGAAGCTGAACAACTGCTATCAGCACAACAGTATGGATTTCGTGCGGGTAGATCAACGACGGATGCGGTTGGTGCCCTTGTTGAGGAAATTCTTGAAGGATTTGAAGGTGGACTGTATTCAACAGCTTCATTCCTTGACCTTAGCAGGGCATTTGACTGCGTCTGTCACGAGACACTCGTTCGAAAATTATATTACTATAATTTCAATCCTTCTAGCTGCAGCCTTGTTAATTCGGATTTGTCGGAAAGAACGCAAGTAACAAAAATCAAGAACAACTCTCAGACAGAGTAGGTCTGATCCATGGTGTGCCTCAGGGTTCCATATCGGGACCCCTTCTTTTCCTGATATATATCAATGATCTACCCGGTGTCTCGAGTGAAAGTGGTTTTTTTCTCTACGCTGATGATACTACCATGTTAAATAAATCATTAGTATTGCAATCTGCCTTGGATAAGAATAAAGAATGTGAATCCATTATATCTAAATGGTTCATGAGTAATAAGTTGACCGAAAATAAAACAAAATCTATCAGTGTCACTTTTTGTCTAAGGCAGGCTCCAATAACTACAATAAAAAACAAGTTCTTAGGTGTTACATTAGATCCAAAATTAACACAGTACTATCACGGAGAAGATACAGCAGCTAGAGTCTGTAGGAATATATACTGCCTTTCAAAAAAATCAGAACACCAAGTATTTATTGCACGATTTTAATAAAATTTACACAATTTGATCATGTAAACGAACTGTATCGATGATCAAAAAATCAACTTGAAAAACAAAAAAATTAATAATGTGTTGGGCCTCCACGATTTCCCAAACACTCATTAACACGTCGAGGCATGCTAGAAATCAGGCTGTCAATATCGACTTGGGGTATTTCATTCCAAACTTCGATAATTTGACCTCTAAGATCCATTACAGTGTTAGCGGGGCGCTGTAAGTTACTTATTCTAACACCTATCATATCCCAAACATGTTCTATTGGCGATAGATCTGGAGAACGAGATGGCCAAGGTAACAAATTGATTTCGGCACTATCAAAAAACTGTCTTGTAATGGCCGCTGTGTGAGGTCGAGCATTATCTTGCTGAAAAATGGGGTTCTGCAAGCCATTTACATAGGGCACTAACACTGGCCGTAAAATGTTGTCAATATACCGAATTAAGACTTGCTTCTAAAAAAACTAGAGGAGACCGACTACCATATGCTATCGCCCCCCAAACCATAACTCCCTGTGTAAGAGCGTTCACCGCGTCGACGTTTCACTCTTCTGCGACCATCATGAGCCCATAAACAGAACCGAGACTCATCGCTGAAGATAATGTTATTCCATTCATGGGTCCATTGTTGTCTTTCCCTGCACCAATCAAGTCTTGCTCTGCGATGCTGCGGAGTAAGAGGTAGACACAATTGTGGATGGTAGGATCTTATACCAAAACTGCGGTTTCTTCTGTAAACAGTAGCCATGGATACTCTTTGGCCATTTAGAGCCAACCAGTCATTTCCCAATGCCCGCGACGTTGTAAATCTGTCCCTTAAAGTTGTAAGATGAAGAGCTCGATCTTCACGCTCAGTGGTGCTTCTTGGACGTCCTGATCCAAGTCTACCTCGATTCTCCCCAGCATCGAACCATCTAGACCAGCAGCGTACGATCACCGATACACTACGGCCTACCCTTTCAGCAATAGCACGAACCGAAAAACCCGCTTCTCGCATTCCAATAATGCGACCCCTTTCAAATTCACTTAGATGATGATATTGTGCACGCCGACGAACACGGGGCATCTTTTTATGTTTTACAAACTGAAACGTCAAACTACTCAGAGGCTACTTGGATATTAGAAGCAATTACATTAAAAAATCAGCAGCTCTTCATAATGGTGAAATCAAGGAGAAATACCATTAAAAAGTAACCAAAACAATTGATTTTTTGATCATCGATGCAGTTCATTTACATGATCAAATTCTGTAAATTTCATTAAAATCGTCCAATAAATACTTTGTCTTTTGATTTTTTTGAAAGGCAGTGTATATCTGTTGAGGCAACTAACTTATTGTGCACCTCCTACAGTTTTAAGGACCACTTATTTCTCTCTGTGTCAATCACATCTAACATACGGAATCATACATTGGGGCCACTCGTCAATAACTGCAATGAAGTAACAATTTACTTAGAAGGAAAAACAGAATATATTGAACATCTACTAGACAAAGAAGTCGTTCTCAAGTTAACATAGTTGGCGGACATTTTTTGCAAGTTAAAGGAACTTAACTTATCTGCAAAGTTCAAACGGATCCGACATTTTTGCAGTTCACAATAAAATTTGAGCGTTCATGAAAAAGTCTATTTTGTGGGAGAGTTGTATTAAGAATGGTAAATATGATTGTTTTGAAACACTCTGCAATGTTTACTCATTTATCATTGTTAAGAAATAACTTTGATACCTATTTTGGGGAAGAGATGAAAAAGCTCGAAAAGTCGAATTGGATTTGTAACCCATTTCAGGACAAACTACCAACTAATATGTCGACAAAACCAAGTGAAGAGCTCATTGATTTATCAGAAGATACATCACTGAAAAATACTTTCAATCACAAGCAATTAACGAAATTCTTACTCTCGGTTGCTGGGAACTATCCTTGCCTGTTTGATGAAGCTATGAAAGTCCTCCTCCCCTTCACTACCTCATACCTATGTGAGGCCGGATTTTCTACTATGGTTAACATTAAAACTAAATACCGAAATAAATTGGATGTATCAAACTCACTGCGATTAAAAGTAACTAAAATTAAAATTGATGCTAAAACTGTAATGACAAAAAATAGAAAACAAATACATCCTTCCCATTGAGATAAACTGTTTGTAGGTTATTTAAGTATTAAATAAAAAAATATAAATATATTTGTTTTTTTTTCTTATTTGAACAGCAGTCCTCATTGATATTGGTAACACTTTTTCCATAGTGACTGTTTTTAGAACTACAGTACAATTTAAGTAGTTCCGCAACTCACGACTGAGCACTCCCAGTATTTATGCCCTCTTTTCTCTAAAGCAGGTGAGTCGCAAATTTTTAAGTTTTTGTTAGATGGGTCGGAGTCCAGTCAACTTTGGGGTTTATTTCTGTGACTAATTAAGGATTTACCTAAAAATAATGACATTTCAATACTGTCATTTATTTTTGGTAAATTAAACAAGTCGCTTATTAGGAATTCTGGTTTATTGTGAACAAATGTATTCCAATTTCTCCCCTAGCTGAATAAATATGCAGAAAATAATTCCACGCAACTTTCATTTAGAATAATGTTTTGTATTTCTAATATTAAGCGTACTAAAAAAACGTTCCGTCTTTATTGAGGCACCATGTAAATTATTTGGAACTTTTATAAAGTTGAATCTGGAAGATGCTATTGTAGAAAGGAAGATAATCAATAATGGCGTTTTACCCAAAAGATTTTACTAAAAAACAAACATCGTCATGATAATCATAATTTAATTACTCTCAACTGTATTCTTTAATTCAAAATGCAAAGGAAAATCAAGATTTTATATTAAATTTATAAAAAAATCTACATCGTTCATTTACACTCTTCATGATATGGTTCTAAATTCCTCAAATCCCTCCATGTTGGTGGTAAGTTTCCTTGTAAATAATTCCCGCATCTCTTGCAAGGATTACTGAATAGGGTGTTGTAACTATGAAACCAATGCTGAAAAGAATAATTATTAATATATTACGTCACGAGAGTGGTATGCAGAATATTACATATGAGCGGATATGTTGCGCATGAGCCGCGTATCGGCGAGTGCAGTATTCCACGAGTCGAGAAACTTACGATACTTTACCTACGCCCTAACAAAATAAACAATGAGCATGAAAGGACAACTTATTTATTTAATCATTTTTGACAGTAACATGACTTTGATGAAAACTAAATTACTACTTGATCAATATACATTAAAGAAGTGTCATTTGGTTGTGCGGTAATCAATCAGCTGTTCAGCTGTCACTATGTAATATACAGGGTAGATCAAAAGTCCGTTTAAATTTGAATCGGTAGCAGCGACGGCGGGGTGGGGCGGAGGGGTTACGAAGCGCAAGAGCGGCCAATGGGAATTCAATACCATGGTGTCGTTCAGCGATAAACAACATGCGTTCTGTGTACGCGAGTACTACCGCAATAACGATTCTTTTACTCTAGCGCAACGAAATTTTGCGCTCATTACAACATACGGCGTAAAAATGAAGCTCTATCGATTCAATTGATTCAAAAATGGGTACAGAAGTTTGAGGAGACAAGTTCAACAACGAATCAACCACGATCCGGCCGACCTAGAACATCAAGAGATCCCGAAAACGTCGAGCGTCTATTCGTGAAAATCATGGACTCTCTGCTCGGAAGCAGTCTAACGCCTTAGGTGTGCCCAGAATATCTTTAATTCGTATTCTTCACAGAGATTTACATTTACATCCGTACAAAATCCAAATGGTACAGGAATTAAAGCCTCAAGATCATGCTCACAGGCTCCAATTTGCAAATGAAATGTTAGACGAGGCACACTTCCATCTAAATGGGCATGTGAATAGGCAAAATTGCAGGTATTGGAGTGATACTAATCCTAAATTGAAGCCTTAAAAACCTCTGCATTCACCCAAGGTTACTGTATGGGCAGCTTTGTCAGCAAGAGGCATTATTAGTCCATACTTTTTTGCAGATTGCCGAAGAAATGCTGTTACAGTGAATACAGAGCAGTATATTGCCATGCTACAGAACTTTTTTTCACCAGCGCTACAGGATTTCGATGGTTTTAATCAACGATTGTGGTTTCAGCAAGATGGGGCAACATGCCACACTTCCAACGAGTCATTAAGTGCTGTTCACGAAATTTTTGGATAAAAGTGATATCCAAAAGAGGTGCCATTAGTGGCCACCTCATAGCCCAGGCTTATCCCCACTGGACTTCTTTCTTTGAGAATACCTTAGAAGTAAAGTTTTCAACAGCAACCCAGTATCCTTAGAGGAATTAAAGGAAAATATTTGAGAGGAATATTTTATGTCAACACAAAATTAAAATGTTTACTTGGCAACACATTTACTAAAACAAACCACCTAGAAAAATCCAGAATTTACTCAATAAACTGCAACAATTGCAATAAAATATACGTAGGTCAAACACAACGTAACATATTAAAAAGATTTAAAGAACACCAGTATTATTTTAAAATTCAAAACCCGGACAAATCAGCAGTTGCACACCATTCAATTGAAACAGGACACACATTCTCGGTAAACAATATTAAACTTTTAAAGCAATCAAGTCATCGTAGATTAAATATGCTTGAATCCATTGAAATGTATAAAAATAAAAATGTTTTGCTGAATTAATAATAATAATAATAAATATTCTTTATTTTATAGTTCCCCATGACATACAGATATACAAAACATATATTCTAATAATATGGAAAAGAGTTTAAAATAATTCGCACAGATAATTAAATAATTGTTTTTTTAATAAATTTAAGGGTTTACATTCTATTAGTACTTCAGGCAAACTATTCCATATTTTTATACATAAATAAAATGTGCCTCTTTCATATAAAGTCAACCTGTGTTTGGGAATTACATACGTATTGCATTGCCTAGTGTAGTAATTACTTTTCATAAGACTATCTGAGAAGTAGTACGAGTGCTTTTTCAGAAATATAACACATTCATACATATGGCTGGCACTGTAAGTAGACGTTCGTTTTTAAATTTTTGCCTGCAGGACTCTAGATAATGCATGTTTTTCATAACTCTGAGAGCACGCTTTTGAAGTATAAAAACTTTATCTAGGTTTGATCTGGAGCCCCAAAAGATTATACCATATCGTAGAATCGAGTGTATATTACTATAATAAAAAAATCTACTTATGAACGAATTGGTACTTTTTATTAATATGCGTAATCCAAAAATATTTTTAGATATTTTGGAGCATATATTGGCAATATGTACATTAAAATTTAATTTTGTGTCTATTGTTATTTCTAATACTTTGGCATCGCTGTTTAACTTATATCTAATTCCATCGAGTGTTAAATATTCTATATTTAATAATTTATTAAATAACAGATAGCTTGATATGGCTTCATTTAATACAAGTTTATTTTGCTGAAACCAATTATTTACTATTTTCATGCTTTCATCACATGATGTTGTGAGTTGGTTCAAGGTGTCTCCTTTTACTACTATATTTGTATCATCGGCATAATTTATGACCTTACTATTATGAACGGCCTTACTTAAATCATTTATATAAATGATAAAAAGTAATGGCCCGATCTTAGTCCCTTAGTTAATCCATTATTAGATTTGTTACCCAAAAATAATCCCGCAGTAAATGTAATCCTACCGACCACCTTTCCGATCCAAAAGCTGCCCGCGCCGTCCCACCCCGCAGATAATGTAATGACACCGACACCCATTTCGAACCTTTAGCCGTTAACAATAGGTTTAATTACTTTTTAAGAATTTAGTTTGTTATTGATAATGAGCACCTTGTGTCTCGAAATGTACATCTAACATAAAAATAAAAAGTGAAGTAAAGAATAACAGTCGTCCTATTTGTGTACTTTAATAATAAATAGAAAGTTTTTATCTCACATAACTAGTTTCTTTTAAATCATCATTTGAAATGTAAAGAACTTTTGGTCCACCCTGTACTTGTCAAAGCTATTACGTGCATGTGTAGGTAATGTCAATCATACGCGTCAACATGACAGTGTGGTATGATGCAGTTACTAGATAGCACATAGGTACATAATTTTACCTACGCCCTATCTAGTAAACGCATCATACCACACTGTTATCTTGATGCGTATGATTGACATTACGTACACATGTATGTAATAGCTTTGACAAATATATTACATGCTGACAGCTGAACAGCTGATTGATTACCGCACAACCAAATGACATTTCTTTGATGTATATTGATCAAGTAGTAATTTAGTTATCATCAATGTCATGCTACTATTAAAAATTATTGAATATATAAGTTGTTCTTCCATGCTCATTGTTTATTTTGTTAGTGCGTAGGTAAAGTATCGTACGTTTCTCAAGTGGTATGGCAATTACATACTCGCGGAATACTGCACTCGCCACTGCACGGCTCGTGCGCAATATATCTGCTCATATGTAATATGCTGCATAGCACTCTCGTGACGTAATATATTATTATGTTACAATCAATGTATTGATCTAATCAGAAATGTACACCGAAATTGGTCTTTAGGGGGATCATGCATTAAGAGGGATGGTGGGTTGGTTTTAAGGATAAAATAAGTTTTAAATAAGTAAAAATCTTACTTTTCAATAAATTTAAATACAGGTACAATTATTTATCATACATTTAGATATAATATAGTAGATTGTTTGACAAGTTTTGAAAGCTTCGGTTTGCATGCGAATACCAATTTGCAATTACGAGCCCGCAGCGATAGTAAATGCAAGGTATGTAGCTTTCAGAGCGTGTTTAACACTCTGCTTTTCGTATGACCAAACAGGGGCGTCTGTTAATTGTTCTGCGTCACTACTCATTTTATTATTTTTTTTTTCCTATGATCGCTTCCGAAAACAGACATTTTGTTGCTATACCTGTGCATTGAAAAAATTGTAGATTTGCATTTTAACAAGTAATGTCACATTTGAAAATTGAATTTTTAAAACTAGTTTTGAAAGTAAAATCCTGAAACGTCAGTGTCAAAACTATTTAAATAAAATTAGTAGTGACGAAGAACAATTAACGCCGCCACTGCTTGGTCGTAGGAAAAGCAGAGTGTCAAACACATTTTGAAAGCTGGATTGCATGCTCATACCTTGTATTTACTCGCCCTGTGGGGTCGTAAATGCAATTTGGTATTCACATGCAATACGAAGCTTTCAAAACTTATCAAACAATGACACTGTCATTTCTGTATTTCACCTTCAAAACTAGTTTTTGAAAATAAAATTTTTAAGCGTGACACTACCTGTCAAAATACAAATATACAATTGACAACTTTCAATGTAAAGGTATTGCGACGATATGTAACATACAGAGAGTTTTATGTAACACCGAACATGTTCATCCAATACAATTTGACAGCTTTATTTTTTAAGTTATGTGTAAATTGGGTTGCCTATATGACCATTAAAAATTGTAGCCAATCAGTCGCAACTTATGCCTCAACTTGTACACACAGGAAGTTTTTCTTTCAAATAACTTGTCCCAATTACACCATATATGTTGTAAATCTTTAGATACTCGTTGTTAAAAAAAAATCAATTTAAATTTTAAAATGAGTGTCTTCCATTCCCAGACTAAGCATGAAGTAAAATTTCGAGTTTAGAAAAGCCTGAAAATTTGGTTTGGTCGTGTAGCACGAAGCGCGGAGCGGCCAAACCAAATTTTCAGGCTTTTCTAAACTCGAAATTTTACTTCATGCGTCACCGGTACAAAACACTGACATATTACGAAGTTTAAAAGACACCGCTAAACTTTACATTGCATCAGTGTTTTGTACCGGTGGCGCATGAAGTAAAATTTCGAGTTTAGAAAAGCCTGAAAATTTGGATTTGCCGGGCTCGCTTCGCTCCGCCCGGCAAATCCAAATTTTCAGGCTTTTCTAAACTCGAAATTTTACTTCATGCTTAGCCTGGGAGTAGAAACACTTGTTTAAAGCTTTAAATTAAATCCTTTTAATAAACCTAGCATCGACAAATGTACAACGTATGCTTATGTATATTAAAAAAAAATCTCGTTATGAAAATGTTCGGTGTTACATAAAACTCTCTGTATATACCAATAAATATACTTACCATAAATGACCTGACTGCCAAGTCTGGCATAGCGGGTGAATGAAAGTGGCACATTGCAGCGTGACAATTTTCTGTAATTTTTCGGAATACTCTGTATCGAGATTCAGTCCATAAATCGTTTGACTCAGAATGGGCTTTCACGACCACCCATTCAATCATCAAACCTTTGAATGCAATCACAGCTTTAAAAACTCTCCCCAAAGATGCCTACAATATTAAAATACAAGTTACCTGATGCCAACACAACACACTCCTTTTATTATAAACAATAGCACTTATTATTCATTTATCCATTTATATGTAATTCTGTTTATTTTGCTTTATTGTTATCTTATGCTTATTTCGCTATTTTATCTTATTATATTATATTTTATTATTGTATAGTCAGTTATGAATTAGAGACCAAACCGTGAAAACAGGTGTTAGAAAATAAATTCCTTTTTAAAAAATCGATTTGTGTACGAGTAAAGTTAATTTTCATATTTTGTGTTTGGGTGTCCCAAGGTAAAAAAAGTTTAGAACTGCTGATAGAAGATAGTCTATATTGTAGACAAAAGTAACGTACAGATTTTATATATCTCTCTTCAATCTCATCATCGACGGGTTAAAAGTTGTTAATGTAAATCGAAATGTACTCGAGTACACCCAAATGTACTTGAGTACATTGTAATGTATTAAAGTATGTGAGTACATTTTTCGGTTAAAAAGGCGTCGAGTACAAGTATAAGTACTTAGAAAATAAAGTACTCGTGAACTGAGTACATGAAAAGTACTTAGAGTACAATTTTGAGTACTTGTACTCAAGCTCTGGTCCCAGACCACCCGTATCAGGCTTTTTTTTGAGTCAGGACAAAAAAATGTATTACAAAAGCTGTATAAAGAATCGAATGATATTGTTTTTCTCCAAAAAAGTTAGCATCTCTTACAGTTTGCTTAAAAATGTCAAGAACTTCAAACTTTTGTAGGAAACATAATTTTGTTACTGGCATCTACTTTGGGTAACATCTGATTAAATTTATTAAATTTCAATTTTTCATGGCTGACTTATTTTAAAGGATTGAGCCTCAGATGTCAGACCTCTCAGATGTATTCTAACCAGGGCTGTTGAGTCATTAAATAAAATATTTGACTCGAACTCCCTCTCCTCTACTCTTCGAAAATCCTACGCCAACTCTGACTCAAGTGAACATTTGAAAACTTTACTTAATAATGCCATTTTATGCAATACAAACAATACAATACTACATCTGCATAATTGTAATCTAATATTTTTTGGAAAAAAAATCGAAATTTTAGTTTTCTCTTATATGCTAGTTACAACATTTCCATTGTAACTCAAAACTAATTAGGTTCAAATTTTAGAAAGTAAACAAAATAGAGTCGGAGTTATAGGAAATTTCCAACACCACGGCTCTGATTCCCTCATCACAAATATACTTGAATTTCAACTCTGCAGCATTGACTCAACTCCAACTCCACAGCACTAGTTCAAACAGTTTTCCATTTACTTCTAAACACAGTTAAGATCTTTTGGTCTGACTACCAGTGGACCTAAGTATTTACTTTTAAAATAAGGTAGCCATGAGATATTGAAATTTGGTAATTTGAATCTAATATTACCTAAACATAAACATAAATATTTTTCCTATAAAAGTTGCTTATTTTTCAAAGACCTTTTCAATGATACCACTATTAACCTATTGTGCCATTTAAAAATCTGGAGCTCTTGACATTTATAAGCAAACTTACAGGGATGCCAACCTATTTGTAAAAAAAATATCACCATTCAATGTTTACTTTCCCCTGTATGTAATACAAAGGGAAAGTATTGTTTTCGTGAAAATTTTCGAATCAAAAATTTTAGCGGAAATATCCGTTTTGAGGTCCCCTGAGTCGAATAAGACCATTTTTGAAAAATGTCTGTCTGTCTGTCTGTGTGTGTCTGTGTGCTGCGTGCGCTGTACCGCAAAAACCGCTAAAGATATCGAGATGAAACTTGAAACTTAAGCTATTTGTTACAATCGGAAGAACTGAAAAGCTTTTGGTGAAAATCGAAAAACCGGAAGTGGTACTTTACTCTTAGCGTTTTTCAGTTTTTTCAGATTTTTTGAATAAATATTCATCAAACAAAAAATTCTTTCAAATAAAAGTTGTAGATAATAACAAAATGAAGATGTATTGTTCACTTACTTTTTGTCATAGCACTCTTAGTTTTTGAGATATTTCAAAAGTTGTGTGTTTTATCTAGTTATTGATGTGTGACAGTGTATGTGTCGATACAATTGAAAAATGTTTCAAATAAAAGTTGTAGGAAATAAAAAACTAAAGATTTTTTGTGGACTCACTTTTTGTCATAGCACTCTTAGTTTTTGAGATATTTAATAAATAGTGTTTTTTATCTAGTCATTGATTTGTGTCAGTGTGTGTGTTGATACAATTGGAAAATGTTTCAATTAAAAGTTGTAGGTAATAAAATATTAAAGATTTTTTGTATCTTCACTTTTTATCATAGCACTCTTAGTTTTTGAGATATTCAATAAATAGTGCTTTTTATCTAGTCATTGGTTTGTGTCAGTATGTGTTGATCCAATTGAAAAATGTTTCAAATAAAAGTTGTAGTTATCAAAAAGTTGAAGACATTTTGAAAATAATAATGCTACAAATATTTTAAAAGTGATTTAATACGCAATTTACGGGGGAAAGTACTATGATGGACACATCACCATTTTTAGTATGGTTTTTATAATACATGTTTTTGTCACAACTCTCTAGGACTAGCCGTTTTCTCAAAAAAAGCCTGATATGGGTGGTCTGTCTCTGTGTTTTGATATAAGTTGAAGGACACGTATATTATACTATAAATGTACAGTTTCACACTTCAAAAATAAATTATATTAATCGATTTTTCTTGCATTTTCTTCCCCCTCATGGTACAGAAATAGTAAGTATTATTGACTTTAATAAATTAAATAAAAACAGCAGTCCTATTTATGTCACTAATATTGAGCAAACCAAACCAGATATCTTGTGGTCACTAACTTGACCTAGGGTTATGACTTCCCCTATATTACTAAAATAATATAATGAAATAGCATACATTTTTGGCAATGAATCAAACCCCTAAGTCAAATGAAACAATTTCATAATTACTATGAATTTAATTAAATCATGAGATGGTCGTACTGTGACAATTTTTGAATATCATTATAAATGGATTCTAATGTATTGTAAAACAATGTTATTTTTTATAAGAATTAAAAAGATAATTAGAACATACAGAGAGTTTTATGTAACACCGAACATTTTCATCCAATATAATTAGAAACCTTTAATTGTGAAGTGATGTGTAAATTGGGTTGCCTATATGACAATTACAAATTGTAGCTAATCAATCGCAATTATTGCCTCAACTTGTACATACAGGGAGTTTTTCTTTCAAGTATACATGTCCCAATTACAGCATATATGCCGTAAATCTTTAGATAACCATTGTTTTTTTTTTAAATGAGCAATTTGAAATGACTGTGTTCCACTCCCAGACTAAGCATGAAGTAAAATTTCGAGTTTAGAGAAGCCTGAAAATTTGGTTTGGTCGCGTAGCGCGAAGCGCGGAGCGGCCAAACCAAATTTTCAGGCTTCTCTAAACTCGAAATTTTACTTCATGCGCCACCGGTACAAAACACTGACTTATTACGAAGTTTAAAACACACAGCTAAACTTTACGTTGCATCAGTGTACCGGTGGCGCATGAAGTAAAATTTCGAGTTTAGAAAAGCCTGAAAATTTGGTTTGGTCGCTCCGCGCTTCGCGCTACGCGCTACGCGACCAAACCAAATTTTCAGGCTTTTCTAAACTCGAAATTTTACTTCATGCTTAGCCTGGGAGTGGAAAACACTCGTTTAAAGCTTCAAATTAAATTCTTTTAATAAACCGAGCATCGAAAAATGTGCAACGTATGCATATGGATACTTCAAAGAAAAATTCTCGTTATGAAAATGTTCGGTGTTACATAAAACTCTCTGTAGAACAACTCACTTGAATTACTGGATTTGGTACAAATGGTCTAGATGCTGTTATTGTCACATCAGGGAATGAACGATCGATGCCAGTTATTAAATTTTCAATAACCCTGAAAATATATTTGTATCAATGTCACACAGAATAACTATTCCTAATTTTCAAAAATGGTAGAGGACACTGAAATAAACAGTTTTTATTAATAAACTAGCGTCCGGACATTTCTCGATGCAAGATAAACTAGACATCTTAAAAACAATTTCGAAATTACAACAGAAAAGAGTAGTTGCTGGAAGAGTAAAAGTTGAATCGTAGCAACCTTGGAAAAACAACAATAATTTTCATAAGTGTCATTTTACCTATCACAAATTAATCTTTATTATAAAAATTAGTGTTTGATTGAAAATGCATTAATTTACAAATATTCAATTTGCAGTCATGCATCGTAATGCTAACAAAGCTAGGCGAATTTATGTTGAGCAGCATCCTTAGCGTCACCTTCCTGTCATACATTATTTTTAAGATTGAATTAGCGTTTTAAGATGTCTGGTTTATCTTGACACCAAGAAATTTCCGGACACTAGTTTATTAAAAAAATGTTTATTTCACTGTTCTCTGGGATTTCTGAAAATTAGGAATAGTTATTCTGTGACACCCTGTATACTATTAATTAAAAAGAAAGTATAGTGATTGTATTTCAGATTGTTCAATTATACCAGGTGGTGTTTCATGACATTTTTAAGTATCCAGTATTTATTGTTATAATTTTTTTATTTAAATGTTTAACAGGAAAAAAAACTGTATGTATCTTATATTGTATGATCAATAAAAAAAAAAAAAACTTCAAGAGTGCAATGATTTAATTTTTTTTAAGTCCACGCTTTAGGAGTTGACATATATAACGTTATACATAATAATTATAATACACATAGATGTATATACAGAGGTCCCGATTAAGCAGTCCGTGCATGGGTATTTTCTAAACGGTAAGTGATAGAGAATCTGTTGAACGAGAGAAAATATACTACACAATGAGTACCCTCTATATCTGGTATAAAAGTACCTAATAATTTGAATTTGAACGGCAATTTTTTATTTTTATTTATAACTCGAGAATTAATAATACAGGTAGAACGGTGTTCATTATTGGTATTTTAAGATATTAGGGGAGCTTCATTTAGTTTTTACATATGCTCCATTCGGAATACGCCTTACTTCTCCTATTTTTCAAGACTTATGGGAGAACAATCCCCTAAATTCCCACCTATATATGCCACTAACCAGCTTAACAAATAACCGTGGTGTGACGTGGGCGCGATCCTGAGGCTTCACTTTTCAACGCCGAGTTGTTCATATAGTGATAATGTATAATTTTCGAGTTGCTAACCTACAATATTTTTCATGCCACTCTGAAAGTTTCTTTATTGAACATACGATATCTATTACATATTTCTTTAAAATTTACCATCCCAAAATTAGGATGTAATTAAGATGACAATATTCCATTTTTGTACGTTTAAAATGCTGGTGAAATCATCTTAATACCCAAACATACACAAACACTTTAAATAAATACTGATTTAATTGTTTGTTCTTAAATATGATTTTTTTTTCTAGCTTTATAGGGGTGTAGGTATATCATTACTTGTTGACAGTGTTGTATTGGATTTTATAAATTTGAATACAAAAAAGATAAAAGTGTTATTTAATTAAATAGTTAAAATGTTTTACAAAGTAACCGCCTTCACCACCAAATATTTATAAATTTGAATTTGGATGAGAGTTAAATTTTGAATTAAGAGAAAATGGTGTTGAAAAATTACTTGATATTTGCTAATTTTATTATATTCAAAAACGCTGGTTCAAAAACGTGCCATCAAAACACTTTTACATATTATTTTTCCAAATGTTAAGCATTAGTTAGTATAGAAAATTTAACAAAAGAAAAATAACAAATACTTACTCAGGTGACACGTTGTGGTTACTTGTCTGAGTCTTCCGCCTTTTTGATGTACTCAAAGTCTTGTAGGTTTTGCTTACAGAGTTTGTTGCTAAAATATTTCCAGCCAAAGCGCTGTAATCTCTTATCTGAAATGGAATATTTCCAAATATATGAATGTTACAATTGCATACAATAACAAATCTTCAGATAAAGACGTTAAAAATGTTGAAAGATTATTTAAATAGAGTACTTGTGTATACTTTTTGCATACACAAAGGTTTTCAATGTTTAAAAAAAAGTTCAGACCATGTGATATTGTTTTTAAGAGAGATACTCTAAAAATGTATTCATATGCAAAAATGTTGTTCTACTAAGCTGGGGCCAGGTCTGACTTGTGACCTCTCTTTAGGTGAGACTACAAGCATCTCCTTATTAAAAGGCCATATGGTATACTCATTAGACACCCCCTCGAATATGGTTAGGATCTTGACGTGGTGAGGGTGTGGAATCAACACACCACTTTGGCCTGAATTTCGTCTAGACGTGCGGTTGGAGCCATCCGACTAAAATCAATTGGCTGTGTCGTCCTATCAGAGGGCCGGTAGGGTAGACCCTGAGGAGTGGCAGGTGCACAGGAGGCCTGTGTCATGGGGCTTCGGTTGGTTGCCGGAGGTCTGTGGCGACTATATCGGACCAACAATCCTGGGTGTCATGTTGACACTCCTCTTTGTGGACTCCGGAAAGATGAAGTTTAGTAATCACCTGATATCAATAACAAAAAAAAAACCATTACAGGAGTGGTCGAGCCACTTGGTTCGCCACTTAAATTAATGCCATTGGCAAAAAGTACTCCTACCAGAGCTGTAGCTGGGCCACCGGGCATGCTGTTCTCTCGAGTAGGCAGATCTTCAGGTATACCAGCAAGTGGCCAACCTGCAGCTGGTCCCTCAGGATCACCACAGGATGACCTGCCTGACTTCACCCCTGCTTTCCCCAAGAGAAAAAGGAGCCACATCTGCGGAGCAGAGGCCAAGCGAAGAAGGAATAGGAAGATAGCTGAGACGTGCAGACTCAGTCAAAATGACTGAGGCTGCTGACTCCGCTAAGCCTCTGAAACCCAGGGTAAATCGGTCCCCGCCAAACAAAGTGAAGAATCCAAAGACCAGCAGGGCACCAAGAGGTTGAATTCCACCACCTCCTCTGAGCCAACCCCGAAACGCCACCAAAGCCAACCAGTGGGGGCTACAGCGGCAGGAGGAAAGTCACCTCAGGCTGGTGATTACAGATGGATCCCACCCCTTTGGTAAGCTCTTCCAGGAAAGGGACACCTTATCTAGACAGGCAGTCCTAGGGTGCTTGAGTCGGTCATGTTGGGCTCACTAACCGCTACACCTAGTTCTTCTACGCATGTGAATTTGTAAAAGTTCACTGCGAGGATCAACGTACTACTGATTAGCTTATGAGGACGGTGGCGGTGATCAAGCCATGGCCTAAGGCTAGACTACTAGCCATAGCTAAGGACCGCCTTCCCAAAATCACGAGGTCGACCCTTTGGGTTTCAAGGAAAGGTTTTGAGACTCCGCAAGGCGAAGAAATGGTACTTAAGATATTGGCGAGGCAAAATCCTGAGCTCAAGATATAAGATTGGCCGACCTTCCACCGGTCTGTGACAGACAACCCACCTGGGCAGTTGATCATATTGGGGGTGGGGGAGGAGGATCCTAAAATCCTAAGCGGAAGAGGTAACCGTAATAGCTACAGATTTACCTCTTTAATCTTGAGGGTCAAGCTCCCAAAGAAAGAAGAAGAGAAGGTGGTGTGAATCAGGCGGTGGCTGAGAGCCAGCCTAAGACATCCAACTCACCACTTCTCAGAGTGGCAGCTCCCAAATAGGCTGAGCAGATGGCTGCGACATCCGTGTCGGTGCAACCAAAAACCCTACCGGTCAATAAGGAGCGTCCGGATGATGTGCCAGAAGTGTCCGACGCTATTCCCCATTATTCTGACAAGTCCACCCTCGTGGAATCATTTTAGGACTGTCGGAGCAGGACCGACCACACACCACTGGAATAATGGCCAATAAGGTAACGTATATCATTCAGTGCAATTTCAGCCTTTCGAGAGCGGCTACGGCAACTTTGTGCCGCCGACTCGACATGGCAATGGGCACCATTGCCCTGATTCAGGAACCCTGGATTGTTAAATCCAGGATTTGTTGGATGGGCAAATTTACAGGTAATTTATTTTACAGGCCAAGCACGGAAAATTATGCACTTAGGCAAATACGAGCCCATATGTTGCCACACCTATCAGACGGTGACACCCCTACAGTAAGTATTTGTGGAACTATGGGCAAAGGAAAGGACGCAGTTTTGGCGACAGTCTACCTACCTGGCGATTCAGCCTGGTCGATTACTGCAGGAAGGAGGGTCAACTGGTAATGGGTTGTGATTCTAACTCGCACCATATCGCAAGAGGAAGCAGGACTACGGACAGAAGAGGTAAGTTTTTGCACGAATTTTTAGTAGCCAGATGGTGATTGATATTACAATGGCTAGCTTGGTTATTTGTTATTATATTATATAGATAAATGGGAAGTCGGTCGGGAAGCATCTATGTCCGATTATAGATGGGTAACTTTCAGATGGGACTGAAAAAAAGTCCTGGCAAACCTTACCGAGATTCGAGATAAACGGTTAAGGAGGCATATATCGTGCACCTCAGTAATGGCCTGCAGGACATCAGAACACACTGCCCGAAGGACTATGCCAGCCTACACCTCCTCGTGTGGGAAGTGCAGACAAAGATCTTGAAGGCATATTAATTGACCTGCCCACTTAAAAGGAGAACAGCGACAGGGAGAACCTACCCATGGTGGTGCCCAGGTCTCGACTAGCTAAAAGATGAGGCTAGGAAAACATTTAAAAGAGCTCAACGCTCTAGACTGAACTCTGACTGGGCCATTTATAAGGCCCGACTTAGAGAGTACAAAAAACTCATAAGGCAATGTCAACGAGCATCATGGCGTGCTTTCTGTCAAGGTATAGAAAGCAGGCAAGAAGTTAGCAGACTCAAGAAGGCTCTCTTACAGAACCATAAACAATCTGTGGGAATCCTGAAAAAAGAGGATCTTAATTTTATGTCATACATTTTAAATAAAGAAAACTGCAAAATAAATTTCTTATCAAGGGTTTCCACTTCCAGATTAAGCATGAAGTAAAATTTCGAGTATAGAAAAGCCTGAAAGATGGATTTGCCGGGGCACGTGAGCGAAGCAAGTCGTGCCCTGGCAAATCCAAATTTAGAGAAGCCTGAAAAGGCTTCACTAAACTCGAAATTTTAAATGAAATCTTCAAGCAGTTGGTTATAGTGACAAAAGTTAAGTATGTCAATTATCAATTGTCCCACCTCAGTAATACTGAACTACCTAGACAAGGTGGAATAGTTGAGCTGAGGATGGGTGACCAGTAGTGGAAGGCGGCACAATGGTCCTGCCTAAGTGCAGTGCAGCAATGCACACTCCCCTTATACTAGAGACCAGGTGGAGCTGGGTACACCTTATCCAATGGAGTCCAATAGACCCGGCTCTGTATCGAAGTAGTAAATACATTTTGTTATGTAACTTACATTTATGATTTTTTATAACTTTATTCAACTTTAAATAAACCATCTGCTTGTGAGAAGGATATTTTACTATTACTAATAGTATACTGACTAACGACGAAGGTAGTGAACCCGAAATACGGCAGAAAATAGCCATAGCGATAGGCCACCCTCACACTGGTTATTATATGGAAGGATTCTAATGTCACGAGAAACACCAAACTAAGACTTGTTCATGCACTAATCTTTCCTATTGCAACATACGCCACTTAAACATGGACTATAAAAAAAGCAGACGGGAACAGCATCGAAGCCTTCGAGATGTGGGTTTACCGAAGAGTTTTAAGAATTTCTTGAACGGAACACCGCACAAACACGGATGTACTAGAGGAACTACGTGTCAAAGTCCATCTGCTACGCATGATAAATCGAGCATACCTTCAGTATCTAGGCCATATTTTCTAAAGAACAGGAAAACTTGAAAATATTATAGTTTAAGGCAAGGTGGAAGGAACCCTGCTTCTCGTAGACCGATTGTTCTACTCCAGTAAAAGTTAGTCATTGAGCTAAAATTTGTGCATCTTCGAATAAATGACTTTCTTTTACAATTTCTGATACTAATATTTTATTAACCAGGCAAATCACCGACTCGATGGATGGACCGAGCAAGGTTAGTGGGAAAAAACCTACACAAAACCGTCCAGCTTGCTCAGGATAGAACAGCATGTAAGGAAACTGTGGACTCCATATAGTACTAATAGCGATGTCATCAATTCTGTTAGATTTGGGTAACTATTAAGGGCTGTTGCTACGATTGATAGTTGCAGCACTGACAAAATAGTCCTTTGGTACTGTGCTTTCTAGTTTAAACCATTGGCAAACGATCTTCTACAATCAAATTCCGTGAAGCGTCACAACAAATCTAAACATAAATCTCATAATTTACGAGCAGAGAAGGTGCGCGCGTGCTTGTTTGGTCTTACACAGATTTACCTCATGCTCTGAGCATGGGCTAGACTGACAGTGAGGTAGCTCAGCTTTACTCCCAACAATGCTTTACCTCGCAACTGTAGAATCACCACCTATGGTTTGATCCATGGGTTGAGTTGCCCTAAATTACCTTTTTTTCTATCTAAATATTTTGACCCGAATTGTTACATTTTACTGGTTTTGGTGTTACATACAGTCAAGGCCATAGCCGGAGGAGGATATAGGGGTTCAAACCCCCCCGAAATGTTCAAAATATAAAGTTTTCGTATGTAAAAGTGGCCCTGAAAGAGCAAAAACAACATTTTTACTAGTAAATTTCATTATGATTAGACCATAGACACTGAAACAAAAATTGTTTGGTTTTTAAGTTTGACTCTATTTATTTATTCGGCACGATAATACAAACTTTTAAGCTTAATTAGTCTCAGGCAATTGTAAAAGAAAGTCATTTATTTGATGATGCGCAAATTTTAGCTCAATGAGTAACTTTTAATGCAGTAGAACAATCAGTTTACAAGAAGCAGGGTTATGCATTTGTAAATGTTGGTAGTTGTGTGGAACGCAGCGCCGCTAGAATTTCTCTATGTTGGGAAAGATGGTCAGAAACACATGAGGAACAATGACGATTACGATCAGGATGTCCTAAAAGCACAAATGATAATGAAGATTGTGTTTATCGGCTGGCGGCTCTTCGAATCTCGATACAATCTGTCTAAAGAAGAATTCGAAGTTTTGGCATCAAACCGTAGCTACCATTTCTTTGTTTACCACAAACTCCCCAACAACAATTTTTATTAATGTTAGTTGTTAACATTTTCATCAATTATTAGTAAGAATAATTAGGGAACATACATTTTAATGTTAATAATTGTTAAAAATTTCAAAATTGTAATAAATAAAGCTAACAAATTTAATTTTCGGGAGTTACTGGTAAATAAAGAAATGGTTATTACGATTTAAGGCCAATACTTCGAATTCTTCTATAGAAAGATTATATTGAGTCTATTTCTGGATATTTAATATTTGGAGATTTGATGATTGAACAAACCTCTCCACCATCAAAAATGTTCCTTGTTGACGACGAACAGCCCCGAAGAGCTGCCAGTCGAAGAACACAATCATTTGTGCTTTTAGGACATCCAGGTCGTAATCGACGTTGTTCTTTATGTGATTCTGTCTATCAACATAGAGACATTCTACTGACACTGCGTTCCACATGATTACCAACATTATAAATGGATAATCTTGCTATCCCATCCAAAGTCTCTCATTGAGTGAAAATATGCGCATCTTTGAATAGGTAGTGTTCGCGCCTAACGCTGCGCGAATATGTATATATATTTTATGTAAGATGTTTTTATTCAATTTGTAATTTTTTCTATTTTTCAATTTTTTTGTGAACCCTTTTTATTGCTTATTTTCGACCGGGCGCACTTTATGACTGTCCGGTACGTGCCGATCCCGAGCAAACAGACCATAAAACTCATTGTCACAAATTTTTGGCCAGACAATGGCATTTCTCTAGTACGTGTCCGATCACGGGCCATCGAAGATAATCCGGAGTTAGAGTTTTATGGATTTGGGTCATAAAGTGCAGCCCTGGGAATCCAAAATTTTATTCTAGAAACTTTCACGCGGCTTTTTCTATCACTTTCTTTCGTATGTTGTTTTTTTCTATCTGTGTTATTTTCATCCCTACTTTCGCCCCCACTTTCTTCTTTCATCCCTACTTTCGCCCCCACTTTCTTCTTTCAACCCAACTTTCATCCCTCTAACAAAAAATGTATCATTCTCTCGAAAGAGTCTGATTGAGTAAGTTGTCCTTTCTTGCATACGTGAATTTGTATTTTCTGTCTTGTGTTTTAACTTGCATTTTTAACTTGTATTTTTTGCCTTTAATTCTCGTGTTTCAATTTATATTTACTATCAATTTTCATGAATTCATTATTAATCTGTCTTGTTGTCATTTGTCTTTTAATCCATTTTATTCATTATTTCATATTAATTTAAATTGTATATATTTGTTATTATTATATTTATTATTTTATTGTTTATTCCCGATGCACATTTTTATGTGAATAAAGAAATTTGTTTCTAAATATTGTGTTAAAGTAATTTTGAAATCAAATCGTGCAAACCGCGTAAACAGGTAGCATTCTTTTACAACCGACCAAGAGTAATTAATCTTAAAGGTTCGGTTTAATGTGTCGAACAGAGCTGGGAGAAATCCTAGTAGAAATGATTCGAATCACGAATCCGAATCACCTAATATGATTCGAATCACGAGTACTCAAATGAAGGATTCGTAAGAAATAAATATGATTCGAATACTGTCTTTTCGAATCACGAATACAAATCCTTTAAGAATAAATTTGATTTTATGATATTTTTGCAACCATTAATATATAAATATCGTTACCAGTTGTAACAAAAATATTCAAAACCTAATTATTTATTATTAACACTAAACATCGTTGATAACAGACTAAATATCTGATTTCCTTTTACTCCGATTAAAGATGTATTTGTGTGATTTTAAACTTCACTTCAAATCAGTGTTTTGTACGCGTGGCGCATGAAGTAAAATTTCAAATTTAGAAAAGCCCAAAAATCTGTTATACAAAATTTTGAAAAGTAGATTATTATCTTTAAAAACATTTTCAGTCATTTAATGTTCTTATCAAAGCATTTAGTTTGAAGTTTCGAACGAGCGTTTCCACTCCCAGACTTAGCATGAAGTAAAATTTCGAGTTTAGAAAAGCCCCGTGAAAATTTGTAGAGGGTCGCGCAACGACCCGAGACAAATTTTCTGGGCTTTTCAAAACTCGAAATTTTACTTCATGCGCCCCGCGTAAAAAACAGTGATTTAACGAGAAATTTAAAAACACACAAAAGACATTTTTCAAGTTTATCCTTACAATTAATTCGAATTATTTTTGACGATTCAAAACCTTTTGTAAGTATTCGAATCCTTTTATAAATATTCGAATACTTTTATGATTCAAATCACCCACATTTGGATTCGAATACAAATCCTCTTAAAAAAATGTAACGAATCCAGTTGAACTAAAGTATTCGAATGCCTCTTTTGAATCCTCTAAAAGGATTTGAATCCAGGATTCGAATCCTGCCCAGTTCTGGTGCCGAATAATTAAATAATGTCAAAATAAAAAATCAAGGAATTTGTGTTTCATTGTCAATGGCATCTCGATTTATTAATCTTGTTGAAATTTTCATCGTTCCTCAGCACAGATTAAATACATCTTTCCTGAAAATTTAATCAAAATTCACCCACATTCAGTAGGTGTTCATTTATTTTCCTACAATCTCTTTAGAAAGTAGGCTTCTACGCTCGCAAAACTCAGAGGAAAGTGGGCGATTCCCGAGGAGACGTCACTTGTTGTCACTTTGTCGCTTTAAAGTGATAAAATTAAAAAAACGCTTGCTGAATCAAATCGAATAATCATGGAAATGAGTGACAATGAAGATTATTCAACATGTACACCACCAGACATTAAGCCTACTGCCGGATAAGTCACGCCTAAAATACGAACGGGAATATGAAATTTTTGTAGAATGGTGCCGCTCAAAAAAAATTGCAACACCCAGCGAAAGTGTACTTCTTGTGTATTTCTCGGAACAGAGTAAGAAGTTTAAAGCCTCTATTCTATGGTCAAAATTCTCGATGTTAAAAGCTATCTTATCAGTTAATCGCGACATAGATATCGGTCAGTATAAAAAATTAATAGTTTTCTTGAAAAAACAAAGTGTTGGATACAAACCAAAAAAATCAAAAATATTAACTAGGAAAGAAATTGAATCATTTCTGCGTACTGCTCCTGATCAGATGTATTTGTTGAAAAAGGCTATATTAATTTTGGGTATTGCCGGCAGATGCCGACGGGATGAACTGGTGAAAATGATGTTAGATGATGTTGAAGATAAGGATTCAATACTAATTGTGAAAATCCCCGTCTGCAAAACCAACAGAAGCCGCACTTTTACTGTTACTAATGATAAAAATAATGCAATTGATTTCTTATCACTAATCAGACGATATATTGCTTTAAGACCACAAGATAATGATACACCACGTTGTCTTTTCCTGAGATATTCGAAAGGTAAATGTTCGAAACAGGTAGTAGGAATCAATATGATAGGTAAAACGCCTTATGTAATAGCTGAATTCCTAAAACTGCCAGAATCAAATTTATATACTGGCCATTGTTTTCGCCGCACATCAGCAACATTATTGGTTAATGGTGGAGGTGACTTAATACAACTAAAACGTCACGGAGGATGGAAACATTCATCTGTAGCAGAGGGATATATTGACGAGAGCATTGCTAATAAAATAGAAACTGCACATAAAATATTAGCGACACCAACGTAAATTTTTGATTCTATATCAACGGAAGAACATATTGTTTCAACGGTAGATGTACCTTCAACTTCGAAAATAACAATTAAAAATTGTAAAAATTGTAATTTTACCTTTTATGGAAAATTTTTTATCAATGTTATATAATGTTATAATTGAGTCCATTAAATCTTTTGAAGTTTATTCTTTGAACATTATTGTGGCGATTGAAGGAAAAATCTTATGTGTAATTTGAGCGCAAAGTGTGATTGGCGATTTTAAGAGATTGGCGCTCTCCGCTGCGCGTCTAGCGCTAACTTTCTCTTGCAATCGCCAATCGACCACTTTGCGCTCACAATACACAAATAATTATTATGGCGCACAGTATGTGTATTAGTTTGTTGAATTACCTTATCAGTCCATTTATAACTATTTACTAACTGGCCATAAAGTGCTTGTCTTTCCTGCGTGGTCTCTTGACTTAAATAAGTCGTATTGCCTAAATTAAATGGGCCTGGAGGAGGAGTTAGATTAGAAATGGCAGTTTCTACATCGCTGAAAAAAATAAACAACAATTTAAACTCTAAATACACTACATAATATGACATGTGTAAACCCTCATTAGTGTAAAATGTGTTAAAATTATTAAGTATCAAACAAAACACACCCTGGTGGTATACCAAACAAGAGACCGAAATTAACCAAGCAACATTATATTTAATTTCATAAAATGTAAATTTCGCAAGCCTTAACAACAAGGGCCCACTATTTGACTTTCATACTGATGCATGCAATTATATGTGTGTGATGTAAATATCTCCTACTAACCCGAGTCTGTTTTTTAATCACATTTATTATACGATAAAATCAACTTAATGGACACACTCACCGTAAATTATTGTTCACTGTAGATAGAAGCTCTTGTAACTCGCTGATGTACTTATTTTCCTTGCCCTCTTCACCGTGATCGGCCCTTAATCCATTACTTACTGATTCAAATACTATTCCTACATTAGATCTTAGTACTTTAATCGAACTTAGAGCGACATTTAACTGCTCAACATCAGCCATTTCACATAAAAATATGGTTTATTATGATGTGTGACAACAAATTAACCACAAACAAAATCAGCGACAAACAACAATCAAAATCAATGTCAAAAACATTCAAAGATCATACTAAATAGATGGCTAATCTTACACTTCACGGTCCCGACTATTCCGCCACCTAGCGTCAACAGTACACAACTGAATTCTTAACGTTGCCAAGAACGGTTGAGTGTACGGCACATGGATGTTATCCTAGATGTTATATCCATAGATTAAATCCTGCACCTTAACCTCAAAATTCACACAACAAATACACGTTAGTATAGTATATCTTTTCTTCTAAATAATCGCATCAAGATATTCAAAAAAAATGTCTAATTCAGACAATGAAATGGATGTGGACTCTACGAAACCAATAGAAAACGCTTGGGAGTTGAAGATTCCGGAATTCAAACAACAACATAACCCCCATGGTTTACTCGAAGAGAGCTCATTCGCTACTCTTTTTCCCCAATATAGGGAGCAATATCTGAGGCAAATATGGCCCCTTGTGCAAAAGACACTTAGTGAACATCATGTTAAAGCAGAGTTGGATGTTGTTGAAGGAAGCATGACAGTACGCACAACAAGAAAAACGTGGGATCCATATATAATCGTGAAAGCACGTGATATGATAAAATTATTATCACGTAGTGTACCTTTTGAGCAAGCGAAACGTGTCCTCGAAGATGATATAGGTTGTGACATCATAAAGATTTCAAACATAACACGCAACAAGGAGAAATTCGTCAAACGTAGGCAGCGTTTAATCGGCCCGAACGGATGCACATTAAAATCTATCGAACTTTTGACGAATTGCTACGTTTTAGTACAGGGACAAACAGTGTCCTCTTTGGGGCCTTATCGTGGATTACAACAGGTTCGGAAAATCGTTGAGGACACAATGAAGAACGTTCACCCAATTTATAATATTAAAGCGCTGATGATTAAACGAGAGCTGTCAAAGGATCCGAAGTTGAGGAACGAAAATTGGGAGAGGTTCTTACCGAAGTTTGTTAATAAGAATGTTAGTAAGCGGAAGCAGCCCAAAAATAAGAAAGAGAAGAAGGAATACACGCCATTCCCTCCACAACAAACTGAAAGCAAAGTAAGTATTAATTTTTGTTTTATTGAATAATCAAAACTTAAAACTGAATACAAAGAAGTAATCAGTGTTAATTATTTTAAATGTATCACAAAGTAATCGCAACAAGCTGAAAATAACTACAGAGGATCTCGTATGTCAGAGATTTTATTAAGTGAGCAATTCTATGTAATTTTTGTAACTACTAAGATTCTATTTTATAGATTAGTAGAAAGATTTGTTATATAATAAATTGTAATTATTAATATATAACGTGCCCATATAAGTATGTCATATATGGGAAACGTTTTTATTAATGATTTTTCTGAAAATGTTATTCTTTATCTATGCTTGATCTAAAACAGATAAAAAAAAACTACGTACGGTTTAATTAACAAAAAATATTATTTTCGAAATTAAGGAACCTAAACAGTTTCATATACAGAGAGTTTTATGTAACACCGAACATGTTTTTAACGAGAATTTTTCTTTTAAGTATACATAAACATACGTTGTACATTTGCCGACGCTCGGTTTGGTAAAAGAATTGAATTTAAAGTTTTAAACAAGTGTTTTCCACTCCCAGGCTAAGCATGAAGTAAAATTTCGAGTTTAGACAAGCCTGAAAATTTGGTTTGGTCGCGTAGCGCGAAGCGCGGAGCGGCCAAACCAAATTCTCAGGCTTTTCTATACTCGAAATTTTACTTCATGCGCCACCGGTACACAACACTGATGCAATGTAAAGCTGTGTTTTGAATTTAGTAATGTCAGTGTTTTGTACCGGTGGCGCATGAAGTAAAATTTCGAGTTTAGAAAAGCCTGAAAATTTGGTTTGGCCGCTCCGCGCTTCGCGCTATGCGACCAAACCAAATTTTCAGGCTTTTCTAAACTCGAAATTTTACTTCATGCTTAGCCTTGGAGTGGAAAACACTCTTTAAAGCTTCAAATTAAATTCTTTTAATAAACCGAGCGTCAGCAAATGTACAACGTATGTTTATGTTTACTTAAAGGAAAAATTAAACTCATTTAAAAAAACAGCGGTTATCTAAAGATTTACGGCATATAATCTGTAATTGGGACATGTATACTTGAAAGAAAAACTCTCTGTTAAGGCATTAATTGCAATTGATTGTCTACAATTTGTAATAGTCATATAGGCAATCCAATTTACACATAACTTGAAAATTAAAGGTGTCTAATTGTATTGGATGAAAATGTTCGGTGTTACATAAAACTCTCTGTATGTATTTCACTCGATGTGATATTATTCCCTCTCAATCCATAAATTTATTCTTTTATCAGTAAAATAACATTTTCTGATTATTAAAAGTTTCCCATAAGTTGCATAATTACATGGACACGTTGTACATACCGGGTGCTGATCCGACCGCTCGGTAATAGCAATTTACATGTAAAATCATACTTTTGCAGTTTCCTGCTCCTCTAATGATTATAGAGCAAAAGCATAAGAGATCAGAGTTGTTCAGATTTTAAAATGCTATATGATAGGTTCGTATTTATTTTCAAAATAGTACTAATAGTAAAAGAAAACGAAGATATAAATTAGTAATAATTTAAAAAAAAAATAACAATAGCCATGGTTTTAAAACAAAATTTGTCAGTTTTGACTTTTCGTAAAATCGCACTCAGTTTTGATATTTAAGTGTGCTTTTCAATTAAATAATTCATAATAATGTTTTATTCCGGTAATAGTGTAAATAAAGTTCGAAACTTGTTTTCTGGTTTATATCCAGATTGGCCAATACCACCCGCTATTTCCATTATTCAGAACGTGATTTCAAACCAAGCAAAATATGGATCCGTTTTTAAACCCTGTCAGCCCTGTTTAAAGCATACTTCAAATGTAGCCGAGGAAGAAGAAATTATGCGAGATAATGTAAGCAAAATAAACATTATTGCTTCGGCCGTTACAAATCCCCGCATTAGTATTCAGCAAATTGGTGACGATTTAAATTTGCACAATACAACCGCTCTTAAAATTTTAAAGACGAACAAGTTTAAACCGTACAAGTTTTCGAACCACCAGGAGATTTTTGAGCCAGATAGGTATTCTAGAATGGTTTTCTGTGAAACACTAATTGAAATGGCCAATGTGGATAGATATTTCATTAACAACATTTGTTTTTCTGACGAATCGACCTTCATCATAAATGGAGAGCCAAATGTGCAAAATTATCGCTATTGGGATACGGATATCATGGGGGGATATTATGGACTTTGACTTTTCGAGTCAAAGGCTCCCGATCAAAACAAGTTAATATAAATAAACTGGCCTGATGTCTGATTCAGTACCCCCCTGATTACCCGATTAACTCTTAATCTAACACAATCACTTAATAATTAAAATACTGTACTTACCCTAACCGGTTAGGAGACACTCACGAGATTTATTTTATTTCACTTATAAATTCGTTAGTCAGGAAATAATTTCGTAATTGTTATTCAAAATGAAAAAAGATTTTTGTTTGTTTCAAAATAATAAAAAAATATATACAAAGGTTTATTATTAAAAATAAACAAAATAAGGAATAACAAATAATAAAAAAATGAATGTACGATAATAGAGAAATGAACGAAAAAGAAATAAATAAGTGAAATAAAAAAAAAAAAAATTACAAAATAACGGCTCATAAAACACAACTTAGAATGTTTACGCTATAACTTTTTAGGCGACGGACTGATAACTCGATTATACTTGTTTAAACACTGTTTTTCAACTGACTTGAGTTATCAGCCCTTGGCCTTATATATGGTAGCCCGAAAATCGCAACCCCCACTACAAATTTTGGGACACGCTAACCATTTTTCGCCCGTCCGCCCTTGGGGACACTTCGAGGAACCCGAATTATTAGTTATGAATTAACTAGTTGTGAATAATGTTCTTCCATGATAAATACATTAGCATGCGAAGAAAATTATTTTCTGCACAAATGAGTTTAACTTGGGTTCAGGCGAAAAGTGGTTAACTAAAAAAAGAAAGCTGAATAAAATGAACAATGAAAAGTAGTATGTGTTCTACATGCCCTAATAAAAATATAAATGATATAAAGTATTTACAAATCGAAAATATGGTTATGTTGATTTTTCCCAGGGAAAAATCATATCACGAAAACCTACTTTTCTATCAAGCAGCTAGAAGTGTTAGATTAAATAAGAAATGAAAACAACAAAAAAAAAGTGTTAGCCAGTAAGTAACATCTTTGTTCGTGATGTATATCACATTGAAGGTCTTTCTCTCAGCTATTTAATTGTGCACTTGCAGAATCGATGTAATTCGCGATTATCTTAGAAACCGTAAAAAGTGAAAAATGCTGGGGATTTTCCAATCTATTGTTGGTTGAATATTCCGTACATGTCTTTGTCTAATTATTCTGACGTCACAAGCGTTTTTGGAATTTTTGGAATGTTGGCTCGGCCTTTTGGGCCAGGTAATCGGCTGCGTGTTTGCACGTGAAACAACGGTCGTAAACCGTTTAGCCTATTGTCTCTTGCACTTAGCTGAGAGAAAGGACCAGTTGAGGATTACTGAAATCTCGGAAAACTCTTTTAGCTGGCATGATGGGCGTTTCAGTATTCATGACATTCATAAACACAAATTCTAAGAGACGCGGATTTTACCAGTTTGCAAATAATAAAATAGGATTAGGTTAAGCCCACAAATGAATTTGGGGTGTAACCTAATTCTTGTTATCCTCGCTTGGAAAAAGCGACGATAACACGGATAACCCGCATTTCGTGATCGATAACCATTTCCAATATCCGCAGTCAGTCAACGTATGGTTAGGAATATACAGATCTAATATTATAGGCCTCTTCTTCATTGATGGGCACTTAAATGGGGGGAAAATACCTTGAGCTGCTTCAATCGTAGATTGGCCCCGCCATAGATGCTGTCGCGGGAGAAAATGTGGTATGGTTTCAACAGGATGGATGTCCTGCTCATTTTACAAGAGACGTCACTGAGTATTTAAATATTTGCTATCCAAATACCTGGATTGGATGAGGTGGACCGGTGAATTGGCCAGCTCGTTCATCAGACTTATTACCAAACGACTTCTTTATATGGGGCCACTTAAAATCAATAATATACGGTGCTAGACATGCTAACATCGAGGTTTTGAAAAACAAAATTACGGAAGAATGCAACAAAATAACGAACGAATAACAGTCTCTTTGAGCATTTAATTTGATTTCATTAAAAACAACTGATAGTTGTATGACGCAAAATTTTGTTATAAAATCATGGCTATTGTTATTTTTTTCAAATTATTACTAATTTATATCTTCGTTTTCTTGTACTAAAAAAAAAAAAAAAAAAAAAAGACCTTTATTGGCATATCTCAACATCTTACAGACTATTTACAATTCATTCGTTATTTCTCCATTTCCGTATCCCTCTTACCCTCCCTTCTCTTTTCCCTCTCCCTCCCCAGCTTTTCCAACGTCCTTACCCCGATCCCATCCTCTCTCATCCACTCCACTACCCTTCTATTCCCTTTCGCTCCCAGCCACTCCTCTTTCACCCCCTCACATTCCTCCGCCAAGTGTCCCCACGTATCCCTCCCCTGTCCACACAACACACACCTTCCATATTCTTCCCCCATCCATACTTTCCTTCCTCTCTCCTCCGATCCACACCTCGCCCTTGCCACAATCACCCTATCCTCTCTACCCCATCCCTTCTCTATCAAATACTTCGGCACTCTTCCATACACCTGCCACCTCCCATACATATCATTATACTCACTTCTCTCAATACGCCCTTGCCTTTCTTGCCCTTCCACCTCCTTCCCTTTCCCCCTCACCCACTCATCCACCTTCACCCCATTTCCTAGCCATTCCATTACCTTCGCCTCCGACAGCCCTACCCTCTCATACATTTTCCTCCTCTCCCCCCTCCATCTACCCTCACCCCCACACACACTCGTCACCCATACATCCTTCACCAATCTCTCTTCCTCCATTTCCCACAATCTCATCTCGTACCTCACCACCCTCACCATTGCCTCCCACTCTAGCCTCTCTCTGTTCGTCTCCTGAAGCACTATGTAGCTGGGCGTGGACCTCTCCACCCCCAACATGCGCTTCAGGAACCACATCTGCTCCCTCTCTATCAGCTCGTACCCTTTCGTCCCCCACACTTCCACTCCATACATTAGCACCGATCTTACACACGCATCCCATATTTTACACGCAACCTTCATATTGTTCCCCATCCACTTCCCCCACTTGCCCCACGCCATTCCCCACGCCTTCCTCGCCTTACTCTGCACCCACCTCACATGCTCCTCATACCCTCCCGTTCCTTTGAACCAAAACCCTAAATACTTGAAAGTTTTCACCCTCTCAATAACTACCCCCTTCCACTCCAATTCTTTCACCTTCCCCTCTCTCCCTTTATTTCTAAACTTCACCCACTTCGTTTTCACTACATTCACATTCATTCCTCTTCTATCCATAAACCTCTCCACTCTCTTCAACATCTCTTTCATCCCTTCATATTCTCTTGCCACTAACACAACGTCATCCGCATATGCCAACATCCATACTTTACTTTTACCCATCACCACTCCCCCTGCCTGCCCTTTCCTCATCACCTCTTCCAATTCACTCATGTATACATTAAAGAGCATCGGGCTCAGCGGGCACCCCTGCCTCAAACCCTCCCACGTTCTGAAACACCCCGACACCTCCTTCCCCACTTTCGCCACCACCCATGTCTCCTCATACACTCTCCTCACCCACTCCACCATCCCCTCACTCACTCCTCTCCTTCTCAAGCACTCTATCAAACTCTCCCTTGGCACCGAGTCATACGCTGCCTTCAGATCCATAAATACCGCATACACACATCCTTTCTCTTCCATCACTCTCTCTACCATTCGCGCCAGGGTAAAAACCTGCTCTCTCGTCCCCCTCTCCCTTCTAAACCCCCCCTGCGTCTCCGGTATTATCCCCTTTTCCTCCACCTCCACCTCCATGCGATTCCTCACAATCATCATCGCCAGCTTGTATCCAATGCTTGTTATTGTTATCCCCCTATAGCTACTGGCCTCCTTCTCATCCCCTCCTTTATATACCGGACACATCATCCCAACCCTCCACTCTTCCGGAAAGCTCACCTCCCCCCTCCACATCTGATTCAACAGCTCCTTGAATTTTTTCTTCCCTTTTTCCCCAATCTCCTTCCACATCTCTGCCTTGAGACCATCCCTCCCTGCCGCCTTTCCACTCTTCACTTCCTTAAACGCCCTCTCCACCTCCTCCTCCGTGAACTCTTCCCCTCTGTCTCCACATCTGCTTTCTCCAATCTCCCCCGGTACTCCGCTCCCTTCTCTGCATTTCCTTGTCCATTCCCTCAGCGATACCCCTACCTGCCTCCTTCCCTCCCCTCTCCTCAATATTCTCCACATTTCCGCCTCGTTTTTACATTCCCTCAAATCCTCGCTCGCTTTTTCCACCGCCTTTAGCTTCTTCTTCTCACATACATCCTCATACCTCCTCCTTACCTCCGCCACTCTCCTTTCTCCCCCTACGCCTCCTACACACTCTTTCACCGCCCTCCTCAGCTCCTTTTTTCTCTGCCTGCATTCCTCATCAAACCACGCATCCGCCCGTCTTCTCTCCCCCTTTCTCTTTCTTGCACACCCCACTATTATCCGCTCCATCTCCTCTATCGTGCTGACCTCCTCCCATTTAACCCTCCCCAACTTACTCCTCATATCCTCCATCGCTTTTATCCCGCACTCCAGCACCTCGCTTTCCTGCTCTCTTTCACTCCCGTGTCCCTCCTTTATCCACATCTTCACCTTTAACGGTAGGTGATCCGATCCCAACACCTCCTCTACCTCCATACTTCTTATCTCCCCTCTTGCTATTCCCTTCACCACTACATAGTCAATCACTGATGCCCCTCTTGCCCCTATGTACGTTTTCTTCCCCTCCCAGTCCCCCTCCGTGCACCCGTTTAACAGTTCCCACCCTTCCTCCATCACCCACTCCTTCATTCTCCTTCCCTCCCCGTTTATACATTTATCCTGCGAGCTCCTTTTCCTCATTGAACCGTCCTCCTTAAGTCCTCCCCCCGCTTCTCCTATTCTCGCGTTGAAATCCCCCCCCACCATCCACCTTCCTCCTTCTCCTGCTCTTTCATCTATCTCCCTCCTTACGTCTCCCCAGTTTTTACTCACATATAACACCCCCACGTTCATCTTGTATCCCCCTCGCTGGTACTTGACCCACACCAGTCCTTCACATCCCTCCATCATCTCCCCCTTGCTTCCTTTCCTGTCTTCTTTCCATCCAACAATCATTCCCCCCTTCGCCCTTCCCTTTTTCGCACATTTGGTCGCCTCTTTCATCTCCCATCTAAACCCCCTTGGTAACCATCCTTTCACCTCTCTCCAATCCTTCTTCACCATCCACGTCTCCACTATCCCCACTACGTCCTTCCCGATTACCCACTCCTCAAAATCTCTCCTCCACTTGCACTCCTGCCCTTTAGACTTTATTCCCGCCACATTCCAAAACCCTAGCGTTATCACCTCTTCTTCCTCCCCTCCCCCACACCTGCTTCCTCGTCCCCCGCTCCTCTCACGGCTCTTCCGCCTCTGCCCTATCTTCCCCCCTTTGACCCTTCTATCTCCGCTCTCCCCATCTCTCCTCCCCCCTTCCTCCACCTCCACACTTTTCCCAACTTCCTCCTCCATCCTCCTATTTCCACCTTCCTCCCCTCCCACTACCTCACTCCTTCTTACTTTTTTGCCACCTCCTGCCTCTCCAACATCTCCTTCTCCTTGTTCCATCTCCACTCTTCCCCGTTAATTATCACTTTCTGGTACCCCACTCTTGTCACTTTCCCCTTTTCCCTCTCCTGTCCTGCTATCTCTCTTAGGCGTTTTTGCACCCTCCTCTCCTCCTTCGTCAGGTCCTCGTCTATAAAAATCCTTTCTTTCATTTCTCTTAATTTACTTTTGCTTCTCAATATGGCCAGTTTTTCGTCTAGTTTTCCCAGTTTTACCACCACCAATCTTCCCACCCTATCCACCACATAACTCTCCTGCACCTCCGCGTCTATGCCCAGCGCCTCCTTCAGGAAGTCCTTTACTTCTCCCTTCCCCTCTAACACCTTCCCTTTTATTACGATGTTGTTCCTCCTCTCCTGTTTCTCCCTCTTCTCCGCCTGCCCCTCCAGGTCCACTATTTTGTGTAGCAACTGCTCTCTTTCCCTCCTCCATGCTTCTTTCATCTCCCTCATTTCCTCTCTCCACATCTCCCTTGCTTCTCTCATCTCCTCCTTCCACATCTCCCTCTCCTTCCTTGTTTCTCTCATCTCCTCCTTCCACATCTCCCTCTCCTTCCTTATCTCTTTTAGCACTAATTCCACCATCTCTCTACAATTCCCATTGCATCCTTCACCACTCTTTTCTTCATCCCTTCCCTTTTCTCCTTCCGTCTCAAACGAGGTGTCTGCCACCTTCCTCTTATCCCCTCCCTCTCCCTCTCTCAACTCCCCTGTTCCTTGCGGCGATCTCTGAACTCCCGCTCCTCGACCAAACACCCCCCTCCTGACCTCCTCCTCCTGCCTTTCCCATCCCTCCACCTCCTTTCTCTCTTTCTGCCTCTTTGCCGTCGCCATTCTCGCTCCTCGGCCTCTTTATGCGCGCTGTAGCCGAGCGTATTATAAACGCTGTATTATTTGTTTTCAATTCTGCTCGTGAATTATGTTTTTTTTTTTGCAGCCCGCAATAAAAAAAACGCACAAGCAAAAAAGCTACGTCGCTTGACCTCGACCGTGAAATAGACGGCTTCGCGAACGCTCCGTGCCGATCTAATTCGCGTAATTACTTTTACCCCACGGGAGATATGTTTTTCAAACTTTTACAGTTTGTCGGCTGATGATCGATGTTAATCTGGTCCAAAACACGCGTTTTATTTTCGTATACTACACTTGAGGATTCACTTTATCTGCGGAGCAACCATTTACTGTGATCACACTCTCACACTCACTTTTCTTGTACTATTAGTCCTATTTTGAAAATACGGACCTATCATATACCATTTTAAATTCTGAACAACTCTGATCTTTTATGCTTATGCTCTAAAATAATTAGGGGAGCAGGAAACTGCAAAAGTGTGATTTTACATGTAAATTGCTATTACCGAGCGGTCGGATCAGTACCCGGTATAAACACAATCTAAATGTTATCTACATTTACAATATTTTTCCGAATGTAAAATATTTGATTTGGTAACAGCATTTTTCATATTTTTATGATATTTTCTATCATATTTGATATAATAATACATATCTGTATGTAACGTCCAATTTTTGATACTTATATTATATTTGTGACATTATAACACATTTAAAAACAGCTACAACTGATATATTTTGATACTTATCAAAATGTACACTGCCCTGCAAAAGTTTGGACTCACTTAGAAAAATGTTTTTTTTTGTATTTATCGTTTTAATTATCAGACCGTTTATACAACGTATTTGTTCAGAACAATTATCATTTATTTATTGTATCAAAGTATGTTTATTTTAAAATATTGAAAAATCGACAATATTAAAATATATCATTTTTAATTACTTCAACATTTTTTTTACCTCGAATCAATTTTTGCTCAATGCATCGATACTTCAAAATGCGCACCAATGACTTCGAACCCCATCTGCCGTCGATTGTCTGTACAATAACCTCAAATTTCGTCGCTTTGACACTTGAAAGACAGTTGCTCATTGCACAATATTTTCATCAATATTGCTCCTTCAAAATTGTGTCCATAGTCTTGAAAATGGCAAGAGCAAAGCAAATACTGAAAGAAAAACGTGCTCAGATAGTAATTTTAAGTGAAACCGGCCATTCGCAGCGAAAAATTGCACAAATACTGGGAGTTTCACAGAAAGGAGTCCGTACAACATTGGAGAGATTTGCTGAATCCAAATCGGAAACGCTCGGGGCGACCCAGAAACACGACAAAAAGTAATGATAGAATTATACAAGTGTTAAGTAAGCAGTCTAGACTCAAAACAGTGCCAGATATCAGAGCCGAGATCAATCAAACGCTACCGAAGCCGATCTCTGATACAACGGTCACACGTCAGTTGCATGATGTAGGTTTGTATGGACGAGTCGCTGCCAAAAAACCATTGTTGCGATCGGCAAACGTCCGTAAACGACTCAAATGGGCAAAAGAACACAAAAATTGGTCTATCGAACAATGGAAACAGGTGTTATGGACTGATGAGTCCAAATTTGAAATTTTCGGTAGCAAACGGTGAATGAACTGCCGCAGAAAATCTGATGAACCACCTCAATGTGTAAAGCCAACAGTTAAGATTGGCGATGGTAGTGTGATGGTATGGGGTTGTTTCTGCTACGCTGGTGTCGGCACCTTAATAAAAATCGACGGAAACATGCGAAAAGAAGACTATCACCGGATACTTCAGCAAAGCGCTATTCCATCTGGCTTCGGTTTGATAGGGAAGGGGTTTGTATTTGAGCCAGATAACGACCCTAAATATACTTCAAAACTTTGTACGAACTATTTAAGATCGAAAGAAGCTGCATGCACTCTTAAATTCACGGAATGACCACCACAATCGCTGGATGCACATCCCATCGAACTGTTGTGGGATGAGCTGGACAGAGAAGTGCGGAAACTGCATCCAACCAGTGAATTTCACTTGTGGCAATGGTTTCAGCAGGCTTGGCAACGATTGCGACCAGAAAGACTTCAGAAATTGGTGGAAAGAATGCCCAGAATTTGTAGGGCAATTATCAAATCGAAAGGCCAACATGATAAAAAACGGCTGCATTGATTTTCTTAATTTTTTCCAGAAAAAAACTCAAGAATATCACAAGTAAATGTTTATTACTTATTAATAAAATGTTATTCTAAACAAATACGTTGTATAAAACGGTCTGAGAACGATAATTAAAGCGATAAGTCCACATTTTTGCAGGGCAGTGTATGACATATTTATAAATTATATGACTTTAGACAAATTTCCTCATTTACTTGATACATTTGGCAGATTTTAAGAGAGGTTTACATTCATATATACACCGTTCCATTTGTTTCTGGATCTCGCCTAGCCATGCTTTCGTGTTATGTTGCAGTATCAACATTTACATTGTTTATTAATTGCCACTCCTGATTCCTTATTTTAACAGTGTTGCAATAATTTATGATATCAAAAGTAATCCTCTTTTTAATTTTCAAGAGGTTTATTGTTAATCTTGCAACAATTATTTCGCCACGCGGTCGCTTCTTCGAGCATTTTATTATTAAATCAAATTAATCTAGTGTTGCAATGCTGTGTCTTGACTAAATAATAAAAGTGGAATGAGGGCTTAAAAATTGTTTGACATGAAAATTATCAGTATCACAAGAGGGTGGGAATAAATTTGCAATTCTACAAAAAAATACTGAGGGCCAACAGAAGAGAGAATGACCAAAATTAAGGTGGATGGATGGAGTTGATCAAAATGTGTTAACGGGAAGACCCAAGCGAGAAATACAAATGGATGACGAAATAAGTTTGCAGAGCCGAATTCATTATATTTGTTATATACAATATTATTGCTGTGTTTGTATGTACAAAAACCAAGTAGTAAATTTTGTTAATCTTAAAACTGCATATTATTATCCTTTTATATCTGAAAATTTGTAAAACAGGCAACAGTGTAAGATCACAATAGTCAGAAATTATAACCTTAAAATCGAACATCTGACAGTGACATTTAAAAACCCTGATTTAAAACACAACCAGCCCCATTTACAATACTTAAACTGTCAGTTTTCCATAGCTAGGCGAGATCCAGAAACAAATGGAATTGATTATAGTAGAAAATAGATATTCGCAATCAATGTCCATTATTTTACTGAAAGACAAATATTACTACATTTTTGGGGAGTTATATTTAAAATGTAAACAATTAAAAAATGTTATTTTCAATAAGATTTCTATTTATACTAGTTCCATCTATGAACACTAAATAAAAATATGTTTTATTTTTAAAAATATTACAAACACTCAAAATTAATTTAAATGCTACGAATCACTAAAACACTGTATAAAAGGCCAGAACCGCTGATCGACACTACACCTTGTTCTGAGCGGAGCCAGCGGCATCATGTTAGTCGCCAATTGTGTGTATTACCCACAATTGGCGACTAACATGATGCCGCTGGTTCCGCACAGAACAAGGTGTACTGTCGAAATTTTTGCAACTGACAAGTGGTGATAATGAAAACCTCCTTAATCTACATAAAAATATGAAGTATAAAGTCCCTTATTTAATGCGTTTCTATAATTTCAGATTGATAAACAATTAATGTCTGGAGAATATTTCTTGAATAAAGAGCAGAGAAGATCCAAAAAGGTAACGGAGAGAGATGAAAAACATGCTGAAGCAAATAAGAAAAGAGAGGAGAGGAGGCAGCAGGCATTTGTGCCACCAGAAGAACCAAAAACTGAGAAGAAAGTTAAAAAGAGTTCGGACATTGACATTGACACACTTAAAGAAAAAGTAAAGAAAGCACAAAAGAAGAAAAATAAAATTAAACCTTAAAATCACTTGTATTTTAAGTGATTTTAATTATTGATTAAATGTAAGATTATATTAATAAACTATTACTATTACCAATTGTTGAATTCTTTGCACTGTAATTTATGATCATTGAAAATTAATAGAATAGTTATAACCAAATGAACGCAAATCCACCAAATATATTTATTTAAGCCTAAATTTATTTACACTTGAAATCAGTATTTTATACTAATGTATGTACTTAATCAAACACAGTTATATTCCTTTCTTCACTTTTATTTTTCTTGCTAGATGTACATTTCAGGTACTAAGTACCCATTATCAATAGCTAACTGGCTGTTGATAATGGGTACTTAGTACCCGAAATGTACATCTAGCAAGAAAAATAAAAGTGAAGAAAGGAATATAACTGTGTTTAATTAAGTATTTTATACGCCTGGCACATGCTTAATCAAGGAGTAGCAACGCTTGATAGAAGTAAATTTTAATTAACTAAGTCAGCAGTGGATATATACTTTCACAAACATAAACAAAAATCCTCTAAATTACTTCTAATTTAATTAGAGTGAATGAAGTTGGAACACAATGAAATGCAATATTGCCATGTTCATTTTATCAATAGTTGAAAACTAACTAATAGCATGTAGATTTTGTTCTGTTATTACAAATAAGGATATTAACGGCAATTCTATTAATAAAGCTGTCGATAATTAATACGTTTGCTACCAGTAGATAGAAATACCACAATCTATCACACATACGGAGTTTTGAATTTTCATTATATTCCCTCGCAAAATTTCAAAATTGGAACGCATTTCATTTTTCCCCTTCACCTTCCAAATAGGCACTGCGTTTGGTTTGAAGCTAGAGTTTGTAAATTTTCCGACTTTTTCGATCATCGCGAATTCGGCAAATTTGTAAATCAAAACCCCTTCATCTTACCTGTAAATTACAATAACGTTGTTTTAGGGTTAAAAGTCATTTTTTTTGGATTTTCCGTGTATAATTAATAGCATTTACAAATGCACAAAAGGCGCAAATCCAAAAAAAAAACTTAATTATTGTTAATCCACCACAAGATTAAAATAAAATAGGGACATAAGTTTTCAATAAAATTGGGAATTTTTTTAACTGAAGTATTCGAATATTCGTTCAAATACCAATTCAACTGCGAATATTTAAATATAAAAATAAATTTTATCCAATAACATATTTCGGAAACATTAGCAACCAAATTAAAAGAACCCTTGAAAAGTGTAACGTCAACATAGTTTTTAAACCATTTTCTAAAATAGCAAATATTATTCATAATCCAAAAACAATTATAAATAGAAACAAAAAATCAGGTATTTATAAATTAACTTGCGAAACATGTAAAGGAGCATACATTGGTCAGTCTGGTAGAAATTTTGAAATAAGATTAAAAGAGCATTTAAATTCAGTCCGTTTAAAGAATAACAAGTCCACTTTTGCAACTCACTTAATAGAAAACAACCATACCTGCACAGAAGACAGCATGCTTTCTGTAATCCATTTGTCGGACAAAGGCCGAAAAATGGATTTACTGGAAGCGCTGGAAATTCACAAGTTGAAAGCTAATCTGGAAATTCCTCTCATCAATGACCAGACCGATATAATGTATACTCCCCTCTTTGATGCTGTATTATAAAAACAATGTAAATGTATTTTAGGTACTCAGTTTGATAATGACTAGCTTGTAGTCGAAACTATAGTCACTGTAAAAAGTTAATTAAAGTGGTAAAGCAAAGTTAAGGGTTTTAATATTATTTTATAAAGATGTACCACAAAGTGAACGCCAACCAAATCAAAGATTTAAATATTCGAATAAGTTAAATATGTTTTTGAACGAATATTTAAATGTAAAACCCCAGCCTTATTCTGAATTTAATTTTAAACCAGTGTTCTATATGCGGGGCTCATGAAGTAAAATTTCGAGTTTAGAAAACCCCAGAAAATTTGTCTCTGGTCGCTGCGCGACCCTCGAGAAATTTTCACGGGGCTTTTCTAAACTCAAAATTTTACTTCATGCTTAGTCTGGGAGTGGAAAACTCTCGTTTAAAGCTTCAAAGTGAATTTTTTTGAAAAACAACCAATGTTGTCAGTCTATTTTCTGTAAATCTTCAGATATTCCTTGTTTTTTTTAAGTTCAATTTGAAGCTTTAAACGAGTGTTTTCCACTCCCAGACTAAGCATGAAGTAAAATTTCGAGTTTAGAAAAGCCCCGTGAAAATTTGTCGAGGGTCGCACAGTGACCCGAGAAATTTTTTTAGAACCTTCGATGTAATTAGAAAGCTTTTACCTGGATAGCAAAATTCTAAATTTCCCAAAAAGGATGAGTAGTTGATTTTCGAAATGTTTTGAAAGTAACACGAATTTACACACAAAAACGACAAAAACAAAATGTTAAAACAAAGTTGATTCATTTCTTAGCTACTTTTATTATTTGATCGGTTTTGAACTGACTTTTTACAAGTTAAGAAATAAAAAACCTTTTTTTTCAAAATGAAAAATAAATTTAGAAAAGCCTGTGAAGATTGTCCGCCAAAAGTGATTTGTGTTTTTTTCTGGAATAAACACTTATGTTGAATTTAATAAATCCATAGGGTCTCAAATACATAGATAATATACAGTGACCTTATTTTCTTTAGCAACTACAATTTGGAGGGTTTTATTTGCTAATTTTTGTTCTTCTGTCTTCATATTTTTAAGCGATAATTCGAATAAAACTGAATAAAAACAAAAAATGGTTCTGAATTGTTATTAAATAGGGGAATGTTTTTTTTCTATTTTAAAGATAGTGATATCGATTATATTGGTAAAATTAAAGTTATAAAACAAAGCTAAAGTCAAATATTTCAATGTTCTCTGAATTATGTTTAGTTATTAGTTAGTTATTATTACAAAATTATGAAATAACTTAATACAAAATTTATCATTTTACATCTTTTTTTTTCTTATATAAAATATCAACTCTGCCTTAAGATTTTTAAAAGTAAATTTTTACTTTTGTTGTTTAAATAATGTTACTGTTCCATCATTACTGTGATTTCTAATTTCTTGATTGTTGTACATTTGTTCAAGCAAGATATTCTCCATATTTAATAATCATGTTCACAAATGCAATTCAATTTTCATCTAAAATTTAAAAAAAAATACTGTTAACAACACGGGTCCCGATCGCAAATTAAAATATTATAGAATAATTAATATATCGATTATTTCCATCACTTATTATTAATGTTTATAGAGATAGAACAATAATATAGTTTTAAACAATTTAAAAATGTACATTTTTTCAAATTAAAAGAACTACGACAACAAGCCGGTATACTCTGTTAGTTATTGACTGATTTGAATAAACTAAAAAACAAAACCAATGGCTGTTTCATTACTATGAATCGGCAGTAATTATGTATTATTTTAAAATTAACTTCATTGCCAAATAGTAGTCAACTTTAAATCTGTAAATGGCTGCATATACTTTCCTCATTTTATTATATTGGTTTTATACATCGGAACTCAGCCAACTTACGTGATCTTAGTGCTTTAAAGGCGTTATTTAACGCTTCGGTCCAAGTTGGAATATGCGTCCTTAATATGGTTTCCGCAGAATCAACAGCAGATACGGCTTGTTGAAGGGGTTCAACGAAAATTTCTCAAATTTCTCTACTTTAAAAGTGAAGGTTGCTACCCTATTAGAGGGTATAATCATATGTTGTTGATTGAGAAATTTAACGTTGAATTACTTCACTGCCGACGCCTCAATGCAGGCATCGTTTTTTTGCACAAGCTAATGCGCCACAAGATAGACTGTTCTTGCCTATTGCAACTGGTGGGACTGCATATTCCAACTTTTAACAGTAGGCAAAAACCTACATTTAGCATTACCTCATTTCGAAATAACTTTGGATCAAAATCACCCGTACACATTAGCTGTAATATATTCAATAGTTTGCCTGTCACTTGTGACATATTTCATGACTCATTAGAATCAATTTTGCTCTGTGTTTAATTGTTAATTTAATATATAACATAAAAGTTAACATTTTATTGTTTAGGCATATCATTTATTTTGTTTATTATTATTTGTTAAGTATCATATTATTCTACTATATTATTGTACATATTGCCTTGTAATTAGGATTTTTCCTGTTGGGTAATAAATAAATATTATTATTATTATTATTATATTAGACATTGTTTTTCAGAATCCAATTATGCCAGATACGATTATAATTTAATATTTATGCCACAAGATTTTTTGGCAATAAATGTAAGGTGCCTTGAAAATATGTTTATTTGTATGTCAAGGCTGCGAAATATAACTTTAGTGGTCCGAGAGGAAAATTATAGCCGAGGCCGCTTGCGGCCGAGGCAATATAACCTCGAGGATACTAAAGTATTTCGCGGCCAAGGTGTACACAAAGCTTTTTGTGCAACTGGTACAATTAATAATAAAAAAAAATTAACAAGATTTGGGCACCAATTTAGAAAATTTCGAAATATCAATAGCAATATCTTTTGTGTTTACTGTACATTTAAGCATGGAATAAATTTTCAAATTTTTCATTTCTCTTTCAAGTATGCCATCAAGACATTTTCCTAATATTTGGTTACCTTTCTTCCACGACACCGCGCTTTAAATTTTTCATATGCCTTTTCATATTGCTGTTGGGATTTTAGTGGTATTTAATTTTGTGTTGCAGCATCAGTAATTAATTTTATTTCTGGTAAAGTACAACTTATAGCGTAATCACTATCGGAATCAGACATTTTTGTAAATTGAAATTGAAGTGACCATAAATAATAAACAAGTGTTGACATGGCGGCGCGTACTATTTGTTTAATATTATATGAAGTAAAACTGAAATGGTAGCAACAATCTGAAATGTTACATTTTTCCGGCATTTCCCTGATTCGAGATTTATTTCCCTGACCTTTTAACATAACTTTCTTCTGTGGGAAACCCCCATTTTGTTAAATTGTTTTTATTGTTTTTGTCAATATTTAAGTTAATTCTATACATTTTTAAGTGCTTTGTAATTTGCCTGCTGATTTTGACAAATTTAATAATATCATATGGCTTTTTTGTTAGTGTTTTGGTCAATTTGAATATAATTCCATAACTTTTCTCTGACTTTTCCGGTTTTAATGATATTCAGCGATTTTTTTATTTATGTAATTTTTAGGCATTCGTCAAGTTTATAATAGAGTTCAACTTGAAGTTTTGAACGGGTGTTTCCACTCCCAGGCTAAGCATGAAGTAAAATTTCGAGTTTAGAAAAGCCCCGTGAAAATTTGTCTCGGGTCGCGCAGCGACCCGAGAAAAATTTTCGGGCTTTTCTAAACTCGAAATTTTACTTCATGCGCCACGCGTACAAAACACTGATTTAAAGTATAGTTCAAAAATACACAAATACATCTTTAATCAGAGTAACAGGGAATCAGATATTTACTGTTATCAACGATGTTCAGTGTTAATAATAAATAATTAGGTTTTGAATATTTTTGTTAAAACAACTGGTAACGATTTTTATATATTAATGGCTGCCAAAAAATAATAAAATCAAATTTATTCTTAAGGGATTTGTATTTGTGATTCGAAAAAACAGGATTCGAATCTTTGATTCGAATCATATTTGTCTCTTACGAATCCTTTATTCGAGTATTCGTGATTCGAATCATATTAGGTGATTCGGATTCGTGATTCGAATCCTTTTTTCGAGGATTCGTCCCAGCTCTGGCGTTTATAGATGTAGATCGAAAACTGTGTAGTACTTTTAATCAAAACAGTGTTGGGAACTTTGTAGCAAAGATCAAGTTAAAGCAAATCCAGCTGTGTCAAAATGAATAAACAACAAATCTACTGATTGACGCAAATATTGTTAATTTTATTATAGGATGGCTTTGGAGAAACTTACCGTTTTTGTTCCATAATCATAAGGCCCATTTTTGAGATTCGGATTAGGACTTTGCATCCTGCTGTACACCCTCAGCGACGCATTATTGAGCCTCTCGAACGCCCTCTCTTCGTCCTGATAATCATCATCCCCGTTGTTCTGAAGTATGATATCCGGATTCTTTTCCTCCAAACTATCTACATTGTCGTTGAGGTCCTTGTTGAGAGGTTTAGTGCTGGCCTTGTCGCCTCCTCCGCCGCCAGCGACGCACCTCCTCCCCTAGGAGGACAAACCGCCGTCATCAAAGTCCTTATCGTCGCGCTCTCCGCCGCCACGTAAACGTATAACAATTACAATTATGACGGCGACTAATATCAGCGCCGCAACGACTCCTATTAAGGCTCCCAATATTGGTGTTATGTGCGGGAATACCGGCGTGTTTGCTGTAACCGTAGAGTTATTACGTTAATACAGGAACTGAGCGACTCCTTCACACTATCAGGACAATTACATCAGGGTATGGGGGGTAATTTTATTAATCTCATCTACGCTAATACACGGAATCACTTGGGTAATTAGGAAAGTAGGAAGGAAGTTCTTGTCTATGGATTAACTAATAGGTATCAACTTAAGTAAAAACACAAATATAATACCATGATAACAGAATAATTTCTCTATAATACCATGATTATAGAGAAATTATTCTGTTATTATAGTATTATGGAGAAATTATTGTATGGTATCGTGGTATTTTAAAGATTTACTATGTGATATAGAGAAATTATTTTTTCAAACCATTTTACGTTTAGGTCGAGGTTGCCAATCGCGGTACCACCATTAAGGTAAACGAGGCAGTCACCTAGGGTGCAACTTAAAAATGGGAGCAAGTGGCCCTTTGGAAGAAGTATGTCGTTCATAGTTATTATATTTCATTTTTAAAAACGCGGCTTTTGTTTTTGCTGCAATTATTCCGTTAGAAAAACACGACAATTCTCTAAAGTTCCGGATCCAGAGACTGGAAGAACATTGGAGGTATTCTGTCTTCGCATAAAAGAAATAGCCACCATTTGAAGAGTTATTCCCGTAGAGAACTGAATTTGCGGACTGGTCGCTAGGCACCGCGTCGGCGAAGTAACTCGGCCTGCGAAGTTTGATTTTGCAGGAGTTCACAATCGCGTACCGTTGCACAAATAAATGGTATTTCAATACTGTTTAAATTGATTATTGGTTTATATTTAATCTGTGTCCTCCGTTAAATACTTTATTGTACATTTACAGTTTGTTATTGTTTTAAATGCAACTTTAATATGTAATAAACACTTCTCTTTTGTTTTAAATATATACAGGGTTATTGGTAACTCGACGTATATCCGTCATTTGACATTTAATTCCAAATTTAAAAAGAACTACATAATAAATGGGTACCATTAAAAAATTATACTGTACACTTCAATTAAGCTATAAACATAATTTAAAGTACTCAATTTAACAAAATAATTAAAATGAGCGATTTAAAAATAATATCTTGCCAATATTTTTATTTACGCTTCTAAAAATGTTGTCTCATTAAAAAAATTACTATGACATTAATCGTACAAATAACTAAAAAAAGATTGTTAAGAAATATAAAAAGGAAATGGCTAAAAAATAAAATTAAAGAAATAGAGAAAGAAAGAAAGCACAAAAACACAAAAAAATACTACTAGAAAATTTATGAGCAAAGAAAAACAAGAAAAGGAAAAGTAAATGGCTTAAAAATAAGACGGGAAAATTAGCCGAAAATGAAAAAGAAACAAAGAAAATATGGATAGATCATTTCAAGGAGCTATTAACAACGGAACAAGAAAATGATGAAATAGTTCTAGAAGAGGAACATGATGAAACTGAAATTGATAATATAAAAGAACCCACAGAAGAGGAAATTGCTGACATAATAAATAAAAGTAAGAATGGATAGTCGCCTGGAAAAGATGGTCTAAGCGCAGAACTAATCAAGCATGGTGGAAAACAAATGGAGAAAACGATTTGCAGGCTAATTAAAAAAATCTGGAAGAGTGAAAGAAAGCCCGAAGAATGAAGCTGTGGGAAAATCGCACCGATACACAAAAAAAGGAGACCAACAGATATGTACAAATTATAGAGGGATAACACTGCTAAACACCACATACAAAATATTAATTAACATCTCTAATTCAGAAACGATTGGCAGAGAAGGTTACAACCATTATAAGAGACTACCAATGTGGCTTCATAAAAGGAAGGTCAACAACGGACGCAATACATACCATCAAACACATATTAGAAAAAACATACGAGCATGAAATTATAATAGAAATACTCTTCATTGACTTTAGACAAGCCTTTGACACAATTAAAAGAGACCAATTAATGAATGCCCTAAAAAAATGAAGATTGGAGGAAAGCCGAGAAAACTCATTCGAATGACGATGAATGGAACAGTGGCCAGTATTAGAACAGACTATGGGGAGACAGATAAATTTTCTATAAATCAGGGATACTGCAAGGAGATACTCTTTCAGCAACTCTGTTTAACCTAGCAATGGACTATATACTCAGAAAAGTTGATAAAAAGACTTGGAGGACTAAGGGTACTCAGATAATAGCATATGCGGACGATATAGTGATTATCACCAAGCAAAGGAAACTGATGGTAGAAGTACTCAGCGAAGTTGAAAGAGAAGCAAAGACAATGGGAATGGAAACTAACACGGATAAGACTAAATATATAATCTGTGGAGACAATTCAAGAGGACATGTAAAAATTGAAATAAATTGATTGTGAGTTATGTGAAGATCAAATTAATTTTACGAATAAAGCACTAATAACCTTTCTTCACACTTTTATTTGAATTACCAAATGTACATTTCGGTCACAAAGTGACCATTATCAATGGATTAATCCATTGATAATGGTCACTTTGAGTCCGAAATGTACATTTGGTAATTCAAATAAAAGTGTGAAGAAAGGTTATTAGTGCTTTATTCGTCAAATGTAAAAATTGGTTCACATACTTTTGAAGTGGTGGATAAATTCAAATATCTGGGAGTACATTTCACAAACAACAGAAAAAGACAGAAAGAAATTAAAAAAAAAAATACAAGCTGCCAATAGAGCAATATATGCTAATAAAAAGATACTGTGGAATAAGACAGCAACAAAAAGAATAAAAACGAATGTGTACAAAACCATGATCAAACCAATTATGACCTACGCGGCCGAGACAATGATGATGATTAAAAAAGATCAACAGGAACTACTAATAATGGAAAGGAAAATAATGAGAATAATACTTGGACTTATAAAAATTTACGAGAATGAATATCGCTGAAGGACAGACAGGGAAATACGCGAAGAATTAGGAGATGAAGACATAATTAGCGACATAAAGAGGCAAAGACTAAAATGGCTCGGACATGTGTGGAGAGCAGACCCTACTGCAACAATAAGGACTGTCCTTGAGTGGAACCCAGGAGGAAAAAAAACGACAGGGAAGGCCCAGATCTAGGTGGATTGACAAAGTAGAGGAAGATCTCAAGAAGATGGGGATTAATAATTGAAAAACAAGGACAAGCAACAGAAAAGAATGGAGAAGAGTAGTAGATACAGCTAAAAGTATTTTATAAATTAAAATTGAATACAAAACAATTGGTAAAATGGGGACCGATTCACCCTACAAAACTGGACCATGAAAGCTTTAGAAAAGAAGCAGGCAGACTCCACCCCATGTGGAGTGCTATTATATATATATATATATATATATATAAATGTTACATATAAAATGTATATATATATATGTTATAACGTAGATTTTCGCGAGTGTAACATGTATCACTGTTTCTTCGGGTTTGGTCCCGCGTATTTTCTTGGCTCTGGTCCATTTTATTTTTAATTCGACGTTTCGATGACGTCGCAGTCATCATCGTCAGGAATAACTATCAAAATTCCATTGCTCTAGCAACCACTTGTTTGACTTTTTACGTAATGATGTAGTAGTGACAATTTCAATATTATTGTCGGAAGGGGTTGGATTTTGAATTTCTTGGTTGTTGTTCGGAGATAATATATTTTGACCAGAATTTATACAAGTTTTCCAAATTGGTGGTAGTCTTTTAGCATCATCTCTTTGATTTAGACTGTTCGGCCTCTTTTCAATTTCTATCGCTTCTCTAATAATCCTCGCGTGGAAGAAGTCTGTCTTTTTTAAAATTCTCGTTTTTTTGAAATTTATTGTATGTTTAGAAATGTTTACGTGTTGAAATAAAGAAGATTGTGGATCAGACTTTCTTACTGCTTAAATGTGTTCATCTCGACGAGTACTAATTTTCCGGTTTGTTTGTCCTATATAGCTCTTCTCACACATACCACATGGAATTTCATATACGCCTTGAGCTTCAAGTGGGATAATTTCTTTTGGAGTTCGGAGTAAATTTTGAATTTTTGTGTGTATATTGAAACAAGTTCTAATATTGTATTTGGAGAGGACTTTTCCGATTTTATCAGTTGTTCCTTTAATGTAGGGAAGGGTGACGTTGCCACACGGACTTTCACTTCTTGTTTTTGGACTTTTGTTTCTGTTTAATTTATTGATTGTTTTTTTGGAAAACCCATTTTGCATTAATGCCTTTTTGACATTGGATATTTCATTATTTAAATGGTGTTCGTCCGATAGCGTACGTGCTCTTAGCAGAAGCGATTTTGCTACAGACGCTATTTGAGCTGGATGGTGATGTGACTTCGCATTCAAGTACCTGTTAGTGTGTGTAGGTTTTCGGTATACGGTGTAATTTAAGTTTCCACTAGGATTTCGGATAATAAGAGTGTCCAGAAAGGGTAAACGTTTGTTTTCTTCAACTTCCATTGTGAATTGAATTTTGTTGTGGATATTGTTTAGATGCGATAAAAAATGGTTGAGGTTCTCAATACCATGTTGCCAAATAACGAAAGTATCATCCACGTATCGTAGCCAAAGTTTAGGTTTTAGAGGGGAAGAATTTAGTGCTTTAGTTTCGAAATCTACCATAAATAAATTTGCAACTATTGGTGATAGAGGAGAACCCATTGGTGCACCTTCCAATTGTTTGAATTTTTGTCCTTTATATGTAAAGAATGTGTTTTTTAGGCAGTGTGACGCAAGATCTAAAATTTCGTTTGACTGATGATACTTGGATTTTATTATTGCTATCGTCTCGTCAATTGGGATTTGTGTAAAGAGAGATTTAACATCGAAACTTACTAATATATCATTTGCATCTAAAATTTGATCTTTAATTTTGTTTACAAAATCTGCGGAGTTGATTATGTATGAATCAGCGTGCTCAGTTAGTGGCTGCCATTTTTTAGCAATATATGCTGCTAATTTAACTGTTGGGGAACCAATTCCGGAGACGATTGGTCGTAAAGGAACACCTTCCTTGTGTATTTTTGGTACACCATAAATTTTGGGGCAAATAGAAGATTTTTCCCTAGGAATTAGTTTCAACGCTGTATTTTTATCAATTTTGGAATTTTTAATTTTTGATTTCGTTGTTTTTTCTAAATAGGTGATCGGATCTGTCTCTATTTTTTTGTAGGTTGAATCATCTAAGAGGGAACACATTTTTTTGTCATACTCGTCTGTTTGCATAATGACCGTGGAATTACCCTTGTCCGCAGGAAGAATTATAATAGATCTATTTTCTTTTAGTGATTTAAGAGCCGACATTTCTCTTATTGTTAAATTATTTCGTGGTGGTATGGCTTTTTTTAAAATAGTAGCTATTTCTTGGCGAATGTTCTCAGCAATGGTATTATCTAATCCTTTTATACCTATTTCAATATTGCAAATAATGTCCTCCTTTGGAATGAATTTAGGTGTCACCGCAAAGTTGAAACCTTTTGAAAGAACTTTTTTCTCTGTTTCGTTTAGAATTTTGTTTGAAAGGTTACACACTGTTTTTAATTTACAATCCGGGAGTTTTTCTTTATTACGTGATTGGAGTTTATCAAATTTTTGTTTTTGGTTTTTTGATTTTAAATCTTTGCTCGTTTCTGCTCTAAAAGCTGCCAATCTTTCAATAATGTTCCAAATAGATGGATGGATTAAATTGCTGAGATAAAGATGAAGATTATATAAAGTTGTACCTACTTGGTTAATTTCAGATCTTTTTCGTTGAATTGATTCTCTCAGCAGGCATTCACTCGTTCTAGATAAAATCCGTCTTGTTTTATCGTTGTTTGTATGGTATTTTAGTCTGACAAAACTGGGTGTTAATTTCTTGTCTCTGCCTCTTAATAGAAATGTTAGATCGCACAGAAGCTTCGCGAAGCCAAACAAGAAATTCACGCATCAAGTACTACGTAAAAGTCAAACAAGTGGTTGCTAGAGCAATGGAATTTTGATAGTTATTCCTGACGATGATGACTGCGACGTCATCGAAACGTCGAATTAAAAATATAATGGACCAGAGCCAAGAAAATACGCGGGACCAAACCCGAAGAAACAGTGATACATGTTACGCCCGCGAAAATCTACGTTTTAACATATATATATATATATATATATATATATATATATATATATATATATATATATATATATATATATATATATATATATATATATATATATTATATATATATATATATATATATATATATATATATATATATATATATATATATATATATATATATATATACATTTTATATGTAAAATTTTTACCTTTTGTTTTTTGTAAAGAGTGCCTTAGAAACAGTTAAGTAGCTCACTCATTTCACGACTCCTAGGACCCATAATTTGCTAACATATCACCCCTGAACATAGGCATCCGACGATACATATTTTAACGGTTATGATGCATTTTAAAGTAACGAGTGTTTTCCACTCCCAGACTAAGCATGAAGTAAAATTTCGAGTTTAGAAAAGCCCCGTGTAGAAAATTTGTCGAGGGTCGCGCAGCGACCCGAGACAAATTTTCACGGGGCTTTTCTAAACTCGAAATTTTACTTCATGCGCCACGCGTATAAAACACTGATTTAAAGTAAAGTTAAAAAAGCACTAAAAACCAACCCAACTTTGATATTTTTGTAAAATTGGATGATTTCTTTCCTATCCATGCTGTAAACCTTCTGATATTCGTTGTTTTTTTGTAAAAAAACTTCAATTCCCTGTAGTTCTTCTGTCTACGAAGACCATGATTGGTCCTTCGAGCTGTAGCCTTTATAAAATGGTAATAAACTTAGTAATCTAGAGGGATCCTTAAATTTGAAACTCCTAAGAACAAGTGTTGTCCACTCCCAGACTAAGCATGAAGTAAAATTTCGAGTTTAGAAAAGCCCCGTGTAGAAAATTTGTCGAGGGTCGCGCAGCGACCCGAGACAAATTTTCACGGGGCTTTTCTAAACTCGAAATTTTACTTCATGCGCCACGCGTATAAAACACTGATTTAAAGTAAAGTTAAAAAAGCACTAAAAACCAACCCAACTTTGATATTTTTGTAAAATTGGATGATTTCTTTCCTATCCATGCTGTAAACCTTCTGATATTCGTTGTTTTTTTGTAAAAAAACTTCAATTCCCTGTAGTTCTTCTGTCTACGAAGACCATGATTGGTCCTTCGAGCTGTAGCCTTTATAAAATGGTAATAAACTTAGTAATCTAGAGGGATCCTTAAATTTGAAACTCCTAAGAACAAGTGTTGTCCACTCCCAGACTAAGCATGAAGTAAAATTTCGAGTTTAGAAAAGCCCCGTGTAGAAAATTTGTCGAGGGTCGCGCAGCGACCCGAGACAAATTTTCACGGGGCTTTTCTAAACTCGAAATTTTACTTCATGCGCCACGCGTATAAAACACTGATTTAAAGTAAAGTTAAAAAAGCACTAAAAACCAACCCAACTTTGATATTTTTGTAAAATTGGATGATTTCTTTCCTATCCATGCTGTAAACCTTCTGATATTCGTTGTTTTTTTGTAAAAAAACTTCAATTCCCTGTAGTTCTTCTGTCTACGAAGACCATGATTGGTCCTTCGAGCTGTAGCCTTCATAAAATGGTAATAAACTTAGTAATCTAGAGGGATCCTTAAATTTGAAACTCCTAAGAACAAGTGTTGTCCACTCCCAGACTAAGCATGAAGTAAAATTTCGAGTTTAGAAAAGCCCCGTGTAGAAAATTTGTCGAGGGTCGCGCAGCGACCCGAGACAAATTTTCACGGGGCTTTTCTAAACTCGAAATTTTACTTCATGCGCCACGCGTATAAAACACTGATTTAAAGTAAAGTTAAAAAAGCACTGAAAACCAACCCAACTTCGATATTTTTTCAAAATTAGATGTTTTCTTTCCTATCCATGCTGTAAACCTTCTGCTAGTCGTTGTTTTCTTGTAAAAAAAACTTCAATTCCCTGTAGTCCTTCTGTCTACGAAAACCATGATTGGTCTTCCGAGCTGTAGCCTCTATAAAATGGTAATAAACTTAGTAATCTAGAGGGATCCTTCAATTTGAAACACCTAAAAACGAGTGTTGTCCACTCCCAGACTAAGCATAAAGTAAAATTTCGAGTTTAGAAAAGCCCCGCGTAGAAAATTTTCACGGGGCTTTTCTAAACTTGAAATTTTACTTTATGCGCCACGCGTATAAAACACTGATTTAACTTCATTTTATTTCATTACATTTTTTTTTAATTGTATGTTTTCTTGCATATCCATGCTGTAAACCTTCTGATATTCGTTGTTTTCTTGTAAAAAACTTCAACTCCCTGTAGTCCTTCAGTCTCCGAAGACCATGATTGGTCCTTCGAGCTGTAGCCTTTTAAAATGCGCGACCCGAGACAAATTTTCACGGGGCTTTTCTGAACTCGAAATTTTACTTCATGCGCCACGCGTATATACCACTGATTATAAGTAAAGTTAAAAATATATAACGCTTAGATGTGATAGTGATCAATATTTAGCGAGATGTAGCGAAAAAAATGGAAGAATTACTTGTTTTGTGAATAGTTTTGAAATAATAACAATAAAAGTAGAATAAATTTAGTTTGTACAACTTTTATGAGATAATCGATACTTATTTTTATTATAAAAGATTGACAGTTATTAATTAATTTTGAGTGCTAACAATGATTAACCGCTGTTGAGATTTTATTGATTAACAGGTATAACGTCATTGTTTCCAAGGCACTCTTTGCAAAACAGAAAATAACATAATTTTAAATATCAAATCTTTAAAATTGGATGAAATTGAATTTTGTTTACGTCTTTGGTGAAGCTCTTGATTTTCTGCGATTTTCTGATTTATTTATTTTATTTATTTATTCATTTCCTAACAGATATTACATCCAATTACAGGAAATAATACAGAAATATACACAAGATTATAAAAAAAAAAACATAAATAACAAAAATAAATGTATCTTAATTCACGAGTTGTCTGCATTTATATAGGTTAGGATAAAAATGCCAAACACTCCGTCTTCTCGGATATGACGTTAAATGCATGTAGGACCCGTGTACTGCCTGGATGTTGCGTGCACGTTAAAGATTCCCGGATAGCTGTAGACCTAATCTCCGGCGTCATGATTGGCCTTAGCAGCGGAAATAGATGACGTAAAACCCAAAATAAAAAAAAATAAAAAATTCACGAGGCGCAACAGGGATACCGGTGAATCATAGTAAATATCAGCTGAACGATGGATATTATTGTATATCCTTATAATATTATTGATAGGTGAGTTCAGATGTGCTGAAGTATTAGAAGGAGCATACTGAAATGCTAAACTGTAGCGAGCAGAGATACGTGGAACATTTAACATTAGGCGAGCTAAAATGTTGGGGTCATCAATGATGTAACTCACTATTCCCCTTAAAAATAATACTCCAGCGCAATTTCATCTATATTCTAGTGATTGTATACTAAAGATTTCGAGCATATGATCATATGAAATGGTTTCATCAGGGTATATTTTAAATGATCTGAAATATAGTAATTTCAAAAACTTTTTTTGAACACTTTCAATATCTTTGATATGCGAACGATAATGCGGTGACCAAACAACTGATGCAAATTCCAATTTTGAACGAACGTATGAAAAATATAATTTTTTTAATACCTGAATATTCTCCAAATCTTTACTTATTCTATTAATAAATCCAAGAAGTTTAATTGCCTCATTACATATATTTTTTATATGAATATTAAACGATAAAGTGGTATTAAATGTTATGCCTAAATCACGAATCAAATTACACCGTTCAAAATATACACTCATGAAGTTCTTTGTCTTTGACTTTGAAAGTTATACACCAGAGTGTTTAATGTGAGCGTGTAGTGATTGTGTAGTTATATACTAGACATATAATCGGTAAGCGATAGATTTGATTGGAACTTGGTGCGTGTACCGCTGAAGGTTAACTTGGCGAAATCGTACGGCCTGCGAATTAGCGGTTTTTTGTGCGTTCGCTCAGTTTTCAATAGGGTGACCTACGGCGATAAGAGCAAAACGCGAGGAATATCGATTATCGCGACCGCAAGAATATTCATTCATTCATTCAAACGCATTTGCACCAAATTTGGACCGCGCGCCATAACATCTACGAGGTTGCCAAATTAACACTTTTGGCTGCATATTAAAGTATTTCCATTTAGTAAATAATTTAAAATTGGACTTTTACATTTACTTAAGGTGGACTTAATTTAAAAATCGTAAAAAGCACAATATGGGCCCAAAAAAATTCTAAAGATTTAAGTGATAACGAATCGGAATACGACATAAGAAATTTTAAAATGCTAATTGATGAATTTAAAAAATTAAAAAGCAGTGTTCAATTTATGTCGGAGAAGTTTGATGAAAATATTAAACAAAATTAGGATTTAAAACATATGTTAGAACAATTTAAAAAAGAAAATAATATGTTAAAAAGCAAGATAGTAGAAATGGAAGGTAGGTGCGGAGAATTGGAGCAGGAAAACCTCAATAAATGTATGCATTTAAATGGAATTCCGAAACAAGGAAATAAAGAAGATGCAAATGATATAGTAAAATAAGTATTAGAAGGTGTAAACTACAAAATAAATAAAGATGATATTGTGGGCGCTTATAGGAAAGGAGAGGAACAAGGACCAATTATTATTCAGTTTAGAACATCGCATTTAGAGACGATGTATTAGAAAAAAGAAAGCAAATAAAATCAATAAAGGTTAATGAATGTAACTTAAACGGCACCAACAATATTATTTACTTTAATGAATGGCTTACAAACTACTTAAGTAAGCTCTTTTATGAGGCACGACGCTACAAGAAGAAAGGTTACAAATTCGTGTGGGTCAAACAAGGGAAAATCTTTGTAAGAAAAGACGAGAAATCAAAAATAATACCCGTAAAAAATGAAGGAGACCTAAATACGCTAATGTAAACAATAAAACCTTAAAGTAAAAAATAAATTAAAAAAAAACAAATTATAAAATGGATACCGAGACATTATATTTGCTTAACATAAGGGGAATATAACAGTGGTCTGAAATTTAATGTTAGGTTTATTTAAAAACTAAAGGTCCTAGAAAGTTGAAATTTTGACAGCGTATGTTAAGCCCAATTATCTAGTAAAATATCGAAGTACTTTTTTCTTTAACAATTTGCTTTCAGAGGTATGAAAAAAAAATGTTATATTTTTCAAAATTAAAAAAAATATTCTCATATCTTACTAGTTTATACTATAAGGAATATATTGTGAACATTTCATAAAGATGCGATAACTCATGCCCGAGTCAGGTTAAAATAAAAATCTTGAAAAATAAGACCGTAAAATACCGCCGCCTTGCGGATCTTCTCTTAGTTGAACGCGTTGTACACTCATCTGCACAATTATTGGAGGGGCGAGCAGCATGCGGCCAGCGTTTATCCCTGGGCCGGTGAACGCTGCGCGGCTTCGCGTTTGTTTTTATTTTCTTTTCTCAATCATAGTTAACAAAAACGGCTCGCGTCGTTAGCATGTGTTCTCGTAAAATTAATATTTGCCAATTATAATCGATATTTTATTGTACTAGTGTTTTATTTTTATGCTTTCTGACTACTAATGGAATAAGTATTTTTTTATACTGCATGTTCACTAATATAGAAAACACGAAATGTTTCACTAATTTAAATAAAGATGTGTAATATAGATTTAATATTGGCTTCCCTAATTATTTGACAGTGTCGGTATTATTAAATTATATTTAAAGTTTTTTAAGCTAATTAATAAGCCAGAAGCAATCAATTAACAATCAGTCTTGTTCAAATCATTATTTCGTCTTAAATCTTTCGTTGATAAAGCAGTTGTGAAATGCCATTAAACTTCTCGCAATAAAACTATTAAAGTAAATTGTAAAGTTTCTAGCAAACAGACCTATTTGAACCAATTGCGACTTCATGAACGAATCAATGATATCAAAACTATAAGAATAGTAAGAATAACGTCACTAATATGACGTTGTTACAAATCAACTATTTTTTACTGAGCACAGGTAATATATGTTTGACGAATGTTTAAAAAAATTGAGGGTTTAACTGCGTGCATATTCATTGTAATTTATTTTAGAAAAAATAGAACTACAATAATAATAAGGTAGTTATTATAACGCATTTCAAATAACAAGCTTCTTGCTCAACATTGGACCGAGCCCAATATATTTTTTAAGGCCCGGCTTGGCCCGACCCGGTCATAAAATAAGAGAGATTGAGTTTTGCCTGACCCGGCCCGGTCAACATTTCAGGTCTAAATAAATAAAAAATATACTTATCTGATTATAGGCGTAGTTTTTAGATAAAGTAAAAAATATATATAAAATCAAGATAATTTAAATATTGAATATGATACGGGAAAATCGCCTAAGAAAAATTCAGGCCCGTGCAGTGCTACAATTGACATATCTTCCCTAAATATTTTAGATGATAAATCTCAAATATATTTTTTGTTGAGTATAAAATGTCTGCCTGAAGTCATTTTATTATTTATTTGTTGCATTTATAAAAACTAGAATATTTGATAAAATAAAAATTGAAATTCTCCCGAAAATTTGGGGTATTTACCCAATTTGGCAGAGGCCAAACTAATACACATTATTTTCATGGCCATAGCAGTTAGGAAAGATAATATTCCTATATAAAAAATATCATTGAAAATCCTATGTTCCGCGTTTTTCATACAGGGTGTCTACGGTAAACTGTTCGTTAAAAGTTTATGGGGTTGCCGTTGCACTAACAATTTGAAAAAAATCCTTGTCATACGGTTAAATCAGTTCTCCTCATGTGAAATATTTTCAACTTAATATCACTTCCGGTTCCACCGGAAGTAGCACCAAATTTGTTATTTCAAATAGAACACCCTATATATTAGTCATTTTTTAGATTCCTCGATTAAATTGCAACATATTTCATTCAAATATATGTACACTTATCTCTTATAGTTTTGAAGCAAAAAAAATATTTCTAAAATTTTGACCTCTAAAAGTCATCTTGAAAGCTGCCTGTAACTTCTCTTAAGAATAAGATAAAAATATGATTTAAATCTCTACTTGTACCTAGGGGATGCCTCTATAGGTATATTAATTTGCAGCTGAATTTTAGTAGGCAAGTAGTAATGTTTTTGTTTTGTCGCGTATGTAATGCAAAATGTCAAATAATAACAGTATATTACGTAACCAGAGTAGTATCCAGTATATTACATATGAGCGGACATGTTGCGCACGAGCCGCGCAGCGGCGAGTGCAGTATTCCGCGAGTATGTAATTGCCATACCACTCGAGAAACGTACGATACTTTACCTACGCCCTAACAAAATAAACAATGAGCATTAAAGAACAACTTATTTATTGTAATAATTTTTAATAGTACCATGACACTGATGGAAACTAAATTACTACTTGAATAATATACAGGGAATAAAGCTATACATTTTCCGACATTCGTTGTTTTTTAAAAGAGTTCAATCTGAAGCTTTTAACGAGTGTTTTCCACTCCTAGACTAAGTATGAAGTAAAATTTCGAGTTTAGAAAAGCCCCATGAAAATTTGTCGAGGGTCGCGCAGCGACCCGAGACAAATTTTCTGGGCTTTTCTAAACTCGAAATTTTACTTCATGTGCCACGCGTATAAGACACTAAAATATTGTGAAATTTATTTATATTCGAACTTCAGTTGAAATCTGTGTTTTATACGCGTGGCGCATGAAGTAAAATTTCGAGTTTAGAAAAGCCCAGAAAATTTGTCTCGGGTCGCTGCGCGACCCAAGACAAATTTTCAAGGGGCTTTTCTAAACTCGAAATTTTACTTCATGCTTAGTCTGGGAGTGGAAAACACTCGTTTAGAGCTTCAAATTGAACCATTAAAAAAAACAACGAATAACTAAAGATTTAAAGAAAACAAGCTGAATTTGGTATACGTATATTTTAAAGAAAAACTCCCTGTACATCAAAGAAATGTCATTACCCTGCATAAATACGACGAAAAACGAATTTTCAAAATAATACGCTTTAGAAATACTCGCTTTAGAAGTATAGTTGTATAATACTTTTTTGTAGGAAATTTTCCCCCTAATCGTACTACGTGATAAAAATTGGATCATTCCATTAAAAAAAAATGAATTACTTGATATTGAAGAGAGCACTTAGATATTGACATTTTAAGAACACTTATTGTCAAAATTGACAGTTTCCAATTAATTTACTCATAGAGGCATTCTCTAGGTACAAGTAGAGATATAAATCATATGTTTATCTTATTCTCAAGAGAAGTTACAGACAGATTTCTAGATGCCTTTTAAAGGTCAAAATTTTAGAAATATTTTTTTTTCTTGAAAACTATAAGAGATAAGTGTACATATGTTTGAATAAAATATGTTGCAATTTAAAAGAGAAACCCAAAAAATTCCTAATAAGTAGGCTGTTTTAATTAAAATAACAAATTTGGTTCTACTTCCGGCGGAACCTGAAGTGCTAGAAAGTTGAAATATTGCACATGAGGAGAACTGATTCAACCATATGCCAAGGATTGTTTTCTAATTTTTAGTGCAACGGCAACCCCATAAAATTTTAACGAATGGTTTAGCGTAGACACCCTGTATATATCCTGCATATAAATATTTACAAGGAGCTTATGAACATGAATTATTTTATTATTATATTTTTAAGAAATAATCTCTAATTTAATAAAATAAAACACATAGTTTGTTCGGCTGTCGAAACTTTGGTCTTAAAAGAAAAAATAATGTGTTATAATGACAAGAATAAGAATCATCGGTTTTTAAATACCGAAAAATAACACAGGATCCGATAACGCTTTCTAACGAATTAAAAACAATACATAGCTTGTATGTATTATCAGCGTGTTTAAATAATACGAATCGACACTTTCGTTCGATCCGTCTTTTTTATACGCTTTGTTTTTTTCGTCTATTCCACGCGACGCGAGACCCCATCCGTTCATGCCAAGGAGCAATGCACAAATGCACAGCGAACTGCCGCTTTTCTCTCTGACTGTATTCTCCCCACTTGTGCTGTAAATTTGGCATCGGATGAGCTACTCTAAACTATGTGGGTCTTTCCAACACGATCGGCGTGTTACACTGCAATAATCCCCATAAGGAGTATTAGAAATAAATTTGATGAAATACAAATCCTACCACAATATTACCCAAACCTAAATATCATCGCACTCACAGAAACCTATCTTTATGAAAATGAAACAGATTATTACCATATAAAAAACTATAATTCTATACATAATTGTAGGGACTCAAGAGGCGGGGGTATTACAATGTATATTAAAAACAACTTAACCTATAAAACCATTTTAAATAAAACTATAAATGATACAGATATACATTAGTAGTACGAATCGATACATTAGTTTGATTTACAAGCCGCCACATATTGATAACAACAAATTATTCAGTCTGCTAGAGGACAAAATAATGCACCAGAAAGAAAATCAAATTATTTTAGGCGACTTTAACATAAATATTCTCCAACAAAATCGAGCGTCACTAGAGTATAAACAGTTAATAACGGAAAGCGGATATGTTATCACTAACAAGGTAGATAGCGATAATGCTACACGCGAATCTACGATTCTGGATCACGTATTTACAAATAGTAATGACATATTCAATACGTCAGTACATCCTGTATTATTTTCTGACCACTCAGCCATCGTAACAAGTTGTAAAATAAAATACGAGTCACGTGGTTTATATGAAACGGTGCAAAATTTCAAGATTAACTACGAAAACATAAAAAATAAATTTAATCGTGTTGATAAAACAGCAATAAAATCTTTTACTGATTTAATAAATTTAATCACATCTCTCCTAAAAAGTGAAACAAGAAATATTACATTAAAAAGAAGACAAAATAATGAATGGGTTAACATAGAAATAGTAAACAGTATAAAAATAAGAAACAAACACTACGCGAGATTACAAAAGAACTACTTAAAAGAATTGTACAAAAACCAAAAAAAGGCTACTGCAGAACTAATAAATCTCAGAAAAAAACAGTATTGTGAAAATAAATTCAAAAACGCAGAAGGAAACTTAAAGAAAACGTGGCATGAGATACACAACGCAATGAACAAAAATAAAACAAACTCGAAAACTCATATCACACAAATAAAAGACAATTGTGGCAAAACTCTAGAAAATGAAAAAGATATCGCTGACGAGATATATCTATACTATGCGATCATTGGAAAACAACTAGCAAATATAATAAATCAAAAAAATCAGAATAAACCAACAAACACGACCCTCTCAAAACATATAGATACAAATATAATGTTTAAACCGGTGACAGAGGAAGAGACTAAACAAATAATACAACATTTAAAAGATTACGCTGCTCCCGGAAAAGATTGAATTTAACAAATAAGTTAATAAAAGATCTAGGCGAAGAAATTATACTACTGATAACGAAGCTATATATATATATATATATATATATATATATATATATATACCAAATAAGAAATAACAGCGCATTAGGTCATGATGTACAAGTTATTTTTTATCAAGTGAGTGTGCAAGGAGGACAGAAGACGTCGACGATCGTTTCGCTCTTTTTATGAGCTCCTCAGGCCGCCACATCCATCATCCCATACACACTCACTTGATATGTAGAAGTTGTATATATACTGACTTCGCTAACCATAAGCCGGTATTGACGTCAGTATTTATAAATGCTACTGCATTGATAAGGGCATTGATCTCATTTTGGCTTCTACAGTTAGTGTCGGTTTTTAGTTTAAACCATCGACTAGCATCGGAGCGGCGAGAAACCCGAACCAATGCGATGATAATATTCAGAACGCCGAATTAAATTAAATAAATTAGAATTAACGACCTGCTTAGAAGTACCAAATAAGAAATAACAGCGCATTAGGTCATGATGTAAAAGTTATTTTTTATCAAGTGAGTGTGCAAGGAGGACAGAAGACGTCGACGATCGTTTCGCTCTTTTTATGAGCTCCTCAGGCCGCCACATCCATCATCCCATACATCTACATATCAAGTGAGTGTGTATGGGATGATGGATGTGGCGGCCTGAGGAGCTCATAAAAAGAGCGAAACGATCGTCGACGTCTTCTGTCCTCCTTGCACACTCACTTGATAAAAAATAACTTTTACATCATGACCTAATGCGCTGTTATTTCTTATTTGGTACTTCTAAGCAGGTCGTTAATTCTAATTATATATATATATATATATATATATATATATATATATATATATTTCACACCTCGACGTTCCCAGACATATTAAAAAAAGTAATTATTTTGCCAATTTATAAAAAGGGTGACGTAAATTTACCTGATATATATATATATATATATATATATATATATATATATATATATTTCACACCTCGACGTTCCCAGACATATTAAAAAAAGTAATTATTTTGCCAATTTATAAAAAGGGTGACGTAAATTTACCTGAGAATTACAGACCAATTGCATTATCATCATGCTTTGCAAAAATGTTGGAAAAATTCATTCTTACTAGGCTACAAGAACATATTTACAATAATAATTTAATAAATGCAAGACAGTACGCTTACCAAAAACGAAACGATCCGGGACCACTACAGCTTGCATGGATGTTGTTTGCCGGATTCAAAATGAATTAGGTATACATAAACATGTTATATTAATATCTATTGATTTGAGGCAGAGCTGGGATGAATCCTCAAAAACAGGATTCGAATCACGAATCCGAATCACCTAATATGATTCGAATGACGAATACTCGAATGAAGGATTCGCAAGTGAAAAATATGATTCGAATCAAAGATTCGAATCCTCATTTTTGAATCACGGATACAAATCCTTTAAAAATAAATTTTAATCTATCATTTGCAACCAGTAACATTTTATTCCATCAGTTTCTATTAACAAAAATGTTCATTTACCGACTAAATATCTGATTAAATAATGATTTTAATTAATGATGATATATGTGTTATTGAACTTCATTCTAAATCAGTGTTTTATACGCGTGGCGCATGAAGTAAAATTTCGAGTTTAGAAAAGCCCCGTGAAAATTTGTCTCGGGTCGCTAGCGCCACCCTCGACAAATTTTCTACGCTGGGCTTTTCTACACTCGAAATTTTACTTCATGCTTAGTCTGGGAGTAGACAACACTCGTTCTTAGAAGTTTCAAATTGAGTGATCACTCTAGATTACTAAGTTTATTGCCATTTTACAAAGGCTACAGCTAGAAGGACATCATGGTCTTCGGAGACCGAAGGACTACAGTGAATCGAAGTTTCTTTACAAGAAAACAACAAATATCTGAATGTTTATAGCATGGATAGGAAAGAAAACATCCAGTTTTGAAAAAATATCGAAGTTGGGTTGGTTTTCAGTGCGTTTTTAACTTCACTTTAAGTCAGTGTTTTATACGCGTGGCGCATGAAGTAAAATTTCGAGTTTAGAAAAGCCCCGTGAAAATTTGTCGAGGGTCGCTGCGCGACCCTCGACAAATTTTCTACGCGGGGCTTTTCTAAACTCCAAATTTTACTTAATGCTTAGTCTGGGAGTGGACCGTCAAGTTTTTCTACATGTCGAGATTTTCGATATTTCTAGATTTTTGTCGATTTATTCACAGTTTGTTATTATATTTAATGCAACTTTAATATTAAATAAATACGGTTTTTCTTAGGAATAGAATATTCACCCATTAAGAGCCGAGCAAATTATAAAGTTAACTGTAAAAGTTCTTTTTAGGTAAAATTTTGCATCTCTTTCTATGATTTCAATGAATGATTTATTATATTACATACGTCAATTTTATAAAAGAGTTAAATTTAAAGTTCAAACGAGTGTTATCCACTCCCAGACTAAGCATGAAGTAAAATTTCGAGTTTAGAAAAGTCCCGCGTAGAAAATTTGTCTCGGGTCGCGCAGCGACCCGAGACAAATTTTCACGGGGCTTTTCTAAACTCGAAATTTTACTTCATGCGCCACGCGTATAAAACACTGATTTCAAGTGAAGTTAAAAATATACTATTAAGGTTGGAAATTTTATATGGTTAAGTAACCAAATATGCATTCACAAATATTTGAATCATTCGAAAATGTAAATATTTATATTCAATTATGAATAATTTAGTGATTTAAATATTCATATTAGAATATTTAACAATTTGAATTAATCGAATTCGAATCCCAGCCTTAATAGCAATGATTCGAATTATTTGGGAGGATTTGAATCCGTGTATGAGGATTCGAATCCTTTTATAATGATTCGAATCATCTACGTCTGGATTCGAATACGAATCCTTTTAAAAAAAGTAACGAATCCAGATCACGAATCCGTTTTCACTAAAGTATTCGAATACCTCTTTTGAATCCTGTAAAAGGATTCGAATCCGGGAATTGAATCCTGAATGATTCGAATCCTGCCCAGCTCTGATTTGAGGAAGGCATTCGACACAATATGCAAAAAAACGTTAATGAGAAAACTAAAACAACTTTGAATCAGAGGAGACGCAGAACTTTTATTTAGCAGCTATCTAAATAATAGGAAGCAACAAACGCGTGTTAACAATATTTATAGTGACAAACTGGAATCGGAATACGGTTTACCACAAGGTGGAGTCCTCCCGCCAACACTGTACATAACCTACACTAACGACATCTTCAAAGGCGTAATATATATGTATGCAGACGATGCATGCATATTCTACAGTTGGAAAAATCTAAAGGAATTAGAAAACATCATAAATTTGGATCTTCAAACCTTAACAACTTGGTTTTCAAATACCTATCTAACGGGAGCACTACATAATGCAAGAAAATATTTTCCAGAAAGCGTAAAAAAATTTAAATATAATATATATAATTTACTTCCAAAATAAATTACTTGTGCGCCATTTGGGGAGGAACGTCCAAGAAAAACGTAAACAGCATACAACGACAACAAAATAAATTCGTTAAACAAATTTTCAATTTAGAAAAAAGGACCGCAACATCTACTCTGTATAAACTAACACCAGAATTAAATATAACACAAAAAATTGCTTTTTTTTTTCAAAATTATTCCCTATGGGGAATATTTGGATATTGGTTATTAAACCATTCCACCAGTCACCTTTTTTAGTGTGTTACTTAATCTAATCGTATGAGGTAAAAGGATGTTGACAGGGTTACACGCTTCACGTCAAGGTACCTATCATGACGACTTTATTTGACAAACAACATAAGGTCTCGGATTCAAAGGAAATTCCACATAGGCCCAAACACTAGGATAGAGATATACATATATTATAATAATTGATGATAATATTTAAATTTCATAATTTATGGAATTCAGATAATTGTATATTGATCTGAAAATGTTTGCATTATTACTTATTAAGAGAATTACTGTATTGTAAGGACCTATTAGATCCCTATTTATGTCCATTAGCAGTTGTTTCCTTTCTCTTATATAAAGAGGGCACTTGAATAAAATGTGATCAATATCTTCAATGTCACCGCAAGAACAATTTGGTGAATCAATTATTTTTAATCGGTATAGATGCTTTTTGTATCTTCTGTGATTACATTTCAATCTGCTTATGGTCTTTATGTAGCTTTTCCTACTTTCTTGTTTGAACCATGGTATACGTAGTGGCTTTTCGTGAATTGATTTGTAGTACAAACCCTTTTCATTTTGTTGATATTCCTTAGTCCATTTTTTGTTATTTTTCTGTTTCACTTGATTATATATGTCGCTCACTGGACATTTATATTTATATGTTATATTACTTTCATCTAGTTCACACCCTTGCTTAGCTAATTTATCAGCATGTTCATTGCCTCTTAAATTTGAATGTCCTTTTGTCCACATAAACACGACTTCAAACCCTTTCCTCCTTAAATTATACACTTTTGTAATTATGTTAATTATCAAATGATTTTCATTGGTATTTAACTTAAAAGCCTTTATTTTATGCAAGACACTATATGAGTCAGATATAATTAGAAAATTAGCAGGTTCCATCTTTTCAATTTCTATCAGTGCTTCGATAATTGCGATTGTTTCGCATGTATAAGCTGAAAACTCCCCTGGGAGAGAAATACTTATGCCTCTGCTTTCTTTTGTAATGTAAATTCCACATCCTGTTCGATCACTCTTGACTGATCCGTCTGTAAAAATTAGATTATATCCAGGAAATTTATCAAGGATAAATTGTTGGAATTCCTGGTTAACTCCAGGAGTACAAGCTAATGTAAATTTACTGTTCAAAAAAACTTTTGGAGACTCTAAACATTCATAATAAGAGCTTTTATAAATCGGCAGAATATTACTCTCGATTACATTTTGTGTGTGGAATTCATTATTGCTTTTTTCAAGTAATGGGCATATTGGCTTTTTTGTCCAGTATTTGGAAGTTAGGTAATTAATACTATTTTTAATGACCGCTTGGTAAAAATCAGGATGTTTTGATTTACTTCTTAGTAGAAATTTTGATATTAGCATGTTCCTTCTTATAGATAAAGGTGTTTCACCTGATTCGGATAACAATGCATTTACGGGAGTAGAACTCATTAAAGATAAACATTTTCTAAGGCATTTACGTTGGAGGATGTCGATTTTTATTAACTTTGAATTAGCTGCAGCTGCATAAAAAATACTTCCATAGTCTATAATGGAACTGATGTATGCCTTATAAAACAGAAGAAGGGTATTTGGGTCAGCTCCCCATTTTGTATTTGTGATTGATTTTAGAAAATTAAAACCTGCCTCCGCTTTACTTAGTATATATCTAATATGTGTGTCCCACCTCATATTTGTATCTATATTAAGACCAAGGAACTTTATACAAGTTTTGGTTTTGATTTTTAGATTTTCTATTGTCGCATATTGCGGAGGTTTACATCTTTTCCGTGTGAAAATGCATAAAGAAGATTTTTCTTAACAGATGTCCAACCCAATTTCAAGTAATTTATTTTGGATGTGGACTACTTCATTTAACACTTTTTGAGTTCCGTTTTCAATGTCCCGGTCTATACAAAATAAACAAAGATCATCAGCATATTGCAGGATTTGGACGTTTCTGTTGTGTACTTTATCTAAATTCAAGGTGTAAATGATATATAACAGTGGTGACAAAATTCCACCTTGCGGTACTCCTAGGGAGGTGTTTCGTTTTTCTAAAATGTGTCCATTGACTCGCAAGTATATTTCTCTTTCTGAATATAAAGATATAATGTTATTAATTAACTTTCCATTAATGCCTAACGTTTCCATCCGGTTTGCTAGTATTTAGTTGCACGTTGTCATAAGCTCCTTTAACGTCCAGGAAGGAGGCTGTTAAATGTTCATTTTCAGATAAGGCGCTGTAGATGTTTATAATGAGTTTTCCTAGACTATCCATTGTTGAATGACCTTTTCGAAATCCATATTGTGTTGGTGATATAATTTCTTGAGATTCCATCCACCACTCCAATCTGTTTTTAACCAATCTCTCAAAAGTCTTCATTACGCAACTAGACAGTGCTATTGGTCGAAAAGAGCTGCTAATATTTACAGGTTTCCCAGGTTTAGATACTGGAGTAATTATATATTTTTTCCATTCATCGGGGAATATTCCAGTGTCCCATAAGTGATTGAATACTTTAAGCATATGTTCTTTTGCTGTCTGTGACATGTTGGACAACATGGAATAGTGAATATTATCTATCCCCGGCGCTGAGTTAGATGATGATTTTAAAGAATTGTTTAATTCCTGATATGAGAAGGTGCTGTTAAGGAGCTTGTTAAGATTATCTTTATTGTCTAGCATTTGGGGGATTTTCGGTGTGACGTAGTCTGAGCACAATTTCTAAGGAAGTCTGTAGTCCACTCATTTATAGGTAAAACATTTCTTGGACTTTTGGAAGATTTAATTCTCCTGGCTTTTTGCCAAATTAATTTAATAGGTGTACTTCTATTCAAGGAAGAACAGAACTCTTGCCAATTTTTCCTCCGAGCGTCGTTAATTTTCCTTTTAAATATGGCATCCGACTTATTAAATTCAACCAAGTTAGTTTTGTTAAAATGTTTCCTGTAATTTGCTAATGCTTGTATTCTACTTTGACACGCCTCATTACATTCATTATTCCACCAACAAAATTTCTTATATCTACTAGGATTAGGGTGATCCTTATACTTTGGAATAGCTGATTCAGCTGCTTCTTCTATGCAATTGATTAATGACGAATATGATGTGTTACCATTAGTTTCTATAATACGTTTATCTAGTGTGATAGAATATAAACACCAGTCTGCGAGATTTAATTTCCATTTTTTATTGCTTTTGATTTGTAGATCTTCTACTTGCACATTGTTATTAATTATGGATATAAGGTAATGGTTTGATCCTAGAGGTTCATGGATTACTTGCCAGTTGAACGTACTACTTAATTGTGGAGATGTTATTGTAATATCCACAGCATTTTCCCCTTTGATAGTGGTACTGGTCCCATCATTAATAAATGTTAGATTAAAATCATCCAATGCTTGTAATAATTCGACTCCTGACATGTCCGTTCTTCTACATCCCCATGCTATATGATACGCATTAAAGTCTCCCCCTATTATAAATGGTTGTTGGATCGATGCAAAGAGTGTTGTCCATTCTATGGAATTAACTTTTACCCACGGGGCTACATAGAGTGACACTAGTGTAATATCATTGCCATTTATAGGTTTAATTCTAATACCGACTATTTGTACATTTTCTGGTATATTGTTTATTTGAATTCTTTTATACATGATGGAGTTTTTTATCATTATAGCAGCTCCCCCTTTGCCATCTGCTCTGTCATGTCTTTCAATTTTATAACCTTTAAATTGTATATCATAATCTGATTTAAACCAAGTTTCAGAAATTAGGCCAATATTAATATCATTATCTATGAAATAATGAATGACTGAAAATTTATTTTTAATAAGAGATCTTGCATTTAGTTGTAAAATGTTTAGTGGTAAAATTTGAGAATAATTTTGCGAATTCCCTGCCATTTTTAAAGAGTCTAAAAGTATTGACCAGACTCATTGTCTGATCCTTCACTTCCATTATTTATTTTGCTTATAAATTTTTCAAATATTTTTAGAATATTATTTTTGAGATCATTTAATTTTTGCACCGATGTATCGGAGCTTTCGATTGCTATTTTAAAGTAATCTTCTAAATTGTCGTTTAATGTTGACATTGTTTGTTTTGTAAATGGGCTACTTCTGTGAGGGTTGAAAATAAAATTCTTTGGTTTGGGCTCAGAAATCTCTGAAGATGTCACAGGATTTATTGGTTTTTGAACTGAGGTTGATGCTGTTTTATTGCTAATCCCTTCCCTTCCATTGTTTATTCTTGGCCTTTTAAGGATATTTGACCCGCTGGTCTCCTTTCCAGAACTCGCTAAACGCGGAAATTCAGTGTCGTAATCTAGTAGGGCGTAATAAGGGTTATAATTTTGTAGGTTTGTATTTTGATAGGCATTTCCCATTAGTGTATTATTTTTTTTCATATTGGTTCTTTTGATGTGTTCTGGACATTCTTTATTTAATGAAGAGTGATCTCTGGTCTTACAATGTACACATAGTACTGTAGAAGTATCTTTACATTCACTACTATTGTGGTCCTGACCACAGTATCCGCATCTGGGAGCACTGCGACATTGCTTGCTTCCATGATTATATCTGAGACAGTTATAACATTGTAGTACGGGAGCTGTGTAAGGTTCTACCATACAGCGTGTTCCATGGATGTATACATATTTAGGTAACACTTGTCCATCAAAGGTTAAAAATTGCTTTTAAAAGAATAAAGTTTATTCATGAAATAATGATTGGCACAAGCAGATCAAATGTAAAATTAGAAAAAAATAAAGAAATACACAAATACTCAACTAGACGGAAAAGTGATATACATGTCATCAAGCATGAAACTAATATGTTAAGCCAAGGACTACTAGTCGATGGTGTAATCCAATATAATAAATTACCCGCGTATTTGAGAAAAAATGAAAATATAATATCTTTCAAGATCGAATCAAAAGAACATATACGCAAAAATATCTTTGTAATAGACTAAAATGCTGTGAGAGCGACAATCATTTTTCATCTTCAAGTCACATTCTTACATACGTTCATCTACATATCATTTTCATCATTTCACATCCATATTATAACTGAAAATGAAAAAAAAAAAAATTAAAAAAAGAATAGTCTCCAACTCCATGGTAAGAAATTTCTTAACATGTCAAAGACATTTCTCAAAATAAAACCGGTGGATTCCGTAGAATTTCTGTTCTGCTTCTGTAGGAATAAGATATTACTATGGAATGCTACCACCGAACACTATATAAAAAAAAAAAAAATATGAGTGTGGTACATCACTGAGTTCAGAACAAAAATATTCTTTCAAAATATAAGAAAATCCAAAATGGCTCCCATAAGAAAAAAAAAAGTTGGCTATGGTCCCCGGGTAAATGTCATAGTTATCAAAAAAAAGTATATTGTGAAAGTTCTAAATTTCCAGATTTAGTAGTTTTTTTATAAAAACATAAAAACGATTTTTCAACAAATCAGTTTTTGTTGGTACCTCGAAAACAAAATGAAATATTTCAAATTTGTTTTTGGACTATTGTTAGGCCCTACAATACGCAACTTTGCCCCAGTTTTACCGACTCTCTATCTCTTTAAATAACTGTGATCCCCATACATTCTGTCGAAATACGGGCACCCTGTATATTGAATATTCTTATTTATAGATATGTGTGCAATTTTGAATGTTTGTTCCTATTTGAATAATTTTATAATTAAATATAACATGCGAAAGAGTTGTAATATAATTACTTTTTTTAGATAACAAAAATGCGAATAAGGACATTATCTTCAAATTTTATTTTAACAATTTTTCGTAAAAAAATAAAATTATAATGGGAGTGTTGATTACACTTGATTTTCATAAAATTTTTAGGGATCAGAGGAGGAATGAAAAAATAAAAAATAATTTTAACTTTGGCTGAATATTTTTGGAAAACGTGGCGAGATAATTAATTTTTTTTCTATTAAATGTAATGAGCAATTATTTCTAAGTAAATTCTGTTAATTTAATGTTCATAGTATAGATTTCTAATTTTTTCACTTTTTACTTTCCCCCGTATGTAATACAAAGGGAAAGTATTGTTTTTGTGAAAATTTTCGAATCAAAAATTTTAGCGGAAATATCCGTTTTGAGGTCCCCTGAGTCGAATAAGACCATTTTTGAAAAATGTCTGTCTGTCTGTGTGTCTGTGTGTGTGTCTGTGTGCGCTGTACCGCAAAAACCGCTAAAGATATCGAAATGAAACTTGAAACTTAAGCTTTTTGTTACAATCGGAACAACTGAAAAGCTTTCGGTGAAAATCGGAAAACCGGAAGTGGTACTTTACTCTTAGCGTTTTTCAGTTTTTTCAGATTTTTTCAATAAATGTTTATCAAACTAAAAATTCTTTCAAATAAAAGTTGTAGATAATAACAAAATGAAGATGTATTGTTCACTTACTTTTTGTCATAGCACTCTTAGTTTTTGAGATATTTCAAAAGTTGTGTGTTTTATCTAGTTATTGGTGTGTGACAGTGTATGTGTCGATACAATTGAAAAATGTTTCAAATAAAAGTTGTAGGAAATGAAAAACTAAAGATTTTTTGTAGATTCACTTTTTGTCATAGCACTCTTAGTTTTTGAGATATTCAATAAATAGTGTTTTTTATCTAGTCATTGGTTTGTGTCAGTATGTGTTGATCCAATTGAAAAATGTTTCAAATAAAAGTTGTAGTTCTCAAAAAGTTGAAGACATTTTAAAAATAATAATGCTACAAATATTTTAAAAGTGATTTAATACGCAATTTACGGGGGAAAGTACTATGATGGACACATCACCATTTTTTAAAAGACAACATTCTCCCAAAGTTGTCAATTTTATCGCATAATTTCAACTTTGGCTTAATATTTTTGAAATCCAGTTGAGATATTTAAATTTCCATTACGGCCAATCAAAGTATATTCATTTCTGTGCAGATTCTATAATTTCAATTCTATAATTTTAGGTTCATTTGATAATCCCTTGAATTTTTACAATTCTCTCAAAATAACCATAAAACATTGTCTCAAAATTGTTAATTTTATTCCATAGTTTCAACTTTAACTGAATATTTTAAGAAAATGTGGTGAGATAATATAATTTTCTTTCTATAAGATGGAAGTGCAATCAATTCTTAGTAAATTCTGTGAATTTTGTGATGATGGTGTAAAATTTTAATTTTATAATTTTTTTTAAAGAATCCATTCTCGTAAAATTGTTAATTTTATTGCATAATTTCAACTTTGACTGAATATTTCAGGAAAATGCGTCAAGATAATTTAATTTTCTTTCTAAAGTGTATAGGTGCAATCAATTCTAAGTAAATTCTGTAATTTTCACGTTGACGGTATAAAATGTTAGTTTTTTCCAATTTTTTTAAAGAAAACATTCTCCCAAAATTGTACAATTTATCGCAGAATTTAAACTTTGGCTTGATATTTTAGGAAATCCAGTAGAGATATTTAAATTTCTGTTACGGCCAATCAAAGTTTATTCATTTCTGTGCAGATTCTGTAATTTTAATTTTATAATTTTAGGTTGATTTGATAATCCGTTGAAATTTTACAATTCTCTTAAAATAACAATATAACATTCTCTCAAAATTGTGAATTTTATTCTATAGTTCCAACTTTGACTGAATATTAAAAAAAAAATGTGGTGAGATAATATAATTTTCTTTCTATAAGATGGAAGTGCAATCAATTCTAAGTAAATTCTGTGAACTTTATGTTGATGGTGTAAAATTTTAATTTATTACATTTTTTTCAAAGAAAACATTCTTGTAAAATTTTCAATTTTATTGCATAATTTCAACTTAAGCTGAATATTTTATAAAATGCGTCAAGATAATTTATTTTTCTTTCTAAAATATGTAAGTGAAATCAATTCTACGTAAACTTCACGTTGATGGTATAAAATTATAGATTTTTCCATTTTTTTTTTTGAAAAAAAAAAAAAAAATTTTTCGAAGAAAACATTCTCCCAAAATTGTACATTTTATCGCAGAATTTCAACTTTGGCTTGATATTTTGGGAAATCTAGTAGAGATATTTAAATTTCCATTACGGCCAATCACTTAATTACACTTATTCTATTTGAACATTTCATTATAAAGCGATTTAGACTACTTTAAATTGTTCGGAGTCGAAGAAAATATTCGATTAAAAATATAAATTACTTAATATTAAATAATTCCTCCTCTCTACCCTAGAAGGGAAGAATTATTTAATATTAAATAATTTATATTTTTAATCGAATATTTTCTTCGACTCCAAACAATTTAAAGTATCGCTTTATAGCGGAATGTTCAGCTAGAATAAGTGTTTCGACCAGTGCGCGATGAGTTCAAAAAGTGATTGACAGCGCATTATAATAGAGCTCTACTTGGAGACCCAAGTCTTTGCTATTATCTCAATAAAAAATGTGAATAGGCTGATGGCCAAACCAACAATTGTAAGAATAAATAAACTTTTAACGTGCGATAAACCAATCGTCTTAAATTCTTTATTGGGTACGATGTAATTAATCACACTTTCAACAGATTCTTTGGCAGTATGATTACTTATAAAACCATCAATGAGATCAGCAGTTTGCGTATCGGCACCAGTTGAATACAATGCATCAAACGTTGGTATCAGCGGGTCATTAATTATATAAAACGGAACCTCAACACTAGTTTTCTGCATACTCTTAAATATTGCTAAGGCATGATAGTGAAGTAAAGCATAGCCAACTGATGTATTTCCATTGAGAATTCCATTTCTTATTACGGTACTATTTGTGAAAATCATCTTATCTTTAAGAATATTAGGAACGTAGAGTTTTAACTCGGAACTAATTAAAATTTTAATATCAACATTGGTGAGATCTGTGAGTGTTTGGTGCGATTTATATGGTATTGTTGAAAGTATACAATTTAAAATGAAAGCATTGTTAAAGTAGATGAGAAACATGCTTAAACACATCCATGATGTTAGAATGACTACATTCGCTTTTCTAAACTTGTGATCATCAATTGAACCACTACTAATTAAAAATGAAATTAAGTAAATGCCTCCGAATGATAATGATGTATTTTGGGTTTGTTTTAAAATAAAAGTTACTATGAAAAATATTGCAAAATATACAATCCAAACTTTGTATTCTAAAATTTCTAATAACTTTATTAATAGAGGTTTAAGCTCGGGTTTCTTAATAATTACTTTAATGTCATTCCGTTTTATCACTCTGGAGTACCGAACGTCTTTGTAAATATTCGGAAATGAACTAACGGCACATACAAAGGTGTTTCTTTGCAAGATATTTTGATAAATTTCTTCGACGTTATCAAATGTTTGTATTTGAAAAATGTGATGATTATTGTTGTATATGTATTTTTTGATACTGACTCCGTAATCATCACTGTCATATTTTAAAATTCCCATGGTATCAGAATCTATAACGTCGGCAGCGATTTGAAATAGTTCTATATAAGACTGATTATTATCATATGCTAGTACCGTTGAATCTGGAAAAAAATTAGTATACTTCGAAATGCGTTGGTTAATTTCATCCATATTGTATTTGTCTTCCGGATATTGCACAAATATAATTTGAACACCTGGATTTCGGTTTGTTTTATGATATTTCTTCAAATATTCTACAAGTTCGCTAAAATTATTCAAACAAATCACCCACATAAGATCCGGTAGTACAGGATTAGGTGGAATGACATGTATGTCGTAAGTGAAATATGTAAATTGATATTTGATTTTTTGCAAGACATAATTAGTTTTAAAATTACACTTATATGTCACATGAAATAAGAAATTATTATAACGTATCGAAGCATCTATCTCCCCTCGTAGGTCCAAGTAATTACTTACCAACATATCAAGATATGTATCGATTGAGTCCATGTAAGATGTATTATGAACGTCAATACTTGCATTTATAAAATATAAAGGCAGTATAAATACAATTATAAGGAGCATGATGTGAGGAATGTCTACTATTCGGGTGAAGTAAAACATAACAAAAGACAATTCATTTTCATATAAATTAAAAATATTATTGTATAAATGTAATATACTTTTGTTAATTGATATTGATCATAAATGACCTGTGTAAACTTTTGTATTGACAGTAATAAATTGCTAAGAAAAAAGGATTGATGTATTTTGTCATTCATAAACGTTTTATTTTATTATTGTTCCAAGGTTTAATAATGTTTCTAATGATATATAATCGATACAAATATTATTAAACATCGGAGAGCTATAATAAAATAAAACATTAATGAATGACAGTGAAATAATGAAACATATCAATCCTATTTTTTTAGCAATTTATTAGTATCAATACAAAAGTTAACATAGGTCATTCATAATCATAATATATCATAAGTATTTAAAATAACATAATAATAGACAATTGTTGTACTTAAAATGTGGTAAATTGTATAGAGTAGTTAAAGTTAGTCGTCAATGTAAAATAATTAATATTACAGCACAGATTAAATGTATACATTAGAAAGCCATATTAAAACCAAAAATTTATACAATGATATAAAAATGTTATAAATTTATTAAACATCTTCATAATAAAATAAAGTAAATTAAATTAAAACATTACAAATATAAGTGTGTTTTAAATTCAAAGTTATCTTCAATTCGAAAAAATTTGCTTACGCTTTTAGTTTGCAGATCATTAAATATGAAATATAATATTACGAGAAAATTCGCATAAACCGCAAACAGTTGGTCTCAATTAATAAGACTACTAGTACAATAAATATCCATTGAAACAACTACTTTCCTTGTAAATATCCCGCCGGATTTTGAATCATAGAATGAACATTTAAAAAATCAATAGTACAGGGTGGACCAAAAGTCTGTTTAAATTTGAATTGGTAGCTGCGACGAGCAGCGACGGCGGGGTGGGGCGGAGAGGTTACGAAGCGCAAGAGCGGCCAATGGGAATTCAGGACCATGGCGTCGTTCAGCGATAAACAACGTACGTTCTGTGTACGCGAGTACTACCGCAACAACGATTCTTTTACTCTAGGGCAGTGATGGGGAAACTACGGCCCGCGGGCCAGGTCCGGCCCGCGGAAAGGTTTAATCCGGCCCGTTTAAGAGTGCCGTCGTGAGAATGTTTGAACGCGTACTTACTTCGTAATGTGACGACCCGCATAAAAACTACCTACCTACGATTAAGCATTATTCTTTGGCCCGCTACGATTGTCTGGTTATTACAAATGGCCCGTCCTAAAAAAAATTTCCCCACCACTGCTCTAGGGCAACGAAAATTTTGCGCTCATTACAACATACGGCGTAAAAATGAAGCTCCGTCGATTCAATTGATTCGAAAATAGGTACAGAAGTTCAAAGAGACAGGTTCGACAATGAATCAACCACCGGCCGACCTAGAACATCAAGAGATCTCGAAAACATCGAGCGTGTAAGAGCGTCTATTCGTGAAAATCATGGACTCTCTATTCGGAAGCGGTCTAACGCCTTAGGTGTGCCCAGAACATCTTTGATTTGTATTCTTCACAAAGATTTACATTTACTTCCGTACAAAATCCAAATGGTACAGGAGTTAACGCCTCAATAAGTGCTGTTCGCGAAATTTTTTGACAAAAAGTGATATCAAAAAGAGGTGCCATTAACTGGCCACTTTGTAGCCCGGATTTCTTTCTTTGGGGATACCTTAAAAGTAAAGTTTTCAACAGTAACCCAGTGTCCCTAGAGGAATAAAAGGAAAATATTCGAGAGGAAATACAAAACATTTCACGACACACTTGTGAGGCAGTCATTGAAAATTTCCGCTCCAGGTTGCACCAGTGTCGACTATTTTGCTCACATATAGATGATGTAATTTAAAAAAAAAAAATCCCTATTTAAGTACTTCAATAATAAATAGAAAGTTTTTATTTCACATAACTAGTTTCTTTTAAATCATCATTTGAAATCTAAACGAACTTTGTATATGTAACTTTAGGATCAAATCCTTTTCAAACCAAGTAACAATGAACAAAAAATGAGAAATTACAGGAAACATTAAAATAAAAAGGATTTAGATTAAAACTAATGTCTTTAGCAATCTATAGACGCGTTTCGGCCCCCTCGAATGTGGTTGGGGCCTTGCCGCTGTGAGGGGGCTCCTCGCCTCCAGGGGCAGCGTACCATATCGCTCTTTCCAATCAATCAGTTGCGTCGTCCCGTCAGGGGGCCGACATAGTAGACCCTGGGTTGTGGTACTGTGCTGTAGGCCCTCGGTTAGTAGCCGAGAGTCTGCTTCTCGGACCCCTCTAATGCTGCAGACCACTTCCTGGGGACTATATCAGACCGGCAATCCTGGGTGTCAAGTGGGCACTCCCCTCTGTGGTCTCCGTGGTGGGTGGGAACCGGAAAGATGAAGTTGAGATTTCACTCTATGAAAGCCAACAAGACCTTGTTGAGAGTGGACGAGCCTTCTGGTACGCCACAACTGATGGCTGGGCCCTCGGGCACGCCGCAACCTCAAGTGGGAAAATCCTCAGGTGAACCTGCAAGTGGTCAACCTGCGGCTGGTCCCCTTGGATCACCACAGGATGACCTGGCAGGATTCACCACTGGTCGCAGGAGGAGAAGTCGGAAAAATTAAGAGGGAAGCGGAGGCTCGTGCGAACCGAATCGTTGGGACTAAGGCAGCCGCCTCTGGAACGCTTCAAAAAAAGGGGAAAAGACCCCGAAGGGTTGAGCCTGGACCGAGTCGACCGACCCAGGACAAATCGAAAGCCGCAAATCAGAAGGATGCGGCTACAGCTAAGGGTACCAAGAAACTGCACTCCGCCACTTCCTCTGAACCAACCCCGAAACGCCATCTAGGCCAACGGGTGGGGGCTGCAGCGGGAAGAGGGCGAAAGCACCTCCAGGCATCCTACAAGGATGCGGCAGAGAGTCACCTCTGACTGGTGATCACGGAATTCTTTATTGTTTACCTATCAATTTATAATTTCCTCCCTATTACTCCACTACCCTTTCCGTGGTCTACCGAGTCTGTTTAAAAAGTCCTTACAAACGACCCTGTGAGGTGAAGTGTGTCCATTGTTTATTATTTGTTTACTCTTGTAGATTTCATTCTTATTTTGTTTGTTGCTGTAAATAGTAATAACAAAAATTGTTATCAGTTGCAATGTTTGCGATTTAAATATTAGTTCGCGTTCAGATGCTAATAAATGTCGCGGTAAATGTCGTAAATGGTTTCATACGAGTTGTATAAATTGTACAGTCGATTTAATTGAATATTATTTAAGTGAAGCTAAACAGCCTGATAGCGACCATTGGATATGTCCGGACTATTTACCTAACGACCCAAAAATGCAACCCCGCCAAAATACTTCGTCGTCATCTATTAATGAGACAATTAAAAATGTCTTAAAAAATGAACTTGCGCAGCTTTTCAAAGAGCAGTTTCAAACAACAATGAAAGGATGAAATGAACAACATTAAAGACCGGCTTACAAAACTCGAGTCTTCAATTCCAGTTAAATCCCAAAATGTTTTATGTGGTGAGAATATCATGGCTGAAATAGAGAAAAGACAACAACGTACGCTAAATGTCATGGCCTATAACATTCCCGAACCATCTGGCACAGCAGAGGAGAAAATTAAAAGGAATTTAGCAGCTATAAAATCCATCATAGGCTCAAAAATTACTGATTTCCGTCACCCGTATTGGTAAACCAATGACAGGGCCAAGACCAATAAATTGACTTTTCAGACTCGTGAATCAGCTCTCAGTCTTCTCAAGGTTTCGAGAGATATGGACACGGGGAACGTTCGTTTTGCCAACGACAGGACTAAACAACAACGTGATCATCTTATGGCCTTAAAAGATGAACTAAAACGACGCAAGGAAAGCGGAGAACATAATCTAACTATTAAATACTCAAAAGGCCATCCATCAATTGTTAGCTCTAACGTAAACACAAAAAAAAAACTAAAAATGTTTTTCAAAATGTCGGTGGGATTCGCTCCAAATTAAGCAACTTAAAATTAAATATAAATGTATGTGATTATGATGTATTAATTATAATTGAAACTTGGCTGGATTTTGCAGTATCTGACAGTGAACTTGGACTAAGTGACTTTATCGTGTATAGACACGATCATATTGATAAACGTGGTGGTGGTGTCATGATTGCGGTACGGTCCAGCCTCAACAGTAGTCTTGTAAACATATCACATAACCTGGAGGAAATATGTGTCAAAGTGTGTGATAACATAATAATTTCAGCAGCGTATATTCCACCGGGTTTAAATTCATCAATTTACGAGGAATATAGTGAGCTTATTGACCAAATCTGCGTTATGTATCCTAATTTTCAGGTTGTCTTCTGTGGTGATTTTAATCTGCCAAATAATTCTTGGAGCTATGATAACGAAAATATCTTATCGGTGAATAATTGAATAATAATTGTATAAACGCTTAAGTACTAAACGAATCATTACAATTCAACGACCTTAGACAATCGTGGCGTCTTTTTAGATTTAATTTTTTCTAACGTTGTTAAAATTTCGGTTTCAGCTTCTGTAGATCCTCTTTTTGATAACTCTTTTCACCATGTATCATATACTCTATCTGTTGACAGCAATAATTTTATAGATAACCTTTGTTTTAATGATTTCATATATGATTTTAAAGCTGCAAACTACTCTGAAATAAATATGTTCTTATCAAATATATCCTGGAAAGAGTATCTAAATGTTAATGATAATGCTGATAAATTCTATAATGTTTGTATGTATGCTATCCATAACTTTGTTCCAACTAGACGTATCAAATCAGGAAAAATGTTGAAACGGTTTTAAGAGCTTAGAAATGAATAGCAGACTTTATGAAAATAAAAGATAAACCACTATCTGAATTAAGTGACCCAAAATGGATATGTGACTTAGCATTTCTGGTCGATCTTACAAGCTATTTGAATGATTTTAATTTGAAACTTTAAAAACAAGGACAGTTAGTAAATGATTTGTACAGCCATTTGAAAGCGTTTCAGATCAAACTACGCTTGTGGGAGTCACAGATGCTGTCTGGTAACAGTTACCATTTCAACACGCTCTCTGCGTATGAAAATATTGCTTATGCTCAATATGCTGAAGAACTCAAGTTACTGTCGGAACAATTTTCGAACAGATTTTGTGACTTCAAAAACATGGAAGACTGTTTCAGTTTATTTGCTACTCCTACAACATATATTGTACAAAATACTCCAATACACTTACAAATGGAGTTGATCGAGATTCAAGAAAACTCACTTCTAAAATCCAAATTTGAAGACGTAGAGTTCTGCGATTTCTACAAAAAATACCTAGAAGAAGACAATTTTCCGCAGCTTAGAAAATTCGCAAGAAGATTTATTTGTACGTTTGGCAGTACTTATAAATGCGAACAGTTCTTTACATTGATGAAAGTTAATAAATCAACACATCGTACAAGACTGACTGACGATTTGTAACAATTGCAAATTTAACGATTTAATTATAATGTACCATTTTTTTAAATTTCATTTTGTTATTTTAATAAATTGTACTATAATAACATTGTCGTATTATTTCATGTCTAATATCTATCGCAAAAAATATTATCAATACTTTAAAATGCACTAAGTACTTTTAAACGTGGCCCGAGAATGTATTTGCACGCTAAAGTTTGGCCCTCAACATGTCAAAGGTTGCCCATACCTGAAGTAAATAGTAATTCGAACACCAATGCTTCCGATTCAGTCAATTTAAACCAATTTATTATAACTATTACCGATATTTTTAATGCGATATTCTCTTTGTCTGACTCATGCTCTCCAGGCCCCGATGGAATACCATCTCTATTCGTAATAAATTGTATTTACTCATTGTGTACACTATTGCATATTTTATTTAATTCTTCACTAAAAACCTTGGTTTTCCCTGCCATCTGAAAGCAAAGTGTTATACGACCAATTTATAAGAGTGGCGACAGAGAAAATATTGCAAACTATAGAGGGGTTTCAATCCAGTCTGTAATTCCAAAACTGTTGGATAAAATTATTGCTGATCAAATGACGTTTTTCTGTAAGAATGTAATATCGGACGACTTGCTAGTATACCATGCGTACATTATTAATTCCTTTAAAAATAATTCTCAGGTTGATGCTGTGTACACTGACTTCTCCAATGCGTTCGACCGTGTTTCTTACACTGTCTTGATAAATAAATTCGAACGTATGGGCTTTGGATCATCGATAACTAAATGGATTTGTAGCTTTCTGGATAGTAGGATACAATTTGTAAAAATTAATAACTTTACCTCCAGAGCTATTAACGTGACTTCGGGGGTTCCTCAAGGTTCTCACTGTGGGCCAATACTGTTCCGGTTATTTGTTAACGATATAAATAAATACATAAAAAATTGCAACTTCCTTCTATTCGCATATGATTTGAAGATTTTTCGTAAAATAAAAAATAACTCGGATGTCACATTCTTACAAGATGACGTAAATAACATTTATGAATGGTGTAGTGATAATGATTTGTTTCTAAACCTCGGTAAGTGTTCGTCAATTTCTTTCGGTAGAGGTCAAATTTCTAAAAATATTTACTACATCAACGGGAACGACCTACCTTCAGTCGAACACATTAAAGATCTTGAAGTAATATTTGACTGTAAACTAACCTTTTATAAGCATATTGACACTATATGTTGCAAGTCATTGCAGACACTTGGTTTCATTACACGTTTTTCTGAGGACTTTTCTGTGAATACTCGAAAACTACTTTTTATTACGTTGGTGAAATCACAGTTGGAATATGGTTCTTGTATTTGGTCCCCGTATTATAATGTTAAAAGTAATCAAATTGAACGAGTTTAAAACAAGTTCCTTATGTCGATATCGTTCAAAAATGGGATTAGAATGGTTGACTATAGTCGTAGTTACATGTTGTGTTCACTACAATTGATCTCATTGCATGAGAGGCGTATATATGTCGATCTGTGTGTATTGTACAAAATTATACACGATTTGATAAGTTGTAGCGAGTTATTGGGTAAGTTAAATTTTAATATTCCATCTAAAACAAGACATATCAAATTATTTAACGAGGATTTGTATCGTGCAAACTATACTAGTACTACTCCATTAATCGAATGATAAGAACATGTAATTTAGTTTGTTTCTTCCCTCATTTTAGATTATTTGATGCGTCATTGAATACATTTAAGTTTTATCTAAAATAATTAGATTTGTCGGCTCTAATTACCGATTTTTTATAAGCGTATCTTCAAAATCTATGTTTGTTAATTAGTGAATGTTAATATATACTTGTAGAATTAATTACTTTATTTTTATGTTATTTATACTTTACTTTCTTTGTTATGATTTTTGTAAAAAGGGCATTGCCGTAAATAAATATTATTATTATTATTATTTAAAAAAAAACTACCGATATGGTTTGAATTTTTAATAACTTTTTAAATTTATTTATATTTTTTGTTTTTATTTCAGAATTTTGTGAAGAAAACTTGGGGAATTTGAAATGGAACAGTACACAACAGAACAACGATAAAATATTGTTGAATTTTATTTTGAAAATCAACGGTCAATTGTTTTGACGCAGCGTGCTTATCGTCGTTTTTTTTAATGTGCGTACTGGACCTTCAGCATCAACAATAAACCACCTGGTTGCAAATTTTCGACAACATGGTACAGTAAGACACCTTTCATGTACCGGAAGACCACGTACGGTCCGCACGGAAGAAAATATTCAACGTGTTGTGGATAGTGTGCAGGACAGTCCAGAAACATCAACAAGAAGACGTTCGGCACAACTGGGGCTTTCACGGAGGTCCGTTTAGAGGATTTTGGCCACATTGCACATGTTTCCGTATAAGGTTCAGCTTGTGCAAGAATTGAAGCCGATAGACTACCAACAACGGCTTGATTATGCCATTTCATTCCGACAAAAAGCAGAAGAAAATCGCGATTTCATTAACAATTTGATAATGAGCGATGAAGCCCATTTCCAATTGAATGGTTTCGTAAACAAGCGAAATTGCAGGATATGGGCTACGGAGAATTCAAGAACAGTTTATCAGCGACAATAACACCCACTTAAGTGTACTGTTTGGTGCGGTGTATCGTCTGAAAGGATCATTGGTCCATATTTTTTTGAAAATGCACATGGCGCCTTAGTTACGGTTAATGGTGCTGAATATCGAACGATGCTTGACAATTTTTTGAGGCCAGCTGTAGAAAACCATCCACAGTTGTGGTTCCAACAAGATGGAGCCACAGCCGACACTGCAAGGGACAATGGCTCTGTTACGAGACCTCTTTGGCGAACGCATTATTTCGCGCAGAAGCGATTTCAATTGGCCCCCATGTTCACCGGATTAAACAGCTCCAGACTGTTTTCTTTGGGGTTATTTAAAAGAAAGGGTATACGTAAATAAGCCAGCGACCATACCAGAGCTAAAACAAAACATTCGCAATGAAATTCAAAATGGCCACCACTTCCGGGATATAATTTTTCATACTTAAGCCAAAAATATTCCCTATTAATATACTGTAGAGCTGAGATGAATCCTCGTAAAAAGGATTCGAATCACGAATGCGAATCACCTAATATGATTCGAATCACGAATACTCGAACAAAGGATTCGTAAACTTTTAACTTTCCGTTATTTCGTGTTATTACAAAAGTGTACACTCGTCATGGGTAAGATACATAAAAGTATAATGAATAAATAAAATTTGCGTAAAAAATAAATAAATAAATTACCAATAATAATAATTTATATATATATATATATATATATATATATATATATATATATATATATATGGATTAAAATGAAAACATTGTACAATATAAATATAAAACAGTGAAATGTATGGAAGTAATACAATATCATTACAAACACATTAAAATTCTATTTAAATTCAAAAAGTGAATACCACAAGCAACTAGAGCGTGAACATTCATATGCTAAGGTCTTTAAAATCATCCTCTAAGTATTCAGATAAACGGTAAAATGCTTTTTTACAGAGATAGTGTTTTATTACCCTTCTGAAGGGTGTACGTGAGAGGAGTTTAATATTTTCTGGTAAAGCAATAAATAGCTTAGGGCCAAAGTAATGAATACTATTTCTGCATTTATAAATTCGTAGAAAAGGCAAGCAAATGAGGTGTTTATTTCTAGTCCCATATTCATGGTAATATGTATGGTAAGATGAAACATTTTTTCGAACTAACGTAAGAGACTCGAGAATATAAACGCAAGGTAATGTAAGGATTTCTAAGTTTACAAATGTGTCTTTGCAGTCATCTCTATACGACAGAATTGATAACCCTCACAGCTCGTCTTTGTAACCCGAATAAGCTGTTAATAATTGAGGAATGTCCCCATGCAAGAATTCCATAGGTTAGACGAGAATGGAAAAGCCCGAAGTAAGCGTATTTTAGAGCAGTGTGAGGTAAAAATGAGTTGAGGTTACGCAGTAAAAAGACAACTTTAGAAAGTTTCCCAGAGATATACCTCTCATGTACATCCCAGTTCAGCCTACTATCTAATTGAACACCCAAAAACATAGTTGAATTAGTCTCAACTCCCAGTTTGGTAGAGAAGGTAACACCTACTGTTTTATCTGCATTTAATGATAATTTATTGGCAACAAACCATTTAGCTACTATCTCTCTACAATCAATACTAAAATGATGGGCTGTTAATACATCATTACAGGTACAGAGATAAGAAGTATCATCTGCGTACAGTACTGTTTTCGCATAGATTTGTACCGGCAGATCATTTATATATAAAATAAACAGTAGGGGACCTAGGATGGAACCCTGAGGAACCCCTGCTGAGATGTCGCATTCACCGGACCAATCACCATTCACCTTAACACGATGCTGTCGATCAGTCATGTAGGAGTTCAACAGACGACAGCTAGAAGGATCAAAGTTGTAGCAATATAGTTTCCTCAGTAAAACGTCATGGGAGACACAGTCGAATGCTTTACTGAGGTCCAGAAAGGATGCAACCGTGTCCATTTCGCAGTTAAAACCTTTCTGAATCCCATCCACGAGTGCAGTAATGGCATCAACCGTAGAACGCCCGTTCCTAAAACCATACTGGCTATCATGCAAGATGTGAGCATCATCTAAGTAAGTAACCATTTGCTTAAGAATAATTTTTTCAAACACCTTCGAAAGTATACGTAGTATAGAAATGGGCCTATAGTTATTAACTTCTGATTTAGATCCTTTTTTATGTATCGGAATAATGAACCCGTCTTTTAAACACTGAGGAAATATACAATGGTGTATACATGAGTTTATTAACTTGGTGAATGGTGAAATTATAATGTTTATGATGCAAATTAGTAGATCTTTGTTTAAGCCGTATATGTCCCGAGATTTAGAGTTATTTAAACCGATAATTGCGCCTCTTACCTCGACCGAACTAACCTGCCTAAATTTAAAATAAGATTCAGATAATCGTGGTGAACTATTACATAAAGTGACAACAGGATCAATATTTGATATCGGTAGCTGATCCACTAGATGTTTAACCGCAGTACTAAAGTGAATATTAAAATCATCTGCTGATATATTACTATTTAAATTAGAATTACTTTTGTTAGAAATTAATGACCACAAAACTTTGGGATTACTATTATTTTGTTTAATATAAGCATGGGTTCCAGATTTTTTTGTGGTTTTTAGTGCCATTCTATACGTTTGTCTATAATTATATTAAATGTTTTTAAATTCTGGGAATCGTACACAGGATTCTTTAATAAGCAATAATGTTTCACGCATTTGCCTTAGTTCTCTGTTGAACCACTTAACCTTATTTTTGTTACTGTTGGAAAAGGTCGTTTTATGTAACTTATTAAAACGTCATCTTTATTAGGTAATTCAAGTTCAAATCGAACTCCTACATGATTCGACAAACCGGAGTCTAGAGGATATACATTAATCTTTTTATCACGAATGTACGAAAAAATGTTATCTAAACAGTTACTTAGTCTAGTGTTAAAATAAACCAAGCGCACCAAACCATATGTTGCCTGAAAATCGCACAGATAGATTGCATGTGGGTCATCAGTATTGAATTTAACATTGAAATCTCCTCCAAGGATAACATCATCACGAATATTTAGTTTACTGAACAATTTGTCTAAAACAGAGAGAAAAATATGAAAATCCCCTAACGGAGAACGATATATTGATATGATTGTAACATTATGCAATGGTAGAAATGAGGCAGCTATCTCGCAGTGTTGTTCAAGGGATAATTCGTTTAGTTTATCAATGCTTTTTATTATCAACTCATTTTTAACTAGCTGCATCACGCCACCGTGAATAAATTGAGTGCGCGAGAAATGAGAACATGAAGTGTAATCAACAAATCGCACATTTTCAACTTCATCGTTATTCAGCCAATGTTCGCACAGGCAGATTACATCAAATGGATTGTTTTTATAGTCAATTAAAAAACTTTCAAATTCGTTTGTTTTATTCTTAATAGATTGAATATTGGCAAAATAGAGATGAAGGGATGAATTATTAAACTTTATTTTTCCGTTCACGATTATTTCTTCATTTTTGGTTTGTTCGCAGCTCGACTGAAAAAAAACCGACCAATTCCAGCCCCCACAGGCCAAATCTTCGGATCTTCAATTGTCTCACGTTCTTCGTAAGGGACGGTTACACGAAAAGATGAATATTCTTCAGGGTGCTTAGATTCCAATTTTCGCAGAAAGGAGAAGAAACATTGAGTGAATGTAGATGTGATTTAATATTTTCTTCAGTAGTAGAAGGGTGCATCCTGAATATATGAAAATGAGCTTTTTTACCAGCGCTCTTTAACGTATAATTTGGATTGTTTGATTCGCCTGAAATTCTTTTTGATTTCCTTTTTCCTGCGAAAACCCAACGGTTAACGGGCTCCTGGTCATCATTAGGTGTGTTGTTAATACTAATTACTGGAACAGGAGAGATGATGTTAATTTTTGGCGAACTCATTTGTTTACCTGCAAGTTTCGGAGTTCGTTTCTTCTGTTCTTTTACGGTTATTGAGTTGCCTATCTTGACCCCGTCTCCGATTTCCATTGATGGTTTGTCGCTGGCGCACAGTGGTCGATTTTCAAATTTAACTGAACATTTAAGTATTTAATTGTCATTTATGTTATGGACACATTTTCCACCTCACTACCAACCCCTAATCAAAGATTTTTTTGTAAAAAAATCTTTTTTTTCAATATTTTAAACAAATATAATGAGTCATTCTTCGTAAAATAAAAAAAAAATAATAAAAAGTTTTAAACAACCCCCACCCATCTGATTTATATAGAAAACACTCTTATATTTCAAAATAATTTAAAATTTTGTAACAAAATATGAGATTATTTTACTTGGAATGGTTCCTATAAAAAGATTACATGTTTATTTTATACTAGAAACACAAGGCCGTAGCTAGGGGGGTGGGGAATATGGGGGTTTGAACCCTCCCGAAATTCTGTGCGAAAATATAAAACGTCTTAGCGAATTTTGTAGACTTGTATGAAAATAACAAAAAACAAATTGTTTTGTAACCCCCCCCCGTTCAAAATCTTTTTTTATTTTATTTTGTGTTTAAGGGTAATCCAATTAATTGCATTAGAGAATGTTTCTATTATTAGAAAACTATATATTTACAACATTATTTACACAAATATATTATATATACATATTATACATGGACACACTATATACACATAAATATATATACACATGTTCAATTGAAACCAGAATATTAGGTACATAATGCAAATACACATTTACACCAAACTATTCAGTATCACTGTCGGAGTTTGAATTATCTGATAAATCAAAATTATTTGAAATGTGTACCAATTTATCAGCCTCATCGTCAAATGTTTTAATTCTAGCAGATCTTGATATATGATTTCTTTTTGATATAGTTGAAATATATGGATCAGAAGAATATAACAATGTATGAAATAGGTCTGTGATGGTTTGTAAGCGGGAAAATTTTCGAGTGTGATGTTCTCGATATTTCCTTAAATCTTTGTTGCGAGCTTCTATTGCCTCTTCGGATAACATCCCAATTGGCAATGTTGCTGATTGAATTATATCCGCACCATGAATTAAAATTTTATGCAAAGAGGTGGGCATGTAATACCATGGATATAATTCGATATATTTTTTTGCTGTTTCACCCAAATACAAACGAAACGCTTCTATATTTGTAGCTTCTCCGCAAGAAATGACTTGCAAAATTATTTTAATTCTTTTTAAAAAATTTTCGTCTAACCCTGTAATTTTTGATGTTGTCTTATATTCTTCAAAGAAACGACTTGCGGTATTACCATCATTTGTTGTTCCGAAATTAGGTTTTACCACATCAACTAATAATCCTAATTTAGATTTTAATTCCTTTTGAATTTTGAATTTTGTAATTTCTAATGTTTTTTTTTCATTGATATCTCGAACTTGCCATTGATATCGAGACGATATGCTATATGCAGCATGCATTCTAATGAACGAATCCAAGCATGTAAAGAAGAAATACCATAATCATAGTATTTTTCAATTTTCGGTAAATTTTTTACTTTTTCTAATTGATTCAGGGGTAGCTCCACATATAGCACACGTTTGAGTTGAAGTGTCTGTAACTGTGCTATAAGTCTTGCCATTAATCATAGTCATTTTAAAACTATGATTAATTATAATTTGTATATTGTTTAACTCTACATTCGTTGGAAAAATGGTTTCAATTTGATTTTCAATATCATTTACCACAATTTTTATAATTTCTTTAGACTCCTTTTCAAACATAATCTTAATTGGTCTATAAAATCTAGTTGAGGATGGTTTCGGATTTTGCCATAAAATATTATCATCTTTTATTGATATTATTTGAAGAGGCACTAAGCACGCAGAAAATATATATTCATCACTTTCGGACTCATTAGAGAATTTTTGCTTATATAATGAGTGACCTGAACTACCATCACAGCCCCATTTGTACATAATTTTAAACTCGTTTCCAATTTCATCAAATGAACTCAAATTTCCCAGAGAAATGAATAATCTTTGACTAGTATGGTCGACCAAGGCTTGCAAAGTAACTTCTGCAGCAGTTTCAGTGTATGATATACTAACTTCTGCGGGATAACATGCTTTTTTTGCTTTCAAAATACTATCATAGCTTGGGTAAATATTTGCATTACGTACCTTAGCTCCAAATTGTATCAATTTATAGGAATGCTTTGTAAATCTTCTGTCGATATATAACGCCAAGGCTTCTTCTGGTGTATATTTTTGAACTTTTTGTTGGGGTGATTTCCAAGCCTGCTTAATACTGGAACCTCTTGTTGGTGAATTTGTTGTAACCTCGTTCACTATTTCTGCACTATCCCTCTTTCCAGATGCTCGTAAATTAACCTGAGTGGCGAGCGCAATTTCCTCTTCGGAATAATTTTCCATCAATGGCCTAACTTTTCTTTTTTTGGAAAAATTTGATAAATCACTAAATGATTTGTACGGCCCTCTCGAAGAAGGTCCAGGTACAGATTCATCGATTGTATCAGTCAAAGAAAATGTCTGTGTTTCGTTTAGCCACTCTGCATAATTATTTTCAAATCGGGAACATACTCTAAATACTTTTTGCCACTTAGAATTTAAAGATGACGTGAAAGAACGTATTTGATCTTTTAATATATTTATATTTTCATTTTGGTCTTGAACATTAAAGTTCATTAAATCAAAAATATATTTTTGAACGGCGCTGTTTTTCTCTTCCACCTTGCGCTCCATACGCCAAACATTGAAGAGAGCGCTTCGGCGAACGGTTACGCGGCCTGAAAAAAAATAATGACTTGAATGGTTGCACGTGGCTGCATATAATTTTTGTTTATATGATAAGTTAAATAGTTGCTCTATAACTGAAAAAAATCCCAATGCGTACCGCTGCGTACGGAATATACTTTTTCTCTATCATACTTAAGAAATTTTAATTTACAATGAAAAATTGTATGAGTAATTTATGTCATTATTTATTATTGTTGCATAAAAATATAAAAAAAAAAACAAATAAACACAAATGATAAATACATATCAGTAGAATGTATATCCATCGTTGTTTTAAAAATTTCACTTCACACAACTGAAAACTAAATATTTAAAACTTATTCGTTTGAGAGCGTATAGATCTTCCAGCGCTATATGAAAAAAATGACTTCAAATTTGCAATACATTTTTATACTTTTATAACACCATAAACCATAATCCTCAATAAAAGTATCCCTCAGCAAACAGCTTATTGCATGCTCGGCCGTGAGTCGGCTGCATAATTTCAGGTCCGTATTAGAACATTTCATTCCAATGACTGACGTAGATATGTAAAAATGCACATTCGGTGGTATTCTCTATCGAAAACATTCAATTTAACGTTTGACAGCAGAGTTAAATCTAGTCTAAAATAAAGGGAAATTGATTAAATTCCCTATCATTTTAATAGTTTTTGTTGAACTTATAATTTAATTTACACCAGTTGTCACCATTTATTTTAACGCGGATATCAATAATTAAATTTTAACGTTTTCGAGATAGATAGTCCAATAAATGTATACCAAGGAAAACACTTTAATTTGCAGCTCTTACGATACAAACTTCAGTTATCTGATTGAAAGAGTTAAATGACGGTTGCAACTTGTTTTCTAGTCGATAAATTGTTTCATACTCTTATTAGCATGAAGTTCTGTTTCTTCACTTCTCTATCAATTTACATCTTATTAATTGATACACAATCTACATCCAAATTATGTCACCCCTTTATGATTGAATTTTTGCTAATCGCATGTTATTTTTGTATGTATATAAAAGTTTTATAAAAATGATGTATTTTTCTTGATAGTCGATAAGTAAATATTAATTTAATTATAATAATTTAATTAGTAATTAAAATTAAAAATGATTCAATGTTGTATATACAACTGTATATATTATGTTTTATTAAAGCAGTATTTTCAAAAATCGTAATTATAGCCAAAATAACTGAAAATCAAATGAAATAATTTTGACATTTTAAAAATATATCTAAATATCATTTATTTTTCTAAGAAATTAACTAACGGCTCTAACTTTAACTTATACATTTTTTTATTTAAAAAATATTGGTATTAAATATATACAATAATATTAATTACTGTTTTTAAATATTACAAAGTATCAATTACAATAATCGAACTCAATTGTCCATTAGCGTGAGATAGTAAATGAGCGGCTCTTAGCGATTATACAGGTAAAGGTTATTAAGAAAATTGTATTAGGGCCAATGACAGGATTATATGTATATAATCCTGTCATTGGCGGAGTTAAAAGGTACTGGGAATATCCCAGATTAACTCAACTTCTGAACATCTCGACATTCCTCGAAAAACTAATGGTCAATTTGACACTTTATGCAATAAGGAACCAAGAGGCTCAGGATTAAAAGGTATTGGGGATATCCCAGATTAACTCAAATTCTGGACTTCCCGACAAAATGATTGTTCATAACAATTTCTACTAAAAGTATACTTTTACGTGTGATTTATAATACATATTTAGAGTTGTTTTTTTTTTCATTTTTATTTTTTTGATTATTGCTTTCATGATTTTAATTAAATAATAGATCATTTTAAATAAAACTGTCCAATCCAACACTCTATACAAACAAATTCTATCAATTAAATTATATTATAACTTATTTCTAAATGTATTTTATTGCCATCTTTTAAACAAAAGTAAAACTAAAATGTTTATTGCTCTTATGGAGGTTTTGAAAATACAGCACTTCAAACTGAGGCGCCTCACTTTTTGAAATGGATGTAGGTATTTTCACATGTTTGATGGTTTGATAAATCACACAATTTAATATTAGTTAATGTTTAAAGAGCATACATGTTTTGAACTTTTCATTCTTACACTTAAATGAACTCGGTTAAACAATCAACATTTTTAATCTCAACATCTCTGAACATTTTTTCTTCCGCTGTTTCCCTCGCGCCCCGAGGACAACACACCTTGTAGCGGCCCTGTTCATTTCGGTCATGAATTTTCTATGCAAATCATCTGGCCAGCGCAGGTTAGTTTTATTGCGGTTATGGTCATAAACCCCCAATTATCATTTACAAGTTAACCGCAAACTGAAGTCATTTTTTTTCATATAGCGCTGGAACTACTATACAAACAACTAATGATCGGTGTCTCAATAGGGTGTACTTTGGGTACCGATTATTACCAGGAAAGAGGGTTGAGGGGATTATGCTTTTACCTGCGCACCAATGGGTCATTATACTAATGATATTTACACAAATATTCGTTTTTCTAAATACTTTATTTTTCGCGAAATGTTCGGCTAAATTTGAAAATCGACCACTGTGTGGCGGGGAGAGAATTATAGCCTCTGGTTCATTCGTGTTGATTGAGTTGCATATCTTGACATCGTCGACAGGTTCCATTGATGGTTTGTTGTTGGCGGGAGGAGAGTTCTTAACCTCAGTTCGGAGTCGCATATTTTCGGCTTTTAATAGCTCGTTTTGCTCGACGAGGGAATTGTTATATTGCTTCAACGAGCAAACAAGATGCTTGAGGTGGAGGTAAGCTTCCATTTTAAAATCAATATCATCCAGAGTGGCGCCATTGTTGATGTCCCCCTGTGTTTCCATTACTCGTCCGCAGCAGGTTCCATTCACTTTTTTCACGCATCCGTGATGATATCTGGCTGTGTATATCGCACAAATGATGCCAGATCTAGCAACAGATCCGCATACACAACTTTTTTTCTTATTTTCACTGGAATTAATAGGTATTTCACCGCTTTTATAAGCACCATTACTTGTCGTCGAGGCAGCCCTAACAGCCGACATTTGACGTAAGAGATAAATATGATTCGAATCAAAGAGTCGAATCCCGTTTTTTCGAATCACGAATACAAATCCTTTAAGAATAAATGTGATTTTATTATTTTTTTGTAACCATTAATATATAAATACCGTTACCAGTTGTTTTAATAAAAATATTAAAAATCTAATTATTCATTATTAACACTGAATTTCGTTGATAACAGACTAAATATCTGATTCCATGTTACTCTGATTAAAGATGTATTTGTGTGTTTCTGAAGTACACTTCAAATCAGTGTTTTGTACGCGTGGCGCATGAAGTAAAATTTCGAGTTTAGAAAAGCCTGAAAACAAACATGTTCATTTACCGACTAAATATCTGATTATATAATGATTTTAATTAATGATGATATATGTGTTATTGAGCTTCATTTTGAATCTGTCTTTTATACGCCTGGCGCATGAAGTAAAATTTCGAGTTTAGAAAAGCAAATTTTCTACGCGCGGCTTTTCTAAACTCGAAATTTTACTTCATGCTTAGTCTGGGAGTAGACAACACTCGTTCTTAGAAGTTTCAAATTAAAGGATTACTCTAGATTACTAAGTTTATTACCAATTTACAAAGGCTACAGCTCGAAGGACCAATCATGGTCTTCGGAGACCGAAGGACTACAGGGAATCGAAGTTTATTTACAAGAAAACAACGAATATCTGAAGGTTTACAGCATGGATAGGAAAGAAAACATCCAATTTTGAAAAAATATCGAAGTTGGGTTGGTTTTCAGTGCGTTTTTAACTTCACTTTAAATCAGTGATTTATACGCGTGGCGCATGAAGTAACATTTCGAGTTTAGAAAAGCCCCGTGAAAATTTGTCTCGGGTCGCTGCGCGACCCTCGACAAATTTTCTACGCGGGGCTTTTCTAAACTCGAAATTTTACTTCATGCTTAGTCTGGGAGTGGACCGTCAAGATTTTCTACATGTCGGGATTTTTGATATTTCTAGATTTATGTCGATTTATTCACAGTGTGTTATTGTATTAAATGCAACTTTAATATTAAATAAAAACGGTTTTTTTAGGAATAGAATATTCACCCATTTTATAAAAGGAATCGAATCCTTATAAAATTCGAATCTTGATACATGGATTCAAATCCTCCTATATAATTCGAATCATCGCTATTAAGGCTGGGATTCGAAATCGATTAATTCAAATAGTTATATATATCTATAATCAGTATTCCCTTTTACCATATGGTGTCGGGTTTTCAAATAGTTAAATATTCTAATATGAATATTTAAATCACTAAATTATTCATATTTGAATATAAATATTGAAATTTTCGAATAATTCAAATATTTGTGAATGCATATTTGGTTACTTAACCATGAAAAATATCCAACGTTAATATATATATTTTTAACTTTACTTGAAATCAGTGTTTATACGCGTGGCGCATGAAGTAAAATTTCGAGTTTAGAAAAGCCCCGTGAAAATTTGTCTCGGGTCGCTGCGCGACCCTCGACAAATTTTCTACGCGGGGCTTTTCTAAACTCGAAATTTTACTTCATGCTTAGTCTGGGAGTGGACAACACTCGTTCTTAGAAGTTTCAAATTGAAGGATTACTCTAGATTACTAAGTTTATTATCGTTTTACAAAGGCTACAGCTCAAAGGACCAACCATGGTCTTCGCAGAACGAAGGACTACAGGGAATCGAAGTTTTTTTACAAGAAAACAACGAATATCTTAAGGTTTACAGCATGGATAGGAAAGAAAACATCTAATTTTAAAAAAATATCGAAGTTAGGTTGGTTTTCAGTGCATTTTTAACTTCACTTTAAATCAGTGTTTCATACGCGTGGCGCATGAAGTAAAATTTCGAGTTTAGAAAAGCCCCGCGAAAATGTGTCTCGGGTCGCTGCGCCTCGACAAATTTTCTACGCGGGGCTTTTCTTAACTCGAAATTTTACTTCATGCTTAGTCTGGCAGTAAACGACACTCGTTTGAATTTTAAATTTACCTCTTTTAAAAAAATCGACGTATGTAATATAATAAATCATTCATTGAAATCATAGAAAAAGATGCAAAATTTTACCTAAAATTAACTTTTAGAGTTAACTTTATAATTTGTTCGGCTCTTAATGGGTGAATATTCTATTCCTAAAAAAACCGTTTTTATTTAATATTAAAGTTGCATTTAATACAATAACAAACTGTGAATAAATCGACACAAATCTAGAAATATCAAAAATCCCGACATGTAGAAAATCTTGACGGTCCACTCCCAGACTAAGCATGAAGTAAAATTTCGAGTTTAGAAAAGGCCCGCGTAGAAAATTTGTCGAGGGTCGCGCAGCGACCCGAGACAAATTTTCACGGGGCTTTTCTAAACTCGAAATTTTACTTCATGCGCCACGCGTATAAAACACTGATTTAAAGTAAAGTTCAATAACACCAACCAACCCAACTTCGATATTTTTTTCAAAATTGGATGTTTTCTTTCCTATCCATGCTGTAAACCTTCAGATATTCGTTGTTTTCTTGTAAATAAACTTCGATTCCCTGTAGTCCTTCGGTCTCCGAAGATCATGATTGGTCCTTCGAGCTGTAGCCTTTGTAAATTGGTAATAAACTTAGTAATCTAGAGTAATTCTTTAATTTGAAACTTCTAAGAACGAGTGTTGTACACTCCCAGACTAAGCATGAAGTAAAATTTCGAGTTTAGAAAAGCCCCGCGTAGAAAATTTGTCGAGAGTCGCGCAGCGACCCGAGACAAATTTTCACGGGGCTTTTCTAAACTCGAAATTTTACTTCATGCGCCAGGCGTATAAAACACAGATTCAAAGTGAAGATCAATAACACATATATCATCATTAATTAAAATCATTATATAATCAGATATTTAGTCGGTAAATGAACATGTTTGTTAATAGAAACTGATGGAATAAAATATTACTGGTTGCAAATAATAGATTCAAATTTATTTTTAAAGGATTTGTATTCGTGATTCAAAAATGAGGATTCGAATCTTTGATTCGAATCATATTTTTCACTTACTAATCCTTTATTCGAGTATTCGTGATTCGAATCATATTAGGTGATTCGGATTCGTGATTCGAATCATGTTTTTGAGGATTCATCCCAGCTCTGGCATGAAGTAAAATTTCGAGTTTAGAAAAGCCCCGTGAAAATTTTTCGAGGGTCGCGCACCGACCCGAGATAAATTTTCAGGCTTTTCTAAACTCGAAATTTTACTTCATGCGCCACGCGTATAAAACAGTAATTTTAACGAGAAATTTAAAAACACACAAGGCACATTTTTCATGTTAATCCTCACAATTCGAATTATTTTTTATGATTCAAATCCTTATGTAAGTATTCGAATCCTTTTATAAATATTCGAATTCTTTTATAAATATTCGAATCCTTTTATAAATATTCGAATCCTCTTATAAGGATTCGCATCACCCACATTTGGATTCGAATACGAATCCTCTTAAAAAAATGTAACGAATCCGGATTTCGAATCCAGTTAAACTAAAGTATTCGAATGGCTCTTTTGAATCCTCTAATAGGATTCGAATCTTGAATGATTCGAATCCTTCCCAGCTCTGATATACTGTATAAAAAAAAAAAATAATTAACCATTAAATAAAAAAGTTATTAAACATTCAAACCATATCGGTAGTTTTGCGCCACCCTGTATAATTGAAGTTTCAATGTAGTCCCGTTGATTCTTACTCAACCGCCGTAACCTCTTATCATTAATTTTTTTTATTTGGGTTGGTCAAGCATACCCAACAATAACAGATAACCTAATAACAACTAATGTCAATTTCAACATTTTGAGACACCTACACTTGATTATAATAATATTAATATTTATTTCCCTTACAGGCCGAAGCCTAATTATAAAGGAACATACAAAAATAACAATATTAATTATAACATAAAATAACTAAATAAACTTAAAACTAAATTAAATGAGTAGAGTGAAAAAAACGATAAACAAAATGTAATATGCGCTAGAATTGTAATTACAGTAAACATGATTTTAATGATGCAATGAAGTCTGATTTCGATGGATTAAATATATTGACAGCATACTGTACATCATGGTATCTACGTAACATATAAACGAGAGGCGAAAATGAATAATGCGTGGTACGAGGGGTTGAAAAATGAAATGATTGATTATTACGGCTGGATAGTCGTGGAACCGCAAATTTTAGTTGATGAAGAAACTCACTATTATCGGTGTTATAATGAATTAATTTATACAGTTCATATATTTGCACATATCTATGTCTGTTGTATATTGATAGCATATTGAACTCGAGAAGTAGCATTTCATAAGAGATGTTATAGTCCGGATACGTATGGTACTTACAAAAATACAAGTACCTGACAAATCGTCTTTGAACTTTTTCTAACATATATATGTAATATTTTTAACCCGGTATCCAAACACAAGCGCAATAATTAATTTTCTTACAATAAACGATTCATAAAGTTTTAAGGCAGCATCAGTACGTTTAAATTCACGACAGTTGCGCATTATAAACCCAAGCAGTTTATATGATTCATTGACGATAGTGTCGCGAAGCGGATCAACCCGTACAGAAAGTGTAGGGTTGCATCCGGTTCGCAACTGCTCCTGCAGAGTCAGCGGCGTTCATCGTGGATTTTTTTGATTATGTAAAACATATTTTGCTGATTAAGGAAGATCGAGGAAGTCCGCGAGACACGTTGAAACGGGGAGTCGGTGTCCAGACACGGTACAGTTAACAATAATAAATGTTAAGTAATTATCCGAATCGGAGTTTTGTGTTGCCCATAATTTGGTTTTCAGGAGATAAATAAGGTAAATAAATATTAGTTCCCTCTCTATTACTACAACGAAAAGGCTTGGTAGTCGCAAATGACCCCCACGCGACAATAGTTTGTACGTGAATGTTGAAAGTTAATTTGGTATCGAAAGTCACACCAAGATCCTTAAATTTACTATCCTTCTGTATAGAGGTGCCATTAAGTTGGTATTGGTAATCAACCATGCTACGCGACCGCCCATAAGACAAGATCCGACATTTGGACGGATTTATATTTAAACCATTTCGTGAACACCATGATGACAATGAGTCCAAATTATTTTGTAACACTTGTTAATAAATAAATGAAAATGAAAATGCTTAAAAGTAACGTATACAAAAATATACAAAAAAATCTTCATTCATTAATTTCGATGTGGAAGGCGCAGAATGATGAACAATTAATGAGCAAGCTCAAAAATGATCAGGCATCTGCCTATGTTCTTCCTGCTGGGATCGTGCGAATCAATCCCGCACAGGAAAACTGCGACCTTCTGTTTGACGAGTACCTGGTGGAGGTGCCGGCTAACGTCTGGGTTCAGCGTCTGACTAACACCTGTATGAGGATGATGTCCAGGCCTCGATGATTTTCATCTGGTGGAGGTGCCGGACTGACGTCTGCGTTTAGCGTCGGGCCAACACCTGTTTCGGTGGATGCGCCTGGCATACCCGATCCGAAGATGATCCAGATGATGATGATGATGATGTGGAGTGCTGGTAAAATGGCATGAAATAACGCGTTCGTAGGTGAACATTACGCAGCAACATCCATGTTCCAGCGTCGAATTACGACTGGGCGCAACGTGATTCGATAAATGAAGACCACTGGATGAAACGTCCTGGTTAGCATGTTATCATGCGGATCCGAAGATGATCCAGGAATGTTGAGTTTGGGCGCCACAATGGGGATAACTGCCCATTGACAGGTTGCTGGCGGCAGGCGAATGTGCGTCTCGACGCCTTAAATTCTGAGACGTTTTCTGCGAATTTATATGCCAGCGTTAGGGAAAATGAATGAATGTGATTTTTCCCTAAGACGGTGATGAAAATGGTTACCGTCCGGCGTCACAGGATGTTTCTTGGTGAAACCCTCATCCTGTAGGGTGATACCTCTAGAGTAGTGGCATGGGGGAAAAATGTATGCATTGTATAAATGTCTATAAGGCCACTAGGGTAAAGTTTGATTACGGAACCACACTACGTTTCGCGGGTTTTATGTACAGAAGAGTCACTACGCGCACTGAAGCGTCCTTATAGCGATGACTAAAATAAACTCGCACACTAAAGCGTCCTTAAGTTCATTACCCGTTATTCCTGCGAATCCGATTTGGGGCTGGTTGAAGCTGCTGTCACAGGATCGTCGATGTCGTTGATGAATTAATAAAAGTTAATAACAGTAAAGATGCGTTGTGTTGGGGTAAAACGTCTTTTTCGCGAGGGGGAGGTACACTAAAGTTTACATTTTCACTGTTATTAGCACTAGATAGCGTCTGTGGGTTTATATTGGGCACTGTGTCTGATATATTGTCCGTATTCGCGGTCCTTGGTCGGCGTGGAGGTCGTTTTTGTCGGGCGGTGAAAAGTCGGGAATTTAATTCCGGTGATTCGATGACTGGCCGCCCGCTATCCCGTTTCCCGGCATGTTCGGACATTGATTGTGCCAGTGATAACCCTTTTTGCACTTCAGACAAAAAGGAGGAGGTAGTGATTTCGGTCGGTTATGCTGTGATAATGATTGTTGATTTGCAGTTGATTGGCTGCAAGGGATTTCGCTTGGATTCGGTGGTATAATCGGCCGCGGATTTTGTTTGTTTTGGCGTGATGGTGTTCGTGGGCGGTCCTCCTGAGTTTCGATGTTATTCACAGCACGATTTTGATTATGTTGAGGACGACGATTAGTTTGTGGGGATGTCGGACGGATATTTTGGGATGTTGGATGACGGTTCTGATTAGAGGATGATGGGTTATTTGTTTGATAATGTCGGTTTTGGTTTGAAGAAAAATGTGTTTGTTTTGAGGAGTGTTGTGGATTTTGTTGAGGATATGGGAATTTTCTAGGAGAGTTTTGCTTATGCGGCTGTTCCCTCGAGGCTACGGTTTGTTTGTGTTCGTTATAAAACGCTAGCCTATTTGAAATTCTAACCGCTTTTTCGACGAACTCATTAATGTTTGTTGGGCGGAAGATGAGCTCCTGGCGCAGCCTGTCCGAAGATAACTTCCACGTAACCTTCGTCATGTACTCTTCCGTCCAACTATTGCCGTATTCCTGGAATAGCAATTGTTTTCGGATGGTGAATGGTCCTGCGGCGGTGTTGTTCTGCCTCTTCGTCAGCAGCTCAACGGTTTCCTCATATTGGGTGATGTCCGGATCGATGGCGTCGCATAAAAGAGATGCTGCTCGCTCCCATGAGATTCCCTCTTGAAAGAAGCTCCCATACTCCGAAATTTGGGAGGAAGTCATACGAACTAGTGTTCGCCGATGCTTTTCCTTCGTGGTCAGGTCTAGTCCGTGAAATTCCCTCTGGATGCCCTCCAAGAAAGTCTGCGGATCCTTTCCATCGAAATACTCAGTAGGTTTCTCTTCTGTGCGTTTAAACTCACGCATGAGCTCCATGTACTCTCTGTGAGTTTGCCGGCGAATCTCCTCGGATTTTCTGTGTTGGTCATATTAGTCGCGCAATTGTTGTAATTCGCGATGTGTATCCCGCAATTGTTGTAATTCGCGATGTGTATCCGGTGTGTCGGAGCGGTAATCGAGAAACGGATTTCGAGATTCGAAGTGTCGCGTATGTGTTTGGTCTGCGCGAGAAACGTCGCTTCTCGATTCGACGTGGGCAATGTGGGCATCTCTGAGGGGTTCGTCAACACGAGTGAGCCTGTACTCGAAACCTGGTGGAGGCGGTGGTGGCCGAATGCCAACATGCACCTCGTAGTGCTGGGATGCGAACGGATTTCCCTCCTGTGAGGCATCTTGATGCTGATTGAGCATTGTGGTCGCTGAAGCGCGATCGAATTCAATTTCTGAATGTACTGACATGATTTAATCGGTCCCGTGAGAATACAAAAGCAAAACAATGAACATGATTTTTGGATTACTTATTACGGCCCCGTAAGATTTTAATTAATGCTTGCAAAATTTAAAGTGGTGATATTAATTAATTAATAAGTAATTAATAACTGCTTACATTGAAAATTAAGTGTTGAAGCGACAAAATTAATTAAAAAATGGTTAAGTCAGAACATATAGTTAATAAGACGAAAATGAATAAAAATAATTTAAAAAACAGTTACTGTATCAATGATAATTAATATGAAACACGGCCCCATCGCGATTTTAATTATTAATTTAAACAATTGATTTAATAATAAAAATGGAAAATAATGAACGGAGCTGCAGTCAAAACGGTTAAATAATAGAAATTAATACAGTTAAATGAAGGGTTCATGGAAAATATTTTATAATTACTTGACTACGAAAATGTAATAGTCTAAAGAAAAGAAGAATTATGGAGTACGCGGCCTCGTCGCGATTTTAAATGATTAAAGTCTGTACATAAAATATTATGAACAATGCTTAATACTCAATGATAATATTACCTATAACATGATAAAAACACACAACAATGTTAGAAAATAAACAAGTCATAGATAATAAACGTGTCTGATAAAAAAAAAAATGTTATAACAAATCACATGTAAAATGGTTCCTCAGTCCAAAAATTTCGTTTAAATGAATTTATAAAATAATTAAATGATGAAAGTAAACTATATTGCTGAATTTTATTTACATAAATGGTACTTTCTTAAATTAACTATTTTAACTAACAATGTTACTATATATACTTTATATGAGTTAATTATAAATGGATTTCTGCTTAAGATAAATAAATATGGAAAAATGAATTTTCATCACAAAGTTATTAATTAAATTTAATGAGAAAATAAGCAGAATGAGTTTGGGAACACGTTGAAAATAAAAATTTTAAAATCAAAGTACATTATATGTATGATAAAATTTGAGCATATAGTTTATCGAGCAACAATATCGAAATGTAACAGTTGTTTTTGAATGTGATTTTGAATGAAATTAATCTAATGAGTAAATGTTGAAGATAAAATGTTAAACAAAGATTTCAATATATCAAATCACTAGCACGTTAAGTTAAGAGATAAAGAGCGTTTTCGTCAAAATGTTAACGACAATTGTTACAGTGCAATTCAGGGACGTGAGTTAACTTTCTACGCAATTTTAACATTGGTAGCCAAATTGTTAATTTAGCAAATGGGATTTAACTAGGGTCGTGGGTTTAAATTTTTGATAAAATTTATTACGTTGGGCGCCAAATTGTTATCGGGGTGCGGGACGTCGCTTGCTGTTGTGCTAATTTTTATAAAGAGCATGAGTTATGCACTAACGACGTTCCTCCGTAACAACTCCGGTGGCTCAGGATTGGTCACACACCAAATAATAGTAATAAATTGACTTACCTAAATATCCTTGGTCAAAAGGCACTCATTTTTATTGTATACAAAAAAGGTTGTTTGAATTTTGGATGAATTTAAAATGACTATTGTTTTGAAAAAACAACATTAAAAATTTATTAACAAGAAACAAAAGGACCAACAAAAATGTAATGAATGAAACAAATGAACACAGAAATACAATGATTAAGCTAAACAAACAATGATAAAATGAACGATGATAAAAATATATGAAATGAACAAATGAATGAAATTGAACGAACGTGATGTGACGATTCAATGAATAATGACACCGACAACTTATAGGTACGCGACGACTTACAAATGATGAAAACTTCACTTGATAAAACTTCGAACTTCACTTCATGTATCCTGAATGCGTTTTTGAACTTGATGTCTGGAGTACGACTGACTTGTGATGACCGAATCAAGTTTTCGAACTGTACTCCCTTCCTCTGTCTTCCGCTGTCTCTTATCTTCCCAACCACCGCTGTCTTCACCCCCGCCATGTATCTTGGGGGTGACGGTGATTGGTCGAGAACGTGGTGGAAGAAGCAGAGGGTGGAGTTTTCATATTTACCTGAGGCCAAAAAGTTTTGGGCCTCTGGTTTTCGACTGCTCCGGCGTGTCGAAGTTTGTGCTGCAGATGTTACGACCATAAACCTTTGTTCTCGCTGTTTTTCCGAAATTTTGAGAAATTCCCAAAGGCTTTGTTTTCATGGTCGTAAACATCTACAGCGCGCCGTGGGTTTTATGGCGCTGGTCCTCGGAGGTGCGGAATTTTATGACCTTCCTCGGGGTTGTAAACATCGGCCGGTGCTGGTCGCGCGGTTAATGATGCGGTGGTTTGCAAGTCGTCATTGTTGGTCACGTTCGGGGGAATTCAATGTTGGACTAATTTACATATTTACAAGAAAAAAATATATACAAAAGAACATCGAATGGTTACGAACTTGAGTCATTTGGAATTAAAATGATTATGAAATGAAATGAGCAAAACAAATGGAGTCCGATGCGAATGTGAATAAAATAATCAAGTTACAACGTTTTCGATAAAACGCCGGTAACACACTAAACAATCATTCAATGAATCAACAACTCTGTACAACTTTACGTCATCTGCATACATTAGAAATTCACAGTCCAAGATACTGGCGACTTCATTTGTAAATATTAAAAATAATAAGGGTCCCAAGTTCGATCCTTGAGGTACACCACTTGTGGTTACAAATGATTTAGACCGACAATTCATATACTCAATATACAACCGACGGTTAGACAAATATGAATATATAATAGATATTACATTGGATGGAAAATTATTTTAACACAAATATGAATATAATTGATTATGAGGCAAACAATCAAAAGCTTTGCTTATATCTGTATAAATAACATCAACCTGTGAACCACGATCTAGTGCTGTAGAAATAAATTGGGTAATACATAATAAGTTTGATTGAGTGTTTCGTTTGCGCATACAACCATGTTGCCGAGGTGATATTGACTGTTCAATGATTCCGCGAATATAATTGCAATGTATACCCTCAAATACTTTCGAAAAATTGGAAATAATAGCAATCGGTCTATAGTTCTTAATATCTGATTTAGACCCAGATTTAAAAACCGGACATAAACGTGACAATTTCCAAATCTCGGGAAATACATGGGTATTTAATATTAAATTAAAAATAAATAGAAGAGGTTTCGCGAGTTGTGATGCACAATTCTTAAGAAAAAAACCAGGAAGTTGATCAGGGCCCATTGTGATATTTGGTTTAATTTTCATTAGATGTAAAATAATAGTTTCTTCATCAACTTTGAAGTTCCCCATAACATCAGCACTACCATGAAACAATTGCATTTTACTACCATTCGATGGTTGATACACACTGCCAAATAATTCTGCAAATCCTTCCAGAATCTGAGAGGGCGAATCCAATGTTTTTTCTCCATGTATCATTACTCCAGGAATCCTAGATTTCTTTCGTTTCATATTGACACAAGACCAAAATTTCTTAGGTTCAGAAGATATCATATTCTCGGTGTCAGAGATGAAGTTATTAAATGTCTCAGAAGTTGTGTCTCTTACGCGCTTTCTGATATATTTATAATCGTCAATTACAGAAGAATTAGTTGATTTCCTCATTTGTTTGTGCAGCCTATTTTTAGATTTTATTAAATTTATAATCTCCCACTTAAACCACGAAGGATACATTTTACCACCATTAGAATTTCTATGAAATTTAGGAATATGTCGCTCAAATATTGAGTACAATATTTCGTAAAATAAAGTACAAGCTACATTAACCTCATTGGCAGTATATAACATAGACCAATCAGTTGATGATATTTCTGCATATAAACCAGGTATATTACCTTTCCTAAAATTAAACCTTGAGGTATCTTCATAGATATTTTATTTACGTTCGTATTTTTCCTTGTAACTTTTGATCAAAGTATTGTAATGTTGGGTTTTGGGAGGTTTACATGGGAGCAATAATAATTACTTTTTTTTAAAACATCCGGTTTTCACTAATATGTTTAACAAGTTATCGAATACGTAAGGTAAGTTTGTTTTGAATCTTGAAAATAAAACACTCTGTATATTAACAATTATTATTTATTAGTAACCTAAATTAGTAGCTACAAGTTTTATTTGAAGAATTTGTTTCTAAACTCATCACAAAACAGCGTTGATAGCGTTGTAACAAATGAAATAAGATTTTTTAAATGTTCACTGTATAATTCAATATCCGGCGGTGTATTTGCACCGGCAGTAGATGTTTCAATGGATATTGATTGTTTTAGTAGTTCCATTAGTTAAACCGCAAACATGTTTATACGAATTTTCTCGTATTTTTATATTTCATATTTAAGGGTCATTTTTGATGTATCGTCATTACGGTCATACGGTCTAACATTACTCAGTGATATACTTAATTATAAATTAATTTGTTATAATTACCTCTGATCTCAGCAATCCACTATCTTTATTATAAAATAATAAACATAGGCGTTAAAAACATTTTACATAATGCGCCTTTATAGCAATAATAATTTAAATAAAATAATAAATTTGGAAAACATACTGGCAATCTTTCTTTTAAATGTGCATACATCTATGCATCAGCTGTAACTTATAAAGTCTCAAACGAGTGTTTTCCACTCCCAGATTAAGCATGAAGTAAAATTTCGAGTTTAGAAAAGCCTGAAAATTTGGTTTGGTCGTGTAGCGCGTTTGGTCGTGTATTTTAAGTAAAGTTCAAAATATTCTACTAAAGCAGTATGCTAAAACGTGTAATCTAAATATCACATCACATAAGTGTTTAATACGCGACCAATCCAAATTTTCAGGCTTTTCTATACTCGAAATTTTACTTCATGCTTAGTCTGGGAGCGGAAAACAGTCATGTATATAAAATTGATAACCTTTGATAAACACTCGCCTTATTGATTTAGAAAAAAGAAAACAATCGAATTTTTCTTTTAAATACTTTATGGATCATCCTGTATAAAAACAAATACGCCTATCTTGTTGATCTCGCCACAATAGCCTAAATGCATGTATTATACTATCCTGAAGCTCAAATAGTATTTTGGTTATTATTTTTTTTCAAAATCGAGGAAAGTCGAGAATTTACGCTATTTTGTATTTCGCAAAAGTTGCGAATAACTCAATAACTAATGGGAATACAAAAAAATCGTTCAAACAAAAGTTTTAGATAAGGACATTTTGGACAATTTTTCTATCTTTAAGTTTTTTCGTAACTATTTTCTATCTTAGAGAACAATAACAGGTTGTTGAAAGATTCTTAAAAACTTATAATTTTTAAAAATCATGAAATAACTTGATTTTGCGCATTACTGAAAAAATATATCGTTAGTAATTAGTAATATTTAATGTCGTTTTTATTGTGCGCGTTGATAGAGATGATAAAGTTTGTTAATAATCTAAGCATTATAACATAAAAACATTTTATATGTACAGAGAGTTTAAAGTTAAGTGACCACGATTTTTGCGTAACAACAACAATTTTTCAACACTTTTAGTAAATAACACACTTGGTTAAGATTTCACTGTTTATTAATTATTAGTTGACACTGTAACACTTGTTTTGCCACACAGGCAGATAAATGATGACAATTTTTCAGTTAAAACAATTAAAAATGTTCGAAATAAAAATAAACACATTAATCACTGCACGCTGTTTGTTCCAATTGAAAAAAAAAAAACAAATTGGCAAAAAAATAGTTGCAGTCCTCTCGATGAAGGTGCTATGACAATTGAAAATGTCAAAGTTGGTTTAAAAGATTTCGTCAAAGAAAAATGTCATTAGATTATGAAAGCAACCATGGCAGTGTATCCAGCCATGGCAGTGACAGTAAAAATGGACTTGCCAACTGCTTTTTAATCAGAACTTGAAGAATGTTATAATAGAGAAATAAAAACTCTATCAAAACGTTGCTTTGGAAAACAAATTACATATCTCAGATTATGCTATACGAAACGGTAAAACGGTGTAAGTGTGTTCTTAATTATTTATAAATTGTCCAATACTTGCATAGCTTTGAAGTTTTTTTTGGCGCCCAACCTGGGGCCATGCTAACGCTGGGCCTTTGTTGGGCGCCATAAATTGTGAAAGTAAAAGTTAAAAACTTCACACTGATTAGTGTTTCGTACGCGTGTCACATGAAGTAAAATATAAAGTTTAGAAAAGATTGAGTTTGGACGCTACGGGTCTAAATCTAAACGCTCAGGCTTTTCAAAACTCAAAATTTTACTTTATGCTTAAGCTAAGAGTGAAGAGCACTCGTTTAAAAATACTTAAAACGCTTGCATTTGAGGTTGTTTGGCGCCCAGCCTGAAGCCAGGCTAACGCTGTGGCCCCTAGGTGGGCCCCATAAATCGCAAGCATCTAAATTTAAAACTTTCCACTGAATCAGCGTTTTGTACGCGTGGTGCATGAAGTAAAATTTTCAGTTTAGAAAAGCTTGAGATTGGATTTGGACGTTCAGGCTTTCCTAAACTCGAAATTTTACTTTATGCTTTGTTTGGGAGTGGAAAACACTCGTTCAAGCTTCAAAATTAACGCTTAATCATTTTTTTTAACTTATTGATTAATAACTGAATACGCTTTAATTTGATTCGTACATTTTTAATACAGGGTAATTATACGGGTAATTTACAGTTCTTAATAAATATACATATATTTATTAGGAATTGTAAATTACCCGTGATTTAATAAATTAATGAATCCGAACCGGTTTACCGATATTTCTCTGAGAAATTATGATATCGTTGTTTCAGGGGTAAAATTCATTAAGTACGTTACGTGGATAATTAATACAATTTAAAGATTTACCTTTACCAAGTGTTTTCCACTCCCAGACTAAGCATGAAGTAAAATTTCGTGTTTAGAAAAGCCCCGTGAAAATTTGTCGAGGGTCGCTTAGCTACCCGAGACAAATTTTCTGGGCTTTTCTAAACCCGAAATTTTACTTCATGCGCCACGCGTATAAAACAGCGATTTAGCGAGAAATTTAAAAACACACAAAAGACATTTTTTATGTTAATCCTCACAATTAATTCTAATTATTTTTGACGATTCAAATCCTTTTGTAAGTATTCGAATCCTTTTATAAATATTCGAATCCTTTTATAAATATTCAAATCCTTTTATAAATATTCGAATTATTTCATAAGGATTCGAATCCTTTTATAGGGATTTGAATCCTTTCATAAGGATTCTAATCCTTTTATATGGATTCGAATCACCCACATTTGGATTCGAATACGAATCCTGTTAAAATAATGTTAAGAATCCGGATCACGAATCCAGTTGAACTAAAGTATTCGAATGCCTCTTTTGAATCCTCTAAAAGGATTCAAATCCAGGATTCGAATACTGAATGATTCGAATCCTGCCCAGCTCTGCTATTTAGTAACCGCATCATACCACTCTGTCATCTTGACGCATATGATTGACATTACCTACGCATGCACGTACTAGCTTTGACAAGTATATTACTTGCTGACGGCTGAATAGCTGATTGATTACCGTACAACCAAATTACATTTCTTTGACCAAGTAGTAATTTAGTTTACATCAATGTCATGTTACTATCAAAAATTATTGAGTAAATAAGTTGTTTTTTCATGCCCATCGTTTATTTTATTAGGGCGTAGGTAAAGTATCGTATGTTTCTCGAGTGGTATAGCAATAACATACTAGCGGAATACTGCACTCGTCAGAGCTGGGCAGGATTCGAATCATTCAGGGTTCGATTCCCGGATTCGAATCCTTTTAGAGGATTCAAAAGAGGTATTCGAATACTTTAGTAAAAACAGATTCGGGATCCGGATTCGTTACATTTTTTTTAAAGGATTCGTTTTCGAATCCAGACGTAGATGATTCGAATCCTTATAAAAGGATTCGAATTCTTATAAAAGGATTCGAATCCTTATAAAAGGATTCGAATCCTCATACACGGATTCAAATCTTCTCAAATAATTCGAATCATCGCTATTAAGGCTGGGATTCGAATTCGATTAATTCAAATAGTTTAATATTCTACTATGAATATTTAAATCAGTAAATTATTCATAATATAATTATTTACATTACTTACTTACTTAACCATGAAACATTTCCAACCTTAATAGTATATTTTTAACTTCACTTGAAATCAGTGTTATATACGCGTGGCGCATGATGTAAAATTTCGAGTTTAGAAAAGCCCCGTGAAAATTTGTCGAGGGTCGCGAGGGTCGCGGGGCTTTTCTAAACTCGAAATTTTACCTCATGCTTAGTCTGGGAGTGGACAAGACTCGTTCTTAGAAGTTTCAAATTGAAGGATAACTCTAGATTACTAAGTTTATTACCATTTTACAAAGGCTACAGCTCGAAGAACCAATCATGGTCTTCGGAGACCGAAGGATACCTGTAGTCCTTCGGTCTCTCGAAGTTTTTTTACAAGAAAACAACGAATATCTGAAGGTTTACAGCATGGATAGGAAAGTAAACATCCAATTTTGAAAAAAAATCGAAGTTGAGTTGGTTTTCAGTGCATTTTTAACTTCAATTCAAATTAGAGCAAAAATTTGTCTCGGGTCGCTGCACGACCCTCGACAAATTTTCCACGCGGGGCTTTTCTAAACTCGAAATTTTACTTCATACTTAACTCTTTTATAAAATCGATGTATGTAGTATAATAAATCATTAATTAATAATAATAATAATAATAATAATAACAATCTTTATTGTCCAACAGATATACTATAAAAGGACAAATAACAAAAAGTATATACAATTCATAAATATAAATTACAATAATTAATAAGTAATAAGTAAATATAGTTAATAAAATCATTACAAAATAAATATTACCATAAATAAAAACAAAATGTTTTCACAGAAAAGCCGTTAGAGAAAAATATCCTTAGATATAAAATTTGCATTACGGCACATATGCGTAATGGGCGCTCTTAGTAACACATTTGTGTTTGCGGTAGGTATAAAAAACGTGGTGTTATATCGCGATGCAAGACGGGGTACATTGATTTTTACCAAAGATAGTAATTGAATTGAATCAATATCATTGGCAATTAACTTGCGTAGGAACATTGCACTACAATTTTCTCTACGTTGGGAAAGAGATACGCAATTATGCTGTCTGAGAATTTCAATGTATTCCATCGAATGATCAGGATAAACGCCGCTAATTTTAAAAGTAAGAAATTTAAGGAATCGCTTCTGTACTCGTTCAATTACCGAGGAAGCGGACATGTAGAGAGGATACCAAATGATTGATGCATACTCTAACCGGCTGCGCACGAGAGCAAAGTATAGCATCTTCAGTAATTGGCTATCAGTAAAATATCGTGATATACGCATTAGAAATCCAAGCATTTTAAAGGCAAATTTACCTATCGTGTGTATGTGATCTGAAAAAGTTAGTTGCGAGTCAAACCAAACACCAAGATCCTTTATTTCAATATCACGAGGTACAGAAGTATTCCCGATTTTATAATCATTCAGTACTGGTTCTCGTTTCCGAGTATATGATACCACAACACATTTGCTTGTATTAAGAGATAGTTGATTAGTAGTACACCAATTAACTATAATATTTATGTTTTCTTGCAAAAGTCCGCAGTCGTATTCCGTATTGATAGTAGTATACAATTTCACGTCGTCTGCATAAGCCAAGACTGGACACGCGACATGCGATTAAATCATCTATATAAATATTAAACAACAACGGACCTAAATTTGACCCCTGTGGTACCCCGATGTGGATATGAAATAAGCGGATTTAAATCCATTATAGTAAACATAGTTCTTACGATAATCCAGGTAAGAAGCTAAAAAGTAAACAATGTTTAGAGAAAGCCCGAATGAATAAAGTTTATTTAGTAAGATTTGATGATTAATGGTGTCGAAAGCTCGAGAAAAGTCGGTGTAAACAACATCGACTTGTCCGCGCTTATCAATCGATTCACAAATATATTGAGCGATAACTGCCAAATTAGTAACAGTTGATCTGCCAGTACAGAATCCATGTTGTTATGGAGACATATATTTTATCGTGTGCCTATAAATAATTTGATAAATTATTTGTTCAAAAACTTTAGAGAAGTTTGAAAGAATAGATACTGGTCTATAATTTCCAATGTGGTTTTTGTCTCCTTTTTTAAATATTGGACTTATTACTGCCGTTTTCCATCTTTCAGGAAAAATCATATTTTTTAAAGACATATTATAAATTATGGATAACGGCTTGGCAAATACGTATTTGCAATCTTTAATCAAAAAACATGGAACACCATCACCACATATCTGTGAATTACGGAGCTGATTGTTACTACTTACAACCTGATTTTCTTAAATATAGGCATCAGAAGGGTTTCACGATTGTTATAGGTGTCATCGATATTATTTACAGACCCTTTTACTGTGAACACGTTCGAAAATATATTTGCGAATGCGTCGACAATTTCTTGAGGAGAAGAATAAGTTATTGAATCACTATGAAGTTCACCAGGAATTCGTGTTATACCTTTTTTTAAATTTACAAATTTACACAAATCTTTTGGTTTAGTCTTGAGGTTAGATTGAATTGTAGACATATAATCATTATAAGCACTAGATATTTGATTTTTAGTCAGACGGCGTAACCTTGTGAACTCATTATAAAAGAAGTGTGAGTTAGATGTTTTCCATTTACGATGGAAATATTTTTTCAATGCAATATTACGCTTAATTTCAACAGTAAACCAAGGTGGAAATGTTTTCTTATTTGCATATTTTACTAATGGAACAGAATTTGACAAGGTATTAAACAGTTTTGCATAGAATGCTTCATAGGTTTCGTTAACATCTAGAATTTTTTCAAGAAACGACCAATCTACATTAATTAAATCTTCATAGAGTTTTACATAGTTAGCTTTTTTAAATTTAAATCTTAGATTATTATTAGAAGGAAATGAATATATATTATCGTTCATAACTGAATCAAAGGTAATACATAATGCAGGGTGATGGTCTGTTACGGGGTGGGGAGCTTCGCAGTTGGAATTTAAATAAAATCTTCGTTAATCAATTGAGGTGTTAAACGAAGACCCACGTCGCAACTTTCGGCTAGCTATTTAGTCACTGAATAGTAAATTTATGCTTACCAGGGTAATCACTTGACTGATTCTAAGTTAAAAGGTAAATGAAAGGTTTGAAATTGAACTTTAAAAGTAAATGAAAACTTTAGTCAAAGAGTAACAAAATGTATTAACACGGAACAAATTAAACAACGAATATAAATTTACAAATGAAGATAGAAAAATAAACAAGCAAAAAAAAAAAAACAAGAAATACAATTAAAAAAATAACTTACGTGCGACCACTGGGTCGTAAAGAATACTTGTAAAAACTTTCACGGACGCGGACCGAAACTTAGCGTAGTGACGATGCACGGTTCGAAGACTTTTTCGAAGTGATGTTGACGGGTCAACAGACTTTTTTTAAGTGATTTTAGCCCTTGAGGCCAGCGGTATTTATTTGGTTTTTGGTCAACCCTCTTCCTTTCTTCCCCTCTGGCGACCACCAACTTTCGTTGGCCGAAAGAAAAATGGCCAAAATAAATATTAAATATTAATATTTTGAAATACAAAATATGTCATTATATGCGCGATATGATTCTGCGTCCGAGCATATATGATATATTTTGATTCGAGCTAAGAACGGGGTTTAATAGACGTTTAATTTAATTAAGCCGAAGGGGTTGACCGAATTTGCCTAAAAGTAATACCAACGATGTGGAATGATAAAGCGCATCGTTTGGTATACCTAGCAACAATATGCATAAACAATTACGCCTACCAACTCCAAAAAACATATAAACAATAGGGGTGTTCTGCCTGGACTTAAAAATGTATAATAATAAGGAAAATACTGAATAGAAGTTTATGAAACTTCGTCCAAGCATAATGGGGAGCATAGTAATTGTTTATACATATTTGTTGCTATGTGGAACCTCGTCTAAAAGCAAATTAGTAACAATTAAATATCATGACAGCTTGCGGTTTATATCCTTCTGGTTCGAACTAACCATATCGTGTTTGGTGTCGTTCGAATCGTCTTCTTCTCAGTTATCCGATGAGAGTTGTGACGTTCGCGTATGTATTCTACATACGCGAACCACGTAGGGGATGTTCCTATCCCTTGCATTCGGCGGTTTTATAACCCCTGACATTATGCCCGATTCTTTTGTGCTTCGCACGTACGTTACGCTCGCGCGATCGGGCCGGTCGCTGGTAGCGGCGTCCCATCGCAGATGTGGCGAACTCGGGGATAACCGGGAAATCCGTATATATTTTGGACAACCCTGGAACTGGAAATAGCGGATGCCGTAGAGTTCTACCCTTGGCCGAGAGGAGTTTTGAGCTGAGTTGAGCTGTCTGATGTTCGAGGGCGCTATTTGACGAGATTCCACTAGGCAACCTATCTAACTTAAATAATATCAATGTATGGCGCGAACTTTACTCATTTGGAAAATAAAAGAGAATGAAGCAATATTGTGTACTGAAAAATAGAATGAGGTGAATTGGGACCGTTGTTCCGAATATTAAAATGTGTAACAAAATAACGCCCGTGGTTATGTTGCAGCTGAAATATTGCTGAATAAACAAGTTGACGACGCTTACGGAAAAGCGCCGGTAACAGGTCATCCTCCGTTACCATTGGGTGATCATCTCTTACAACGTTGACAACGCTATTAAAATTGCATAATATTAGGTCTAATATCCTATTGTTAGAATTGCGTACGTTATTTGGCTGCTTTAATTTTAGTAGTTGTATGAGATTAGATAATGCTAAGCATTTTTCATTATTCGGTGTCGAGTTGTCAGAATAACTTGGTATATTGAAGTCCCTAAGAATCAATATCGGTTGGTTTAAAAGATGTAGCGAAACAGTTTCAAAGAATGTGTCTACTTCATTCAAAAAAGATGTCTGTGTGATGCATTTACATAAAACAAAATTAATTAAAGGCACCAAGTCATCAATGTGCGGCATATCGACATTTTCAAATGAAATGTTGTTAATAAATGCCACTTAAACTCCCCCACTAGTTGTTCTGTTTGTAGTTTTATTATTCCTATCACTTCTTACGACATTAAATTCATTCGTAAAAAGCTCACTTGAAAGGACAGAATCGCGGAGCCAGGTTTCTGTAAAACATCAAACATCAAAACCAGTATTACATATGCTATTGAAAACTGTATGAGTTTTTGAGCGAAGGCCGCGTGTATTTTGATAGCAAACATTAAGAAGGTACATTCTGTTGGACGAATTTAGTTTTCCGAGTTTCCGGATAGAGTGACGATTGTTGGAATGCAGCGTATATACTTCGTATTGTAGATCTTTAATGGCGCGCTTTAGTTCATTGATATCGACACCCAGTGATATACATTCTTTACACGTCCAGGTTAGGCTTGATTTGGAGTTAATTTTACGAGCTTCAGCTCTTGTTAAATTTATAGACGAAATTCTGTAGTGGTTTTTGCAAACACAACAATCAACCATCGAATGTTTTTCATCTGACGTTCATCTGACGTATTACATACATATTCATGATTGAGGTAAATACAAATTAGGAATGTGGAACAGGCAAAACGTATTTCACGCTAGCGCGACCCACCGCAGCGACTTAAAACAGAATGGTAAATAGGCCACGGACGGGAAAATGGGTGTGAAAAAATTTGGTTATTCTAGGAGTGACTTATGCGTATTACATTGGAATATTAATTTTATTTTTCATATAAATCATTTATGAAAAAGTAAATTGTGTCCAGCTTGGATTCGAACCTTTACATCAGTACATTTAACAGATACATATAACTCCTCCGAAGAAGAACATTTACTTAAACACTCATACGAAGAAAATGCATTAGAGACGGCGATTAAAACGCCACCCCCGCAAGATTTATTCGTTATCTCGGGATCTCGATCACACATATAAACATTGAAATTATGGAAACCTAATTCATTATTAGAAATGGTACTTAATAACCAAGTTTCTGTAAAAACAAATACGTCATAGTCCAGAACAGGTAGTAAAGTGGTTATATCCGATAATTTTGTGCGTAGGCCGCGTACGTTTTGATAATAAATACGTAACTCCTTCGTAGTAGTATCCAGTTCTGGTCCATTCTTGCTTAAAGAAGTTATATTACAGTTGCTGGATTCGTTGCCGCCGATAAAAAACCTCCTGCTTTCCGTTTACGTTGGCGATTAGAATATGGACGGATTACAATGCCAGCCGGCCATCGGTCAGCCGACAAAATTAAATTGTCGTCATTGATATTGATGCCGATTTTAAATGAGCAATACAAATTATTGCCAGTAAGAGAAACGCACGCAGCATTTAGTATATCATCTACTTTAGTGCCCGGAGCACAATTTCCAACATGATAAAATATGCGCTTTTCTGCACTTTTCACAATAGAGCTAGAAGCTGTGCCACGAATGAAACTAGCTGGTTTAGTTGGTTTGATTTTGGTTTATTGATTAGTTCCGGAAGAAACTGATGCAAAAGTTTTTGTAATGCTTTCTTTCGCTCTCTTATTTGACGCTTCCTCAATTGAGGGCGACGATATGTTGTTAGTAATAACAGGTATATTCAAACAATTACTGTTTTCTACATTTAAGCGATTTTTCGTAATATTAATTACTGAATGATTATCGCTGACACAAGATTCATCATACACAGCTAAAGATTTAATAGTCTTGTTTACAGGTGACAGTAAAGAGATAATACTGTTTTTCAGGTCATTATGTTTACCGGCTATTAAATCTTCTATCATTGATATAATAGTGCTTAAATTGGATTGCTGTTTTAAGCTTTCTATTTCGTGCTTTAAATCAATAATTACTTGCTTCAAAGCTAGCACTTCAGATTTAAGAGCACAATGTGGAGAACTGAATGCAGTATTGCATACGCTCAGGGCATCACCTGTTTGTTTTGGATTTTGCGCGCGATTATTAGATGATAATTTATCTTTATCGAATGCCCTACAGCCAGGACACTGTTGAATCGATGTTATGTTTGGGTCTAATTCTTTAAATCCCTTATAATATTTGATGCAACTTTGATGAAACAGGGAACCACAATACGAGCAAGTTAACCCTGATACTACTGGTGCGCTACACTTATAACAACCCATAATATATGCAACAAAGTGTACAGCAAAGTGTAAAGGTAAATAAACACAGGATAAAAGTTACAAAAGGGACTAGACGTAGGACACACCCTTCGCAACACGCGGTCGTTCGTGTTGACTTAAGGGCCTGCAGTGCCTTACCAAACAGTTTCTCCTGCGGGGCAACGGTGGTGGGTAGTAGTTCGATGCATCGCCACGCAAATCATAGCGCTCTTGTATTATACTATTTAAACTAAATATGTGGAGCGTTCGCTTGGATCGGCCACACTGTGCGCCGCGTGTATTTATTTTATTACTCATCATCCTGTACGATTTCGATGCGAACATTCATTCAATTTCGAATGATATTATTTTAGTATTGCGGTAGGTCGGGAGAATTCTAATCGGCATATTTATTAATTTATCGTAATTTTGTTCTTTTTAGATAAATTTTAAAAAATTAACCATGTTGTGTGTAAGTTTTAGTTGTTATTTAGGTATTGCTTTTTGTTGAATAACAAAGAAGATTATCATTTTACATAATTGTGTTTTATTGACTGCAATTTATACTATATTCATATTATTTCTTATTATAAATTTCAACGTTTTTCATTTATACACATGATTGCAGAAAATATAATTTAGGTTGTTTTCATTTCTTTACAGAGCAAATTACACAGTTTACTTCCGCAATAATCTTACTGTGTTGTTTTATTTTCAAAATACATAACACAATATTTGAAACACTGATACCCGAAGACAAGTTCAATTATGAACCTTATTTTTATAGTAGAAAATAAACTCATAACTCATCATGTTATTGTTTTATTATCCAAGTGTATTCTTTGTTGTTAATATTTGATATGTTAATAAGTTTCATACCTAACAATCTTAAAATCAAGAACCTAATAAAGTGTAAAGGTATACATATTTCTTTATTTTTACAAAACAACAATGAACTCAATTACCGGTTTTATTTATTACACATTACATAATTTAAGATGTTCTAATTTAAGGGGAGACTTACCATATCATCATAGATTGTTATCACATGAGCTAGTAATTTCGTTATTTACGGAGAAATATTGTTTATTTTTTCATTATTTTGATAAAATTCAAAATATCCCTCCATAAATAACGAAATAATTTCAATAGTACGAATAGCTCACAGAGTTTTATTATTTTTCTAAAACTATGGTTTCATTAGTTTCTTCCTCGCTTCGACAATTTCAACTGGATCTCGGATTTCCATATTTCTTAATTTTCGTGGATCAACTAATTCAGGTAGTATACATTTTTCATAGAAAAATTGTAATTTATTTATCATTTCATTTCTCCAAAAGTCATCATCTTTATTGATAATTTCTGTTTTTATGCCTTTTGAAGTCCACACAGCAAATAAACAATACTGTCTCTGCGTTATGTGAAATTGGCCTTGAATTTGATAATACCATGCGTGGCTAGTATTGATTTCATCCCTTTTCCAAAATGTATTTTTTTTGTGGATATTCCCTCCTCGGGAGTTAATTCTCTTGCCGAAAATGGACATTTAATTTCCACTATCCCATTTTCTTGAATTAATCCATCTGGAGTTGCACCTAAATATGGAATTTCTTTATCAATGTCCTCCGTGTCCTCCGTCCTCCGTGTCCGTGTCCTCTGTTCCAACTCGTGCAAATCATTTTCCGATCTAACTAATTGCTTTAAAAATATATTTTTTGCATAATCAAAATCATCTGGTGCCATATCTGGCTTTTGACAATATTCCCCATAATGAGGATCGGCCGCTACCTTTGCTTTATATAAATTACGTTGTCTTTTTTTAATAGTTTTTGAAATTATTTTTTTATTTTCGAATATTTTGGAAAATCGTGGAGGAGGTTTGTTCGTAACAAATTTATATATTTCATAATAAGGCCGTTTAGAATTGTGCGATATTACCGACGCATAACATCTCCCAGTATAGGATTGTCGTAAAGAATAATTAATTCTTTTGCCACCGACAAATTTACAGACAATTGAATTAAATTGTTCAACAACGTTGCTGCCCACGTCATGAATCAAACTTTTGGAATGATTTGATAATTTAATTACATGTTGGATTATTAGATCATGCATTCCTGATTGAATAAAATCGGTTATATAGCTATTTTCATCAGGTTTATCCTTTTCGCAAAAATATTGCAAAGATTTGCAATATTTATGTTCACCTAATATGTGGCTTGGACCATTTAAAATGTCTTCCTTAAGTAATTGAATCTTTGTTGATAGATCGGTATTTTGTTGTTTTCTATATTCTATTGCCTTGGTATCAGCTGATCGAAATTTTAAAATTTTTGTTGATAGAAATTTTCTTAAAACTACAGGTCCTGATTTTGTTTGAGTGGCTACTTCTCTTAATTTATTACAATAGTTCCTCAATAAATGGTTCCGGCATTCTATTTTGTCGACGACAATATTTCCATAAGGACGTGATTTTAAAATGTTTCTATAAGTGAAATTATCGCCATCTGCTATCATGCGTTTGTACCTAATACCATACATGGATTCACTTTTCAAAAATCCATCTACAATCGCAGCTGATTCCATCGCAGTGGAGCTCCCTTCGCAATTTTTGAAACAATCATGCTGTTTCGGTATGGTACGAATTGTTGCTGCTCGTTTGCATACTAAGCAATATTTATTTTTTATGCTTATATGGAGAATTTTCTTAGTTCTATATCCAACAATGGCTCCAAAACCAGATAAAGCATTATAGTTTGTACGATAGGAACGCTTCCAAGCCCCATCACAAACCACCGTTATAAATGGAACGCCGTCTACATGTACATCTCCTGCTTCCAAAGCCAATGTCTTTTCTTCTTCAACAGCTTCTTTCATCTTTTCAAAAGCAATATCTTTAAGAGTCTTACAAGTACTTGTATGCACATTCGAATATCTTTTATACGTCATGCACGGTATTTCAAGGCAATTACTAAATTCTTCTAACATAGAAAAACCTCCCACCACCATTATAGTTCCAGCAACAGCCGCTTCGTTAATTCCTATATTTGTCTGCTCCTTGGCAGGATCCATTGATGTCAACTTAAAAAATGCATTTTATATGAAATTCAGAAATAAATCCAATTCGTTTTTCACCAATTATTTCCATATTTACTAAATTACATCCAAACATTTTACTGTGATGTGCAATCATTTTCAATGACTCAAAAATGTATCCAAAATCAACAATTCTGTGGCCTTCAATTTTGAAAATATCCGGTTTTGGATCATTCTGATTATTTTCCTGGTTCCAATTTTCATCATGGTCATCGGTACTTACAATTATATTTCTACAAAGGAACAAATTAATCAGAATACAATATTAAAATTAATCAATTTGATTTACCCATAAGATGATAAAATAAGATCATTTTCTACTGGCTCAATTGAAGATGATGATTCCGCTCTATCATTTGAAATTGCAGATATATTTCTATAAATAGACAAATCAATATTAAACAAACCTTCGTTACAGAGAATTGTTCGGTCGTTCAAAATGTAAAATATAAAATATATTTAATTTACCTATAAGATGATGAGGAAGGGTCATTTTCTGCAAGAATATCTCGTGAAATTAAATTGCATTTTGAAGTTGATGGTTCTTCATTGGTCATTTTTTTTCCTTGGCTTTAAATAATAAAATATACTAAATATGATATTTTTATCATTAGATGTTCTTTGTTAAATAAAAAAAGAAATACGTAGATAATTTGAATGTTCTGGAGATAATGCGTTTAGGATTATGATTTTGTATATGGTAAATATTAAAGCTATGGAATATTTTAATATTGTAATATTCAAAGATGACCGGCCAGAAAATATCCTGAATTCACCAAACACCGCAAAAAAATATCCAGCCTACTAGCCGACGCGACCCCGAATTCGCCGGCCGGCACGTAGATGCGCCCGCTAAGCGAATCGGCGCCTGACGCCGCGCCCCCCGCTACGGGAAAAAGACTTCGGCGGCCGCTATTTGCCGACGCTTGTTCGCAATATGTTATAATTAGAATTTGGAATAGAAAAACCTCATCATAGCTATTGCTTATAAAATAATACTTACGCATTCCATTTCTGAATTTTACTTTGTTTCTTCCGTTGGTCATTCAATCTAAGCCCTGCCTTCGTTCTAGGTTTTCGTGGCATTGTTAAACAATTATACAAGCACAAAAATCTAACAACACATAATAACACCAAAATTAACCTAACCGTGTGGAGACGATATCAGACGTTATTAAATAATACAAAATAATACACTTTACACGCATAAATAAAAAAAATTCAAAAATACTTACGCGCGCAATCTTCCAATAACACCACAACTAACACAATCAAACAAAATCTGAGCCGAAAATGTGTCGAATGGATAGTAATAATATCACTGCATGATTTCTGTAATTTTACAGAAAACGCCAAGAGCATCGAGTAAAATGCAACAGACGGCGGCACTTTACGGGCTGTATTATTGCGATTTACAGGGGTCAGAAGAACATCTCTTAAATTTCGCACAGACCATGTTTTGTGTTCTAATAAAAACCAATAATCAGTGGAAAGAAGGAACTACCTTTATGCTGTTTTATTATTTAAAAAAAAATTAAATTGTACACTAAAGAAGCATCACAAGTAATGCCATTTTTTGTCATTTTATTGTAATCAAATGAAAGTTATTAAAAAAAAATCAAGAGAGTAGATGTGTCTATATATCCTTTATTTCTTTATTTTGAAAAGATGAAATAAATCGGTGTGTAAATAACAAAATTACAGCCGGAATACGGCAGCATGTTTTATATGGATTTTCGCTATGGAACAACGCGTACTATGGAGCCTTAAAAAAAAAACACAAGACTGGATAGATAGGCCACGGAATGAAGGGAACTTACTGCTTAAGCCGGTCACGCCGTACAGGTTAAGTTATAAAAACATTAAATTAATCAGCTATGATTTTGTACTTACCCGTCAAAGTTAGTAAGACAATTAGCTAGAGCCTGATAAAATGCATTATGCATGTATTGGAGAATGTTAGACTCGCAATTTAATTTAATTTAATAAATAACACTGTGAACAGAATATAAACACATCACTCGTAACGTATGCAACTCCACTTTATATTTATTCATGTTTAATTTAGCAGCATTTTCAGCTGTAATATAACAAGTGGTATGATTATCATCGATAATATTTATGAGTGAAACCGAGCTGCAGATTCAACGAGCCCGAAGGGCGAGTTAAACGTGCTGCTCCGGTTTCACTCATAAATATTATCGATTATTAATCATACCTCGAGTTATATTCGATGAGAGAATATAACGAATTTTACTACATTTCCGTCTTGTAAACCTCACCCCATCGCCCGGTTGACATTTTTAATTATCGACTGGCAGATTTGACAAATCATTTTCGTAGCAACGACCAAAACAAGGTTATAGGGTTCTATTACCGCTGTGATAGCATGTATCTATGGAAATACGCGATTCTGATTAGAGGGAATGTAGTCATGTGACGCTTGAGTTATATTCTCAACAGTAATTGCACAAGTGCATTGGAAATTATCGGTAACAAGTTTGCACTCTTTCGACAAACAAAGTCGTATTGCTTGGCAACAGTCCCGAGCCCGTAGGGCGAGGGGCTGTTGCCTAAAGCAATACGACTAAAGCAATACGACTCGAAAGAGTGCAAACTTGCGATAATTTCCAATGCACGAGAGCAATTTATCAGACTATATCCCAACAAAAATATTACAATAAAAAAGGAATCTATTCAAAAGAAACGAATACATTTATTGGGTATAATAATTATTAATTGTACAATTATTGTATACTATATTTTGCTTATCAGGTTCATTATGTTGTTCATTTCTTGTCACTACAGTATTGGAGTTTTTTATTCTGAGGTTGTTAATAATCTTAGTATGATGGTCAGAATTTAATTGCAAATACGGTTTAAGTGATTACGAACTAGAATGCCCGGTGATTTTAACAACCTCTAGGTCACTACTTCCCTGTTCCATTAATTGACTCACAGCTGTTGCTCTACTAGAGTGATTGCTAATTTTAATCATTTTGGTGTTTAAACCGATTTTCTGAGCCGCTTGTTTAACCCACTTCCCAATTTCGTTGCGGCCAATGGGCATATTTTTATACCAGCTTTTTGTTTACTCTTGTTTACAGTTAAAAACAGACGATATGTTTTAATGTTGTCGCCACGTTTTGACAATAATTTCTTAGGTAATCGTACCGGACACACATCTTCATTACTCTTGTTTGGTGTGAGCCATTTGTTTTCGGCTAAGCGTTGTCCTCCACCCTGAGAGGTTTTAGAAAATATGGTATTGTAAATTATTCTTCCAGTCCATTCTGCAGAATTATTTAATTCATCCTTGAAGTGCTGAATTAATGTTGATGTCCCTTCGCCTCCTCTCCACGCGAGTTCAACCGACGCTATGTGAAAGAATTTTCTTTGCAACCCATCGGGACTGTCCTCGTTAAATTGAAGAACTATCGCTTGAAATTCTCCTGATGATAACGGTGCAGAATTCATGCTTCTCTTCTCAGGAAACCGCTGCAATTCTTTGCGTTTGGCATCGCGGGCGCTTCGTGCCGGTTTGAATATTAAGTCTTTAAATGGATCAAACAATATTTGAAACTCACTGAAGTACTTCTCTTGCACTAACTTAGCAGTGGTATTCCATAGCGTCTTGACTACCTTTTCTTTATAGTTCGTGCCGTCCCTCTTTCTCATAAATAAATAAATAAATAATAATAAATAAATAAATACGTTTATTGTCCAACAGAATAAACCTGGTGAATAAACCTGGTGCCATATCTGGCTTTTGACAATATTCCCCATAATGAGGATCGGCCGCTACCTTTGCTTTATATAAATTACGTTGTCTTTTTTTAATAGTTTTTGAAATTATTTTTTTATTTTCGAATATTTTGGAAAATCGTGGAGGAGGTTTGTTCGAAACAAATTTATATATTTCATAATAAGGCCGTTTAGTATTGTGCGATATTACCGACGCATAACATCTCCCAGTATAGGATTGTCGTAAAGAATAATTAATTCTTTTGCCACCGACAAATTTACAGACAATTGAATTAAATTGTTCAACAACGTTGCTGCCCACGTCATGAATCAAACTTTTGGAATGATTTGATAATTTAAACATGTTGGATTATTAGATCATGCATTCCTGATTGAATAAAATCGTTCATATAGCTATTTTCATCAGGTTTATCCTTTTCGCAAAAATATTGCAAAGATTTGCAATATTTATGTTCACCTAATATGTGGCTTGGACCATTTAAAATGTCTTCCTTAAGTAATTAAATCTTTGTTGATAGATCGGTATTTTGTTGTTTTCTATATTCTATTGCCTTGGTATCAGCTGATCGAAATTTTAAAATTTTAGTTGATAGAAATTTTCTTAAAACTACAGGTCCTGATTTTGTTTGAGTGGCTACTTCTCTTAATTTATTACAATAGTTCCTCAATAAATGGTTCCGGCATTCTATTTTGTCGACGACAATATTTCCATAAGGACGTGATTTTAAAATGTTTCTATAAGTGAAATTATCGCCATCTGCTATCATGCGTTTGTACCTAATACCATACATGGATTCACTTTTCAAAAATCCATCTACAATCGCAGCTGATTCCATTGCAGTGGAGCTCCCTTCCCAATTTTTGAAACAATCATGCTGTTTCGGTATGGTACGAATTGTTGCTGCTCGTTTGCATACTAAGCAATATTTATTTTTTATGCTTATATGGAGAATTTTCTTAGTTCTATATCCAACAATGGCTCCAAAACCAGATAAAGCATTATAGTTTGTACGATAGGAACGCTTCCAAGCCCCATCACAAACCACCTTTATAAATGGAACGCCGTCTACATGTACATCTCCTGCTTCCAAAGCCAATGTCTTTTCATCTTCAACAGCTTCTTTCATCTTTTCAAAAGCAATATCTTTAAGAGTCTTACAAGTACTTGTATGCACATTCGAATATCTTTTATAACATACGTCATGCACGGTATTTCAAGGCAATTACTAAATTCTTCTAACATAGAAAAACCTCCCACCACCATTATAGTTCCAGCAACAGCCGCTTCGTTAATTCCTATATTTGTCTGCTCCTTGGCAGGATCCATTGATGTCAACTTAAAAAATGCATTTTATATGAAATTCAGAAATAAATCCAATTCGTTTTTCACCAATTATTTCCATATGTACTAAATTACATCCAAACATTTTACTGTGATGTGCAATCATTTTCAATGACTCAAAAATGTATCCAAAATCAACAATTCTGTGGCCTTCAATTTTGAAAATATCCCGTTTTCGATCATTCTGATTATTTTCCTGGTTCAAATTTCCATCATGGTCATCGGTACTTACAATTATATTTCTACAAAGGAACAAATTAATCAGAATACAATATTAAAATTAATCAATTTGATTTACCCATAAGATGATAAAATAAGATCATTTTCTACTGGCTCAATTGAAGATGATGATTCCGCTCTATCATTTGAAATTGCAGATATATTTCTATAAATAGACAAATCAATATTAAACAAACCTTCGTTACAGAGAATTGTTCGGTCGTTAAAAATGTAAAATATAAAATATATTTAATTTACCTATAAGATGATGAGGAAGGGTCATTTTCTGCAAGAATATCTCGTGAAATTAAATTGAATTTTGAAGTTGATGGTTCTTCATTGGTCATTTTTTTTCCTTGGCTTTAAATAATAAAATATACTATATATGATATTTTTATCATTAGATGTTCTTTGTTAAATAAAAAAAGAAATACGTAGATAATTTGAATGTTCTGGAGATAATGCGTTTAGGATTATGATTTTGTATATGGTAAATATTAAAGCTATGGAATATTTTAATATTGTAATATTCAAAGATGACCGGCCAGAAAATATCCTGAATTCACCAAACACCGCAAAAAAATATCCAGCCTACTAGACGACGCGACCCCGAATTCGCCGGCCGGCACGTAGATGCGCCCGCTAAGCGAATCGGCGCCTGACGCCGCGCCCCCCGCTACGGGAAAAAGACTTCGGCGGCCGCTATTTGCCGACGCTTGTTCGCAATATGTTATAATTAGAATTTGGAATAGAAAAACCTCATCATAGCTATTGCTTATAAAATAATACTTACGCATTCCATTTCTGAATTTTACTTTGTTTCTTCCGTTGGTCATTCAATCTCAGCCCTGCCTTCGTTCTAGGTTTTCGTGGCATTGTTAAACAATTATACAAGCACAAAAATCTAACAACACATAATAACACCAAAATTAACCTAACCGTGTGGAGACGATATCAGACGTTATTAAATAATACAAAATAATACACTTTACACGCATAAATAAAAAAAATTCAAAAATACTTACGCGCGCTATCTTCCAATAACACCACAACTAACACAATCAAACAAAATCTGAGCCGAAAATGTGTCGAATGGATAGTAATAATATCACTGCATGATTTCTGTAATTTTACAGAAAACGCCAAGAGCATCGAGTAAAATGCAACAGACGGCGGCACTTTACGGGCTGTATTTTTGCGATTTACAGGGGTCAGAAGAACATCTCTTAAATTTCGCACAGACCATGTTTTGTGTTCTAATAAAAACCAATAATCAGTGGAAAGAAGGAACTACCTTTATGCTGTTTTATTATTTAAAAAAAAATTAAATTGTACACTAAAGAAGCATCACAAGTAATGCCATTTTTTGTCATTTTATTGTAATCAAATGAAAGTTATTAAAAAAAAATCAAGACAGTAGATGTTTCTATATATCCTTTATTTCCTTATTTTGAAAAGATGAAATAAATCGGTGTGTAAATAACAAAATTACAGCCGGAATACGGCAGCATGTTTTATATGGATTTTCGCTATGGAACAACGCGTACTATGGAGCCTTAAAAAAAAAACACAAGACTGGATAGATAGGCTACGGAATGAAGGGAACTTACTGCTTAAGCCGGTCACGCCGTACAGGTTAAGTTATAAAAACATTAAATTAATCAGCTATGATTTTGTACTTACCCGTCAAAGTTAGTAAGACAATTAGCTAGAGCCTGATAAAATGCATTATGCATGTATTGGAGAATGTTAGACTCGCAATTTAATTTAATTTAATAAATAACACTGTGAACAGAATATAAACACATCACTCGTAACGTATGCAACTCCACTTTATATTTATTCATGTTTAATTTAGCAGCATTTTCAGCTGTAATATAACAAGTGGTATGATTATCATCGATAATATTTATGAGTGAAACCGAGCTGCAGATTCAACGAGCCCGAAGGGCGAGTTAAACGTGCTGCTCCGGTTTCACTCATAAATATTATCGATTATTAATCATACCTCGAGTTATATTCGATGAGAGAATATAACGAATTTTACTACATTTCCGTCTTGTAAACCTCACCCCATCGCCCGGTTGACATTTTTAATTATCGACTGGCAGATTTGACAAATCATTTTCGTAGCAACGACCAAAACAAGGTTATAGGGTTCTATTACCGCTGTGATAGCATGTATCTATGGAAATACGCGATTCTGATTAGAGGGAATGTAGTCATGTGACGCTTGAGTTATATTCTCAACAGTAATTGCACAAGTGCATTGGAAATTATCGGTAACAAGTTTGCACTCTTTCGACAAACAAAGTCGTATTGCTTGGCAACAGTCCCGAGCCCGTAGGGCGAGGGGCTGTTGCCTAAAGCAATACGACTAAAGCAATACGACTCGAAAGAGTGCAAACTTGCGATAATTTCCAATGCACGAGAGCAATTTATCAGACTATATCCCAACAAAAATATTACAATAAAAAAGGAATCTATTCAAAAGAAACGAATACATTTATTGGGTATAATAATTATTAATTGTACAATTATTGTATACTATATTTTGCTTATCAGGTTCATTATGTTGTTCATTTCTTGTCACTACAGTATTGGAGTTTTTTATTCTGAGGTTGTTAATAATCTTAGTATGATGGTCAGAATTTAATTGCAAATACGGTTTAAGTGATTACGAACTAGAATGCCCGGTGATTTTAACAACCTCTAGGTCACTACTTCCCTGTTCCATTAATTGACTCACAGCTGTTGCTCTACTAGAGTGATTGCTAATTTTAATCATTTTGGTGTTTAAACCGATTTTCTGAGCCGCTTGTTTAACCCACTTCCCAATTTCGTTGCGGCCAATGGGCATATTTTTATACCAGCTTTTTGTTTACTCTTGTTTACAGTTAAAAACAGACGATATGTTTTAATGTTGTCGCCACGTTTTGACAATAATTTCTTAGGTAATCGTACCGGACACACATCTTCATTACTCTTGTTTGGTGTGAGCCATTTGTTTTCGGCTAAGCGTTGTCCTCCACCCTGAGAGGTTTTAGAAAATATGGTATTGTAAATTATTCTTCCAGTCCATTCTGCAGAATTATTTAATTCATCCTTGAAGTGCTGAATTAATGTTGATGTCCCTTCGCCTCCTCTCCACGCGAGTTCAACCGACGCTATGTGAAAGAATTTTCTTTGCAACCCATCGGGACTGTCCTCGTTAAATTGAAGAACTATCGCTTGAAATTCTCCTGATGATAACGGTGCAGAATTCATGCTTCTCTTCTCAGGAAACCGCTGCAATTCTTTGCGTTTGGCATCGCGGGCGCTTCGTGCCGGTTTGAATATTAAGTCTTTAAATGGATCAAACAATATTTGAAACTCACTGAAGTACTTCTCTTGCACTAACTTAGCAGTGGTATTCCATAGCGTCTTGACTACCTTTTCTTTATAGTTCGTGCCGTCCCTCTTTCTCATAAATAAATAAATAAATAATAATAAATAAATAAATACGTTTATTGTCCAACAGAATAAACCAATTTAGGACATATAAATTAACAGAATTAATATGCTATAATATGTAAAACTAACAAAAATCAATATAATATAGTATGAAAATTAAACAGTATGACATTTAATAAAAATAAATCGATTAACCTCAATGATAATTGGAAATTACAAAAATGATCCGCAATTAAAGGAATAATAATAAAATTAATTAAAAAAACTATTCAAAACAATTACTTAAACCCTTTCCGCGCACGGACAAATTTATAAAATGAATAAGATATAATTTGTTAAATTTACAAAAATTAAATATTATGTAATATGCAATACAAACGAATAATCAATAGTATTATTTTCAATAACAATATTAGACAATCAAATATTCAGTAAATTATATAAATATATCCTGAAACTGGTTATTAGCATTGCGGCTCATATGATTAATGGGCGCTCTCAGCAAAATATTGGTACATGCAATGGGTAAAGAAAAAGTCATTATTTGTCGCGATGTTAGTCGAGGGACATGAAATTGGACCATGCTTAGCAGTTCGGACGAGTTCACTTCATTGCAAATATTTTTTTTCAAAAATGATGCGCTGCATATATCTCTCCGTTTAGACAAAGACAAGCACTCATGCTGTTCAAGTAAGTCACTATAATCTGTCTGTCTGTCAGGATATATGACACTAATTTTGTAGGTCAGGTATTTAAGAAAGCGCTTCTGGACTCTTTCAATTACTAATGAATCTGACACGGGTGCCATATTACCGAAGCGTACTCTAGTCTGCTGCGTACAATAGCATAATATAAAATTTTTAATAAGTTAGTATCATGAAAATAACGTGATGTCTGCATCAAAAACCCTAACAACTTAGAAGCTGATTTACCAATCTCATGAATATGATTGGAAAATGTGAGTTTATAGTCAAATAAGACACCGGGATCTTTAATATTATTTTCAAGTCGTATAATTGTATCGCCAATTTTGTAATTAAAAGAAATGTTGTGATGTTTACGAGTATATGATATTACTGTACACTTGTTTATATTTAGAGTTAGTTGGTTCCCAATACACCAATCAGTTATACGAGTTAATTCTTTTTGCAGCAAAGCACACTCCAGTTCTGTGGTAACCGCACCATAAATTTTTAAATCATCTGCATAAGCTAATACCCTACAGGACAAGGAGGAAATTAAATCATCTATATAGATATTGAATAATAAGGGACCCAAATTAGAGCCTTGCGGTACCACAGACGAAGAAATGAAATAATTTGATTTAAACCCATTATAAGAAACGTAATTATTACGACAATCTAAGTACGATGCTAAGAAGTTAACTAGGCTTAAAGAAAGGCCAAATGAGCAAAGTTTATTTATTAGAATTTCGTGATTTATGGTGTCAAACGCTCTCATATTGTATGCCCAGTTTTCCAATATTTTTTAGAAATGTCTTCCAAAGTGCAAGTCGCATTTAACGTAATATTTTTCTCCACGCAAAACTCCATAAACTGTTTCCATATATATTTTTGCGATGATAATGTATTTATAGGCTGGGCGTTTCTTACTTTTTCGTGAATTGCTTCTAGAGGTGTACTTCCAAACCGTGTGTTTGCGATCATTTTTATAGCGTTCACAAAAACTGAAGTGTATAATTTTTATTTGACAGTAGTTTGACGTTCAGTTTATTTACAAAAATTGAACAATGAATTGGGATAACCAATCACGTGCCGAAACATAGTACGAGTAGAGAACCAATCACAGTGCCGAAATCGAACTCTACATGAATTTGTTATCACGGCAACAACGACTTCTAGAAGCTGATTGGTTCTAATTCATTCGTGTTTCGGCTCACCGTCTTTGGCGGGATATAGTCAGCCGTAAAATAACGAGAATATAACCGAGCTGCAGATTCAACGAGCCCGAAGGGCGAGTTGAATGTGCTGCTTCGGTTTCAACGACAAAATATCATCGATAATTAATCACATCACGAGTTATATTTAGTGAGAGAATATAACGAATATAATAATGTGAGTCCCTTAACATTATCGACAGCTGAGACATTGTTGTTTCCCTATTGATTGAGAATATTTTTTAATCGCACAAAAGTTCGTAAACTGCCGCCACTGTGATTCTTTATTCATGACGGTGTTTTTTGGCGTCGCACTTTTCACTTTTCTATTAATATCACTGCACGAAACTTTACCTATTTTGACGTTTCGAATGACAGGACAACTTAACACCCACCGCTTCTTTTGTTTTTTATCATCGCGGTGATAGACATGTACCTACGGCTTTCCTTGCATCTCATTGGTTTAAAATTCATCCTAGTAGGCTATGAGTTATATTCTCATAATTATATTTCGCAATAAGTAAATATCTACAGCGTGTACAGAATAACAGAGTAAATAACTATTATTCATTTCTAAGAAAATGTTTTAGCATTTGTCACCACTCGGAACACATACATTTTAAATTAATATAAATATATGTAACATTTAACTCACCGTTTTCATGCAACATCTACAAAATATTCTCGACCCTTCCAGGACTAAATCAGGGTAATCTTTCAACCAACTTGCAGGCAAAGATTTGTCTTTGACTTTCGGCATTTTCAATTATATTTTAACACATAAGTTAGTTTCACTACACTCTATTCTGATTATATTTTCTTCGGGGATTTTAACTTACCGACCGCAGTTTGGGACTTTTCGGGTTATAATCTATTGTCTAATTTAAATACATCCCAGTGTGCCCGCGCGTTTGGTGATTCTTTTAACTTTAATGATTTGCGTCAAAAAAATTACATTCCAAATTAACGTGGTGTATTCCTCGATTTAATATTTTGAATCTACCTAACATTGACATTAAAACTTCCAGTGATCCATTGCTTAATAATAGTTAACATCATATATCTTATAATATAACTATGTATTTATCTAAGTCATTTCGTCCTTTATACACTGAATATATTTTTTATGATTTTAAATCAGCTGATTACAGCACCATTGATAATTATCTTTGCAATGTTGATTGGAATCTAGTATTTCAAGAACCAAATATTAATTTAAATTTAGATAATTTCTATATCATCATTAACGCCGCCCTCTCACTGTAATAATAATAATAATAATAATAATGTTTATTTCCAGTGCAAGTGATTACATATACAAATAATTTATATATACAACAAAGCCATGGAAATACGTCAAAATAAGAGAAAACTTAAATTAAATGTTACATGTGTTGTTTAGATACATGTCCACATTATATGGCTCCAACGTGCATAGTAACTCATACGACATTCTTTTGACATTGTTATAATTATTTTCATTTTTTATGTATTCTGGTAGATGGTTATAAAATTTGATACAGTTGTATAGGGGACCTCTTTCTAACATTGTTAGTCGGTGTGATGGGTATACATATGCATCACCGTGCATTGTATTGTGACGACTGTTTAACGTATATTTTGAAAATAAATGTTTATTTTTGGTTATAAATTTTATGCATTCATATATGTAAATAGCAGGTGAAGTCAGTATTCCAATATTTTTCAAAATACCTTTACAGCTGTCACGCTGTCTCATTTTACAAATTGTTTGTATGGCACGCTTTTGAGCTTTAAAGATAATATCATTATGAATACTGCTACCCCAAAATATGATTCCATATTTTAAATGTGAGTAAAAGTTCACAAAATAAAATGTTTTAGATATCGCCTTGTTCGTGTTTTTTGTTAGTATTTTTAATCCGTAACAACTTTTGTATGTGCCTTCTAAATTTTATAAATTATCAAATTACCTAAAATAGTTTAATCATAAACTCATAGATTTAGTTATATCCAAGAAAAAACCTATGTGGCTTTTAAAAAAAGTGGTAGTGTTACTGATTATGAAACCTTCAAAAATCTTAGATCTTCGTGTTGCAATTTAAGTAAAACACTGTATCAATCCTATATTCGGAAAACTGAAGATAACATAAAAGTTAATTCTAAATTATTTTGGTCTTTCGTTAATGAATGCAAAAACATAAAAGGTTTCCCAAATAAAATGTTTCTTAATGATAAACAATGCAATGCTGGTAATTCCTGTGTTGAATTATTTGCTGACTATTTCTCCACTGTTTACAATGAGGACATAACTGATGCTCCATTATTTAATTATGATCATAAAACATCTAGCTCAAGTTTCAGTCTAAAAACTTCTGATATATTCAATTCAATATTGGAATTAAATGACTCACTTAATCCATCCACCGGATGGCTTACCCCCTTATTTTTTAAAACGATGTATTTATTACCTTACAACCCCGATTAGATCATTATTCAATAAATCTATTAATACTGGATTGTTTCCAACTTTTTGGTAACATTCTTACATTAATCCTATTTTCAAGGAGGGGTATAGGGAAGACATACAAAATTATAGGGTGTTTCCATCCAGTCCACAATTCCTAAAATGCAAGATAAACTAATTTCCGATCAACTCATTTGGGGCTGCCAGAATATTACTTGTGATGAACAACATGGCTTTTTAAAGGGCAGGTCTACGACATCTAATTTGCTTTCCTACCAGATGTATCTGTTGAATGCTTTGGAAAGGGGACGTTAGGTTGATTCTGTTTACACTGATTTTTCCAAAGCCTTCGATCGTGTTAGTCACTCTGTTCTTTTAAATAAACTTGAAGGCTTAGGATTTAGTGATCTTGTGACTAAATGATTTGCAAGCTATTTACATGAACGCAAACAGTTCGTAAAGATTGATAACTTTATCTCAAGTGCAATCAACGTTACATCTGATGTGCCCCAGGGCTCACATTGTGGGCCAATCCTGTTCTTAATCTTTATAAATAACATTGGGAGTTATATCAATGATAGTGAATTTCTGATGTTTGCCGATGATTTTAAAATATTTAAAGTAATTAAGAGGAGTTCCGATCATACGCTATTACAATCAGATTTAAATAATTTAGCAAATTGGTGTGCATGTAATCATCTTTAGCTTAACCTAAAAAAATGTATGGCTATTTCATTTTCTCGCCATAACAATAATATCAAGTTTGAGTATTCAATTAATGATTATAAATTGCCCCTGGTTAAAACAGTGCGTGATTTGGGTATATTATTCGATGCACGCTTGAATTTTGTTACCCATTTAAATAATATTTCTAGTAAGGCTCTTTCTGTGGTCGGTTTCATTAATAGATTTTCAAAACAATTTAGCTTGGATACGCTCAAAACCCTTTACATTAGTTTAGTGAGGCCACATTTGGAATATTGTTTTGTTATCTGGTCTCCTTACCACAACTGTAATATTGAATTCATTGAAAAAATTCAGAATAGGTTTTTGCTACTTGTTTCATTTAAAATGAGGATCGCACGCATTGACTATAGCCGGTCACACATATTAGATTATCTGAATTTAAAATCTTTACAATATTTTCAACGATGTAGCAATAAATCGTGTTGATAGAATAAGGGATTTAGGTGTCACTGCGGATTCAAGGTGGTCATTTGCACACCATATTTCAAATATTGCCACGAAAGCCTATCAGATGCTGGGTTTTGTAAAGCGTAACAGTAAGAACTTTACAAATAGTAGAACGCTGGTAACACTATATAATTCGTTAGTGCCACCCCACTTGGAATATTGTTCAACGGTATGGTCTCCATACACTGAATGCGACATTAATAAAATTGAGCAAGTTCAAAAGAAATTTATAAGGTACCTTGCCTATAAATTTAGTACCGATCAGCCCTACTTGGATCTTTTGACGACTTTTGGCCTTCGCAGCCTTAAACAAAGGCGTGTAGAAGCTGACATTAAGTTAGTATTCAAACTACTTAATGGATATTTGGATTGCCCTGATCTGTTGCAATTGGTTGGTATACGGGTTCCACCGCGCTCTCTTCGGTCTGACATAACATTCCATATCGGCTACAGGCGCACGGATTATGCGAAATATCCCGCTTCTGTTCGCGTTTTGCGTCACGCAAATATTTTAAATTTTGACTTTTTTAATGAGTCTTTCTCATTATTAAAGTGCCTCTTAAAAGATTTGTAACTTTTCTTGCTTAGTTTTAAGTTTCGTGTTTGTACATATTTGTTTTTTTTTTGTATATTGTATTATTAATGTAAATGGCAAACCGTTGAAATAAATAAATAACTTAATAACTAAATATAGAACAGGTATGGGCAACCTTTGACATGTTGAGGGCCAAACTTTAGCGTGCAAATACGTTCGGGGGCCGCGTTTAAAAGTACTTAGTGCATTTTAAAGTAGTGATAATATTTTTTGCGATAGATATTAGACATGAAATAATACGACAATGTTATTATAGTACAATTTATTAAAATAACAAAATGAAATTTAAAAAAATGGTACATTATAATTAAATCGTTAAATTTGCAATTGTTACAAACTACGAAAGTGAAATACACCGAAATCAATAAGACACTTGAGCTTGAATTTGGGAAACTAATCCATCGAAATTTGGATTAATTCCACTGACACAAAGACGTAAAGAATTTTCCAAATTATCGTGAGTCAGTCTTGTACGATGTGTTGATTTATTAACTTTCATCAATGAAAAGAACTGTTCGCATTTATAAGTACTGCCAAACGCACAAATCAATCTTCTTGCGAATTTTCTAAGCTGCGGAAAATTGTCTTCTTCTAGGTATTTTTTGTAGAAATCGCACAACTCTACGTCTTCAAATTTGGATTTTAGGAGTGAGTTTTCTTGAATCTCGATCAACTCCATTTGTAAGTGAATTGGAGCATTTTGTACAATATATGTTGTAGGAGTAGCAAATAAACTGAAACAGTCTTCCATGTTTTTGAAGTCGCAAAATCTGTTCGAAAATTGTTCCGACAGTAACTTGAGTTCTTCTGTTACCAGACAGCATCTGTGACTCCCACAAGCGTAGATTGATCTAAAACGCTTTTAAATGGCTGTACAAATCATTTACTAACTGTCCTTGTTTTTGAAGTTTCAAATTTAAATCATTTAAATAGCCTGTAAGATCGACCAGAAATGCTAAGTCACATATCCATTTTGGGTCACTTAATTCAGATAGTGGTTTATCTTTTATTTTCATAAAGTCTGCTATCTCATTTCTAAGCTCGTAAAACCGTTTCAACATTTTTCCTTTGCTCAGCCATCTGACTTCACAATAATATGTCACGTCGTTATATTCAGCTGATATTTCATCCAAAAACGCCTTGAACTGACGTAACCATCGTCAGGATGGGATCGAATAAAGTTGATGGTTTTTACTACCACATTCATAACATTCTGGAGTCGAATGGACTTAGAACACAAGTTCTGTTGGTGGATAATGCAATGAAGGACTATCAAATCATCTTTTTGCACATTTAATTCTGTTGCTTTTTCATTCAAAATTCCGATGAAACCTTTACGTAAGCCGACCATAGAAGGTGCACCATCAGTGCATACTCCAATTAATTTTGACCATGGCAAGCCAAAACTTGTGAATACCTTTTGAACTTCAATAAAAATATCCTCTCCTGTAGTGGTTCCTTTTAGCGGCTGTAAAGCAAGCAATTCCTCAGTAACAGTGAACTCCTTATCAACACCTCGAATAAATATAGCCAGATCAGCTGTGTCAGACAAATCAGCCATACGGTCAGTCAATGTTGTTTTTATATCATTAGCCATCATTTCTATACGTCGAACAACAGTTCGTCTTGACAAACTAATTTTTTCAAATTCTTTTTTCTTTTCAGGACACACAATACCGCAAACTTCTTACATACACTCCTTGATAAATTCTCCTTCGGCAAATGGTTTTAATACCTTTGCCAATTTTGAGCTAACTATAAAACTAGCTTTCACAACATTATCAAGTTGTGTTCTTTGTTTATGAAACATTTGTTGCTGTTTTTCCAAATTTGCGGTAAGCTTCTGGATTTTGTCTGTTCTTAATTGTCCTGTCAGTGAGTGCAGCGTAACATGCTTAGTTGAGTAATGCCTCTTTATATTGAATTCTTTCATTACTGAAATGGATTCATTACACAGCAAACAAATAGGCTTACCATTGTGCAAGATAAAAAAGAATTCTTCAGTCCATTTTTCTTGAAAATGGCGACCCTCTGTATCTAATTTTCGTTTCTTTCCACCAGACATCATTTTTGTTTACTTTTCGTTCAATAAACCTAATAACTATAACTAAAACTATAGTTAGTAACCACTCAAGATGCACACAAAGTCACAAAGCAAGTCGACGGCTCGAGCAGTTCGCTAGGATATCGCTTATCCAAGTTATCACCTCGGTAGCTCAAATAGATCTGAACTAACGTTCGGGCCATCCACCCGCTTATATAGGCAAAATGAACGAATAATCTGGAATAAACTAGTTTACAATAATTGAGAAGCAATAAATCGTTTGATGTGTCGCCCGTGAGGCGGCAAACCTCAAAGAATTTCATCGAGCAAGTCGAGTGGCGGCGATTATCAAAGAGTGAGGCGGCAAACATCAAAGAATTTCATGTTTGCCGCCTCACTGTCACTCCCGTCAGTATAAGTACCTAATGTAATATTTTTTTAATTGGGTTTTTTCAAAATGTCTCGCGGGCCGGATCATATCTTACAGCGGGCCGGATCCGGCCCGCGAGCCGGGGGTTGCCCATATGTGATATAGAAGAATATCACTAGACTTGTTGTGGGTTTAAACTGATTAATAGGCATATAAATTGCAGTTTTTTATTATCGTTGTTGAACTTTAATTATTTGTTGATAACTCCAGTTCGTTGTAGGCCCTTATTCCGTTTAAACTTCCATCGAACATTGTATGGTTCTCATAATCCCGTGACACGTAAAATGCGGTATTGTAATGTCCTTATGGTAAATCCAATTTTAATATTTTTAGGAATTCTTATAGTTTATTCAAACGTGGTTTACGTTTAATTAATCTAGATATTGTTAATTAGTATAGTTGCTTTTGTTATATTTTTCATACTATTCATACTATTTCATACTGTTGTAAAATGTATTATGTACAAAGGAGATTTCTGTAAATTAATAAATAAATAAATATACTACACTTGAGTTATAATTTTGTAGTGATATAAAATATAGCACAGTATAGCTTCGACAGTCCGAAGAGTTTTGTGTTAATTTCTCTCAAATCTGAGCACATACGAAAATCTTGTAAATCACGAACTCAGCCCGTAATGAAGATCGGGAATTCTCTATTTACCAAAACATTATTTACGTTACTCGAGGATTTTTCGATTTTTGTGCCAAGCGTAATAGTATTCCCGCTATTGAACGTTCGGCATTTCTGTGCGTGTGAAAAATGAAACAATCAAAAAATAATGTGTGCAATAAAATCGAAAAAAAAAAATAAGCACACGAAAGCACGAATACGCACCGATAAGCTAAAATAGGCGAAATAGTAAAATATTTTAAAATATGCAGAAAAAAGCAAAATAAGCAAAAACAGCAAAATAAGCAAAAAACGTGGAGATTTCAAAACCAATCTGTTCTGCTTACAAAATTGACAATAAGCAAAATGCTTAAAATCCGGAATCTAACGAGAGTGGTATGCAGCATATTACATATGAGCGGACATGTTACGCACGAGCCGCGCAGCGGCGAGCGCAGTATTCCGCGAGTATGTAATTGCCATACCACTCGAGAAACGTACGATACTTTACCTACGCCCTAACAAAATAAACAATGGGCATTAAAGAACAATTTATTTATTGTAATAAGTTTTAATAGTACCAAGACAATGATGGAAACTAAATTACTACTTGAATAATATACAGGGAATAAAGCTGAACATTTTTCGATATTCGATGTTTTTTAAAAGAGTTCAATTTGAAGCTTTAAACGAGTATTTTCCACTCCCAGACTAAGCATGAAGTGACATTTCGAGTTTAGAAAAGCCCCGTGAAAAAACACTGATTTCAAGTGAGGTTCAAATATACATAGAGTTCACAATATTTTAGTGTTTTATACGCGTGGCGCATGAAATAAAATTTCGAGTTTAGCAAAGCCCAGAAAATTACTCTTTCTTAATTATTTTACCTGTTAATTTTCTGACATTTGTTGATTTTTAAAAGAGTTTGATTTTAAGCTTTAAACGAGTGTTTTCCACTCACAGACTAAGCATGAAGTAAAATTTCGAGTTTAGAAAAGCCCCGTGAAAATTTGACAGACAAATTTTCTGGGCTTTTCTAAACTTGAAATTTTACTTCATGCGCCACGCGTATAAAACACAGATTTTAAGTAAAGGTTGAATATACATAAATTTGACAATATTATAGTTTTTTATACGCGTGGCGCATGAAGTAAAATTTCCAGTTTAGAAAAGCCCAGAAAATTTGTCTGTCAAATTTTCACGGGGCTTTTCTAAACTCGAAATTTTACTTTATGCTTAGTCTGTGAGTGGACAACACTCGTTTAGAGCTTCAAATTAAACTTAAAAAAAGAACAACGAATAACTAAAGATTTAAAGAAAACAAGCTGAATATGGAATACGTATACTTTAAAGGAAAACACCCTGTACATCAAAGAAATGTCAATTGGTTGTACGGTAAGCAATCACCCGTTCAGCTGTCAGCACGTAATGTACTTGTCAAAGCTATTACGTGCATGTGTACGTAATGTCAATCATATTTGTCAAGATGACAGTGTGGTATGATGCAGTTACTAGATAGGGCGTAGGTAAAATAAATTAACAAAATTAAAATTCTAACTACACGGGGTGCCCGTTTTTACGTAGTACATACATTATATATAGCTCATATGCCTAATAGATTTAATTAGAATATACGTTTTGCAACACAAATTAGAGTTAAATAAACCAAACCGAATTTTTAATATATTGTTGACTGTATTTAATCCAAATCTATTCCTCAATTTGTTTTTTATTAAATTTATTTGGCTAAATAATCTTTCGACATTTGCATTTGAGTTGGGAAGACATAATAATTGTAGCACAAAATTAACTAATCCGTTAAATGGGTTTGTTCCACCAGCAACTCTGTAATTATTTACTTACAGCCCAAAATGAAATTTAATATATAAAATTACGAAAAAAACTATTCGAGAAAATGCAAACAATGTCTTAATAAGACAACTTAAGACGATAAATATCCATTGAAGCAACTACTTCCCGTGCAAATACACCTCCGGATATTGAATTATACAATGAAATATATATATATATTTTTTAAATGAAATTGTATTTTTAATACTTGACCATTAGATGTTTCACAAATTGTTCCACTGTGTCTCAATTTTCATAATTTTAAGAGCATCATTTGCAAAATATTTAACAGCTAATTCTATTATGGGTTTTCTTGCGAGATTAAAGCAGTTTGAAATAGAAAACAAATTGATGTTTTGAAAAATGCTCATATTTGATGGCAATATCTGCTTTAATTCCCTTAAAAGCTTTGTCAACAATTTTAAAATTCTCTGCTTTAAATCGTGCTTAGCTCTGTCAGTGATGTTATTTTCTGTACACGCATTTTCGAATATATACAGGGTGCGGCAAAACAGACAGTGCAGTTTTGAAGGGGTATTAAAAAAAAAAAACGGCGTAATTTAAAGAAATGGGGTTTATTTTATCTTAATCGGTACATGATGCCGTTTTATGCATTAAGTCCTGAAGATGACATCAGAAAGATGATGACCCCCAGCAGCGATACATTAATGAAGGCGATTTCTGAAATATTCGGCCGCATTTTGGCACATCTCGATGGGCATAGCGGCGATTTCCTCCCGAATTCGATCTCTGAGTTTTTCCAAGGTGCGAGGTCGATGCCTAAAAACCGTTTCCTTTAGGTAGCCCCACAGGAAGAAGTCGCAAATGCTCAGATCAGGGGAGCGTGCGGGCCACTCCACATCACCTCTCAGAGAAACAAGGCGCCCAGGGAACACCTGTCGCAGTTTCGTAATTGAAACTCGAGCAGTATGGGCCGTTGCCCCGTCCTGCTGAAACTAGATGTCTCCCAGATCTGCTATCTCCATCAGTTTTTCCAATCGAGGTTGAAAAAAAAAATTGCAACATGAAAGCATAACGTTGAGCAGTGACAGTTACGGTTCGTCCGTCCTCTTCAAAAAAATAAGGCCCAATCACCCCAAATTTGGAAATCGCACACCAAACGGTGACTTTTGGGGAGTGAAGTGGCCTCTTGTGAAGTTGCCTTAAGTTATTTACAGCCCAGTATCGAAAATGTTGTTTATTCATCCCTCCACAGAGATGGAAGTGGGCCTCGTCACTACTGAAAAAAGTTGAGCTCGCATGGATCCGGTTCAACATTTCTTGGGAGCAATTCATGCGGTTTTCATAATCAGGGGGCATCAACTTTTGAACAAGCATCATCTTGTAGGGGTAGAATGAGTCTTCATGCAATATCCGTCTTAGAGAGCGATCAGCAATGGCCAATGCAGTTGCATGCTTCCGGGCAGAGCGCGTAGGTGACCGTTCGATAGCTTCTCTTACTCTTGCTACATTTTCGGGTGTTCTTACCGTTCTGGGTCTTCCTAAACCCCTACGTCTTTGTGTGGAACCAGTTTCTTCTAATATACGCACCTAACTCGCGATTAAATTACGGTGAGGGACGGGATCACGACGCGCACGATTGAAATGCAGCCGGAAGGCCCGCTGGGTGGCGACGGCAGAACGGCCATTTTTAAGAAACGTGCGGACTGCGAAGCTCTGATGTTATCCAGACCAAACCATGGTAACGACTAAAAACGGCACTACCCCCCGACACAATGATATCCCTCCCAGATAGGTACCCCCACCACACGGGATGTACTGGGCGTTCCAAACTCCACTGTCTGTTTTGCCGCACCCTGTACAATAGGAATGTATGTTTACTTTTTGCATACGCCCCTGAAATGGAATTTCTCAAAATACTAACATATTTAATTTTGTAAATTGTTTAGGTCTTTATAATTACTTTATACAAATACGTTAACAATTGCGTTGCAAAAGCAATACATTTGAGTGCCAGAAAAAAATCCATTTACTCACAAAACTTTTATTTATTACTTATTAATTATTCTAATTTATGTTTATGAATTATATATACTTTTTGGTTTTTGTCCTTTTATGGTATATCTGTTGGACAATAAAGATTAATATTATTATTATTAATATTAATAATATTAAAACCATATAAACAAGGCAAAATATTTCAGTATTTTGTGTTTTTATAATAAACAAAACTCTTTCGTATCGAGAAAGAGCATCATGATAAGCTTGCGCAAAGTTTATTCATCTCTCGATTCTGGAAAGTTAAGGTGCCTTAGTGACATTTTCAAAATGAGTGCTGAAAAAAAGGAAACGACTCTCCGAAATCGTAGAAAATTACTTGCTACAACGATGCTACAACAAATAAATCACACTGCAAAATTCCTAATTGTCGAAGCTCTTTAACGGTAAGTGTAAACAATCTAAATTATATTTAATTGATGAGGCGGATACATAATGAAACTCCATAATACTATTTGAAATAAAACAACACAGTTGGGAGGGTTTCACTTTTATTGTTGAACACTGCAACATGTATCACCACACAGTGGCTTCATCAGGCTGATGAAATAATTATTATTTCATCAGCCTGATGAAGCCACTGTGTGGTGATACATGTTGCAGTGTTCAACAATAAAAGTGAAACCCTCCCAACTGTGTTCTTATTTCAAATAATTTAAATTATAAACATTATTCGAAAATGTTAAGGTTGTGGTCTTGTTCACCCGTACTACGAATGTTTACGGCAGTGTAATATTTGAGAATAAACTAACGTAGTGCTAATAGGATTATATTGAATTATATTGCACGGAAAATATTTTTAAAATGTTAATTTTTGTTTTGGTCAGAGCATTGGAAATCTCCCCTTAAGAATATATATTAATTTTAGGAAAAACATACATCAAATTTGGAAAAGCACATAATACGACATCATAAAGAAGAAGCAAATATGATACATTCCGAGAGGATGAAACATAAGAGATTTTCAATAGGTTCTTTGGTGAACGACTCAACTGACGAATCAATCTCTAGTGGATCGAATACGTTAGTAGGAATAAACAGTGAGTGTAATCAGTTAATATTTTCGATAAAAAATAAATATAAAAATACTTTTTTCAGATGCGAGTTATGTTTGTAAAAAAACGAAGAAAAGCTGTGATCCAAGTTGAAATTAATAAGGAGACCTTAATAAATGCATGTGTGAAATTGGTCACTGAAAATGGTCGCCCATTGTCTATTTTTAAGGATAGTGGCATGCAACAAATTTTAAATCCTCTAATTCAATCAATTTCGTACCAAGGTTCGAATTTTTCGATTAATAGGGAAAACATTTTACAAGTAATTCATCGGGAAGCCAGTGCCATTCGTAACTCTATTAGAGAACAAATTAAACACCAGTTAACAAGCATTCAAAGTGGATACAGCAACTCGACTTGATCGGTCAATTTTGGGCATTAATGCACAATATGATTTTAAAAGCCGAATAATTTTAAGGCATCTTTGTGCGAAAGAAGTATTTATGAAACATACATCTATTCATTTAGATTCTATAATAACACAATGCTGCTAATATGATAAAAACGGTGCGTCTTTTGAGTAATCAAATAGATTTAGATGAAAATACCTAAACAGATTCTGACGAAGATCTAGAAGATAAAGATACATTGAATAAAACTCTAGGTGCTAATGATAGTTGGTTTACAAATGTATCCATTTCCGTTCCCAATACATTTATAAACCAAGGTATTATTGGCCTACGTTGTGCGGCACATACACTTCAATTGGCCGATATGAATGCTCTCGATCACAAGTACACAAAGGCTGTTATTAATAGGGCACGGATCAGAGCTGGGATGAATCCTCAAAAACAGGATTCGAATCACGAATCCGAATCACCTAATATGATTCGAATCACGAATACTCGAATAAAGGATTCGTAAGTGAAAAATAAGATTCGAATCAAAGAATCCTCATTTTTGAATCACGGATACAAATCCTTTAAAAATAAATTTGTATCTATTATTTGCAACCAGTAACATTTTATTCCATCAGTTTCTATTAACAAAAATGTTCATTTACCGAGTAAATATCTAATTAAATAATGATTTTAATTAATGATCATGTATGTTGTTATGTCCGTAAGGCCGAGATGGACATACAAAATATTTTGAAGGGTTTCCTCACATACACGATTAAAACGCCGTTTCTGCTTAACTCAAACTTTATTCTCCGATGGTCGGGACAACACTGCCTGTGGCTCGCAAACCTGCGCCCAATCTGGCGGGGTTTTTTGTAGCCATAAAAAACCCTCAACTCAAATAATAATACAATCAATTCAATTCGTGAAATACATTACACCATCTTCCCTTAAATTAATCAAACCTTATAATTAATGTTCATATTGCGCGGACGCAAACAACGTTCGTTTTCTTCGACGGTTACGCTACGCGCACAATCACTAATACGCACTTCTCTTTCCGCTGCGTCTACACCCGGATTGTTTATACAATTAATGATTTGGTTCGCATGCCTACGCCACTGTTTATTTAACGATGGTATCTTCATTAGGTAGGTTCTAGGACCAAATATCTTAATAATTTGTCGCTTTATCCACGAAGGCTTTGCAAAACGGTAGTCTCTCACTGCCACTTGTTCATTGATTTCAAATACCGTACTGCGTTTCCCACAAAAATTGTTTCGTTGTTGACCTTGACTTTTTTTAACAGTTTTAATTAGATTTTTATTGACCTTAATATTTTTAAAATTATCTTCCGGTTTCAATACATCTAATCTTGTTCTTAATCGTCTACCAAATATTAATTCTGCTGGAGTAACGTTCGTTGTGCAATGCCTCGTGTTTCTATATTCTAACAAGAAGTTTTGTAATCTTAAATTTACCTCATCCACGCTCCCCCTTTCGACGGTTTTGATTAGAACCTTTTGAATTGTTTTTACTATGTTTTTTGCAGCCCCATTGGTTGCAGGGGGGTAAGGTGCAATACCTTTCCACTTAATTCCGTTTTGTTTTAAAAATGTTTGGAATACTTCGGATGTAAATTGTGTCCCATTATCTGACACTACCATCCGCGGTAACCCAAAACGAGCAAAAACACTTCTAAGTGCAATTATTGTATTTTCAGCCGTGATATTTTTAATTACAAATGCCTCAATCCATTTTGAATGAGCGTCCACCAATACTAAAATATGTACGTTAAATATCGGTCCTAAAAAATTAATATGCACTCGATCCCACGGTTGTAAAGGATATTCCCATGGAATTAATTTCATTTTCTGTGGGCATTGACGCCCTTCTAAACAACTATCACATGCTTTAATCATGGTTTCAATGTCTTTGTTTAAGTTCGGCCACCAGACATATGAGCGTGCCAGACTTTTTGTTTTGACCATGCCCATGTGTGTGGAATGTAATTCTTTTAAAATTATTTGTCTCAACTTTTCTGGAATAAATATGCGGTACCCAAACATTAAACAATTGTGTTCGACTGTTAATTTATGCCTCACTAAATAATACCGTTTAAAATCAGCATTGCACTTTACTGGCCATCCTAATTTAGTGTATTTAATCACCCTTTTTAAAATTTTATCACGCTTTGTTTCCCTTGCCACTATTTCTGAATTGATAGGTAGGTGTTCATTACTCTGTATATAATTTAAATACGACCAATTGTCATTTACTTCCTCTAAATATTGCTTATCCGGCAATCTGGATAACCAATCAGCTTTGTTTTCTAATGATTTTACATATGTTATCTCATAATTGTAATTACTCAACAACCAAGCCCATCGTTGTAATCTGTTTGCAGAAATTTGCGGAATTCCTTCTTTTTCCCCAAAAATCTTTACTAACGGCTTATGATCTGTACGTAAGGAAAACATCCTTCCAAATAAATACTGGTGAAATTTAGTCACCCCAAAAATAATAGCTAACCCTTCTTTCTCTATCTGCGAATATGCTTTTTGGATTTTATTCAGACTACGAGAAGCAAATGCTATTGGTTTTTCCTCGCCATTGGCCATTATATGCAACATCACTGCACCGACGCCATAATCTGAAGCATCTACTTCTAAAATAATAGGCAATTTTGGGTCGTAATGTGCTAATGTTTTTGAATCACTTAATATCTTTTTCACTTCATTAAACACCTTATCACATTCCTCAGACCATACAAATTCCACATCTTTCTGCAACAAATGATATAATGGGTGCAATAACTTTGCACTATTTTGTATGAATCTGTTGTAATAATTAATCATGCCTAAAAATGATTTTAGTTCCGTTAAATTTTTTGGCTGTGAGGCGTTCTTAATTGCTACTGTTTTTTCTTGTAATGTGTGTAATCCCTCTTTGTCAATTTCATGACCTAAATAAACAATTTGTTTCTTAAAAAATTCGCATTTATGCTTATTAATTGTAAACCCACTATTTTGTACAATTCTCAGTACGTTTTCAACCCTGTTTACATGTTCCGTAAATTTTTTTCCTGCGATGATTATATCATCCAAATAACATACTACTCCATCTGATCCTTCCAATAATGATTCCATGACCATTTGAAATTTTGCTGGCGCGCAAGCTATACCGTATGGCATACGTGTATACATAAATAACCCTTTATGAGTACTGATTGTCGTCAAAAGTTGTGAATTTTTATTTAATTCCATTTGTTGGTACGCCGCTGTCAAATCTAGTTTCGTAAAAAATTCTCCTCCTTGTAACTTTGCTAATAGTTCTTCTATTCTAGGAAGTGGATGTTGATCTACTTCAATTGCTCGATTCAAAGTGACTTTATAATCCCCACATAACCTAATAGATCCAGCTTTCTTTAATATTGGCACTATCGGCGTTCCCCACGGGCTAAAATCTACTGGTTTCAAGATTCCCGTTTTAAGTAAACTTTGAATTTCTAATTCTACCTTTTCCTTAATCGCGAACGGTATAGGCCTTGCCTTAAAAAATTTTGCTTCCGCACCATCTGTGATTTTAATATCAACCTTACCCTTATTGAAACATCCCAAATGATTTGAAAAAACATCCGAATATCTGTTATATAATTTTTGCATTACTTGCCTGACATCTACATTATCTGTACTAGTTAATTTATGAATTTGTAAGTTATACAAATAATAAAAATCACGTCCTAGTAGTGGTGGACCATTTCCCTTGATTATGAATAAATCTAAACTTTTCGTGTTATTTTTAAACGTACACTTTACCTTAATATACCCTTCGGGGTAAATTTTATTTCCATCGTAATTTAATAATATCATATCTGTCTTGAAAATACAATAATTGCCAAAAAATGCCCTTCGCATTTTGTTTGATATGACGGAGCAACTTGCGCCAGTATCTAACTCAAATTTTATACTTTTATTATTTATTTTTACTTGAATATGCACCGGTTCATTGTAACTATTATTCAAATGAAACAAAACTGTCTGTTCGGGAGAACTTGGCTTATTTCTTAAAAAATTATGCCTAACATTTTGTTTATTTCTACATATTTTAGCTAAATGTCCAATTCTTCCACAATTCCTACAAGTTGAATTTTTATATTTACATACTCTAAAAAAATGTCCTGACTCACCGCATGCAAAACACTCACTTCGTGTTCCTTGGTTGTTTTTTTCGAACCCCGGTTTAATCCTCGCCAGCTGCTGTCCGCTCCGTGAGGTCGCGACGTCCCCGGCGCTCCCCACTGCTGCTGCCTGTTGTCCTGCCGCCTGCACTCCGGATGCTCCCGGTCTAGCTGTAACGTCCTCAGAACCTTGCTTCCCACTTCCTCGTGGTTGCAGTCGAAATAACTCCTCTGGTTCCTGCTTCACTCCGCCTTCCTGTAGGTGGTATTTTTTCTGGACGCTTCTCTTTTTAGCGCTATTGCAATTGCACTTTCAAAAGTTAAATTATCTGAATCCTCTTCAAATGAACGGTCCATGACTGCTCCCTGGTCCATGCCCATTATGAATCGGTCCCGCATGACTATCGGGAGTAGATTGTTGACAAATTTACAATCTGCCGCTAAATTTCTCACTCTCGCCCCCCAATCAGCGATGTCTTCGTTTTTGTCCTTGAACGCATTGTAAAATTTATAACGTTGCGGAAACACCGATTTTACAGGAAGAAAATGTGTATTGAACAATTCCGTTAGTTCCTTATAGGTTTTAACAGCGGGTGAATGCGGCACACACAAACTATTCAGAAGTTGGTACGCGTTTTCACTCAGATTACTTAAAAATATACCCTTCTGGATAATCGGTTTGTTGTCAATTTCATTCGCCAGGAAATACTACTGTAACTGCGAACTATAAATTGCCCAATCTGATTGTAATGTGAATTCACGCAGGTGTCAGCGTGCGACAGCCATTTTCTTTTACTGCACCCTATTTCTGCCGAAATCTTTCACTATCTCACTAATCCTTTATTACTCGTTTTATCCTCGTCGCCAGTTGTTATGTCCGTAAGGCCGAGATGGACATACAAAATATTTTGAAGGGTTTTCTCACATACACGATTAAAACGCCGTTTCTGCTTAACTCAAACTTTATTCTCCGATGGTCGGGACAACACTGCCTGTGGCTCGCAAACCTGCGCCCAATCTGGCGGGGTTTTTTGTAGCCACAAAAAACTCTCAACTCAAATAATAATACATTCAATTCAATTCGTGAAATACATTACATATGTGTTATTGAACTTTATGTTAAATTAGTGTTTTATACGCGTGGCGCATGAAGTAAAATTTCGAGTTTAGAAAAGCCCCGTGAAAATTTGTCTCGGGTCGCTGCGCGACCCTCGACAAATTTTCTACGTGGGGCTTTTCTAAACTCGAAATTTTACTTCATGCTTAGTCTGGGAGTGGACAACACTCGTTCTTAGAAGTTTCAAATTAAAGGATCACTCTAGATTACTAAGTTTATTACCATTTTACAAAGGCTACAGCTCGAAGGACCAATCATGGTCTTCGGAGACCGAAGGACTGCAAGGAATCGAAGTTTCTTTACAAGAAAACAACGAATATCTGAAGGTTTACAGCATGGATAGGAAAGAAAACATCCAATTTTGAAAAAATATCGAAGTTGGGTTGGTTTTAACTTCACTTTAAATCAGTGTTTTATACGCGTGGCGCGTGAAGTAAAATTTCGAGTTTAGAAAAGCCCCGTGAAAATTTGTCTCGCGGGTCTACGCGGGGCTTTTCTAAACTCGAAATTTTACTTCATGCTTATTCTGGGAGTGGACCGTCAAGATTTTCTACATGTCGAGATTTTCGATAATTTTAGATTTTTTTCGATTTATTCACAGTTTGTTATTATATTATATGCAACTTTAATATTAAATAAATGTGGTGTTTCTTCCAGCCCTTATTTTAAAAGACTGCCGTTTCATTTTATCTGAATCCTTAGTGCACATGTTTAACTTATGTTTAAAGCATAATATCTTCCCAGACATTTGGAAAAAGACTCGTGTAGTTCCCATATATAAGTCAGGTGATAGAAGTTCAATTGTTAATTATCGACCAATAGCTATATTTTCCAACCTGTCAAAATGTTTTGAATTTGTTTTACATGGTCAAATTAGTACATTCGTCAACTCAGTATTATATGATAGCCAACATGGCTTCAGACCTAAGCGATCTACACTAAGTAATCTTATTCCTTACACTCAACTGTTATCTAACAACCTCGATCGTAGAGTGCAGGTTGATTTCGTGTTTACTGATTTTTTTAAGGCTTTTGACAGGTTGGATCATAAAGTTCTACTGTCAAAACTTTATAGCTTGTGGTTCTCTTCATCATTATGCACATTTATAAAAAGTTATCTATATCAGAGATCCTTATTTGTGGAATACAAAGGTTATAGATCTAATACATTTTATGCTACTTCTGGTGTACCCCAGGGATGATATTGTTGAAGGGTTGGATGTTTCATGTTTGTTATTTGCAGATGACATTAAACTGTTTAAGCCTATCTACTCTATAACCGACTGCATAGTTTTACAAGCTAATAATAATACCATTCACGAATAGTGTTTAGCTAACAAATTACTTTTGAATGCAAGTAAATGTGAGGTAGTGTCATTTTCACGTAACAAACATGTAATGTCTTATGACTACAATATAAATAAGGCTTTACTGTCGAGGGTAGGACAGATTAAAGACCTTGGTATCATATTTGATGACAAACTAACATTTAATAGTCATATTGAAAGTATAGTGTCTTCTGCCAATCGCTTCTTGGGATTTATTGTTCGAAACTCCAGACATTTTAAAGGTACGGATGCTATACTTTCATTATATTTTGCCTATGTCCGATCTCGACTTGAATACTGTTGCTGCGTTTGGAACCCTAATTATATAAAATACTCGAATTTGATTAAATCTGTGCAAAAACGTTTAGTTAAATATATAGGTATTTGATTGAAATTCACTTTGTTTGTTTTACTAATAAATTGTTTTATTTTCAACTAGTTTCGGCTTAATGCCATATTCAAGAATGGTGTACAAAAGAGCAAAATTGATTATATATACTAGATGTCGGCATTTCAGGTAATAAGCGCTCTAATTATTAGGGAATTCCAAAGGTCCTCGTTGTCATTGACCACGTTTTTTCCCGCCTTTATGGCTTTACTTATTTCTAAACCCTCCCGATAATTCAAAACTAATCCCTTATTACCCGAATGCAACATTTTACAGTCGTTTGAGCTGAAAAAGTGATTAGCCGCGATGCAATGTTTTGCGATCCCCGTGGTCCATTTATTATTTAGAATATCTTTCCTATGTTCTTTTAATCGCGTTTCAAAAGACCTGCCCGTTTGTCCTATATATATTGCATCGCAGTCATCACATTTCAGCTCATATACTCCGCTTTTTTTAATATGACTATTGTCTGTTTTAATTTAATTATTCACTAATATTTTCCCTAAGTTAACAGAATTAGTCAAAATTATGTTATTGTCCTTTCCCTTAACTGTTTGTTTAATTTTCTGTGAGAGGTTATTGACGTATTCTAATCTATTCCAGTAGGTTTTCTCTATTTTTGTCACACTATAAAAATACTTCCGCAATTGTTTTTGTTTTTTTTTTTTAATCATTTGATCAACTAATGCCTGTTTATAACCGTTATTTTTTGCTATTGTTTTAATTGTGTTTAGTTCGATTTGATAATCTATTTTACCAAGTGGAATATTAATTAATCCGTGTATAAATGAATGAAAAGTACTATATTTAATTTGGTTGTGTGTGTTTGAGTTTATAGGTATTATTGTATCCGTACATGTTTCTTTTCTAAATATTTTATATGTTAGTGTATTGTTGGATGATTTTGTAATCGTTAAATCTAAAAAGTTAAGACTATTGTTAAGATTCTTTTCTATTGTAAATTGAATTTGGCTATTTAATGAATTTAAATATTTTGTAAACATTTCTAACTGTCTTAATGACCCTGTCCATATGCAGAAATATCATCTACATATCTCTTCCAAAATTGAATATGTTTGCTTTCTGGTTGTTTTAGTAAATTACTTTCGAAATCATCCATAAAGATTTCTGACATAAAGGGGACAACGGTGATCCCATTGGTAGTCCATCTGATTTAATATATATATATATATATATATATATATATCCCCATTGAACTCAAAGTAGCATTGATTAATGCAAATGTCTATTCAACATTTTAATTCCTTTTTATGTGATTCTAGATTGGCAGTGTTTTGAATTTTTTGGTTTAAAATATTTTTTAACTCTTCTGTCGGTATTGATGTGAAGAGACTTTTCACGTCAAACGAAATTAATTTAGAATTTGGAGGAAATGACACTTCTTTTAGTTTATTTACCAAATCTATTGAATTTTTTATTGAATGTTGAGGTTTGAAGTTAATGAACGAAGGAATTAAATTATTTAAGAATTTACATAATTTATAAGTCTGAGCGTATAAATATGAAACAACCGGTCGTATTGGTACACCTTCCTTATGGATTTTAGGAAATCCATAAAGAACCGGTAATTTAGGGTTCATTACTGTTAGTTTTTGTCTATCCCTATCTGAAATTAAATTTATGCTTTGTCTTAATGTTTTCTGTTTTTTGAATATAATCTGTTTTTAATATATAAAATTACGAAAAACTATTCGTGAAAATGCAAACAGTGTCTTAATTAATAAGACAATTTAAGACGATAAATATCCATTGAAACAACTACTTTCCGTGCAAATACACCTCCGGATATTGAATTATACAATGAAATATTTAAAATCTTATTTAATTTGATTTGTTACAACGCTCTATTAAAGTATATGTAACGTTTAGGTCAAATTCTCTCCAAACCAACTAACAATACAATTTAAAATGAAAGGAGAGATTGCAACAAATTAGAAGTGAAAGGACTTGGATTAAAACTAATGTCTTAGGCCATCTATAGACACGTTTCGAGATTTATCTCTCTTCAGTATAGCTTTGCTTATGACGTTTACAAAAATTAGGAATAAAATTAAAACAAACTTACTTGGAAAAAGTGTTGTGTGTGGAATGAACAGGTACACAGAAATGGAATGAGTGAAAATGATGATCGGTATTTATAGGTAAAAAAGGGGATTATGTCATTAGCAGGTATGAAGAATGTGAGACCTTATTATTTACCTTACGGTACAGTTCAAACAAGATTTTGAATTTGAATTTATCTTGTTATAATCTGTTTTACTCATTATGGTTACGGTGTTCCCTTTGTCAGCTTTACACAGAATTAGGTTATTATTTTTTAGTTTATTCTTTATATTGGTTATTGTTTGGCTATCTGAATGACGGAATTTATTTTTAAAATGCGATTTTTTGTGATTTGTAATTAGTTTTGAAATATTACATTTGGCAATTGTTCTAACTTTTGCATCGGATATTTTATTACAAATTATCTCTGAGTTTATACCTACTGCCTCGAGTGATGATTTTGAAGTAATTTATGGACTGTATTTTAAACCTTTCTCAAGTAAAGAAGATTCAGTATTATCAAATTGAGTGTCAGTTAAATTTACAATTCTAGGAAAGAACCTAACATTACTTTGCTCACCGGTAATGTTAATATTTACTTGAAATTTATCACTATTGACCTTATCACTGTTCACTTTTTCGATTTGGAGTTTTGATACTTTTTCTTTCTGCTTCTTAAAATGTTCAAATGATGCGTTCCTGGCTTCTTCCCGGGATGTGGAGTCGATGTAGTCAAATTCTATCGGGTGCAGTTTCATGATGAGCCTTGTGTGTAGTAATTTGATCATTTCCGATAGGGTATCTCGCTGTTTGTACCATTTTTTCATTTCTAAGGAAATCCACATCTGGTAAGCTGCTTTTACTACTTCTTTGGACTCTGTTGATTGGTGGTTGCACTGAACTTTCATGTATCTTGGTTTTAGTTTTTCACGAAGACATATTTTATTGAAGATGATGTGGTTGTTTGCTCTTGCAAATTTAATTAGATTTCTTTTGTACATGGTAATGAGTTTTGCTTCACAGGCACTTAATATATCGTTAACTTGTTTCTCATTGATCACTTGATAAAACATTTCTATTAATATATAGGTATTTGATTGAAATTCACTTGGTTTTTTTACTAATAAATTGTTTTATTTTCAACTAGTTTCGGCTTAATGCCATTTTCTAGTTGAAAATAAAACAATTTATTAGTAAAACAAACCAAGTGAATTTCAATCAAATACCTATATATTAATAGAAATGTTTTACCAAGTGATCAATGAGAAACAAGTTAACGATATGTTTAGTTAAATACCTGTATCAAAAGAAATATGGTATTTATCCTGATTATAATGTAGGTTATGACACACTCTTTAGTGAATTTGGTTTGGAATCCCTAGAAAATAGACGAAAATCACATCTTGTTACTATTTTATTTAAATTGTTAAACTACTTAATCGATTGCCCCGAGGCTGTAGCTCAAATTAACTTTCATATCCCCTACACACTTAGACAAAATAGATTTTTCTATAATCCTATTCCAAAAACGAATGCAATTGTTAAATCACCAATATTTAGTATGTGCAATATTTATATTAATTTACTATCTGTCGATCCTTCACTTGACATTTTTAATATGCGTAACGGTAAATTTTGTTTTAACCGTATTATTGAGATACTGCATGAGTCTTAACATTTAGTACTGTAACTTTATTTTTGTTATGTAGATTATAGTTAGATATAAGTAGCATACAACTATAATTAGGAAATTTGTAAAATAAATTTCTGTAGTTGTATTACAAATAAATAAATAAATAGAATATTCACTCATTAAGGGCCCAGCAAATTATGAAGTTAACTCTAATAGTTAATTTTAGGAAAAATTTTGCATCTTTTTCTATGATTTCAACTAATAATTTATTGTATTACATACATCGATTTTATAAAAGAGTTAAGCATGAAGTAAAATTTCGAGTTTAGAAAAGTCTCGCGTAAAAAAATTTTTTTTGCTCTTATTTAAAGTGAAGTTAAAAATGCACTGAAAACCAACTCAACTTCGATATTTTTTCAAAATTGGATGTTTACTTTTCTATCCATGCTGTAAACCTTCAGATATTCGTTGTTTTCTTGTAAAAAAACTTCGAGAGACCGAAGGTCTACAGGTATCCTTCGGTCTCCGAAGACCATGATTGGTCCTTCGAGCTGTAGCCTTTGTAAACTGGTATTAAACTTCGTAATCTAGAGTGATCCTTCAATTTGAAACTTCTAAGAACAAGTCTTGTCCACTCCCAGACTAAGCATGAAGTAAAATTTCGAGTTTAGAAAAGCCCCGCGTAGAAAATTTGTCGAGGGTCGCGCAGCGACCCGAGACAAATTTTCACGGGGCTTTTCTAAACTCGAAATTTTACTTCATGCGCCACGCGTATATATACACCGTTCCATTTGTTTCTGGATCTCGCCTAGCCATGCTTTCGTGTTGTTATGTTGCAGTATCAACATTTACATTTATTATTAATTTCCACTCCTGATTTCTTATTTTAACAGTGTTGCAATAATTTATGATATCATAAGTAATCCTCTTTTTAATTTTCAAGAGGTTTATTGTTAATCTTGCAACAATTATTTCGCCACGCGGTCGCTTCTTCGAGCATTTTATTATTAAATCAAATTAATCTAGTGTTGCAATGCTGTGTCAATGTCAAAGTGAAAAATAATTTCAGGCACATATTAAATATTAACATGCCAAAGATTATCTCTGAATCAAAAAGGTTACAAATTCTGAAATCCTACAAACATTTTAGGCAAAGTAATGCAAATCTACAGCATCACAATATTATTACGATTTTAATAGATATTTTTGGGGTATGTCTAGTATTTTAATTATCATATATATTTAATTAAAGATAATTACGTTTCAGGTAGGGAGATCTTCATTCTAATTCATTATATTTGTTATATACAATATTATTGCTGTGTTTGTATGTACAAAAACCAAGTAGTAAATTTTGTTAATCTTAAAACTGCATATTATTATCCTTTTATATCTGAAAATTTGTAAAACAGGCAACAGTGTAAGATCACAATAGTCAGAAATTATAACCTTAAAATCGAACATCTGACAGTGACATTTAAAAACCCTGATTTAAAACACAACCAGCCCCATTTACAATACTTAAACTGTCACTTTTCCATAGCTAGGCGAGATCCAGAAGTAAATGGAATATATTATAACACTGATTTCAAGTGAAGTTAAAAATATACTATTAAGGTTGGAAATTTTTTATGGTTAAGTAATCAAGTATGCATTCACAAATATTTGAATTATTCGAAATTGTAAATATTTATATTATGAATAATTTAGTGATTTAAATATTCATATTAGAATATTAAACTATTTGAATTAATCGAATTCGAATCCCAGCCTTAATAGCGATGATTCGAATTATTTGAGAAGATTTGAATCCGTGTATGAGGATTCGATTCCTTTTATAAGGATTCGAATCCTATTATGAGGATTCGAATTCTTTTATAAGGATTCGAATCCTTTTATAAGAATTCGAATCCTTTTATAAGGATTCGAATTATCTACGTCTGGATTCGAATACGAATCCTTTTAAAAAAATGTAACGAATCCGGATCACAAATCCGTTTTTACTAAAGTATTCGAATACCTCTTTTGAATCCTCTAAAAGGATTCGAATCCGGGAATCGAATCCTGAATGATTCGAATCCTGCCCAGCTCTGCTTTCAAATAATTATAATTACAATTCGAAAGGTGGGCTATAGTTTTAAATAAAGTGATGTAGAGATATGTTATCTTAATAAAATTTGTGAATAAATAAAATGTATGAACTGCGTATAAAATCTATGCAAAGGAGTGGCGCTTTCGCGGTAAACGGTCGCGCTGAATAAATAAATAAAAAAAGCCTCTTACACGGATCGACAAAAATCTGATTTTGAAGGGGTATGATAGAGGAAAGTTTGAGCTATTTTTTGGTGGTGAGCCCTACCCTTCGCGGTTCAAAAAATGTATATAGGCCACTTAGAAGTTTCAATACAATAAAATAAAGTTGGTTTGTTTAAATAATTATAACTATCGTTAAACATTATCGATTAATTCACACTCACTGGGTATATTATAGAACAATGTATGTTCAATAAACTTTTAAAAAGACTGTATTGATATATTAGGTGAGTGCGATGTAATCAATTATCAAAACTCATCCACTTTTCGCGTGTTGTTCGCGATCTGAAATTAATCAACTTTAAACATTAATTGCACAAAAGGAGTGTGTCCAAAAAATCGTAAATTTAAAATTTTATGAGATTTGGAGTATCTACAATATAATAGTATTTTCTTTATTCGTCAATTTTGACTTTTATTTTTCCTTCCCGAACTACCGCTGGTGCGTTCGCTAGGATCGGCCACATTGTGCGGCGGTACTGGAAATTACACCAGAAATACTGTAGCGAGTGATGAATACGATACAAAAGAGATTGCAACTATGCTTAGTTGCAGATGGGTCTCATTTCGAACAAAATGCGTGAATTGCATTATGCTGTGTCATTAGAAGAAGAAAAAATGCCGCAGTAGTTAGTTATAAATCACTCGACTACCACAATCCAGACGCTTAGCCAACACCTCCCAGAAGACGCGTTCTTTTAGACAACTTCCAAAACAGACTCTTTTCGACACATTTACTCATACTATTTTACATTGCATAAACCTCAGTAAATAAACCCTGCTCTACTATTATTACTCTTTTAAAGGGGTATTATCATTCGAAAGTTTTAAAAAATTGATTTGATTTTTTTTGCATATATTGATATTGGATAGTATCTAGTTTCATGCCCCAAAGCCGTTTTACAATACGCGTATTCCCGTTTTTGCTTGTTGAAGTAAACAATGCTGAGTAGGTGGCTGGGTGGAAATACACAGAACTCAAACGAAAGTTTGAATGCTTGTGTCTGGAAGCTGACTTCGAAGCACCTCAACTGTGGTGCAAAAACCGTCGCTATCGCCTCCTTTATAGCTACCAGCATCTTCAACGACGAATACTCGGCAGTTTTTAAGACGATGGAGACACTGGGAATCCATATCGGCCTGCATGCCAAGGCCTTCCGGTGCGGACCGACGTAGAGCGCGAGACGTGGGACGAATTTGGCCTGACTCCAGTAGCTCAGAAGGCCATCCAACAACGCTGGCAGAAGCAAATCATTCAAACCCAGTTTTTAAAGGAAGAGGAAGGTCTACTGTACGGAGCTGGCATAACTGACTAAAGCCAAGAATCTCCAAAAATAGTTGAAACTTGTGTCAAAACTTTAAACGCGTTTTTGTCGAAACCACTTTTTTTCGCTGGACGGAAACTTTCTTTTCAAACTATGAAACGGATCGACTTGAGCTTTTAGTTTTCGGTTCTCCACATTTTCCTCTGCAGTTTGAACCACCGTCATTCAAATATATTAATATTTGATATTTTTCATAGAGCCTTAAACTCAGAAAAAGGGGGGCAAAAAGGGATCACTTTTTTCGAATGGCCTCAATTTTGTTATTTATCGAGATTTTTGATTGTCGGTGGTTCAAACTCCAGATAATTTAATACAGATTAATGACTACTATTCATTTTACGTTTCAAATCGCAGAATCGAAAAAATCTTTTCGGCCCTGAGGAAAAACACGGCGGACACGGCCTTATTTGAGGCCAGATTTAGAGGTCAAGCCGGACGATTGAAAAGAATTAAAATTCATTTTTTATAGTTCATGAATCTATAAACAAGTTGCAAGAAACTGCAAGATCGCATGTATTAAATTTACCCAGAAAAAAAATTCTGAAAAACCCCCCCAAAAAACGCGGTCCTAGTGGTAATGCCCCCTTAAAACAACCCAAATAACTAATCACGAGATTAATAAAAAAAAAACATCGCAGCCCGTGAATGCGCTGTTGCCTAATGTTTATTTCTTTTAAATGCCTCCTGATGGTATATGAAACATGATACAACATTTTTGCGTCAACATTTTCTATTCAGAATTGTATGTAGAATATCGTCACGTGTAGCTTATCCGCCAATTTATACACACCCGATATAAACTTACGGTTTTAATTACTTATGTTAACGCCCATCCCCAAAGATTCAGAATTGCTTAATCCAACAACAACGAGGATATATTCCATGAAAAAATGCTCCTAGTTCAGCATAATAAAAATATCCACGACCATGGTTATTTCGTATACTTGAAGATCATTCACATGTGCTACGAAGAAATAAAGAGAAATAATGTAGTAACACCCTGGTTTTAAATTTGTTTGACTGTAGACTTATTTAAAATAATACACAATAGGTTAAAATGTAAAAATATTATACATACTTACGGTTGTAATTATTTATATTTATTAACGCTCATCTCAAAACGATTTCATGTTATCGGCATTTTTGTGCCTTTAGATCTGACGGATCTGACAGCTGTTGGTTGAAAACGAGCCCGTTAGAAATTGCGGGAAATTTAAAATTCCGACAAAAGCGCCCTCCCACCGAGTGGGTCGGTTAACTATATATGTGAACTAACAGAATCATATGGAGTCGACTGGGTCTGGTGTGTACGTTTCGTAAACGATATAAGTAACCACATATCCCAAGGTTGTGTGATCAATTTCGCCGACGACACAACAGTAATTGTCAATGTACCCCCTCAGGAGGAATTAGCCAACAAGAAAATACATTTTTATGATAGAAAATCTCCTGCAAACACAATTAATACAATTAAGTGTGCCAAATTCCTGGGAATTTTTTTAAAATGTATTATTCAGTCGCCAACCCACATTTAGCTTATAATATTATTGTATGGGGCAATTCAAATATGAATAATTTGACTAGAGTGTTTATTCTACAAAAAAAAAAAAATACTTATATTAATTCTTAATATTAAAAAAATCCAAATTATGTCGTGAGATGATTTGGATTTTTTAATATTGAGAATTAATCTAAGTATTTTTTTTAATATTTTTTTATATTTATTTATTTATTTGCAAATAAAACATACATTGGTAGATACAACTTAATAATATATAGAATGTAGGTTAAATAAGTATTATTTGCAAATAGGACTAAGAACAACTTAAGTTGATCTAGGTCTTAGCCCTTCATAATACAAAGTCAAAAATAATAACATTAATAATAATGCATTCATGAGCTGTTTTGTTTTGGTGTCTCAGAACTTCGGCATCAAATAAGATGGTGGAGTATGATGATGGAAACAAGTATACGAATTAATCAAAGGAGTAGGTGTCGGTTTATTTAAAGCTATGTGGTATCATTTTTACATAGTAACATCTTTTTATAGAAGTCTTTAAATATGTTCACTTTCATTACTTTCAAATTTGCTGGTAGAGGATTGTATACTTTGTAAATATTGTAGGTAAAACATCTTTTGAAAAGTTCTAAACGAAAAGACGGCGGTGATAATAGATTTCTATATCTAAGATTTAGAGTGTGAACATCAGTGCGAAATTTAATTTTAGAATATAAGTATGGTGGTTTACATGTGAGTATAATCTTATGAAATAATACACTGCAATGCAACAACCCCCTCTGTTCCATATTTAGCCATTTTGCGTCTTTTAATTTATAAGATATATGATCGTATTTAGGTAAGCCATATATAAACCTCAGGCATGCATTCTGAACCTACTGAATACGGAGTTGTGTGTATTTGTCTATACAAGAAGCATAACCAACATCGCAATAGTTAAAATGACTTAGGACTAAATAGTCAAACAATTGATTTTTTTTTATTTTCTGAGAGAATATGGTGGTGGGGATATAGACGCTTTAAATTTAAGTAGGCGCTTTGGATGCATTTAACAATGTGATTTTTAAATTGAAGGTCAGAGTCAATAACTAGTCCCAAATTTCGTATTGAGTCAACGTATTTGATTTTATTTCCTGAAACGATAATATTAATTTTAGTTTTAATTTCATCTTTTCTTTTTCCAAATACACTGGCGAAAGAAATTAACGCATCACATTAATTTTTTTAATTTAAAAATAAAGTTTTGATGTTTAAAAAACAAAAAAAATAACAACAAAACCAACTGAACTATAATAATGATTTTCAACACATTTTCTTTCATTAGTGACTAAAATAATGTCATAAATAAAAAGAGAAAAAAAGTTAACATGTGATTATAAGACTTAATATCTAGTGTTTCCTCCTCTTGCTCGAATAACTGCCTGACAGCGACGGCTCATACTGTTAATTAATGATCCAATTTCATCCTGGTTAATATCTTCCCAAATTTCCTGCAATCTTTGTCCAAGCTCTTGTTGATTGCTTGGACGCCGAGGAAGTGCTCTAAGGCGCCTGCCCATCGCGTCCCATAGGTGTTCGATCGGATTAAGATCGGGACTCCTGGCTGGCCATTGCATTGTGTTGATACCCACTAGGTCAAGATACTGTTGTACAATTCGGGCACTGCGTGGTTTTGCATTGTCATGCATAAACAGGAAATCGTTTCCTCCAAAGGGAGCAAAAGGCATTACGGATGGTTCTAAAATGTTTGCAATATAAGACGCTGCCGTGATGCTTCCTCTTGGTATGACCACCACATCCGTACGAGCCTCTAAAGTGATACCACCCCACACCATAACAGAGCCTCCACCAAATATAACAGTCGGAACAATGTTACACTGCGCATAACGTTCACCTGGCCGTCTGTACACATGCATTCGTCTGTCACTGCCGTAAAGACAAAATCTGGACTCGTCGCTAAACATAACATTAGCCCAATCGGCCTGATAACACCTGATAACACGTAACCTTTTTCTGATGGTAACGGAACTTACATGAACATTGTGGATCTCTGCGAGCATATTTTGTAGCCTAGGAGCCGTAATAAACCGTTCGCGTAACGTCTGCATCATTAAAAAACGGTCTTCAACAGCAGTTGTGGCCCTTTTTCTCCCTTGTCCTGGCCTTCTTGAGTATGCCTGAGTTTCCCGATGTCTCTTCAAGACACGGGATACGGTCGATTGATTAACACCAAGACGCTGACTGATGTAACGCTCACTCCTACCTTCTTCTGCAAGTGTAACCACAATCACAGCTTCTTCACTGCTTAAATTAAGATTCGGACGTCTATCCATATTCATTCTTCACTATTTAGCACTTAATTTTAACAATTACTTGAAAACAAACTCAAAAAGAAATTTTATATGAACCTTTCTTACAGTCAGAATAATGAAAAGTGCTTCATTTTATTTATTGACAGAAAACCATGAGAACAAAAGACAAAACACAACATGTAAAACAGCATGCTTGATAAGATTTCTTATTGTAAAAATATGTTTGTATTCAAAGAAAACTCGATTCCAAGATATCAAAAAAATCACAAATGATGCGTTAATTTCTTTCGCCAGTGTATAATTACTAAAGATTTTGATGCATTTATTCTCAAACTATGTCTGTTAGACATTGATACCAGGTTTTCCAAGTCTGTATTAATTAATACGTTAGCATGATTAAGGTCATTGGCATCAAATGAATAATATAATTGTGTATCATCGGCATAAAGATGAACTTTGCAATGTTTTATGCACTTAGTTAAACAGCTTGTGTATATGGCAAATATAATTGGACCTAAAATTGAGCCCTGCGGTACCCCTCAATTTATTTCAATTTCAGATGATTTCCCTGCATTCGTTTCAACATACTGCCTTCTTTTGTGCAAATAACTTAATAAAATGTATTGCATTAGGTGAGAATCCCACATAATGCAGTATAGCTAATAACGTTTCATGGCAGATGGTATCAAATACTTTAGAATAATCGAGTAGGATTAGTGCAGTGGTATTTCCTCTATCTGTTTCTTTAATTATGTTATCTGTTATTGATAACATTGCTGTTGTACAGCTATGAAATTGACGAAATCCTGACTGATAACTTGAAAGAATTTTATGATCTGTTAGAAAATTACAAATCTGTTCCTTAATAACTTTTTCGGCGATTTTTGATAGAACTGGCAGTATGCTAATTGGCCTCAAGTCTCCAAAGCTAGTCATATTTTCTGTTTTTGGCACTGGTATAATATGTGAAATTTTCCAAGCATTTGGAAATTGATTATCAAGTACACAGGAATTTACTATATTTGTAATGAATGGTAAGATATAAGGGCAGCACATTAAAATCACAATGATTTTAATGTGCTGCCCTTATATCTTACCATTCATTCATTCATGCTAATGTTATCTGCTCCAATGGCGTTAGAACGCACATCTAGTAAGAGTTTATATATAATATTTTCTGATACTGGCCTAAATGTCAGGAGTTCGTCAAAATGCTTAAAGGTATTTTTGCTGTAACATTCTGTCAAGTCCATATTGACGATGGTCGTATTTGAGGAACAGCTAACAAAGTAATTATTTTTATCATTAGGTTTGTTTAATGATTGGGGCAAAGGGATTTTAGGTTTAGTTTTATGAATGTCCAGTGTTTTAATAGCCTTCCAAAAATGTTTACTGTTATTGTTTCTGGTACTATGTTCTAGATATTCTTTTTTTTCATTACGAACTGGTATGTTTGTTTGATTTCTGAGCAATTTGTAATACTCCCAATCATTTGTATTTCGAGAGATTTTGTATTTTTTTAAAGCTTTATCCCGTAGTTCAATCATCTCTTTAATTGTCTGCGTAAACCACTCCGGTTTTCTTTTACATTTACTTAGTTTGATTTCGCGAATAGGCGACAAAACATTGAATATTTCAGTTATGCATGAATGTAATAACGTAACTTTTTCATTTATATTTGATGTTTAAAGTATGTAATAAAAAGGTGTTAAATGTAAAAAGCTTTCTAATAATTGTATATCGATATTTTTTAGATTTCTTGTCTGAATTATTTCTGAATTAGGTTCAAGTATTTTGCAGTTTAGTGGACAAGATACTAAGAGATGATCATTTATGTGACTGAATAGATCAATTGAATCAGAAACGTAGTCCTCGGCACTATTGGAAATTAAAATGAAATCAATTAAAGTAAATTTATTTTTAGTTATATGTGTGGGTGAATTAATTATTTGTTTTAAGTTAAGTGAGTCAACGCATTCAAGAAATAGCTTTGATTTTTGAGACTCGGGTTAGAATAGATTTATATTAAAATCTCCACTACATATTATTTCATCGGAAATGACTACAAAATCAGTCAGTTGATTCTCAAATATATTTAAAAAATCAAAAAAATCTCTATTAGGTGGTCTATATACTATTCCTATAATATAGACTTTTTTAGACACTAACAGTTTTATCCACATATTCTCAATATTTACAGATGTAACACAATTCAAAATTTCAAACTTTAAATTAATTTTAATATACAGACCTACTCCACCCCCTCGCGTGTTTCTATCACTTCTGATAAAGTTGTATCCATCCACCGCCACCATATCTGTAGGTAATTGTTGTTGTTTCTGAGGCACCAAGTACATGATAATTATAATCCAATAAACATCCTTTTATATCTACAAAATTATAAACTAAAGATCTGATATTTACAAATGCAATGTTTATACTTTTCATCGAATAAATAGATAATAGGTATGTTTCAATTTAGTAAACATAGACTGTAAATAACAGAGAAAAAGTAATAATAAAATAAATAACTATCCTGTCAGTAGCATACGCCTGCATAAATGATTGATTAACTAATCGAGTATTTATCCTGTACTAAATTAATAACATAAAATAATGTAAACAAATAATAACATATTTCAATTAGTTATTCAAAATAACGTGCATTTAATTTGTTTCAAGAGAACATAATGTTTATTATAATTATTATGAAAATATAATGTTTAATTTTATTATATTACGCAGAAAATAATAAAAGTAAGCTATTTACTATTTTGTATCATCTAACAGCATATTTAGTTCCCTCATGTTTTGGATTTTTTTAATATTATTGCCACTTTTGATAAAGATAAAACCATTGTGTGACCAAGCATTATTTTTGCCGAATTTCAAGGTTGCAGATTTCAAAATTGATAGGCGCACTGCAGTTAAATCATCTTTTATAGAAAAAGTGGTCCCTTTGAATTTCTTCTTTTTATTGTATACATCCATGCGATGTTTATTATTTGAAAATTGTACTAACACTGGGCGGGTTCCTTTACCTTTGCCTATACGGTGTATTTTTTCTATCGCTTCTAAAGAGATATCTAATCCAAGATTGTTTCTGAAAGTATTAACCACTGTAGCATTGATGTTTTCATTTTTATCTTTATTTATTCCATAAATTATGATGTTGTTCCTTTTTTCCTTTTGTTCTATGCTATCACACAGTGCCGTTCATTTTTCGTATTTGGATTTGTAACCATTTAATTCATCTTGTATGAGTTCCATCTATTTGTTGACCTCCGATAACGCCGATATGACCGCGTTCGAAATTGTATCGCTCATCGCGGCCTTCAATGTATCTTGAAATTCAGGTGTTTTTATCAAATTAATGAACACTTGCTCCATTTCACCAATCTGATTTTTCGTAAGAACCATGATTTTCATCCAAACGTCGAACTTATGTTTAACACAGGATTCGCTACTTTATCCACTGCACTATATTGTACTTGATTGTAAATTTTTGTTATAGAATTCGGTGTTTTACTCAGGAAATAGTTAGATTTTAGGCGGAGCTACGTACTGTACGTCTATTCAGTATGCATATATTACTACTCTTCTTTTGTAGAATAAACACCCTAGTCAAATTATTCATATTTGAATTGCCCCATACAATAATATTATAAGCTAAATGTGGGTAGGCGACTGAATAATACATTTTAAGAAGGGTGTCTTTGTCCAAGATTTTTTTTATCTTTAATATTTCATAATTTCATAATTTTTAAAAACAATAGTATACTTACACTTACCGGTTTGTATATCTACAAATGCGCTATACAGGGTTATTCAAAATAAAGGAACAGATTTCAAACATCTATTTCTTCCAAACGACAAAAGATAGAAACACAATTCCAAAGTTCCTTAAAAGAGAAACGTTCAAATTTTATGAATTCATATGACCACCATGTTACACGACAAATATCAAACCGGTGACTCATTTCTTGCCACACACGAATCAGCTAGCCTTTAGTTATCCAACTTACAGCTTCAACAATATACAAATTTATATAAGTATTTTTAAATTTAGATATATTTTTATAAGACTGTTAAATTAGATTGTAGTTTAAACATAATAAAATGTTATATATTTTTAGAATGTGTGGATATGTATATATATATATATATGTATGTGTGTATGTCTGTATGTCTGTATGTATATATATATAATTGCATACTATTATTGTATAGCAAAATGCTAAATAAAGATTATTATTATTATTATTACAATTCTATGTCGCATATTTTCAAGAAAGGTTTTTGGGCTCCTTTCCGTAAACTGTACGAATACGCTCGACATTTTTATTCGATGTGCGTGGACATCCCGTGCTTTTCTGTTTGCAGATGCAACCATAGTCTACGAATTTTCGATGCCACTGGTAAATCTGCTCATGACGAAGCGGTTGTTTATTAAACTGCCGGCGAAAAGCACGTTGAACTTTAATAACGGGCTGTAGTTTTGCTAATTGTAGCACACAAAATGATGTTTCTTGTTGTCTCGCCATTTTACTACAGACAATCAACATGACAAATAACAACACCAATGCAGCCGTGGTTGGAACTTCTGACTGGACTGTTCAAATTTTAAACTTTTGTTTGTCCAGGAACGTTGGAATTATGGTTCTAACTTTTGTAGTTTGAAAGAAATAAACGTTTGAAATCTGTTCCTTTCTATTGAATAACCTTGTATACAGGGAGTTTTTCTTGCAAGTGTACATGTCACAAATACAGCGTATATGCCGTTCATCTTTAGATACTTGTTGTTTGTTAACAGAGTTCAATTTAAAACTTGAAATGAGTGTGTTCCACTCCCAGACTAAGCATGAAGTAAAATTTAGAGTTTAGAAAAGCCTGAAAATTTGGTTTAGCCGCTCCGCGCTTCGCGCTACGCGACCAAACCAAATTATCAGGCTTTTCTAAACTCAAAATTTTACTTTATGCTTAGCCTGGGAGAGGAAAACACTCGTTTAAAGCTCAAAATCTTATAATAAACCTAGCGTCGGCAAATGCACAACGTATGCTTATGTATACTTAAAAATTCTCGTTATAAAAATGTTCGGTGTTACATAAAACTCTCTGTATGTGTATAGCAACAACAGCAAATTTATTAAAAATAGAGCCTTACATGAATAAAATAAGTGTAATAGCACATAGAAGCTTGTAGCTTGTGGCTGTGGAGAGCTATTAGGCGCGACTCTGGTGGTGGATAGAAAAAGACCACTTCCCTACATGAAGTGGTTAGTGATGGCCATAAGTGCCGCTCCAGAAGTAAAACCCTGCGTACTGGCACAAAAACTGTCACCGCCGACCAACTCCCCCCAAACTCAGGTGGTCGTGTCGTGACCATGGGATTGAACTTGAGGTTTACGGCGCCTAGGACCAATACTGTTTTACAACACGTCCTAGTCACACCATGCGCCTCCTCGGCAGAAGGTGGTTATGTCTCGCATCTGCGGAGGTAGGCTCGGGGGGTCTGAGCTTAACCACTTGGACTAAGAGGAGAGCGGTACAACCTCAATAAAAATCCTAAATCCCAAGGTGGGTACAGGCCAAAGGGATGCTTGTCTAGATAGATGACTAGTTCCTACTGTACCAACATCCGGGAAATGGCGACCCTCGGATGCAGATAGCCTTACCAGCGCAAGCGGGGCTCTGCGCTGGCGGACCTTTTACTTCCCTAGCTGTTCGTGGGAATCAAAATGGTTAACAAATACCCCAAAAAAAACAAACAAACACAACACGAGGGTTGCTGATTAGGTCTTCCCTCCAAAAGAGCAACAAAGGATGGAACCGGAGAAGAGTTGGTCCCCGGACCCCCCACTCCCCAGTACATCCGGAAGAAGGGAAAAGCCCCCGGGTTCCCCACTTCCGTACACAACGATGCAAACCCAGAAGGGCGGGTGTCCGCACCCCCCACTGAAACACAAATCTCCGCTCTTGAGGGAGGGAAAATACCAGCAAGCCTGTTACCCGCCGGGTAACTGGTAAAATAAGCGGTTGTGAAGCCAGACGCCTCCAAATAAATAAGAAGAGCAGTCGTGATAACGAATCCCAGTCCCCCAAGGTCCCTAAGAGACCCCGGGAAGGGCACTCTTCCAAAACCAACCTACCTCCTAGTGGCTCAACACCTATGAGCTACAAGGAGGCCGCTGAACAAAGCCTGAGGGTTGTCATCATTAATGAGGACAACCTATACGGCAAGGTCAACGAGGAAGAGGCAAAATCCATCCAGATGAGTCTCCGAACCGCACACCTCAACGTGGTAAAAACCACGACAGTAGGCGACTGGGTACCCCGATTCGCGGGGCTCTCACACCTGGGAGAAATCCTGAGGATGAACTGCGCCGACCAAGAGACGCCGAAGTGACTTTCGAAAACAGTACCCCCCCTAAAACCATGAGAAGGCGCCAAAATTAAGGTAGTTGGCCAAGACCAACTACCTAAATTTACTAAAGCAGCACTATGGGTGCCAGTAATGCCATCCATAGAGTACGAAAACAAAAATGCTATAATAATGGAACTAGCTATCCTAAACGCCCTTAATATTGGCAAAATGGCCAACCTTCCATCACGAGAAGAAGGAGGAAGGCCACCTACTAGTCCTCGACATACCTGACGAGGACACCAAAAAACTAAGGAAATCCGAACAAGAAGGCAGAGACCGCCTATTCCTCGGGTTCTCCACAGTAACCCTTAGACTGAACAAGGAGGGAGGAGAGGAGGAGGCAGAGGTCAAAGAGGCCACCATTACTCTCCTAATTGCTCAGTCCACACCAACAGGGCCCAGCCAGGAGGATGAACCCACAGATCCCCCAACCGAGGATATAAAAGAGGAGACGGTGATCCACCACCCTCCAACCATAGCGGCAGATGTAGAGATGAAGGGGTCGGGTACACCGCCCCCCTCACCAAATATCTAACCGCCACTACCCAATGTTCCCCAAAACATAACCAACCAAGAGAACACAAAATCAGGTAAACATGCTTACAAACTCCAACACATCGTCTTGTACCAACAACTAATAAGATGTACCGTCAACCTATCACAATAATTCAGGCAAACTTGCAACACTGTAGATTTGCGGTAACCACAATCTGCTGCCACCTAATTAAAACAAAGAACACGATTGCACTAATTCAGAAGCCCTGGATAGTCAATAAGAAAATAACAGGTTTTAGAAACTTACCTGGGAAAATACTATATGGAAACACTTCAGATAGACCCCGAACCTGTATATACCTTCCTCCAAGCGTCACAGGTTACCTCGTCCCAAGCATGACAACTGGAGATCTAACGGTAATCAGGCTAGAGGGAAGGGATGTCTATCTGGCTTCTGCTTATCAACCCTATGACTCACAACACCATCCCCCAACACCAGAACCAGAGAGGATGGTAAACCATTGTGAGGCAGAAGGCAAAAACAGGATCATTGGCTGCGACGCCAATGCATATCACACTGTATGGGGAAGCACCAACATAAATCAAAGAGGTAAAGCACTGTCAGAATATCTGATAGGCACATCTCTAAACATACTAAACAAAGGCAACGAACCAACGCTTATTAACGCAGTGAGACAAGAAGTGATCGATATCACACTTGCATCACAAAACATTACACACACCATAATAGACTGGAGGGTGCACAATGAGGCAACCATGTCAGATCATCGGTGGATAATATTCACTATACCAACGAAAGAATGTGAAGGAACGTTTGCATACAGGAACCCTCGCAGAACAGATAGGCTTAAGTATAGAAACCTCCTCGAGAAATCATGCAACCTTCTACACACCAACAATACACACAAAAACCCAAAAGAAATCGAAGCAGCTACAAACAAACTAACTGTTGCTCTCATCGAAGCTTACAACAAATCATGTCAGGTAAGTACTCCCAAAGAAGGGAGGAAAATACCATGGTGGAGCACCCGCCTCGAAGACATGACGAAAAAAGCCCGCAAGCTTAACAACAGGGCCAAGAACAACAAGAGAAAACCAGACTGGGATGTTTACAAGGATCACCTTCGCATCTACAAAAGAAAAGTCCGTGCAGGACAAAGACAAGCCTGGAGGAAATACTGTGAGGACATAGAATCCAGCAGCACTGCCGCCAGACTCAAAAAAGTACTCTCCAAGGACCCCCACTACCTTGGGAGCATAAGTAAAGAAGATGGAGAACTAACATCAAACGAAAAGGAGACCCTCCAACAAATGCTACAAACGCACTTTTCCGGGTGCGAAACACTAGACGTCGATACACACGATGTCAAGCAAAACTCAACCGAGCCGAACGACGAGAATATGAAATTAGCTATGAATATAGTCACAAACCAAACCATAACATGGGCAATTAAATCATTCAAACCTTACAAATCCCCAGGACCGGATGGGATATATCCGGCCCTGCTCCAATGGGGACCGCCTGGACTCACGACACTGCTTGGGGCCACCTACCGTGGCTGTCTGGAGGTCCGTTACGTACCCAGGTCCTGGAGAATGGTAAAAGTAGTGTTTATTCCCAAACCCTGCGGGAATGACTACACGAACGCAAAATCATTTAGACCGATCAGCTTATCCTGGTTTATGATAAAAATGCTGGAGAAGCTATGCGATCGCCACATTAGGGATAACATTCTCAAGACCAAACCTATACACCCAAACCAACACGCCTACACACCAGGCAAAAGCACTGAATCTGCCCTACACCTGGCGGTCTCAAGGATTGAACAGGCACTGACAAACAAAATGACCACACTCGGGACCTTTATTGATATCGAAGGAGCTTTTGACAAAGCATCCTTCCAAAACATATACAAGGCACTCAATAAATCAGGTGTCGACAAAATGCTCTGCAGCTGAATAGGAAATATGCTACATAGCAGACAAATCACAGCATCTCTTGCAGATGTCACGCTAAAGGCAACAGTCGCCAGAGGCTGTCCGCAGGGCGGAGTCCTATCACCGCCTCTGTGGACACTACTGGTAAATGAACTGATAACGAAACTAAATATTTAAGGAATTTATACGGTGGGATACGCGGATGACAAAGCAATACTCCTGAACGGCAAATACGAAAACATACTATGCAACAGAATGCAGGATGCACTCACAACTGTGGATATCTGGTGCAAATACAACTCACTATCAGTGAACCCTACAACAAACACAAGATAGGCCCATACACTCTACCTACCTTGTTTAGCAAACAACTAACGCTATCGAAAGAAGTCAAATACCTAGGAGTATACCTTGACTCCAAATTAAATTGGTCCAAACACCTTGAATACAAAACTGATGAAGAAACAAAGCCTTCTGGCAATGTAGGAGAGCTATCGGCAGTACCTGGGGACTATCACCTGTAACCGGCGGGGACTCACGCTAGAAAAAAAAAATAAGTTTGACAAAATAAGCGGTGGTGCTCACTGTTAACCTCCGGCTTGGCTCACTTGATCGGCAAGCTGAAAAAAATAATGTTAGTTATTTCTGACCTTTGTTGCTCTAAAGTTTACGACTTAGACTTGTAGTCTTTTTTCCTCTGGCTATTTCTTCGCTGGATTGGCACAAACACTTTCTCTTTGTTTATTATCAATTTTAGAGGTAACTGGGGTAAGCGAATGAGTTTAGATAAAATAAAGTAAAAAAAAAAAATCAATTAGTTCATGAAAGAAACTGTGGTTTATTTACAAACCAAAAACAAATAGAGGAATTAATTAATATTTACAACAAAAAGAACGGAAGAAAAGTCAAGAACTAATTAGAACAAGGGGAAAAAAATGTCGCACTCGCGTAAACTGGCCTCAATAATAGTTGAAGTAAAAAAATTGAAATAAACAGACACGACTTAGAAGTGCTTCGTGAAATTAAAAGAAAAAAAACAGCACTTGTAACTTTGAAAAATAACTTGTAAACTTCACACGACCAACTCCAACATCCAACTGCCACCTTCAGCTTCCAACTGACCACTTCTAACTGCCTACCCCAACTTCCAACTACCAACTCCAACTTCCAACTTGTTGGGGGGAGAGGCTGGTAGGGCTAGCGCTTCTCCCATTGGCTGTCCCGTGGGGTTAGGGGTAAACGTAGATAGCGCTTCGCTCAGCGCTAGGGCGCGCGCATGCGCTCTTTAAATTGCCTACCGCCGGGAACCAGTACGGATGTACAACCACATAATTAAATTAAAATTATTGCAAAATAATTGTATTTACAACTTTAATATATTTGCATGTTCTGGTTGTAGCATCCGTACCAACGGTAGGACTTTTTACCATGTTTGGTAAACTAATCGCCGATGTTCCCTGTATGAGTGGTATACCAACTAGTATATGTGTTTCATTTATAATTAAATTAAATCACACATATTAAAAATAGAAATAATACCGCAGCTGTACCCTCTCGTGTGTTTGCGCGTACTTTCCCTCTATTACCCTTAGCAATAGCCCGGGTCTTTGGAATACCCGGGCGTCATAAACAGGGATTACAAAAATTCCCAGTCCGTAAAATGCGGGGCGTAACTGGTACCTGGGGTAATTCTAAAGAAAAATTTCGGGTACAGCCTTGTGGGCGTAACGTGCGGATTATTGAGCGTTTAACGCGGGTGCAATTTGTACATAGGGAAAAACCTACTAATCCTAAGAAAAAAGAAAACCTGTATAAACTAAAAATTAAAATATACAAAATATACAAATTCAACTTTCAATGTATGTAATACGGACTTTACTCATTTTATAATTATTATGATTTATGAAGCTGATAAATAAAGGGAATTAAAAAAAAAACAAATGGGTGCCGCTGTAAAAAAAATGAATCAAAAATTATGTTGCCCGAAAAATTATTAAATTACGCTGATTAAATCAAAGTTCCGGCGTTTGCTATAAAACGCCGGTAACACACCGAAGATAGCACTTTGGATATACACAGGTATTATTAGACCGGCACTCGAGTATGGAGCTCTAGTTTGGTGCCCTAGGACAAACCAAACAGGAGCAAAAGCAAAACTAAACCACATCTAAAGGCTAGCGTGTACGTGCATAACTGGTGCATTTAAAACAACACCCACCGCAGCATTGGAAACGATACTTTGCCTCCCACCGCTTGAAATACATATCAAAGAAGTGGCATGAAACAGTGCAGAAAGACTTAGAGCCATGGTCACTTGGTCATACCAAACCTCAACAGGACACGGAAGCATTCTTAAATGGGGCCCGCCCCATCTGAGCGGCAAATTAGACCAGAAGATCCCCCAATACATCTTCAACAAAAAATACACTGTGAACCCAAATGAGCAAACACAAACGAAAGACCACCTGATATTCACAGATAGAAGCAAAACAAAAACAGGCTGTGGAGCGGGCGTATACTCGGAAGCCCTAAATATTCGCAAATGTCTTCCTATAGAGAACCATGCCACCGCAACACAGACCGAAATCTATGCAATCATGGAGAGCGCCAAACTAATCTCAGAAAAGCAACTGAGAAAACAAAACATAACTATCGTCACCGATAGCAAAGCTGCATTAGCAGCACTAGATAAGTTCAAAATAACATCAGCACTGATATACGAATGCGTAGAGGCATTGAACATAGCAGCGACACTCAATCGCATTACATTAACATGGACAAAAGGCCACAACAACAACAAGGGGAACAACAACGCGGACGAACTTGCGCGTGAAGCAGCATCATCAACAGCAGCAAACTATGCAAAAGTAGGACTATCCCCGCGGTCTTTGAGTAGACACATGCGCGAGTTCACCGGTAAACTACACAAATCCAGATGGAAAAACTTAACAACGTGCCGCCAAACTAAGGCATATTTACTAATACCTGACCGCAAAAAAACAAAGAAGTTCCTAGTACTCTCTAAGCAAAATTTACGTACACTAACCAGCTACATCACGGGACACTACAGTTTCCAAAAGCACCTGGCAAAAATGGGGATCACCAACGATACCACATGCCGAGGATGCAACGAAGAGGATGAGACAGCAAGACACATACTTCACGAGTGTCCGGCCCTGTCAAAACTAAGGGATAGTATGTTAAGGGAAACCCAGCCCAAACGTGAAGGACCCGGATGGAACTGGTCCGTCGCACAAATATTGGCAATTGCCAGTAGTGCGGAATGGGTCTGACCATCACCACAATGGGCCTAAAACTTGGCCTAAGTGGGCGCGGCTATGGCTGCCCTCCCGACAACCAATCCTTAATCCTTAGCACATAGAAGTAGCTTATATAAAAAAGTCGGCAATGTATTCCTGCGAAAAATTCTACAATGAACTGCCAACTCGGATAAAAGATATCACATGTATTATCATTTTTAAACAGACAATAATAAAACTTATAGTAAATAACTACTACACATTACAAGAATTTATGTCGGACTAATTAGTCTAGATTTTGATTTGTCACTTATGACAATAATATATTCGATACTTGTTCCGCTATTCTCTTGATAGAACCAAATTTTCAAATTGGGTAAAGGTAAACACTTGTATTGTTAAATGTTTTTATTTTAAGTTGCCTGACATATATATATATATATATATGTGTATATATATATACACACACGCATATATATATATATATATATATATATATATATATATATATATATATATATATATATATATATATATATATATAAGTTACCTGACGCCAACACAACAGACTCCTTTCATCATAAACAATACGACTTATTATCTATTTATTCATTTATATATTATTCTGCTTATTTTGCATAATTGTTATCTTATGCTTATTTCGCTATTTTATCTTATTATATTATATTTTATTATTGTATCGTTAGATATGAATTAGAGACCAAACCGTGAACACGGGTGTTAAGAAATAAATTCCTTTTTAAAAAATCGGTTTGTGTACGAGTAAAGTTAATTGGCGCAGTCGGTAGGATCCCGAAAAGTGAAGATTTCATTCATTTTTCCTTTTCTTTGGATTAATTCGGGAGTTTTTACGGTGGACATCGACCTTCAGAGCGGCCCTCCGAACATTGAGCAGCCCAGACAATTTCCGTCCTGAGAGACATCGTCCACTACGTTCACGAGATCTTCGAGCGAATATCGAAAGTATCCCATGGACATAATACTTTTACTGTAACTTACACAAGTTGATTGATTTTTTAACGCGGATAGTTAAAATAGTGATTTATTTCTAAAAGACACAAATTCTGATTCATAGCTCATTTACTAACATATCTAAATCTTGTTCCTAATAATAAACTAAAAAAAAATATACCAAAATGGCCGTAGCTTTAAAACCCGAATATATGCAAATGATTCCTGAGTTCAGGGGAGAACCAAAACTTGTACCTAGATTTATTGAAGTATGTGAAAGACTTTTAAATAGATTTTATAATGCTGAGGATAATAATGATTTTGTAAATTATTACTTAATGACTACCATAGTTTCAAGGGTTAAGGGTGAAGCTGCTATTAATATATCATCGAGTGCAGTTAATAATTGGAATTCTTTAAAAAATGCATTACTAAATTCATACGGTGACAAACGAGACCACTATACATTAAATTACGAAATTTGCACATTAATTCAAAATACGAACGAATCTGTGTTCGATTTTTATAATAAAATTCAATCTCTTTTGAATATACAAGTTGCGTACATAACAAATCATATTGCTGACTTGCAAGAAAGACAGCACTTGCGAATATTTTTTAGGGCTAATGCTTTAAAAGTTTTATTGAGAGGTTTAAAAGATCCCATTGGTTCACAAATGCGGGTCAAGAACCCTGCAGATTTAAACGCAGCATTAAATATGCTTACTAATGACTTTCAAACGGAGGTCACAATCAACAATCCGATAAATAAAGATAAAAATAAAATATTTGCACGACGTCCCATTCCATCTTATTCTGATAACTTTTATCAGCCACGCAATAATTATAACAATGGTCCAAGCTATCCTTCTCGTCACAATAATAACAAACAATTTAATAGTACTTATCCGAATCGGAATAATGCATTCCAAAATAAAAATTATAGTTCTTTTAATAGTAAAAATCCAAGAACATTTAATTATCATAATAATAATAATCATAATCCTTACGGACCGAGTACTTCACAAAATTCTGCACCCAATTTACAAAATTCTACACCCATGTCCGTTACTACAGGACGAAACGCCATTATTCCAAATAGAAACCAAATTTATAATATTGATGAGGAACAACAAGATTTTTTAGGCGAAACCGCCTCGGAGGAAACTCCTTTGAATTAATGGGGATTACTAATAATTATAGTGAACTTCCTTTTATATATGACCCCCAAAATAAAATTAAAATTATAATTGACTCTGGAAGTTCAAGATCTTTTGTAAAATCGAAAATTGCTAGGAAATTATTTAAAGAAAATATTAAATATGAACCATTCTAAGTGGCCAGCGCACATGGTACCACTTTTGGAAAAAATAGTACATTAATTCCTTTGACGCAATTATTAAAATCAAAATATGCTAATCTTAAATTTTATCTATTTTATTTTCACTCTAACTTCGATGCCCTGTTGGGAATGGATAATTTAAACAATATACAAGCAACAATAAATATTGATAAAGAAATATTAACTACCCCTAAGTGTAAAATACCACTTAATTTTGGTAACGTTCGTGAAACCCCGGATACGAAGTGCATAGTAGTACCCGCAAGGTCCGAACAAATAATTGAGGTAGATATAAATAATATAAGTAATGGCGATGTAATAATTCCGCATATAAAACTACATAATTTAGAAATTCCAGAATGCATAAGTCATGTTTGGAATAATAAAGCGATCTGTACAATAATAAATAAGGGTAAAAATGATGAAAATATTTATGTGAAAAAACCATTTATTGTAGACCCTATCAGCGAATATGATTGGGAATTACAAAATGGAAATAAAGAAAAATATAATGGTAATACATTAAACTGTGAAAAAATTAAATTTGATATATTAAAAATACGTACAGATCATATGAACTCAGAAGAGAAAAATGTTATTACTAATTTAATTAAAGAATACGCAGATATATTCCATATGGAAAATAATAAACTTCCGTTTACAAATAAAATAAAGCATGCAATTAAAACGTCCGATGAACTTCCTGTATATACTAAATCGTATCGTTATCCACACATTCACAAAATAGAGGTGGATAACCAAATAAAAAATATGCTTGATCAAAAAATAATTAGACCATCTTATAGTCTATGGTCTCCTCCAATTTGGGTGGTCCCCAAAAAAATGGATGCTTCCGGAAAACGCAAATGGCGCGTAGTTATTGATTACAGGAAATTAAATGAAAAAACAATAGGTGATAGATACCCTTTACCAAATATTAATGATTTATTAGACAAATTAGGACGATCACAATATTTTACTACATTAGATTTAGCCTCTGGCTTTCACCAAGTAGAAATTGAAGAAAACGATATACACAAAACAGCATTTAATACTGAAAATGGACATTACGAATTTTTGCGAATGCCATTTGGCCTAAAAAACGCCCCTGCTACATTTCAGAGGGTTATGGATAATATTTTAAGAGGAATACAAAACGAAAAATGTCTTGTGTATATGGATGATATTATTATATTTAGCACCAGCTTACAAGAGCACGTAAATCGATTAAGAGAAGTTTTTAACCGTCTTAGGGACTCAAATTTGAAAATACAACTGGACAAATCTGAATTTTTACGTAAAGAAGTATCTTATTTAGGACATATAGTTACCCCTCAAGGTGTCAAACCAAACCCAGAAAAAATTAAAGCTATTCAAAATTTTACTATTCCAAGAAATGTTAAACAAATTAAAGGATTTCTAGGATTACTTGGTTATTATCGAAAATTTATAAAAGACTCTGCTAGATTGACTATACCTTTAACAAAAAGATTAAAGAAAGATGCAATTGTTAATATAAATGATTCTGATTATCAAAATTGCTTTAATCTATGTAAAAATGTTTTAACAAATGAACCCTTGCTTCAGTATCCAGATTTTAGTAAACCATTTATTTTAACCACAGACGCTAGTAATTTTGCAATAGGCGCTGTGTTATCTCAAGGAAAAATAGGAAACGATTCACCAATAGCTTACGCGAGTAGAACTTTAAACAACTCTGAAACAAATTATTCAACTATTGAAAAAGAGCTTCTTGCAATAGTATGGGCAGTTAAGTATTTTCGACCATATTTATACGGTCGAACATTTCAAATAGTTTGTGATCATAAACCACTCCAGTGGCTCATGAATATAAAAGAGCATAATTCAAAATTAGTACGTTGGAAATTAAAACTCTCAGAATATGATTACACGATAGTATATAAAAAGGGAGCATTAAACAAAAATGCTGATTTTCTCTCCAGAATAGAAATTAATGTAAATGATGATAATGCTAAAGTAGAATTGACGAATGTAGGAGACGAAATTGAATCAATAATTGCACAAATGGGAGATTCACCGATAGATTTAAATGAAGATGAATTAAATGAAATTCTTAATGATAATAATAATGATACAGCGCACACAAATATTGAAAAACCCTATTCTTGATATCCCTATTTTAGAAAAAGCTGTAAATTATGGAAATAATCAAATTATAATCTCTGAAGTAAATTATGCCCCTTCGCCACCAGTAATTAGGTTATTATTTAACAATAAAAAACAACGTATAAACGTTCAATTTTCAAAATCAGAGTTTGACAATAATGTCATTGAATTCATAAAGGAATATACAGTTCCTAATATTAAATATCACTTATACTTTGAAAGCCCAATTTATGAGAAATTTTCTGTAACAATGCAAAAATACTTTAAAAATTCTGCAAGTAATTTTATTAAATGTACGGAATTACTTTGTGACGTAGAAAGTCATGAAGAAATAGATAATACAATACGAGCGTATCACGAAGGAAAGTGTAACCATCGTGGTATCGACGAAACTGAGGCACAAATTAATAGACGATTTTATTGGCCCGATCAAAGGCGAACAATTCAAAATTTTATTAATCAATGTGAAATCTGTCTTGTCAGTAAATATGATAGGAAGCCGTTAAACTTAAAATTTAATATTACTCCAACCGCAATGAAACCCTTTGAAATAGTGCATATTGACACTATCGCTTTAGAAAAAATTAAATTTCTTACTGTAATAGATTCATTCTCAAAATACACACAGCTTTATAAATTAAATTCACAACAAGCAACAGAGATTGCTAATAAATTAATCAGATTTTTTACACATCATGGGATACCCGAACAAATTATTTCGGATAACCACTTGGAATTCAAAAATACAGTAATTAAAGAATTACTTGAACTACATGGAGTAAAACTACATTTCATTAGCTCTCAACACCCTGAGTCCAATGGAATTGTTGAGAGAGTCCACTCTACTATTATTGAGCACGTACGCTTATTAAATAATCAAAATTCCTCAAAAGGAGACCCTATCGAATACAAGATAAATTATGCACTCCTTGCATATAATAATTCAATTCATTCTGCGACGAAATTTAAACCATCAGAAATAATCTCTGGTCATTTAGACACTAGTGACCCATTTAATATTGACATTGAAAATAGATTAGTAAATAATTATATTGTTAATCATAGAGAGAAAATGAAATTATTCTATCAAAAAATTAATGAACGTCTTACGACGGATAAATCCAAAATTATTACAAAACATAACGAAACTCGTGAAGAGTTGCCTAAATTTCTTTCAACTAGAGTATTTGTCAAAAACAGACAAAAACAAGCAAAAACAAAAAATAAATATAAACAGGAAAATCTTACAGAAATAAACCCTGAATTGAAAACAGCTAAAATTAAAGGTAAACATCACAATGTCGTAGAAAAAATTCATATTTCAAATATTAAAAGACCTCGAGTCCAAACCCATAATAGTCCAAGCTATACGGACTTCATAAAGTATATGTCAAGTAATAAAAAACTATTAAATAATAATGTACAAGAAAATAACGAAAGTTTATTTTGCGCCCCTGATAATTATTCTCTAGCCCACTGTGTAAGTGCAGATTTGCATATGAGTGCAGGAATTGCCCTATGTTTCAAAACAAAATTTGGACAAATTGAAACTTTAAAAAATCAAAACCCAAAAACAAATTTAATATGTTATCTAAAAGATCGTAACCGATATATTTTTTATTTAGTAACAAAATCTAAATATTATGAAAAACCAACATATCAAGATTTTTATAACACTATAATTAATCTAAAGCAATTCTGCATACAAAATAAAATTACAAATTTAGCTGTACCAAAATTAGGATGTGGTCTAGATAAGCTTGACTATAATCAAATAAAATTAATGTTACAATATATTTTCAATGATACAAAAATTAAAGTACACGTTTATTTAAATAAAACTATAGACGACGATTCTCTGGCAGGTCCGTCATCGTCTTGCTGACGTAAGGTGCAGAGATAAGAAATGTTACGAAAAATGTAGGAATAATTCCTACGAATTTAGGACCCGCCAAACTTCAGAAAACAGAACACACAATTGTTCACTATTATGACTTAATGCCTATATATACAGAATTTGAAAATTTAAATACTCAATATTCATTTTTGATTTTAACAATCCAAAATATATCACCGTTTACAAAAATATTTGATAATTATAATAAAACAATTAAATTTACTCAAAATAAAATCTCTAATAAAATCTTTGATATTAAACTTCAATCAAGTAAGAAAAATATAAGTAAAAGACGTCTGATCGATGGACTCGGAACGATAGTAAAAACCGTTACCGGAAATTTAGATGCAAATGATGGAAAAAGAATTGACCAAATATTTAATCACTTAGAATTAAATCAAAAAACTATATACAGTCAATTACAAATGCGATATAGTATAAATCAAATACTTATCGGAAAATTTAATGAAACTCTACGAGATATTGAACATAATGAATTAATGTTAAAATCAAAAATTCTAAAATTAAATGCTCTTCTTAAAAATAAAGTAGAACATGGTAATATTTTATTTGCCAAAGATTTATTTAATCAACTTATTATTTTATATAATGTAATTTTAAATATCTTAGAGGATATTGAAAATTCACTTTTGTTTTGCAAATTAGGATTGTTACACCCTAGCATTATAAGGCCAACTGAATTATATAAAGAAATTGAAAAAATATCAATATATTATAACGAGCAACTCCCTTTTGAACTTAAGGCTTAAAATATATTCGATTTCGAAATGGTCATGAAAGTAAATTGTAAATTAGAAAATACAAAAATTAACTATTTCCTCTCTATCCCAATTAATTACGAAAATGATTTTGAACTTTACCACTTGAACCCTATTCCTACTAAGTTCGAATCAGACTTTGTGACTATTGTACCCGATATTAAATATTTACTCAAATCAAAAGTTGAGAACAAAATTTGGCCTATTAATAAGTATTATCAATGTCCGGATTCTCTGCTCACGAATCACCATGCGGAATGCGAGAAAACAATTCTGCTACATGAAGACAACCGAAATTGCCAGTTCACCAAGTTAAACATCAGTTCAAATCACCTGGAAATTATACCTGACATAAATCAGTACTTGGCAGTATTTCCAAACCAAGAAGACATCAAAGTCGAATGCCAGAAGGAACACACACTACATCTTTAATTGGCATCCATTTAATTAAGGAAAATGGATGTAAAATCAAGTTCCGAAATCACCAAATTAGATTTCTGGAATCTACTGTTGGAATCCCTATTCTTATCGACAACCCACAAATTAAATTCGAAAAATCACAATACAACGGGATGACCATCAACCTGAAAAAATTAAATCTACAAGAAGTACTAATTCTTCAACAATTGCCTTCTCTGGATCAGCGACCCAATATCCTGATGCTAAGTATTTGGACTACAACCCTGTACATTGCCGTCTTTATCATCGCCGGATATTTCATCACCAGATGGATAAGAAAAAGAAAAAATCAAGGACATCATCAAGATGACACCAGGATCCACTTTCAACTTCCTGGCGATGCCAGAATCTAAGGGGGGAGGAGTTACCTGACGCCAACACAACAGACTCCTTTCATCATAAACAATACGACTTATTATCTATTTATTCATTTATATATTATTCTGCTTATTTTGCATAATTGTTATCTTATGCTTATTTCGCTATTTTATCTTATTATATTATATTTTATTATTGTATCGTTAGTTATGAATTAGAGACCAAACCGTGAACACGGGTGTTAAGAAATAAATTCCTTTTTAAAAAATCGGTTTGTGTACGAGTAGAGTCAATTTATATATTTATATAAATTAGAACTTACGACCTGCTTATAAGTACCAAATAAGAAATAACAGCGCATTAGGTCATGATGTAAAAGTTATTTTTTTATCAAGTGAGTGTGCAAGGAGGACAGAAGACGACGACGATCGTTTCGCTCTTTTTATGAGCTCCTCAGGCCGCCACATCCATCATCCCATACACACTCACTTGATATGTAGAAGTTGTATATATACTGACCTCGGTAACCATAAGCCGGTATTGACGTCAGTATTTATAAATGCTACTGCATTGATAAGGGCATTGATCTCATTTTGCTTCTACAGTTAGTGTCAGTTTTTAGTTTAAACCATCGACTAGCATCGGAGCGGCGAGAAACCCGAACCAATGCGATGATAATATTCAAAACGCCGAATTAAATTAAATAAATTAGAATTAACGACCTGCTTATAAGTACCAAATAAGAAATAACAGCGCATTAGGTCATGATGTAAAAGTTATTTTTCGTTTCGCTCTTTTTATGAGCTTATAAGTACCCGAGGAGCTCATAAAAAGAGCGAAATGATCGTCGTCGTCTTCTGTCCTCCTTGCACACTCACTTGATAAAAAAAATAACTTTTACATCATGACCTAATGCGCTGTTATTTCTTATTTGGTACTTATAAGCAGGTCGTTAATTATAATTTATTTAATTTAATTATATATATATATATATATATATATATATATATATATATATATATATATATATATATATATATATATATATATATATATATATATATATATATATATATATATATATATATATATACGGAACAATACAAGTGTTTACCTTTACCCAATTTGAAAATTTGGTTCTATCAAGAGAGTAGCAGAACAAGTATCGAATATATTATTGTCATAAGTGACAAATCAAAATCTGGACTAATTAGTCCGACATAAATTCTTGTAATGTGTAGTTATTTACTATAAGAAGTTTTATTATTGTCTGTTTGAAAATGATAATACTTGTGATATCTTTTCTCCGAGTTGGCAGTTCATTGTAGAATTTTTCGCAGGAATACATTGCCGACTTTTCATATAAGCTACTTCTATGTGCTAAGGATTAAGGATTGGTTGCCGGGAGGGCAGCCATAGCCGCGCCCACTTAGGACAAGTTTTAGGCCAATTGTAGTGATGGTCAGACCCATTCCGCACTACTGGCAATTGCCAATATTTGTGCAACGGACCAGTTCCATCCGGGTCCTTCACGTTTGGGCTGGGTTTCCCTTAACATACTATCCCTTAGTTTTGACAGGGCCGGACATTCGTGAAGAATGTGTCTTGCTGTCTCATCCTCTTCGTTGCATCATTGGCATGTGGTATCGTTGGTGATCCCCATTTTTGCCAGGTGTTTTTGGAAACTGTAGTGTCCGGTGATGTAGCTGGTTAGTGTACGTAAGTTTTGCTTGGAGAGTACTAGGAACTTCTTTGTTGTTTTGCGGTCAGGTATTGGTAAGTATGCCTTAGTTTGGCCGCACGTTGTTAAGTTTTTCCATCTAGATTTGTGTAGTTTAGCGGTGAACTCGCGCATGTGTCTACTCAAAGACCGCGGGGATAGTCCTACTTTTGCATAGTTTGCTGCTGTTGATGATGCTGCTTCACGCGCAAGTTCGTCCGCGTTGTTGTTCCCCTCGTTGTTGTTGTGGCCTTTTGTCCATATTAATGTAATGCGGTTGAGTGTCGCTGCTATGTTCAGTGCATCTACGCATTCGTATTTCAGTTCTGATGTTATTTTGAACTTATCTAGTGCTGCTAATGCAGCTTTGCTATCGGTGACGATAGTTATGTTTTGTTTTCTCAGTTGCTTTTCTGAGATTAGTTTGGCGCTCTCCATGATTGCATAGATTTCGGTCTGTGTTGCGGTGGCATGGCTCTCTATAGGAAGACATTTGCGGATGTTTAGGGCTTCCGAGTATACGCCCGCTCCACAGCCTGTTTTTGTTTTGCTTCTATCTGTGAACATCAGGTGGTCTTTCGTTTGTGTTTGCTCATTTGGGTTCACAGTGTATTTTTTGTTGAAGATGTATTGGGGGATCTTCTGGTCTAATTTGCCGCTCAGATGGGGCGGGACCCATTTAAGAATGCTTCCGTGTCCTGTTGAGGTTTGGTATGACCAAGTGACCATGGCTCTCTGCACTGTTTCATGCCACTTCTTTGATATGTATTTCAAGCGGTGAGAGGCAAAGTATCGTTTCCAATGCTGCGGTGGGTGTTGTTTTAAATGCACCAGTTATGCACGTACACGCTAGCCTTTAGATGTGGTTTAGTTTTGCTTTTGCTCCTGTTTGGTTTGTCCTAGGCCACCAAACTAGAGCTCCATATTCGAGTGCCGGTCTAATAATACCTGTGTATATCCAAAGTGCTATCTTCGGTGATAGTCCCCAGGTACTGGCGATAGCTCTCCGACATTGCCAGAAGGCTTTGCTTTCTTCATCAGTTTTGTATTCAAGGTGTTTGGACCAATTTAATTTGAAGTCAAGGTATACTCCTAGGTATTTGACTTCTTTCGATAGCGTTAGTTGTTTGCTAAACAAGGTAGGTAGAGTGTATGGGCCTATCTTGTGTTTGATTTAGGCTTCACTGATAGTGAGTTGGAGTTGCACCAGATATCCACAGTTGTGAGTGCATCCTGCATTCTGTTGCATAGTATGTTTTCGTATTTGCCGTTCAGGAGTATTGCTTTGTCATCCGCGTATCCCACCGTATAAATTCCTTAAATGTTTAGTTTCGTTATCAGTTCATTCACCAGTAGTGTCCACAAAAGCGGTGATAGGACTCCGCCCTGCGGACAGCCGCTGGTGACTGTTGCCTTTAGCGTGACATCTGCAAGAGATGCTGTGATTTGTCTGCTGTGTAGTTTCCTATCCAGCTGCAGAGCATTTTGTCGACACCTGATTTATTGAGTGCCTTGTATATGTTTTGGAAGGATGCTTTGTCAAAAGCTCCTTCGATATCAATAAAGGTCCCGAGTGTGGTCATTTTGTTTGCCAGTGCCTGTTCAATCCTTGAGACCGCCAGGTGTAGGGCAGATTCAGTGCTTTTGCCTGGTGTGTAGGCGTGTTGGTTTGGGTGTATAGGTTTGGTCTTGAGAATGTTATCCCTAATGTGGCGATCGCATAGCTTCTCTAGCATTTTTATCACAAACCAGGATAAGCTGATCGGTCTAAATGATTTTGCGTTCGTGTAGTCATTCCTGCAGGGTTTGGGAATAAACACTACTTTTACCATTCTCCAGGACCTGAGTACGTAACGGACCTCCAGACAGCCACGGTAGGTGGCCCCGAGCAGTGTCGTGAGTCCAGGCGGTCCCCATTGGAGCAGGGCCGGATATATCCCATCCGGTCCTGGGGACTTGTAAGGTTTGAATGATTTAATTGCCCATGTTATGGTTTGGTTTGTGACTATATTCATAGCTAATTTCATATTCTCGTCGTTCGGCTCGGTTGAGTTTTGCTTGACATCGTGTGTATCGACGTCTAGTGTTTCGCACCCGGGAAAGTGCGTTTGTAGCATTTGTTGGAGGGTCTCCTTTTCGTTTGATGTTAGTTCTTCATCTTCTTTACTTATGCTCCCAAAGTAGTGGGGGTCCTTGGAGAGTACTTTTTTGAGTCTAGCGGCAGTGCTGGTGGACTCTATGCTCTCACAGTATTTCCTCCAGGCTTGTCTTTGTCCTGCACGGACTTCTCTTTTGTAGATGCGAAGGTGATCCTTGTAAACATCCCAGTCTGGTTTTCTCTTGTTGTTCTTGGCCCTGTTGTAAAGCTTGCGGGCTTTTTCGTCATGTCTTCGAGGCGGGTGCTCCACCATGGTATTTTCCTCCCTTCTTTGGGAGTACTTACCTGACATGATTTGTTGTAAGCTTCGATGAGAGCAACAGTTAGTTTGTTTGTAGCTTCTTCGATTTCTTTTGGGTTTTTGTGTGTATTGTTAGTGTGTAGAAGGTTGCATGATTTCTCGAGGAGGTTTCTATACTTAAGCCTATCTGTTCTGCGAGGGTTCCTGTATGCAAACGTTCCTTCACATTCTTTCGTTGGTATAGTGAATGTTATCCACCGATGATCTGACATGGTTGCCTCATTGTGCACCCTCCAGTCTATTATGGTGTGTGTAATGTTTTGTGATGCAAGTGTGATATCGATTACTTCTTGTTTCACTGCGTTTATAAGCGTTGGTTCGTTGCCTTTGTTTAGTATGTTTAGAGATGTGCCTATCAGATATTCTGACAGTGCTTTACCTCTTTGATTTATGTCGGTGCTTCCCCATACAGTGTGATGTGCATTGGCGTCGCAGCCAATGATCATGTTCTTGCCTTCTGCCTCACAATGGTTTACCATCCTCTCCAGTTCTGGTGTTGGGATATGGTGTTGTGAGTCATAGGGTTGATAAGCAGAAGCCAGATAGACATCCCTTCCCTCTAGCCTGATTACCGTTAGATCTCCAGTTGTCATGCTTGGGACGAAGTAACCTGTGACGCTTAAAGGAAGGTATATACAGGTTCGGGGTCTATCTGAAGTGTGAACCTGTTATTTTCTTATTGACTATCCAGGGCTTCTAAATTAGTGCAATCGTGTTCTTTGTTTTAATTAGGTGGCAGCAGATTGTGGTTACCGCCAATCTACAGTGTTGCAAGTTTGCCTGAATTATTGTGATAGGTTGAGGGTACATCTTATTAGTTGTTGGTACAAGACGATGTGTTGGAGTTAGTAAGCATGTTTACCTGATTTTGTTTTCTCTTGATTAGTTGTGTTTTGGGGAACATTGGGTAGTGGCGGTTAGATCTTTGGTGAGAGGGGCGGTGTACCCGACCCCTTCATCCCTACATCTGCCGCTATGGTTGGAGGGTGGTGGATCACTGTCTCCTCTTTTATATCCTCGGTTGGGGGATCTGTGGGTTCATCCTCCTGGCTGGGCCCTGTCGGTGTGGACTGAGCAATTAGGAGAGTAATGGTGGCCTCTTTGACCTCTGCCTCCTCCTCTCCTCCCTCCTTGTTAAGTATAAGGGTTACTGTGGAGAACCCGAGGAATAGGCGGTTTCTGCCTTCTTGTTCGGATTTCCTTAGTTTTTTTGGTGTCCTCGTCAGGTATGCCGAGGACTAGTAGGTGGCCTTCCTCCTTCTTCTCGTGATGGAAGGTTGGCTATTTTGCCCATATTAAGGGCGTTTAGGATAGCTAGTTCCATTATTATAGCATTTTTGTTTTCGTATTCTATGGATGGCATTACTGGCACCCATAGTGCTGCTTTAGTAAATTTAGGTAGTTGGTCTTGGCCAACTACCTTAATTTTGGCGCCTTCCCAAGGTTTTAGGGGGGGTACTGTTTTCGAGAGTCACTTCAGCGTCTCTTGGTCGGCGCAGTTCATCCTTAGGATTTCTCCCAGGTGTGAGAGCCCCGTAAATCGGGGTGCCCAGTCGCCTACTGTTGTGGTTTTTACCACGTTGAGGTGTGCGGTTCGGAGACTCATCTGGATGGATTTTGCCTCTTCCTCGTTGACCTTGCCGTATAGGTTGTCCTCATTAATGATGACAACCCTCAGGCTTTGTTCAGCGGCCTCCTTGTAGCTCATAGGTGTTGAGCCACTAGAAGGTCGGTTGGTTTTGGAAGAGTGCCCTTCCTGGGGTCTCTTAGGGACCTTGGGGGACTGGGATTCGTTATCACGACCGCTCATCTTGGTTATTTGGAGGCGTCTGGCTTCACAACCGCTTATTTTACCAGTTACCCGGCGGGTAACAGGCTTGCTGGTGTTTTCCCCCCCTCAAGAGCGGAGATTTGTGTTTCAGTGGGGGGTGCGGACACCCGCCCTTCTGGGTTTGCATCGTTGTGTACGGAAGTGGGGAATCCGGGGGCTTTTCCCTTCTTCCGGATGTACTGGGGAGTGGGGGGTCCGGGGACCAACTCTTCTCCGGTTCCATCTTTTGTTGCTCTTTTGGAGGGGAGACCTCATCAGCAACCCTCGTGTAAACACTTGTATTGTTCCATGTTTTTATTTTAAGTTGCCTGACACGTGTTTCGATCCGTTACGATCATTTTCAAAGTTGAAACTAATTTTAATTTGGAAATTGTTACAATATATATATATATATGTATATGTGTATGTATATATATATATATATATATATATATATATATATATATTAATCGCAATTAATGCCACAATTCATTCCGTAGCTAGAAACAAAATTCGGGGGGGTTACTGATAAAAATATTGATTTCGCTAATTCAAGGCCGTTTTTAATTACATCAATATATTTCACATTTTGATAATTTCAGGGCGGATTTGAACCTTTATGTCCCCCCCACCAGTCTACGGCCTTGCCACAATTTTGTACATACAGGGAGTGTTTCTTTCAAGTATACATGCCCAATTAGAGCGTATATACCGTAAATGTTTATATAATCGTTTTTTTTTAAAGAGTTCAATTTGAAACTTAAAATGAGTGTGTTCCACTCCCAGACTAAGCATGAAGTAAAATTTCGAGTTTAGAAAAGCCTGAAAATTTGGTTTGGTTGCGTAGCGCGAACCGCGGAGCGGCCAAACCAAATTTTCAGGCTTTTCTAAACTCGAAATTTGACTTTATGCGCCACCGGTACAAAACACTGACATATTACAAAGTTTAAAACAAACCGCTAAACTTTAGATTGAATCAGTGTTTTGTACCGGTAGCGCATGAAGTAAAATTTCGAGTTTAGAAAAGCCTGAAAATTTGGTTTGGCCGCTCGGCGCTACTTCATGCTTAGCCTGGGAGTGGAAAACACCCGTTTAAAGCAGCAAATTGAATTCTTTTAATAAACCCAGCGTCGGATAATGTACAACGTATGTATATGCATACTTAAAAGAAAAATTCTCATTATAAAATGTTTTCGGTGTTACATAAAACTGTCTGTACATAAATCTATGGGCACTAATTGATGGATAATCCAGCGCCAATGATGTTATCGATGTCGTCGATTCCGTGCTGGTTATTCAGTAGATAATCCCCCCTGTTAATGGCCCGTTTGATCTCTAATCCCTCTAATAGGTTCGGCTTCTGACCTTTTCGGCAAATATGGATTATATATTTGGTTTGAGTTACGTGAAGAGTTGAATTTAATAAACTTAATAAAAGACTAACACTTTCTTCACTAAAAACATTTATTTACGCTAAATGTACATTTCGAACACTACGTCATGCCGCGGCGAGGTCAAAAAAATATTTTTTAGGAAGAAAAATAAATCACAAGATGTTATAACATAAAATAAGAAAGAAAAAATTGCACATTTATATTAAGTGTTCAATATATCCTCCATTTTGGTTTTGGCATACTTGAAGTCTTCGTGTAAAATTTTGGTTCACTTTAACTAGCATGTCAATGTTAATGTTGTGAAGAACGTTTCTAATCCTCAACTTCATATCTTCCTTTGTCGTTGCAGGTGTTTTATATACCTTTTCTTTTACAGTACCCCAGAAGAAAAAATCAAGTTTTGTCAAATCAGGTGACCTTGCCGGCCATACAATTGGCCCTCCCCTGCCAATCCATTTATTTGAAAAATGTTCATTTAAATATTGCCTTACCCGTCGACTGAAGTGTGGAGGAGCACCATCTAATTGCAACCACATATTTTGTAATATAGCAAGAGGTAATTCGTCGATCCATCTTTCCGATTCATTTCTAAGAAAATTTTGAAATGATTCACCACTAACAGTGCCATCAAAAAAGTAAGGACCAATAATTCTACTTCCTATAATTCCAGTCCAAACATTTAGAGACCACTTGTGTTGGTGGTCTATGGGTATAATATGTTTGGGATTATAGTCAGAATAATAATGAAAATTATGCCTGTTTACAAATGCGTTTTTATGAAATGTGGCTTCATCCGTAAACAATATATGATTTAAAAAGTTTGTGTAACGCTCAATTACAAATGTTAAGCCTATTCAAAAAGTCGTTGTCACTTAACTCTTGGACTAATTGTACGTGGTAGGGATGGAACTTACATTTCTTTGTTATTTTATTTATTGTAGTTTTTGGTATATCAATTCGCTGCTCCAATTGGCGGGATAAAACAAAAGGGTTCTCAACGATAGACTGAAGATTTTTTGTATAATCAATACTTCCAGTATTTTGAAATCGTTCCTTCAATCGAATAAATGCTGAAGCATGAGGATGGCGTTCAGCATTAGGATATTTCTGAGCGTATATTCTGCTTGCAAGAAAACAATTTTCGTCACTAGCGCCCAAAACAAATGTCATATTTATTAATTCTTCTGTTGTAAAATTCATTTCGAAGTAGTTTATGACTGAATCAGCAGTAAATTAAAGTATTATTGTATGTCTGTCAAAAGATAAAACAAAAAGATACTTCAATTACGGCTTATGACAGATGATTAAATATTGGCCGGCCACCTTACATGCTTGGCACCATTGATACATTTAATAATATTGTAAATCTAATCACATAAAACAGTAATATTTTGAAAACTATTAAAGATAAGTATAAGACATACTTAATAAAAATGAAAGCTCTTTGAAAGAGGAATAATATGCCGTATTAAAATATAAGGTGTGCCATTTAAAAAAATAGTTTTTGTTTTAATTTTCTTAAGATTGACAGGTTATAATTACTACGAGGTAAGTACAAAATTAAAATTGACTTCGGTTGAGAATTGCGACTAGTATAAATTATTAAAGTACCGTACCGATTATTTTTAAAGTTACTAATAACTGAGATATAAATTAAAATCTTATAACCTAAATATCTAACTTTTTTTTATTGAATTGTAAATTTTATGAAATATGTTTGGTTTAGGTATATACAATGTTATATAAAATATACGTAGAATTGTTAGTAATATCTGAAAATAAAATAATATATGGTGTGTTTCATTTAAAAAAATAATGTTACTTCCAGTACCGCTTTTATAGGACACCCTGTATACATCAAAATAATTTTACGTTATGCAGCTCTTCAAGTCAAATAAGTTTGGTTTGAAAAATATTTTTCTATCTTTAACGAGAACGGAGATATTCTCCGAGAACGCACTAATTGGACACCCTGTATATATATATATATATATATATATACAGGGTGAGTCGGGAGGAGCGCACCAAACTCTAGGAGTGTATTATACACGTGAAAATAATGTAAAAAAACTCATTTGTTCTTATCCGATTTTTATTTGTTTTCAAGTTATAGCATATTAACAAATAAACAAGTTATTATACAAAAAAATGTTCTTAATCATAGCGTTCTTTCAACAAATGTTTAAAAATACCGCCATTGACTTCTAAACATTTTCTGCTTCGTCTACGAAGAGCGTTTGTTGCTCTCCCAATTGATTCATTTCTTTCTTCTTTCATATGGGCTGCAGTATTCTCAATTCGTCTAATTAGTGATTCCCGTGTGTCCACTTTTATTTTGTAGACTTCATTTTTCATCCAACCCCATAAACAAAAATCTAGTGGTGTGAGGTCTGGAGATCTTGCAGGCCAATTAATAGGACCTCCACGACCAATCCAACGCCCTGGAAAACGTTCGTCCAAATGTTGCTTGACTTGACGAGCGACATGTGCAGGAGCTCCATCGTGCTGATAGTACAACTGCATTCTAATATTTATAGAAACATCTTCTAGCAGGCCTTGTAATTCATTTTGTAAAAAATAGAGGTAGTTGCCTCCTGTGAGACGATTCTCCAAAATGAAAGGGCCGATTAAATAACTGTCAACCATACCACACCACACGTTTACAGAAAACCGATGTTGAAAATTGCTTTCGACTGTTGCGTGGGGATTTTCATCAGACCTTACATGAGAGTTACGAGTGTTGTTAATGCCATCACGGGTAAATGTAGCTTCATCCGTAAAGAGTATACTCGATACATTACGATGATTATTATTTATCCACCGACAAAATTCCGTACGGTTAGCGTAATCCCCTGGTTGTAGGTGCTGTACTCTCTGAACGTGATAAGGATATAAGCCTTGCTCGTGTAGCGTGTTCATCACTCTTTTTTGTGGAATTGCCAATTGAGTGGCAATTCTCCGTGAGCTAGTAGTTGCATCTTCTTCTACTAGATGCAGAATATTTTCTACTTCTACAAAACCTTGTCGAGCAGCGCGCTCATATGTTATGTTAGCACTGGGAAGCTTACCAGTCTCGCACAATTTGTTGAAAACTCTAATAAATATGTTTTTATCAGGATGTCTTTGGTGTGGAAAACGTTCACGATATTCTTCAACAGCAGCTGTAGCATTTCCATTACAGAAACCATATACAAACACCATATTTGCATATTCTAAATTTGAATAAGTATGTGGCATTTTGCAACACTAACAATCACATTAATTCGAACTTAAACGTTCAGTTACTGTTCACCGTATACTGACAGTTCATCAAAACGTCAGAATTATCAAATGTTTATAAGCCTCGAACATGGCATACTTTGATAATGTTAAAATTCAGATAGAAGTGGAAAGCTAGATGAACATTTTTAATTACGCCATAACTTGAAAACAAATGAAAATCGGATAAGAACAAATGATTTTTTTTACATTATTTTCACGTGTATAATACACTCCTAGAGTTTGGTGCGCTCCTCCCGACTCACCCTGTATATATATATATATATATATATATATGTATGTGTGTATGTATATGTATATGTGTATTTATTTTTAATATATTCTTTTTTATTTAAATAAGTTTATTTTTTGTATTTGTAGTGTTACCGGCGTTTTATCGAAAACGTCGTAACTTCATTATTTTATTCACATTCGCGAAAACATCGGACTCCATTTGTTTTGCTAATTTCATTTAATAATCATTTTAATTCCAAATGACTCAAGTTCAAGTCCAACATTGAATTCCACCGAACGTGACCAACAATGACGACTTGCAAACCACCCCATCATTAACCGCGCGACCAGCACCGGCCGATGTTTACAACCCCGAGGAAGGTCATAAAATTCCGCACCTCCGAGGACCAGCGCCATAATACCCACGGCGCGCTGTAGATGTTTACGACCATGAAAACAAAGCCTTTGGGAATTTCTCAAAAATTCGGAAAAACAGCGAGAACAAAGGTTTATGGTTGTAACATCTGCAGCACAAACTTCGACACGCCGGAGCAGTCGAAAACCAGAGGCCCAAAACGTTTTGGCCTCAGGTAAATATGAAAACTCCACCCTCTGCTTCTTCCACCACGTTCTCGACCAATCACCGTCACCCCCAAGATACATGGCGGGGGTGAAGACAGCGGTGGTTGGGAAGATAAGAGACAGCGGAAGACAGAGGAAAGGGAGTACAGTTCGAAAACTTGATTCGGTCATCACAAGTCAGTCGAACTCCAGACATCAAGTTCAAAAACGCATTCAGGATACATGAAGTGAAGTTCGAAGTTTTATCAAGTGAAGTTTTCATCATTTGTAAGTCGTCGCGTACCTATAAGTTGTCGGTGTCATTATTCATTGAATCGTCACATCACGTTCGTTCAATTTCATTCATTTGTTCATTTCATATATTTTTATCATGGTTCATTTTATCATTGTTTGTTTAGGTTAATCATTGTATTTCTGTGTTAATTTGTTTCATTCATTACATTTTTGTTGGTCCTTTTTTTCTTGTTAATAAATTTTAAGTGTTGTTTTTTTTTAAACAATAGTCATTTTAAATTCATACAAAATTCAAACAACCTTTTTTGTATACAATAAAAATGAGTGCCGTTTGACCAAGGATATTTAGGTAAGTCAATTTATTATTATTATTTTGTGTGTGACCAATCCTGAGCCACCGGAGTTGTTACGGGGGAACGTCGTTAGTGCATAACTCATACTCTTTATAAAAATTAGCACAACAGCAAGCGACGTCCCGCACCCCGATAACAGTAGCAATATTATTTATTTAAATATTTACTATTATAAGTTAGATTTATTTATTTTTTGTAAAAGGAGATTCCGTTCAATAAAGAATCTTAAACTTAAAATTCAATAAGTTAAGATACCTCAGTCAGAAAATTAACAGCTAAAATAATTAAGAAAATGTAATGTAATTTTATAAAAATAATGACATACCATGGAATTGATACAACAATTTAATTTAAAGCTTTAAACAAGTGTTTTCCACTCCCAGACTAAGCATGAAGTAAAATTTCGAGTTTAGAAAAGGCCCGTGAAAATTTGTCGAGGGTCGCACAGCGACCCGAGACAAATTTTCTGGGCTTTTCTAAACTCGAAATTCTACTTCATGCGCCACGAGTATAAAACACTCTAATATTGTCAAACTTATGTATATTCGAACTTCACTTAAAATCTGTGTTTTATACGCGTGGCGCATGAAGTAAAATTTCGAGTTTAGAAAAGCCCAGAAAATTTGTCTCGGGTCGCTGCGCGACCCTCGACAAATTTTCACGGGGCTTTTCTAAACTCGAAATTTTACTTCATGCTCAGTCTGGGAGTGGAAAACACTCGTTTAAAGCTTCAAATTAAACTCTTAAAAATCAACGAATGTCAGACAATAAACAGCTAAGATAATTAAAAAAAGTAATGTGATTTTATAAAAATAATTACATTTTTCTTGTATAGTGTAAATCATTTCGAAAACATTTACTTTTATCAAGTGACTATGATATCTTTTGCCATTTTGACATCCGCAGTTGTTGTTTCATTTCCATGGCATGTCATTATTTTTATAAAATCACATTATTTTTTCTTAATTATTTTAACTTACAGAAACGTAAAGTGATAAACGTTAACATGAATGAATTCATAATGTTTTCCTCTACAAAAAAGAGAAATACATTTTGTTTCTAAAATAAATAGAGGAGCCAAAATTTGAACATTTCAAAATATACATGGGATTTCCTATGTTGCGTCCGCCAAGTCAACATCCGGTATATTCGGTTTTTTTTATTGGCCAATCAGATTTGGGATACATTTTTTTTAGGTTCTTTGGTTATTTAGGCGTCCCTACTGTTTGTCATGTAATGATATTGATATATGAATGCCATGCTGCAATTGAATACTATATTTAAAAAGTGGTATAGTATTTTTAATACCCATTTGGAATAATCCTATCCTTATTTATCAATCATGAATCAGATGAAACAAAAAATTACCAACAAAAATAAACGTCGATTACTAATTAGATGGTACGTCAACACTTTGATGTCTGTTAATGTCATTAAATAATGTGAAAATATACTACTAAAATGCGATATTCCGATGAATCCAAAAAGCGTATGATTACTGTAGTAAGTTATTTTCAAAATAAATTAGGATCTCGATTCAAGGCAATTCAAAAAGCGTCTGAAGTCCTAAAAGTTCCACAAAACACATTATACAATCTACAAGATGAAAACAAAGCAACGGATTTCGAGTTTAAAAGGAATATGTCTGCAAACGTTTCCCTGAGAAAAAACTCAAATTACCAAGAATACTCTGCATTTTTTAAGGGAAGTATTTTGCAAAATGTATGCCCCAAAGGAACATATTACTTTAGAAACTAATTACTGGCAATTTATGGAAGAATCACCAGAAACTGAGATCTTTAAAAGTTCTTTATATTTGGGAATTAAGAAAATGGGCTTTAGCTTCAAAAAGCAGGACACAAAAAAACATGTATTGGAAATGTCTGGATTCAGGTTCAAGAGAAATTTATTTTTGAATAAATATCAAGTTGCTAAAAAAGATACATTTATAAACTGCTTTTTCTGGATAAAACATGGGTTTTTAGCAAAAGTCGTGATAGAAGAATGTGGCAAAATAGCAGTACATACAGCAATTTTAGAAAAACTTAAAGTGGGATACCATATTGTGCATGCCGGAAATGAAAATGGATTTGTGACAAATGCATCCGTAATGTTTAATTGTATAAGAAAACAGGTGATAGTTTCTAAAGTAATTCGAGTTTTGCTCAGCGAAACGTTTGCAAACATATTCTATCTTATTTCGAAATCCTTTACGTGTTTGGATCTTCCGGGTTGTATCATATATTTTGTGTATTATAATAGCATTATAATAGCATTACAGCATAACGTCTATATAAATTAATATGTTCCATATTATGAAATTAATTAATATTTGTGATCCTACGCCGCCACTAGTTATATTGAATATCAAGTTACTCCACCAATGCCCTAATAATAATGGTTTAGATGTCAGTTATTTGATATGACAAGTATCTAACCTAATTTTGTGTGTGTGTTCAAGAAGCCGCATACGTTAAGTCACTAAAACGACTAGTACTTCCAAATAGGTATTAAAAATACTATAATAACATGCCGAAATTAATGTTCCGCCTTAATTAATTAATCTTTACGATAGGGTAATTAAGCATATGGCAACCATGTGGAAAACGTAACATCAAATGTATTTTGAAGGCAAACGTCAGAATTACAACCAGAGTATCCAACATTATAAAAAATCACCAGATCAGGTTGACCAATAAAAAAAACCAGAATATAATTTATAAATTTAATCTGTGCTGTGATATTGTAATTATTTTACATTGGCATCTAACTTCAACTACTCTATACAATTTTAAACATTTGATGTACAGCAATTATTTATTATTATGCTATTTTAATATTATGATTATGAATGACCTGTGTAAACTTTTATATTTATACTAATAAATTAGTAAAAAAAATTAATATGTTTTCATTATTACATTGTCACTCATAAACGTTTTATTTTATTATTGCTCCGATGTTAAATAATGTTCCTAATGATATATAATTTATAATCTCATAATATATTGTATACAAAAGTATATTACATTTGTAAAATAATGTTGACAATTAATTGAAAATCAATGTTTTTTTGTTATATGTTTTATTTCACCTGAATAGTAGACATTCCTCACATCATGCTCCGTATAATTGTATTTCTACTAGATATATATTTTATTAATGCAAGTATTGACGTTCATAATACATCGTACGTGGAATCGATTAATATTTATCAGAGTATTGTGGAAAACAAATACTTCACCTTTCGATGGGGGGTTCCTAATGACAGGTACTTTTATAGATACTTATTTCATTCGACGTATAAATGTAACTTCAAAACAAATTATGTCTTGCAAAAAATCAAATTTCGATTCACATATTTCACTTACGACATAGATGTGATTCCACTTAATCCCGTACTACAGGAACTTATGTGGGTGATTTGTTTAAATAATTTTAGTGAACTTGTAGAATATGTAAAGAAATATTACAAAACATACAGAAAGCCCGCTTATCAAGCAATATTTGTGCAATATCCGGAAGATAAATATAACATAGATGAACTTCGTGAACGCACTTCGAATTATACCAATATTTTTCCAACTTCACTGCTAGTAATATATAATAATTATATATCTCAATATAAAAGAGTCGAATATGACTATCTTCTTACCAAAGAGTATTATAATTGTAAAACTGGAGTTTTAAAACATGACAGTGATGATTACAGATACATAATCTACAAGTACGTCCTAGGAAACAAGTCGGACCCTGAAGGTTTTTTTGAAGTACTTACATTTGATAATGTCGAAGAAATTTATGAAAATGTCCTGCAAAGAAACATCTGTGGATGCGCAGTTAGTTCATTTCCGAATATTTACAAAGATGTTTGGTACTCCAGAGTAATAAAACGGAATGACATTAAAGTAATTATTAAGAAACCCGAGCTTAAACCTCTATTGATAAAGTTATTAGAAATTTTAGAATACAAAGTTTGGATTGTATATTTTGCTATATTTTTCACAGTAACTATTATTTTAAAACAAACCCAAAATACGCCTCTATCATTCGGAGTCATTTACTTAATTTCATTTTTAATTAGTAGTGGCTCAATTGATGATCACAAGTTTAAAAAAGCGAATGTAGTGATTTTAGCATCATGGATGTGTTTGAGTATGTTTATCATCTACTTTAACAATGCTTTCATTTTAAATTGTATACTTTCAACAATACCATATAAATCGCACCAAACACTCACAGATCTCACCAATGTTGATATTAAAATTTTAATTAGTTCTGAGTTAAAAACCTACGTTCCTGATATTCTTAAAGATAAGATGATTTTTACAAATAGTACCGTAATAAGAAATGGAATTCGTAATCGAAATACAACAGTAGGCTATGCCTTACTTCACTATCATGCCTTAGCAATATTTAAGAGTATAGAGGAAACTGGTGTTGAGGTTCCATTTTATATAATGAATGACCCGCTGATACCAACTTTTGATGCAGTGTATGCAAATATTGCCGATCATGTTGTAGCTGATGCTATGAATTATTTTATAAGCAAATATGCTACGGAAGAGTCCGTTGAAAGTGTGAATAATTACATCGTACCCAATGAAGGATTTAAGGCGATTGGTTTGTCGCATGTTGAAAGTTTATTTATTCTTGCAATTGTTGGTTTGACCATCAGCCTAATCGTTTTGTTTATTGAGATAATTGCAAAGACTTGGGTCTCCAAGTAGAGCTTACACTCTAATTTATTGCACTTGAACTAGGGATGTAAAATGTAGGCATGCGGAGGAAACTGTTCGGAGAAGAATGCTGGATCTGCGTACGCGAAGTGCGATCGCAACCTTAGTCAGAGTATTTCGGTAAAAACCGCGTTAGAATGACGGTCGTTCGATGCGTTCGATGGGAATCGCAGGCCTATTTTCGGCGAAACCTAATACTGTGTAATACTGTAGGTATTTTATTGCGTTGTTTGGAATTCATGTTTATAAGAGGATCTTACAATTTGAAATGCTAGATTGTTTGTATTTGTACCTACTAATTACTTTATGTTAAAATGCAATATTTTGATTTAGTATTGAAATAATTAATCTATTTATTCGCGATCATTTTAAAAAATAAATTCAATTAGTATTAATAAATAACATAAGAACAAAGGACCACTATCAACATTGCAGTTTGCATATTCAAAATGAGCACATAAAAAACTAAAATTAACTAAATTTACTTTTATATTATTTTATATTTAATAGATAATTATAATAAATATTATTATTATATTGTAATTATTTGGGTAAATTAAAATAACTATCTAACATTAAAAATATATTAAAATAGATACATTATTTCAATAATTAATCAAAATATATTATAAAAAATAAATTGATTGTGAGTTACGTGAAGATCAAATTAATTTAACGAATAAAGCACTAATAACCTTTCTTCATACTTTTATTTGAATTACCAAATGTACATTTCGGACACAAAGTGACCATTATCAATGGATTAACACTAAATACAAAACAGAAATTTTAAACTATATATAGACAGGCAGATTATAATACAAAGGCGGCGGGAGTGCAAAAAGGGAAAGAAAGGTGAGCCGAGGGAATAAGGTTGGCGGTACAACCAGGTAAAGTGGATTAGGGGAAAAAACACAGATCAAGGTGGTGCAATAAAATCTAATAATGTATTGTGAAGTGGACTTAAATCAAAATTCAATAATTTATTTTCCTGTTTTTTCATTTCAATGGCTTCTAACATGTTTAATCGATAATTTGATGATTGTTTTAATAATTTTATGTTCTTTATTGTGATTTTGTGGCCGGTTTCTAGTAAATGGTTAGCCACTGCAGATTTTTCATAATTAAGATATTTGGCGTGTGCTAAGTGTTCTTTGAATCTGGTATTTAGATTACGCTGTGTTTGACCAATATAAACTTTATCACAATTACAACAATCGATTGAATAAACACCAGATTGGTCTAGTTCATCTGGTTTGTTGAATGTGTTCCCCAGAAGTTGCCGTAGTTTAGAATCAACATAAAACGCGGACGTTAGGTTGATTTTTTTTGTATAATTTGTTGAAGTGGTTTTCTGAATTGGGGGAATAAATTAATCGAAAGAATTTTGTATCTGTGTTGGGGTTAATCGGTGAAAGAGAGGTGGTATTATGAAGATTAATTTTGAATTTGTGCATATTAATTCATTTGTCAATAGTCTGGGGGTTATATTTGAGATTTATCGCGATACTATGGATGATGTTGAATTCCTTTTCCCTATTTTTTCTGCATAATGGTATGCTGGGGGCTCTGTGGGACAGTGTGCGAAGAACAATATCTTTCCAAACTTCATTCAAGTGAAAACTACAAAACATAAATACAACATCACAAAACTAATAACCGATTTCAAACTAAAATTTTTAAAGTTCGAAATCGGTATATTACATGGAAAAAGAACAGATTTGAAATTAAAGGCGTACGAACAACATTTGCGCCTCAGCAAAACTATTACTACAGAAACTTGGGATGATTTTCAAAGAAATATGCACGCAGTTATTCAGAAAAAAGTGATTTTTTTTTGTTTCATTGGCCTTGGCTCTCGCCATACAGCCATCTACCATTGTATTATTTTTTTAAATTTAATTAATTAACTAACGCTCACATTTATTCAATTCGTTTTCACGCCACAATACATTCACACTACATCCATGGACCCGGATGGAATAATTTATTACTCATAAATTATTCCCCCGGACGGGATTCGAACCCGCGATCTGTTGGTTTGTGGGCAGGGTCTCTACCCACTCGGCCACCGAGGCCCCAAAGTGAAAAATAAATCCATCATCATACAAAAAAAGCTCAAATCTCTGGTGTTGAAAAAACAACGAGAACAAATCTCACATAAAAACACTCTGGAACTCACGCAAACATTAGTGATTAATAAAACCAACATGACGTTCACCGAACAAGAACTTGATACTTTGTGCTACGGTTTAAAACACCCAATCCCCACGAGGTTCCCGATGGAGGATATCATTAATGATATTGACATCGCTTCAGCCCGACTACCACCTGATCAAGATGTAGAATTCTGGTCAGCAGCTAAGGAAATTTTGAAGAAAAACAAGAACAGGAACACCCCAAAACAGGAAGGAAACAGTGCACACAATGAGGTGAAAAAGTTAGAGGAAAAGAGTGTTTTTATTTAAAATCTGATAAAGGCAATAGTGTAGTGATTATCCATAAAACCGATTATGCAAATAGTGTTAACGAATTATTAGAGTCAGGCCCTTATATAGTTCAACAAAAGAACCCACTCAAAACATACATTCGAAAAATCAACGAAACTTTGAAGTGCCTAACATGTTTAATTGATAAAAACCTCAGTTTGAAATTAAAACATAAAAATCCTAAAATGCCACAGTTATATTGCCTCCCAAAAACTCACAAAGAAGGTAACAAATTTAGACCTATTGTTTCAAATGTGAATTCCCCAACCTACAAAATAGCTAAATGGTTGGTCACTAAATTTCAAGGTTTAAAACTAGAAAATAATATGGCCTCTAAAAATTCTGTAGAACTTGCCGATAGATTGAAAAACATAGACGTTTTAGATAACGAAAGATTAATTTCTTTTGATGTTGAATCCCTTTTCCCTGGCATTCCTATCAAAGATACATTATTAATTCTTAGGGAAATATTAGTTAAAAATGAAATTCCAGCTGAAAATATTCAAGTATATCTTCAACTTACAGAACTTGTGATGGACTGTAATGTGTTTGAGTTTAATCACAAGTTCTATAAACAGACCTTTGGCACTGCCATGGGAAACCCACTATCACCGTTTTTAGCTAATATTTTTCTAAATCATTTTGAAAATAATGCTAAAGATACATTAGCGCAGTTTCCAAACATCTGGTTTCGCTACGTTGATGATGTTTTTGCCATTATTAGAAGTGATTTTAATATTGATTCCTTTATCACATCCCTTAATAATTTCCACACTAGCATTAAGTTTACACATAAAATAGAACAGAATAAATCCTTACCATTTTTTAGATCTTCTCATTACTAGAAATAATAATAAATTAGATTTCCAAATATTTAGAAAACCTACACACACCTTTAATTACCTCCATGCCGATTTCTACGCCCCAATGAAATATAAACTAGCATCATTTAATTACCTCATCCACAGAGCCCTTAGCATACCATTATCCACAAAAAATATTGAAAAGGAATTCAACATCATTCATAGTATCGCGATAAATCTCAAAACAGCACGATCTAACATTGAAACACCAGTGGGAGAAACTCTGGGTAATAAAGTATGCTTGTATGATTAAGATCATACAATGTGAAAGCAATTGCAGTCAATAGAATAAATTAAGCTCACAAAATTATCAATAACAAAATAGAAACATAGGAGAAACTAAAAAGATCAGGGATTCATAAAATAAATTGTTTAAATTGTGATGGCATATACATTGGTCAAACTGAAAGAAATTTTAAAACAAGACAACGGGAACACAGAAAATCAATAATTAACAGGACAGCATACACAGGATTAGCGGACTATTCCACAACCACAGGACACCACATGGGGGAGATCCAACCAATCCATATTTAAGCTATTGATGACGCGCGCCGCCTCGAAAGTGACGTTTCCAACACCGCTTTGACAACTTGCAAGTCGCATTTCGAGTAATCAAAATTTATTATTTGACATAGAAACAAATATTAATAATATATTTCATTAAAATAGTTATTCACATAACTAGTGCGTCAGAATTTTTCTCGTGTTCACGCATTTGAAGGCACTCGCTCCTTCGTCGCTCGTCCTTTAAAAATGCATTCACCCGGGAAAATTGTTTTCCCGCACTAGTTATGTAAATAACTATTCTAATAAAATATATTATTAATATTTGTTTCTATGTCAAATAATAAATTTTGATTACTCGATTATTTTTATTCCATGACAACTACTGTGGCTTTGATTTCAATAATTATTCCATAAAACAGTGATATCTCAAAAATTATTGAAGATAAGTATAGGACATACTTAATAAAAAGGAAAGCTCTTTGAAAGACGAATAATATGCCGTATAGAAATATAGGGTGTGCCTTTAAAAAAAAACAAGTTTTTGTTGTTTGAATTTTCTTAAGATTGACAGGTTTGAATTACTACAAGGTAAGTACAATATTAAAATTGACTTCGGCTGAGGATAGCGTCTAGTATAATTTATTAAAGTACCACACCGATTATTTTTAAAATGACTAATAATTGAGACATAAATTAAAATCTGATAACCTAAATATCTAACTTTTTTCATTAAATTGTAACTATTATGAAATATGTTAGGTTTATGTATATGCAATGTTATATGAAACATATGTACAATTGTTAGTAATATCTAAAAATCAAATAATATATAGGGCGTTCCATTTAAAAAAATAATGTTACTTTCAGTACCGCTTTTGTAGGACACCCTGTATACATCAAAATGTTACGTTATGCAGCTCTTCAAGTCAAATAAGTTTGGTCTGAAAAATATTTTTCTATCTTTAACGAGAACGGAGATATCCTCCGAGAACGCACTAATGGGACACCCTGTATATATATAATATGTACATACATACACACGCACATACAAACACCAATATTCCCATTAATTAAATCCCACAAAATGCATAACCGAATAAATATACTAATAATTTTTCTTTTTAATCAAATCAAATACAAATGGTTAGATCAAGATGATTCAACCGTCTCCTAAATTGTTCAATCGGTTCATTAAAAATATTCAAATTATAATTCTCAGAAAGTACATTTAGATTTTTCATGATTCTTGTTATTGGGTTATTTAAACCATAATTCGTAGTATGAAATGGTAGTCTGAACAAATTTTTGAATCTCGTATTTCTTTGATACATTAAATTGAAATAAATATAACAGATAGTTACAATCAACAAGCCCATTAATAAGTCTGAAACCAAAATTTACGTCAATTACTATTCGCCTGGTTTTTAATGGTTTTAAATTCAGAAGAGTTAACATATTCGAATGGCTAAAGTCAATTCTACTGTAACCCAACTTAAAATTAACAATTCTCAAAAATGTACTCTGTACCATTTCAATTTTGTACGACCATTTTTTATATGTAGGATTCCAAATAATAGAGCCTCATTCAAGTTTAGATCTAACTAAAGATATGTACAACAACCTACTAGTATTTGCATTAAATGAGGATGAGAATCTTTTAATCAGACCGAGAGTTTTGAGAGAGTTAGATACAAGGTTGTTGATAAGCGGAATTAATGTCAATTTATTATCAAATATAATAATAATAATAATAACTTTATTGTCCAACAGGATAAACCCAATTACAGAACAAAAATTTGAATAAATAAGAAAAGGAAAGATACATGTAAGTTCGTGAACAGTGAATACATATTACAGGATAGTATGATTTATTGAATAAAAATATCGTTGAATAATTTTTCGGAGCACTGGCACAACACAGTCACTGGTGAACGCTACAACACATTAGAGCGCGCCGTTGGTAAGCGTAATATTGATGTAAACCGTGTAGACTTCACAGGGACATTAAACGGAACCCTTGCGAGAATTTCTGGACAGTCGATTTTCCCATCTACGAGTTTCTTCATAAACGTGGCACATCTCAAAGTTCTTCTGTCGGCGAGGGATTTGAATTGGTGACGCTGAAGAAGTTCATCGTTAGAAATTCCAATCGGAGGATAAGAGTGGTCAAGTTTAAAAGAGAGAAATTTTAAAAACCGACGGTGAAGACGATCCAACACAAAAGAGTGACTAGCATAAATAGGAAACCAGATTAAACTGTTATATTCCAACTTACTCAATATGAAGGCGGAATATAGAGATTTAATAGCATCAACATTGGAAAAGTCGCGGCTAATACGTAGAATAAATCCCATGGCCTTAGACGCATTTGTTCGGACTGAGTCAATATGAGGTTTAAAAGAGAGCTGGCTATCAAATGTAACTCCTAGATCCTTGAAAGTGCTACATCTGGACAGAGACATTCCATCAATTTGATAATTTGATTTAGTTGAAGTACGGGTGCGAGAATAGCTTACCACACAACATTTGTTAACATTAAGTATTAAATTGACTCTTTTACACCAATCAGCAATAATGTTTAAATTTGATTGTAGAATGTCTACGTCCTGTACGGATTTTATGTTAAGATATATTTTGAGATCGTCAGCATATGCCAAAACAGGATACGTAAACATGCCTAACAGATCATTAATAAAAATGTTAAATAGGAGGGGTCCTAAGCAAGAGCCCTGCGGAACACCAGTGGTAGGAGAAAATTCGTAGGATTTAAAACCATTGTAAAGTACATAACAGGAACAATTAAGTAGGTAAGACGGAAGAAGTTTGGTGACCGCAGGGACCGCACCCAACAGGCTAAGACGATGAATTAGAAGCCCATGGTCAATTGAGTCAAAGGCGCGTGAAAAGTCAGTGTAGATAACGTCAACTTGATCACGAGCATCCAGGGCATCAGCCAAGTATTGGGAGACTGTCGCCAGATTTGTTATTGTAGATCTAGCCGGCATAAATCCGTGTTGATATTGTAATATAAAGGAGCCCACGCCTTTAAATATGTCATTGTGCAGCACAATCTCAAAGATTTTTGCAAAGTTAGAAAGAATCGATATTGGACGATAGTTACGAAGATGGGATTTGTCGCCATTCTTGAAAACGGGACATAGTCTAGCACGTTTCCACATGTTGGGGAACTGGCATGAAGCTATTGAGAAATTTAAAATCGTACACAATGGACTGGCGAAGGTGAATCAACAATCGCGAATTAAAAAACTGGGTATTTTATCATCACCAGTGGTAAATTTATTTGGATAACGTGACATTATATTAATAAGTTAAGATTCGTCTACATTATTAATTAGAATTGGCGGATACGCAGTTGACTCGTTGCACAGTATAGGATTTAAAATTGGATTGAAATGACTATTAAATATATCAGCAAATCCATTAACTATGTCATTGGGATTAGTAAATTCTTCGTTGTCATTGTGTACCTCACTAGGGATTCGAGTAGTTCCACGTTTGGTAGAGACGAACTTCCACAAGTCAGAAGGATTTTGTTTTAGGTTGGTTTCAGTAGTGTGTATGAATATAGTATACGCTAGATATTTGTTGTTTAATTAGATTTCGCAATCTTTTAAATTCTTGAAAAAAATATGGGTTTTTGGTCTTCAGCCACATATGTCTATTACAAACTTTGGATTTTAGGTTTGATTTTATTTCCGTCGTTAACCACGGTGGATAATTCTGTTTGTTCGATTCATATGTTGGGACATGTTTGTAGAGAGCAGAGTAAATTATATCATAGAACTTGGTAACCATTTCATTGACATCAATTTATGATTTGAGTATACTCAAATCTAAGCTACAAAATTCAATGTACAAGGATATAAAGTTAGCCCTACGGAAATTGAATCTTGTGTTATCATTACTGGGAAATGGCGAGGGCACGTTTTTAAGATGATGTGAAAAAGTCATTTCAAGGGCAGGATGAAAGTTATCCTCTGGAACAAGAGGCAACTCTGCATGTGAAACAGACAAATCAATGTCTTGGTTACACAGCACTAAATCTAACGACGAATTGTATTTGTTATGAATATTGTTGTATTGTTTTATGTTAAGTATATCGGTGAAATATTTAAAACAAGAAGATTTCGAATCTGTGTTCATTCTGTATTGACGGAAGATCAAAATCCCCAATAAGTAAAAATGTTTGGTGTAGTAAGCGAACTTCCAAATGTGAAGTCAGTATTTCTAAATTATTGTACGATATGTTAGGTGGAATATAAATAACTCTAATAATAATAGTACTAGACTCAAAATGACATTTACATAAAATACAGTCAACAAGAGGAACAGCGCTCGTAATTTCGTTAGTATTAATTAAACTAACGGAGATGTGATTTTTTGATGCAAACAAGACGCCGCCTCCTTTTGAACGATTAACTAGTAGGAAATTTCGATCTGAGCGCATGACATTGAAATAATCAGGAAATAGTTCACTGCTGAGTACCGAGTCATTTAGCCAAGTTTCTGTTAATAAAACTAAATCAGAATCTAGGTTACAGGAATTATTGTAAAATTGATTGGTTTTAGATTTTAACCCACGAACGTTTTGGTAAAATATACTGATTGGGTTGAGTAACCTGTTGGAGCCTATTGGTTTTCCGTCTGAATAACAGGAATGCCGTTCTTATGTTTGATTTTTAAGTTAATTTCGCCTTTATCCACACGTGTATTTAACTCATTTTTAACTAATTTGTAGTAAGCAATTTGTTTAGGTGTGCGATCGAAAGACACTGAGATTTTTGAGTACTCCGCACTAGTTTGAAGATTTTTAAAGCCTTTGATTAATGAGTGAACATAATCCGCAGAACCCCGTCGTAGTTTGTTGGTCGTGAGTTCTGTTTTGTAGCATCAAATTTCCCTAATCGCTGAGACGAAACTTGACAATCAGATACATCCAACTTATTTAGCATATCTTTAAGAAATACAGTATCAAGTTCCGACTGTTGTTGCTTAAACTTACCATCTTCAGGTAAATTATAAATAATGACATTTCTGGATCTTTTGGTGCGTTCGTAGATCTCTGCTATCATTTCTTCAGAGTTATTACAGATATAGGAGTTATTTCCGGGTGTAACATTCTTATATGAAATATCTTTTAACTCGTTAATTTCAGCCTTAAGCTCATTAACTAGCGCGATGAGCTTAGGTATTTGCTAAAACCCTTTCTCACAATCCAGGCAGATGTATTTAATGCGTCGCTTAGGATTTTGATGTAATTCCGGACACTTAATTTCCGATGAACTTAAATCGGAGCATTTTGCATGAATGTGCTTATTGTAACCATCGCATATTATGAATTTATCACCGGAATCAATAATTGAATTACATTTAAGACAGTTCATTATAAATGATAGTAAAATGATCAAGCGAAAGATAAAATAAAGTAAACTGTTATAAAGGTATAGGAACAGGGACACACTTCACACCGATTGGGGCCGATCAACGGTGGCTAACAAAACAAACAAGACGGCCGCGGAGAGGTAATTATTGTAACAATAGGAAAATAACAGTTAAAATAAAAAAAATAAAAAGAATAAAAAAATAATCATGAATGAATTTAAATGAATGGATTGATACTGTCCTAGACACAGTGCCAGCAAAAAAGATACAGCACTGATAAGTTGAGCGAGTGGAATAGAAAGGTCATTGAGTTAACGTGAAAATAGGCTTGGATAGAATAACATAAAACAAGAATTATGCAGGAGGACTTGCACTGTTTTTAATGTAAATTAAATAGTGTATGTAAGTAAATCAGTAAATCATTCTTACCAAATATTATAATTAACTGTTCGCTACTTCTCGGGAAATTCCCTTTTGAATGCTGAGCCTCGCCTCACACGTTTCTTTCTATTTTATCGAGAATTTTCGTTATATATATATATATATATATATATATATATATATATATATATATATATTATACCAAGATCTTTAATATTTTCAGTAGTACGTAGTATTTGATTATTTAAATGAAACATAAACGGTATTGATTTTGAACGGCAGAATGATATGGTAGTACATTTAGAGATATTTAAATGTAACTTATTGGAAGTACACCAATGTGAGAGACGAGTTAAATTATCTATAAAATAGTTTTAAGTCGTCTGCAAATAATAGATAATTGGAGTACCGAAAAGATATCCCAATATCGTTAGTAAAAAGTAGAAACAAAATTGGGGCGCAATGGGACCCTTGCGGTACCCCAGATGTTACATTGATTGCTGTTGACAGATAGTTATGAATCTTAACATATTGATGTAAGAAAACTTTGAAGCCAGTTAATTACAAGATTTCCGAAGCCTAGTTTTTTAAGTTTGTCCAACAGTAAAACAGATTAACACGATCAAACGCTTTCGAAAAATCGGTATAAATAGCATCAACTTGATAACCGTTTTCGAAAGCGTCTAATAAAAATGATTGATAGCACAATAAATTGCTGATCGTTGATCGATTTTCCATGAACCCATGTTGTTCCTCACATACGACATGTTTGCAAGCCCACATCAATTGATCAGAAACAATAATTCCCCGGTAGTTTTTTATACTCAACATTCTTCGTTTGTGTAGATCTTGAGACCTTTAAGAAGTCAATCGCGGCTTGTCGGTTTTTAAAACATATTTTGATAGGTCTTGGTTTTGTTAATGGCTTGCCTATGCGAATAATACTAGTGGGATCAGAGTGGGTATCTTGACCAACGATGTCCCGAATAGCAGCTTTATCCATTTCGATTTTACGGTCTGTAGATCCTGCTTTTTCAGGGATATTGTAAGCCACAACATTACATGACCTACGCTGTCGTTCTTCTACTTCACTAATTACTTCTTCGACGTTGAAGTATTATTTAAATTATGAGTCATAATACGATTCTCAAGAATATTTATACGGCTCTCAAAGTTAGTTAACTTATTCGAGAATAACTGAAATAATTCATCTTTAATTTTTTTTGAAGTAATCATCCAATGTTTTGGTAAGTGTATCAGGAGTTGAGGAATCAACTGGATCTTGACCGATATCATTACATTTTTCACAATGCCATTTAATATTCACGTGTTTGCTTACACATGCAACTTCTGAATCATTCACTAGGTTTTATAATTTATTAAGGAATTGAGGTATTTAAATATAGTCTCGCACATGGTCGGTATAAAACTGATTTATTTTCCCCTGGCGTGTAAAATACAAAATACAATTGACATAAAAACGATCCTGCAAGAAGTCTGTAAAAACAATGTCATTCAAATAAACAAATATGCTACACCTCCTTTCTTAGATTGAAACATTAACCATAAATGAATTAGAAATTAATAACACTTAAACAACAGAATAATAATTCATGATTGTTTTTATATAACTATTAATTTTTTTTATTCATTGATCGTAAAAAATATGACTTGGTCTCAACCTGCGCAACAGTTTTTTCTTTATTAGTATATAGTAATAATAATAATAATAATGCCTTTATTAAAAAAAGAGGTATGATACAGTATATATAAAGGTGTAGGCGAAGTTTAGTCAGCATTATCTGTTACTGTTCTTCCACTTAACCTACTTAAAACATAACATAGGTAATAAGTGAGTATTTAATAATAAAAAAAAACAAACAATATTTTACAGCATAAAACAGAACATAAGTAATACATGTGAGTATTAGTAGAAAATAAAAACAATATTCTACAACACATTTGGTTTCTTATTTCACCGATCACAAAGACCACCTCGCAACAGCAAACTACGCACTTGTTGTTTAAATCCTTCAATTGGTAGTGATTTCAGATTTGAGGGGAGTTTATTGAATAGTGTATGAATAATGTAACTAAAACATCTTAGAAAGATAGATGTTTTGTGCTTCGGTGGTGAGATAAGCCCTCGAAACCTGACATTAATATTGTGCACGTCAGTTCGAAAAACAATTCTTCGGTAGAGACAGGGAGACGTCTTAAAGTGTATTATCTTATAATATAATGTATAAGAGTGTAGCGTTCTACGATTGACCATATTCAGCCAGTTTAGTTCATAGCACTTTCCAGAGATATGATCATACTTGCTGATTCCTAAAATTAACCGTATGCAAGAGTTTTGCACCTTCTGTATACGATCTTTTGTCACTTTATCCAAGCAAGCACCATATACTACATCAGAAAAATTAAAATGACTTAATACTAAAGTGTCGCAGAAAACTCCAACTCGAACTCGGATGTCAATGAACGATTCGATAGGTCCTGATTTATATTATTATTAGCCGTGTTTAGGTTATTGAAAGGAAAGGAATATAAAAGTTGAGTGTCATCTGTATACAGATTACAAACACAAAAATCAAGCGCTAAAAGAATAAATGATGAATAAATGGAGAATAATAGAGGACCTAAAATTGAACCCTGAGGGACTTCTGCATTAATATTTAATTTATTAGATGTGCAATGATTAATTCTTACCTGTTGCCGGCGATCATGTATAAAATTAGTAACTAAATCTAAAGCATTTGAATCAAGGTCAATATAATCCAGCTTAGCTAATAAGAGATCGTGATTGGGAGTATCAAATGCCTTACTATAATCTATTAAAATCAAACATGACAGCAATCCTCTATCAGTAGCTCTAATTATTTCATCGGCAACATTCAATAAAGCAGTTGTGCAGCTGTATGTAGCTCTAAAACCAGATTTATTAGTCGGAAGAAGGGTATTATGCTCCACAAAGGCAGTTAATTAGTCCTTCATTATACTTTCAAGGATTTTGGAAAGTACGGGTAGGATACTGATAGGTCTAAGATCTTTAAGGTCATCAGGATTGTCTTTTATTGTTAATAAAATTACAGTAGCTAGCTTCCGCGCAGGGGGGAATGTTCCCTTTTCAAGGCAGCAGTTAGTTATGTGTGTTAAATATTGAATAACGTAGGGACAGCACATTTGGATCATTGCGGCGCTGAGTCCATCAGAACCAATAGCATTTGTTTTAATTTTTAATAGTAGATTATAGACCTTATCAGTATCAAACAATGAAAAATTAAATTTGTTTTTAGCATTCGAATGACGATTGTTCACATAATACGATATTAAATAAGGATCAGTGACACTATTTACGGAGTTAATTAAGAAAGCGTTAGCAACATCTGCATTATTAAATTTCGGTGGTAGATCGTATTTTTTTGTTTTGTTATCGATGCAGTTTTTATGTATTTTTATAAGAATTTGGGATCACTGTCTATCTTATTGTTTAGATACGTTTTCTTTTCGCAAACTATGGCTGAATTGACCATATTTATAAAAGAAATTATACGTACTATAATCAGTGGTTTCGCGACTGTTTTTAAATCTCCTATAAGCAAGATCTCTATCTATCATCATACCTTTTATTGTAAGCGTTAACCAGGGGGCTGGTTTTCTGGTAATCCGTGAAGTTATTAGTGGCGCATGCATATCGAACAAATGTATCAGCGAATCATTAAGGTATGCCACTTTATCATCTATACATTGTACGTAAAATAGGTTGTCCAACTGCAATGAATGAAAATCGTTTAAGAATATAATATGGTCAATATTACTGAGTCTACGATAAGTAATTAATTTACTGGTTTTTAGCAAATTAATGGCAAGCCTACAATAGATCAAAGTCGTGATCTGCAATATCGTGAATTTTAACGACCCCGCATTGAAAAATATTTGATTTATTTAAAACGATAATTAAATCGAGCAATGAAGCCGAATTGGCAGTGATTCTTGTTGGTTCCTCTATAATCTGATGCAGTCCATATGTTTCTATAAAGATACAAAATCGTTGGTTAGGTTAGACTCAGTATTTAACAAATTGATATTAAAATCTCCTAAAAATAATATTTTATTACAAATTGGTAAAATATGGCTAATTTTTGTATCGATAGATTCAATAAAATAATTTATATTTAAAGACGGTGGTCTATACATGACTCCTATACAATAGTATTTAGTACCAAGTTTGCATTTTATAAACAATTCTTCAAAAGTTACAGGATTATCAATTTGTGATATAATATTAAACCTGAGGTTATTTTTCATATAAAGTGCTACGCCATTTTTGAAATGGAACCATCTATGTTGTGACACTTTATCTGATGCGAAATTAAGTTTCCTTTTTATTAATACCGGGTTGTTGCCATATAATTCCAACAGTTTTTGAGAAATTTGGGATTTTCTAAAAATTTTAATACATTTCGTATTATCGTGTTAGCCCTGGATACTGATGACGTTTGGCGATTTTCTTTTGACTCGCATGTCCGACAAATGTCAGTTTATTTTATATTATTTTGGCGAGATCTTGCAATAAAAAAACCGAACATGTTTTCTCAAGAACTGATTGGTATGGTCTACACCACATATGGGCAACCCCCGGCCCGCGGGCCGGATCCGGCCCGCTGTAAGATATGATCCGGCCCGCTAGACATTTTGAAAAAACCCAATTAAAAAAATATTACATTAGGTACTTATACACTCGGGAGTGACAGTGAGGCGGCAAACATAAAATTCTTTAATGTTTGCCGCCTCACTCTTTGATAATCGCCGCCACTCGACTTGCTCGATCAAATTCTTTGAGGTTTGCCGCCTCACGGGCGACACATCAAAAGATTTATTGCTTCTCAATTATTCTAAACTAGTTTATTCCAGATTATTCGTTCAGTTTGCCTATATAAGCGGGTGGATGGCCCGAACGTTAGTTCAGTTCTATTTGAGCTACCGAGGTGATAACTTGGACAAGCGATATCCTAGCGAGCTGCTCGAGCCGTCAACTTGCTTTGTGACTTTGTGTGCATCTTGAGTGGTTACTAACTATAGTTTGTTATTAAGTTTATTGAATGAAAAGTAAACAAAAATGATGTCTGCTGGAAAGAAACGAAAAGTAGATACAGAGGGTCGTCATTTTCAAGAAAAATGGACTGAAGAATTCTTTTTATCTTGCACAATGGTAAGCCTATTTGTTTGCTGTGTAATGAATACATTTCAGTAATGAAAGAATTCAATATAAAGAGGCATTACTCAACTAAGTATGCTACGCTGCACTCACTGACAGGACAATTAAGAACAGACAAAATCCAGAAGCTTACCGCAAATTTGGAAAAACAGCAACAAATGTTTCATAAACAAAGAACACAAGTTGATAATGTTGTGAAAGCTAGTTTTATAGTTAGCTCAAAATTGACAAAGGCATAACCATTTGCCGAAGGAGAATTTATCAAGAAGTGTATGTTAGAAGTTTGCGGTATTATGTGTCCTGAAAAGAAAAAAGAATTTGAAAAAATTAGTTTGTCAAGACGAACTGTTGTTCGACGTATAGAAATGATGGCTAATGATATAAAAACAACATTGACTGACCGTATGGCTGGTTTTGAATCATTTTTCATAGCATTAGACGAGAGCACCGATTTGTCTGACACAGCTCAACTGGATATATTTATTCGAGGTGTTGATAAGGAGTTCACTGTTACTGAGGAATTGCTTGCTTTACAGCCGCTAAAAGGAACCACTACAGGGGAGGATATTTTTATTGAAATTCAAAAGGTATTCACAAGTTTTGGCTTGCCATGGTCAAAATTAATTGGAGAATGCACTGATGGTGCACCTTCTATGGTCGGAATTTTGAATGAAAGAGCAACAGAATTAAATGTGCAAAAAGATGATTTGATAGTCCTTCATTGCATTATCCACCAACAGAACTTGTGTTCTAAGTCCATTCGACTCCAGAATGTTATGAATGTGGTAGTAAAAACCATCAACTTTATTCGATCCCGAGGGCTTAACTATCCTCAGTTCAAGGCGTTTTTGCGTTTTTTGATGAAATATCAGCTAAATATAACGACGTAACATATTATTGTGAAGTCAGATGCCTGAGTAAAGGAAAAATGTTGAAACGGTTTTACGAGCTTAGAAATGAGATAGCAGACTTTATGAAAATAAAAGATAAACCACTATCCGAATTAGGTGACCCAAAATGGATATGTGACTTAGCATTTCTGGTCGATCTTCCAGGCTATTTCAATGATTTAAATTTTAAACTTAAAAAACAAGGACAGTTAGTAAATGATTTGTACAGCCATTTAAAAGCGTTTCAGATCAAACTACGCTTGTGGGAGTCATATAGGCAGTTACCATTTCAACACGCTCTCTGCGTATGAAAATATTGCTAATGCTCAATATGCTGAAGAACTCAAGTTACTGTCGGAACAATTTTCGAACAGATTTTGCGACTTCAAAAACATGAAAGACTGTTTCAGTTTATTTGCTACTCCTACAACATATATTGTACAAAATGCTCCAATACACTTACAAATGGAGTTGATCGAGATTCAAGAAAACTCACTCCTAAAATCCAAATTTGAAGACGTAGTGTTGTGCGATTTCTACAAAAAATACCCAGAAGAAGACAATTTTCCGCAGCTTAGAAAATTCGCAAGAAGATTGATTTGTGCGTTTGGCAGTACTTATAAATGCGAACAGTTCTTTTCATTGATGAAAGTTAATAAATCAACACATCGTACAAGACTGACTGACGATAATTTGGAAAATTCTTTACGTCTTTGTGTCAGTGGAATTAATCTAAATATCGATGGATTAGTTTCCCAAATTCAAGCTCAAGTGTCTCATTGATTTCGGTGTATTTAACTTTCGTAGTTTGTAACAATTGCAAATTTAACGATTTAATTATAATGTACCATTTTATTAAATTTCATTTTGTTATTTTAATAAATTGTACTATAATAACATTGTCGTATTATTTCATGTCTAATATCTATCGCAAAACATAGTATCACTACTTTAAAATGCACTAAGTACTTTTAAACGCGGCCCGCGAACGTATTTACACGCTAAAGTTTGGCCTTCAATATATCAAAGGTTGCTCATACCTGGTCTACACCTTGGGCAGTGCTAATGGAAATACATTACTTGCTTTAAGAATGTATGCCCAACGGTTTGCCGATCGGAGTCATTCAAATTCAGCTTCATTCGCTACATTTATACTTAACTTTTATGTAATAAATTTTGACATTTCAGGGGGCTATTCACAGCACAGATGCAATTTTTCATCGGTGAGAAGTCGCACTAAAATGACGTCATTTCGGGAAGAATTTACCAAATCGTATGAAGTGAAATGACGCCATTTTAGTGCAATTTGTCACCGATGACAAATTGCATTGGTGCTGTGAATAGCCCCCCAGAAGTTTCCCATTATAATATAAATAATAAAATCGAAACTACTCCTGTTGGGGGTAAATTAGTTTAAGTGGACTGTATTTTTATTTTTAATCAGAAGTGCCGGCATCGGGGGCGCACAAAGGTTGACGTATCTAATACTACCAATTACCTCTAGTGCATTCGCACCGCTAACTTCCGATTCGAACGATGTAGGTGGTTTTCTGAACACCTTAACGACATTCACAGAACAATTACAATTTTCAACAATTCTTTTGCGACACACGCACTCGCCATGCCACTCGAACGACTCTTCTTCTCCACTGATTTCGGTGGTGCAAGTGACAGTATTTTGACGATAGATACCGCCACCATACAAACCCCCAAGATGCAAAGCAGTTTTCTAATTCACGACTGAACATACCGCCCACCTTGGACCGAACCGGCCAACAAACTTTCATACTCCTAACAAATTATGAAGCGTGAATACTAAACTAACTATCTAACTTACTATGTGGTTCAAACCCAAAATAATACTAATTATTATTAAAAGGAAAGGTAAGGAAAACGAAACTTCACTCCGCCAGGGGCCATTGGGGAGACTTCACGATGGTAGCCCACGGAAAATAAAGGTCAATTAATCGGATATCAATAACCAAAAAACTAAACAAAATGATCTATTTCAATCTACCCAAACCCTAAATATAACTATATTCCTAACCACATAGTACGAATATCTAAATAATTATACACAAGGAAGGGCACACAGCTTGGAGGTGGGCCTAATCAGAATACCTCGAGCCGTGCGTACTTCAACCACTCTAACAATTCCATCTTTCCCTGGATGGATCCTAACTATCCTACCCAGTCTCCACTTCAATGGTGGTAGATTTTTCTCAATTATCAAAACCATTGTCCCTAACTGAATATTGGGATTCATCTTATTCCACTTATTACGCTGTTGCAACGTGCATAAATATTCCCGCTGCCAGCGACGCCAAAATGTGTTGCTCATATGCTGAATTAAATCCCATCGATCTCCCACACTTTGAACTTTATCTTCAGAAATAGGTTCCAAAATAGCTCCTGGCGGATCCAACATCAAAAAGTGTCCAGGCGTCAGCGGTTCCAAATCGTTGGGATCCAAGCTTATCGGAGCAATTAGCCGGGAGTTAAGAGTAGCTTTAACTTGTACCATAACAGTATACAACTCTTCATAGGTCAACCTTTGATCACCAATCACTCTGGCTATCAACCTCTTCGCCGACTTAATCCCCGCTTCCCATAGCCCGCCGAAGTTGGGATCATGAGGAGGATTTAACGTCTATTTGATTGCTCTTTCTCCAAGCTCTTGTGCGCACTCTTCATTGACCTACGAAGAAGCAAAAAACTGCTCCTACTCTGTCAGTTTCCTCCTAGCGCCAATGAAGTTTGTGCCACAATCACTGACCATTTCCTGTATAAATTCTCGACGCGCCACAAAGCGCCTCAATGCCGCCAAAAATGCGTTGGTACTTAATTCAGACACCAATTCAATATGCGTAGCTCGAGTGCTAAAGCATACAAACAAACACATATAGGCTTTCGAAATTGAAAAATTTCTTCTTTGACTAGTTTTTAGTTCAAACGGTCCCCCATAATCGACTACTGTTACTCGAAATGCCTTCAGATGCTGAACTCTAGCTGAAGGGAGATCTCCCATAAATGGTTGGACCGGAGATGGCGCCGTACGAAAACATTTCAAACATCTAACAATCCTACGACGGATTGCATCTCTACCTCCCAATATCCAAAATTGAGACTGAATCAGACAATGCAGATTCAAAGCACCTGGGTGTAGGTACATATTATGATAGTGATCGATTAGCAACTCTGTAAATCGATGCTGACGAGGTAACAAAATAGGATGCTTCTGGTTAATTGACAAATTTGCGTATCGAATTCTTCCTCCGACTCTTAACAACCCATCCGAATCCACAAAAGGGTTTAATTTTCGGAGTCTAGGACTAGCTTGACGACCATTTTTCAACTCCAACATATCTTCTCGAAACGAATCTATTTGCACTAACTTTACCCAGAATCTAACTGCATCCCACAACTCGCCTGACGACAAAAACCCAATACGTTTTGGCAATCTATTGCGTAAATTAAAACAATATCTTAAAACGTACGCTGTTATTCGTCGCAGCTGTGAGAACGAACTATATTTTTCTAGCACTGGACGCCACACCTGCCATTTCAAAACGCTCACTCCTAATTGAATCTTGAAGGTGGACACTCGAGTTTCAAGATTGTCAGTGATTTCTTGTGCATTGCTTACGACCGGTCGCCAGTGCTCTTCTTCCAAAGCCAACCAATTTGGTCCATTAAACCAATTTTTAAACGAATATAATTCCAATGGTTGCAAACCTCGCGAAGCGCAATCTGCTGGATTTGACAACGATGGCACATATCTTATCTGACGTGGAGATATATGCTCTTGAATCTGGCTAATTCGATTTGCCACATACGTTGTCCAGCGATGAGGCGATGATTGAGCCCACCTTAACGCAACCATGGAATCTGTCCAAACCACAACTCTAGAGATTGAACATTCCTTTTCCAATAAGTCCACAACATGACGAATCAATTTCGAAACTAAAACCAAACCACAAAATTCCAACCTTGGTAGTGTCACTCGTTTGAGTGGTGCCACTTTAGACTTCGCCAATAGTAGTCTAGTGATGACTTCTCGATCTGGTTGAACAATCCTACAATATACTACACCCGCGAATCCACGTTCTGAGCTGTCTGCAAATCCATGTATCTGCACATCCTGAGCCAGATTAATGTGCAAACACCTAGGTAATAATATATCTACCAACGATAGAAGTTCCTTGCGCCATCTGCTCCACTTTTGACATACCTCTGGAGGAGGTTCATTATCCCAATCGATTCCAAGCTGCCATAAATGCTGTAATAAACATTTTGCAAGAAATATCACTGGACTAATATAACCCATAGGATCATATAACCTAGCTACCTCAGACAAAATACTTCGTTTAGTGATAATTCCGTCTTCCAAACTAACTCTATAGGAAAAACCATCTCGCCTAGGATTCCACACCAACCCGAGAATCTTAGTGGACAGATCCGTATCATCTTGGAATTGAAATATATCTCGATCAATGGCACAATACTCTGATGGAATGGCTTGAAGTATCTCCTGCATATTACTCATCCACTTCCTCAATTCGAAACCTCCACAAGATAACAATCCAATTAATTGTTTTTGGAGCAACAATGCTTCCTTGACTGAAGCTATTGACGCGGTGATGTCATCCATATAAGTGGTAGATAGCAGAACTTTCGACGCGAACGGATATCTAGCGCCTTCATCTGCCACTAACTGATGCAAGGTCCGTATCGCCAAATAGAGTAATGACTTTACTCCATAAGTCACGGTCGTAAGTTGGTACTCCTGAAGTTCATCCTCCGGTGATCTTCGCCACAATATTCTCTGAAAGTCAGAATGCTCCGGTGTAACCTTTATGTTACGGTACATCTGACGAATATCAGTGATGAGTACGACTTCACGAAGACGTAACTGAAGAATTATATCAATAATATCTAGCTGTAATTTTGATCCTTACAACAATGACTGGTTCAACGAAATACCATTTTGTGAAACCATCGAAGCATCAAACACCACACGAAATTTTGAAAAAGTCTCTCCATCCCGATAGATGGGGTGATGTGGAATATAAAATGTTCTTTCTATTTCTTTTGGTTTATCAACAGCAATAACCATGTGTCCTTGTTCCAAATAATCATCCATAAATTCTCTATACAACGATATCAACTTTGGGTGTTTTGTGAGACGGCGCTCCAACAATCGAAACCTCCTTAACGCTAAAGAACGACTATCTCCTAAAGGGGCTACCGACGGGTCAAAGGGCAATTCCACAATGTATTTTCCCGATGCATCCCGCTTGGTAGTTGTAGCATACCTCTTCTCACAAAGTTCATCTTCCAAATTCAGCTCAGATTGGCTAGGTGGTTCCTCACTTTCCCAAAACTTTTGCAACATAATATCGATGCGTTCTTCACTGAATGTTCAAAGAGATTGGATCTCCTTTTGATCTTATTTAATGCTTCCAATCAAGCAATATCCCAAAATTGTATTCACCGCACTCGCAGTCCCCATTGGCCCTGGAATCGGCGATCCAACTACTACTGAGGCATACCACTGAGCACCCAATAAAATGTCAATTGGTTTAGAAACGAAATATTCCGGATCTGCTAACTTAAGTCCACGTAGATGAAGCCAATTTTTATCTTTAACATTCATGGACGGAGAACGTGCAATCGAATCGATAACTAATGCATCCATTTCCAAGTTTTTACCATCAGATTCTATTACCAAGTGAACGGCTTCTCTAACAATACCAGATTCCGTTCTAGCAATACCAAATACCGGCACGCACTTGCTTCGTGATGGCAAACCAAGACGATTAGCCAACGACTTAGTTATGAATGTGCCTTCGCTACCACTATCAATAACTAGTCTTGCTTTAATTGCAATACCTCGACAATCAAATACGAACACCTGTGCCGTAGCTAACAAAATGGAAGGTTTATTTATTGCCTTGGTTTGCAACGTCGAAACATGAGTTTTTCCACTCGTGCCTTCCACCATAGGAATCGGCGTAGATGAACTAGGTTGTGATATTTCAGTCCCAGGAGCAACTTCTACTTTCTTCACCCTGAAGGGTTGCTGTTGAGGGCTAGTCCTTAAGGCTTCCTTCTTCTCGCGATGGAGTAAACTATGATGTTTTGAAGTACAATGTTTACATGCTCCTTGCTGCCTACATTGAAATACAAAGTGTCCTGATTCTAAACAGTAATTACACAATCCATTCTCTTTTACGAAACTAAATCTATAAGCAACATTTTGCAGTCGGAATTTTCCACAATGTCCAAGTGAATGTGCCTTGCAACAAAACCCACATTGTGTTTCCCTGCTGTTGTTTGATACTAACAAAGCAGTACTACTATTCTTATAATTAGTATCACGTTGGTTTGGTTTGTTTGAAGTGTCAATTTTCTTCTCGTATGATCGAGGCAAGCTCACGACATTTTGAGATGCTTCCTGAATACGCGCTTCTTCATTTAAAAAATCAACAAATGTTTTAATTGCTGGTGTAGAAGTAATAATTACCATTTTTTCCCATTTAACACGCAACTTCGGAAACAACTTCTTCGACAACAAAAATAACACCGGTATCGCCCAATCTTCAGTGCTATGACCAAGTGCATCTAATGCACCTATGCACTCAGAAATTGTGGTAGACATAGCCCGAATCTGATTATAATTAACTAAATTTGGCAAACTAAACAATGTCTCCAGATAATTGTTTGTTAATAATGTGACGTCATTATACCTAGATTTCAAAATCTCTTACGCGGTCGCATAATTCGCATTACATAACGGTAGTGAAGAAATCAGCTGAAGAGGTTCTCCCTTTAATGAAGATCTTAAGTACATGTGCTTCTGTACATCTGAAAGGTCATGATTTTCATGAACTGTCGCCACGTAAAGATCATGAAAATTACTCCAAGATCGAACATCACCATTGAATTCTGTAAGAGTTAATTTAGGAATATGTATTCCACATTTTGCCTCTCTTACTGACTTTGCTTCACTAGTAGTTTCACTTGATGATTCATCCGTAAAAACAATCGACGAAATAGCAAGAACATTATAATACGAAGTTTCAAACGCTTCCAATACCGGCTGGAAATCTTTTACAATTTTTGGTGTTTGTTTGGAATAATAATTGCTAAGTTTTGCTAAAGCATTCTGATAAGTTTCTAACCAATCTTCAATATTATTCGACATTACTTTCAGCATCTTTTTTCTGCTTCAAGTTAGTTGAATCTATTTCAACTTGATTAGCAATTTCCTCCAATCGACACATTCTACTTTTAGTAGTTTCAACAACAAAATTTAAATCATCAACGATACCCATTTTGAATAATAAATAATACCAACTATATAATTATTATCAAATAATTGATATTTAAATTATAAGTTTAATTTCAAACTGTAATTATTTCTAACAACTCACACCAAACCCCAAAATATTACTATGAATTCGAAATAAACAAATAAATGAATTTTTATTTATTTCAATATTTTTTCAAACGGCCAAGTTTAATCGATATTTGTTTTTGAGGTCGTGAAGAGTATATTCATAAATAATTAACACTGTTGTATCCTTTCTTCACACTTTATTTTCTATAAATATATATCTAACCATTAGAAAATAAAGTGTGAAGAAAGGATACAACAGTGTTAATTATTTATGGCCAGGTTTAAAATAAATAATATGACTCTTGCGAATTTAATCAATCCGATTCCTTTAAATTCTAATTCAAACAAAACAATCGCAACAACGATAATTTGCAATTAATTCAACCTATTTAATAATTTCAACAACAAATCAATATTGAAAATTGCAATTAACAACGAATTTAATTGCAATAACAAATCCAAGTACGGGACGCAGTTTTTGCGTAGTCCGTTCTTTAGACGTGCGAACATTCCCTCCGCCGCGCCGTGAATGATCTGCCAACGAGCGCGCGCGCTCAGCGCTTATCTTCGAATGACCGCGCACCGCGCTCGACCAGATGTTTAAGTGAACAAAAAACCACCAACAATTTTTATCAATTCCGGTTACACTATATTAATGTCGAACGGCGATTTTAAATAATTTCACCTAATATATCGAATTATAAATTTCCGAATGAAACCTAAATATTAGGATACGGGAATTATTTAACTAAATGAACACTGTGAAAGGACGAATTCCGCACTGTGCTCCGATAACAACAAAACCAAATCTTCAACACTACTTTGGCATCAAAAAACTAAACTACCCATGCAACAACTAATCAAATATCAACCATTCATTCAACTAGCGTACATCCGGTTCGACGGACCAAACTTTGTTGAGGGGTAAATTAGTTTAAGTGGACTGTATTTTTATTTTTAATCAGAAGTGCCGGCATCAGGGGCGCACAAAGGTTGACGTATCTAATACTGCCACTTACCTTTAGTCCATTCGCACCGCTAACTTCCGATTCGAACGATGTAGGTGGTTTTCTGAACACCTTAACGACATTCACAGAACAATTACAATTTTCAACAATTCTTTTGCGACGCACGCACTCGCCATGCCACTCGAACGACTCTTCTTCTCCGCCGATTTCGGTGGTGCAAGTGACAGTATTTTGACGATAGATACCGCCACCATACAAACCCCCAAGATGCAAAGCAGTTTTCTAATTCACGACTAAACAACTCCAAACATTAAACAAAATCTTACATATTAAGTACAAATGGTGTATTCAGACGTTAAAAAGTAGACAATTTGTTTTCTTTTGTCCGTGAAACATCCATCTAATGTGTATTCCAAGGACGGTCGAATATACGGTAAGAAGGATCGACAGAATCGAAGATTTTAGAGTGAGGGTAGAGATCGCTTACGTCACAAATGCGCGCTGAATTTAAATGTGGTTACTTCATGGTAAACTTTAGGTAAACATGCATAAGCTGTAAATTTTCTGACATTCGTTGATTTTTAAAAGAGTTCAATTTGAAGCTTTAAACGAGTGTTGTCCACTCCCAGAGTAAGCATGAAGTAAAATTTCGAGTTTAGAAAAGCCCCGAGAAAATTTGTCTGGGGCTTTTCTTAACTCGAAATTTTATTTCATGCGCCACGCGTATAAAACACAGATTTTAAGCGAAGTTCGATTATACATAAATTTCACAATATTTGAGTGATTTATACGCATGGCGCATGAAGTAAAATTTCGAGTTTAGAAAAGCCCAGAAAATTTGTCTCGGGTCGCTGCGCGACCCTCGACAAATTTTCACGGGGCTTTTCTAAACTAGAAATTTTACTTCATGCTTAGTCTGGGAGTGGAAATCACATGTTTAAAGCTTTAAAATGAACTTAAAAAAAACAGGGAATATCTCAATGACTAACTAAATGTCAAAACAAAATCACCAAACGTCATCAGTGTCCAGGGCTAACGCGATAATACGAAATATATTAAATTTTTTTCAAAATCCCAAATTTCTCAAAAACTGTTGGAAGGATATGGCAACAACCTGGTATCAATAAAAAGGAAATTTAATTTCGCATCAGATAAAGTGTCACAAAGTAGATGGTTCCATTAAAAAAAATGAAGTTATGCATGTTTGAAGTACTGAAGAATACCGTCGACGGACTCGGTTCAATTTAGATAATCCAAAGAATCCAAAACCGTAAGCCGCACAACTCTAACATTTTTCGTTTTGAAAATATTGCTAATGGCGTCGAGCTCCGAAATCGTCAAATTTATCAAAAAAAATGAAATAACTCGAAAACGGTTCAACTGAGACCCAATGTTGTGTGAATAAACTCATGTTTATTTTTAACGAGCAATTTAAAAATGTAACAATATATAGGAAGTTCTATTTAAAATAAGGAAGTTGGTGTTTACTTCCCGTATAACCGCAAGGCCGCCATATTTAGCAATAATTTTGGGTTACGAAAAACTTAATTCTGAACAACTTTTATTTGAAACTTTTTTTGCTATTTTCAACGATACGTCCACTGTAGACCGATTTCCGCTTAGTGACTCACCCTGTAGTGTATTAATTAACAATGATGATACATTATGTGCGATGCTTCAATTAGAAAAATATATATAAATCCTGTGATATTAAAAATAAACGAAAAGTAAACAAAAAACTACTATATTCCTTGAATAAATAAAATTAAACAAAAGTTGTAAATAATGTAAAGCAACTAATAATAAAATATATATAAGAGCATGCATGAATGAATTATAGAATGAGTATAGAGAAATGTAATGGTATATTCATGCATGAATGATTATTATTTATTGACTAATAATTCAATGTCTGATTCTGTGAAAATCTTGTGATTTCTTTCTTCTTCGTGTTGAGTTATTTTTCCATAAATGCACCTATGATAGGAGCAAGCGTTACGATTTCCCACTTTTTCACGGCATAGTTTCAATAGACGATATCGGTGTGGTGTCAGGTCATCCGCGAATATTATTTTTTTATTTTTTAGTAAGGGGCGTTTTTTCATTACTACATCGACTGTTGAAAGTTTGTCGAAGGAGACAATAACAGTTCGAGGTCCGTTTCCGATTTTACCAATACGGTAACATTTATTAATGCTTATATCATTACTTATAAGCATTGTGTTTTTAATTAAATGTTTCAGTTTGTTATCCAGATTCCCATTACATTCTTCTGGGAGACCAACAATTCTGATGTTATTATTGCGGGAGGATTGTTCTAATTCAACGACTCCTTTTTTTAGATCATCATTTTCCTTTGACAATTTATTTATTTTTAAATTCAGCTTGCCGCAATGCTCTCCGATATTGCTATTGACCTTGATGATTATTTTTTTTAATAACTTGGCCAGTAAATTCTCATCGGCAAAGATTTCGAGGACAGCCTCCTTAACCGTCGATTTAATATCTGTTTTTTTGCGGGTGATCGTCATGGTGGATTATATATACTCAATGACATTAGAAGCGAAACACCAAGAAGGAATGATTTTTTTGAATTCATATTTTAGCAACAGAGTGACTATATTTAAAGCATACATTGATAACAATTTCAACCTTGTGCCTTTTATATTTATTGTGAAAAAAAAAATATATTTCACTTTTTCTTTTTTGATAAAACTATTTATATGAGCTGTTTAGTACAGATGTTTTTAGTTTTCGTGTTTCCGTTGAGTGTGTTAAGCTTAAATAAAATGCCTCGAGTCCGAAGACGTCCACAATATCACCATTTGAGCGATTTTGACCGGGGTCGAGTTGCTGCTTATCGAGATGTCGGTATGTCCTATCGCGAAATTGCCCGCCGTATTGATTCCACTGTAGCAACTGTAATACGTGTGTATCAGGTATGGACAGAAGAAGGTAGAGGATCAAGAAGAAGACCAATTGGTCAACCAAGGCGTACCACATAACGTCAAGATCGGCGCTTAAGACAAATAGCCATGCGAGACCGTTTCGCTACTACGCGTCAAATCGGTGATCAATGGATTGGAGAAGAAGGTAGGCCCGTTAGTATGCGAACCTTATATCGCCGCATTCAATCCTTTGGGCTGGACTGGTGCAGAGAACGGTAGCATTGGGAGGCAGAATGGCACGATGTCGTATTCAGCGATGAATCACGATTTTGTCTAGGCACGCATGATGGCCGTAGAAGGGTACGACGCTACCGTGGAGAACGACCTGATCTTAGGTTTGCTATTGAGAGGCATGTACACAGGACTGCTGGAGTAATGGTTTGGGGGGCTATTGCTTATGGTAGTCGATCACCTCTTGTATTCATTCGAGGCAGTATGACAGCTGCGCGTTATGTTGAAGACGTCATACGACCGACTTTGTTGCCTTATTTAGATGGCCGCCCAGACGTACTTTTTCAACAAGATAACGCACGTCCCCATATTGCTCGTCGAACTATGAACTTTCTTAATGAAGCTGGTGTTAATGTTTTGGCGTGACCGCCCCGTTCGCCGGATTTAAATCTCATTGAACATGTGTGGGATATCATGGGAAGAAGAATATTCTCTTTGCACCATCCTCCACAGACTCTAGCACAGTTGATCGATGAAATTCAAGTTGCTTGGAACGAGATGCCTCAAGAAGACATCGACCATCTCATTTTGTCGATGCCCAGACGTCTACAGGAGTGTATACAGCAAAGGGGTCGCCAAACACATTACTAATTTTTATTAGATTGTTTTTTAATAAAATTTCTTGAAAATGTAATCATTTTATTCTTGATGTAAGACTACCATACTGGCAAAAATCAAGATAAAATAATAACTCCTTCTGGGTGTTACGCTTCTAATGTCATTGAGTATACTTAGTGAATACAGAGTAGGGTAATACTAACCAGGTACAATGGATATGACAGAAGTAGTTTAAATTGTATAATGCACCACAGAAGACTTCCGAACGACGCAGCGCACACAAAACACTACTCACTTATTGTTAGCATTCGCACTCGCATATGCACTTTTATTGAATTCACCTTCCACTCCGATAGCTTTATCACTTTCACAATCTTCAATTTCACTATTTAATGCATTTTTATTTTCTGTTATCATGTCAGAATTATCATCACTTGTATTTTCCGGAAAGGACAAGCGTTTAGATTTCATAGACTTCAGTTGATTTGAATGTCGTCGACATGACGTCCTTCCTGCTTTGACATCATACATTACATCTCCAATTTTACATATCACCTTACCCTCCTGCCAACTTGGTGCAGCGGTGTTACTATAGTCTCTAACTAATACCGATTCTCCGGGAAAGAATTCTCTCATTTCATTACTGCGACCATTACAAACTTTGCTTTCAATATTTTTTTTATAAATATGCTTAGTAGATGGTCGCAATAAACCAAAACGAGTGCGCAACTCTCTCCCGAACATTAATTTTGCGGGGCTAGCTCCTGTTGTGCTATGCATGGCTATTCTGTAGTCGAATGAAAATCTACTTAATGCTACATCAATATTTTGTTTACTTGCATACGCCTTTTTTATTACTAATTTTATAGTTTTAACATTGTAATAGGTCAGTAGGGGTCATGTGCAAATATTATTTTTGACGAAAATAAATTATAATATTAATACAAAAATCATCCAAGAAAATAATAAAGAAAAATCAACATCTAATAAATAAGAGTATAATGAATAACATTAGTCGATCAAATTTTTTGTATAAGAGAAATAACAAATGCAGCATCGCCTTAAAATAATAAACAAGTTTCGGCGCGTGGAAAAATGCTAACATATACCGGGTGTGGCACTTAAGACGCCTCGGACCATAGCTCCTTTACGATAAAAGCTATCGAAAAAAATCTAAGAGCAAAGTGGTGCATAATTACCGTCGCTATGTTTCAAAAATATTTCTAATTATCAGTGGCGTGCCGTACTCCAGTGGCGTACCAAACTTATGTTTTTTTTTAAATGGAATGCCCTATTTTTTATTGCAGATTTGGAAAGTGCTCGAAGAGTACTTATTTTTTTTATATAACATGTCATACCCTTCACTTTAGCGGTTTCGCTGTTATAACCCCTTCTTTCAAAATTGCGCCCCATTCTTGAGATTGTTTTGTAGAGAAACTAATTGACGCCGGCGCCTAAATTTTGAATTGAGGTACAGGTTAAGACCTCGTATACCTTCACATAATTTTTTTTCGGGTAATTTATGGAAAAAAAATAAATTTTGATTGAACTTCGCATGTTATCATTTTTTTCGAAAATTTCAAATGGCACCCCCCTAAACAAATTACGGCGTTGTACAGCCAAAACTCTAAATTTTTCATTGGTACAAAAAAAATTACACATTGCATAACAAAATTTCGAAGAAAAAAGGAATTTCATCGCAAATGTCGGGAAACGTTTTCCGTTCCCAAGAGTGCCATGAGAAAACAAAAGATTGGTAATTGTCAAAGTAAATTATTAGACGCCAGTAGCAGCCATAAGTCATTTTTGATAAAAATGATGATAAAAATGTTCCGAACTCAAGAGGAAATGGTTGACATGATATTTATTCTTGGAGAATGTAACAAGAATTGTTTCTTGGCGTCACGAGTGTACGCTGCGAGATATCCGCACAGGGCACATCCAAATGAACGTGCGTTTCAAAAAGTGTTGGAGAGATTTACTACTACGGGAAGTGTGAAACGGCCAAGGAGAGTTAGAAAGAAGACAGTTTTTACCGAAAATAATGAACTGCAGGTTCCGTACATCGTGTTCTTCAAAAGTACAAATTCCGTCCATTTAAGATTCAACTGCACCAAGAATTGCAACCTCAAGATTTTTATGCGAGGTAAGATTTCTGCTTGTGGGCTATCAACAAAATTGAGCAGGAGGAATCATTTCTTATGCGCGTATTATTTTCTGATGTAAGGCCGAATTGAGCGAGAAAACAAGGTATGTCCTACTAACTAATCGACCCAGTCGATTGATGTGTAAGGCCAATCCGAATGAGTATTGCGCTAAGGGTCCTACTAACTAACCACACGAATGAGGGATGTATGGTGGCTGATGCGTAAGGCCGAATTGAGTGAAAAAACGAGGTATGTCCTACTAACTAATTGACCCAGTCGAGTGATGTGTTAGGCCAATCCGAGTCAGTATTGCGCTAAATGTCGTACTAACTAATCACAAGAAAAAAAAGAATTCAATTTTGAGTGGAACGAGGTGAAAGGTCGTTCCACTCATTAATCGAGAATGTATGGCGATTGATGTGTAGGGCCGATGTGAGAGATTGTTCCACTAACTAATCGCAAGTGTGCCGAGTGTGTGATGCTAACTCTGGGATGGTTTTCGTGGGTTTCCCATCTCGTAATGCAAACTCAGGGGCTAGTTAATTTTGCTTCCACAAGTAGAGTCATACAATTTTTGAGTTTAACAAAATGCACATGACTTCTAAGCATAAACGTTTGATAATATATTTTGTGAATATAAATAATATAAGACATACCAATTCATTAGAAATGTCATGAAAGGTCAATAAACTTTGCATACGCTCATATCCTGTTTTATTTATAGTCCACACATCCTCCTAGTCAAAATAAAAAGGGAAGAAAGACACAGTATTTACGATAATGCATATTGACACAAGCAACGAACCAAATAAATAAATAAAAGGGTTACTACACACACAACACAACGTAAATAATAATACAAATTATAAATTTGTACAATACCTAGGGTCGAATCATTACAACATTAATTTCAGCTGCACTGATTCTGAATTTATAATTAATTCCATTCTGTATCATAAAATTCATTAGTTCACTCGATGAAAAGGGTGGACCGTTATCAGATGCTATCGTGTCTGGTAACCTGAAGCGTGAAAATAATGATCTTAAGCATGTCATGACAATTTCACTAGTAGTTTTTTTTTAATTTAAATACTTCCAACCATTTTGAATACGAATCGGTTACAATCAGATATTTAAAATCATAGATTGAGCCCAAAAAATCAATATGTAAACGCGACCACGGCTTATTAGGTAAGGGCCAAGGTTTGATTGGTACTCTCGGCGGATTTGGCCTAAATAAGTTACATATAACACAGTTTTTACACATTGCCTCAATTTTAGAGTTCATTGATGGCCACCAAAAATAACTACGACCGATCGATTTCATTTTGCACATTCTCAAATGTGTTTAAGTACCTAGGCTTTATGTTCTCGGAGTCGGGTAGTAATGCAGCGCACATTGATTACGTGTGTAAGAAAGCGGAGTGGCGATGGAACGGTTGAGGAGAACATGGGAAGATGCGGTAGGAAACAATGTGAAAATGCAAATGATTTGGTGGGATGCATGCATTAAAACAATAGTATTATATGGAGCACAAGTGTGGGGTATACGTGTAGAGGTAAAGGTGGAAAGGCTGCAGCTGCAGTACCTCAAAAGGTGTATAGGGTTGGAAAGGACCACACCCGGATACGTGGTGCTGCAGGAATGCAACAGAATGTCTGTGGCGTGTATAGCAGCAAAAAGAGTGGTGAAGTTTGAAAGGAGGTTGACTGAAATGGAGAATGGAAGGTCAGTGCAAGAAACTTGGAAAGCTGTAGGGAATGGGAGCAAAAACATGAAAGTACGAAATGGATGCACCATGGATGGATGTCTGTGATGTATGTAGAGGAAAAGCTAGGTCAGAAGGTGGGAGAAGAAGTAGTAGAAAAACTGAGGACAGAAGAACTACAAATTCGACAAAACAAAATAGCTAAGAGTCGGACCTGCCCGATCTACCTTATAAGTATTCGGAACAACCCCGCGCTACTTTGCCCTACAGAATAGAAAAATGTATATTATGAAGTTCATTTAAAATATGTTTTCTCAAATTACTTGGAATGATCACTCTGAGACCCCACAAAATGCAGCGATGTTCCAAATGAAGTTGATCTTTTCGTAAGAAAAACGGTTTTAACTGTACGTTTAATTTGTCGTTTAATTCCCAGTTGATTAAGCATTTTAAATATACTATATTTAGTATAGTGTCTTTTCGGGTCTCATTTATTATTTTTTTATAATCTAACAAAAAATTACAGTTATTTAAATAATAAAAATGGCCATAATCTACAGTGTCGCGGTGCAGGCGTGATAGGCAATCCGCATTAGCATTTTGCTTAGAATTTATAAATTTAATTTCATAATTATACGCCGATAGTATTATTGCCCAACGCTGTAAGCGACTTGCTGCCATTACTGGAATCCTTTTTTTGTCCCCGAAAATGGATAACAGTGGTTTATGATCCGTTAAAAGAATAAACTTATGACCATACAAATATTGGTTGAATTTCTTTATCCCAAATATAATAGCTAATGCCTCTTTATCAATTTGCAAATACGCCAATTCACTTTTGGATAAGGTGCGGGATGCATATGCAATTGGTTTTGAACCTCCGTCCGGGAAAATGTGTGAAAAATCACCGCACCTACTATCCTTTTCAAAAAGCGAGGTATGTCACTTTGAAGTTAAATATTTTGAAGTCGATGGGGTCGATTGTTTTGAAATTTAAACCACATAAAGATACATCATTTGTACATGTGATGAATTTTTTTTGAGAATTTTAATGTCAAAGATAATATATATTCGGCGTATGTTTACCAAAAAAGGTAGTGTTTTTTCATGAACTTTTCAAACGGTCGAGTTTCATTGCGTGTATCTCCGTTATAAAATATTTAAGATTAATGAAAAAGTAAGGTGGTTACTAGAATCTATTTCGAATGTGATGGATTCTCAAACTTGTTTTAAGGTGTGTAACAAAATTCTGTCTGTCTGTTATCTTCAAAAAATACATTATAGCGAATTTTTAAATAAACCATTACAACTGTAAAATTAAAAAAATACATTAGCAAAAAATATAGTGGTTTTATATATACATTTAATATTATACATATAATATACATATAAACAAAAATAGGTACCTACCTACTTTTTGTAAACAGCCACCCCCCTAGGTGCGCGCCTGTAATATACATATAAACAAAAATACTTACTTGCCTACTTTTTGTAAACAGTTTTACTTGGATTAAAATTTAGAATGACATAATCCGATCACAAAACTGCAATAACTATTTTTACCACCGTAAAAATTCCATAATTTATTACAGCCATTAAAGGTTGTATCGAATTAGCCAAAAAGGGATTAAGGGATTAGACGACCTATTTGTCTATTACGTAAGGATGTTTGTAAGATTGGGGTACAGTTTTCCTAATATTATTTTCCTAATGATTTTTTCCCTAACTTATTATTTTCCTAATTTAACAATTTTCCTAATTTTTTTTCCTAATATTCCTAATTTTCGTAATTTTCCAATGTTAACTGTGAAGTTCCTATGCCAACCGTCATTTGTCAGGCAAACAAAACCTCTAGAAAGTGTCAATATTTCAGTGCGTGTGTCCAAATTTGCGTCTGTAAAAATGACCGTTGAACTGATTCAAACTAACTTAAGCCATGTTTTACACATGAGCGGATTTTTGTATAGTAAACGCCTGACAACAAATGGAAGAGTCTTTTGGAACTGCAAACTGTGTAATGCCACGGCGGTAACGAGGTTGCAGTTGACGCACGGACAGGCGGTGGACGTCATAAAAGGTGGAGAAAACTTGGATGCCACCCACAACCACGCTCCAGACTATGATGCCGTCGAAGCCATCAAATTAAAATATCGCGTGAAGAGAAAAGCGGTGGAACACCCCGAAGCCCCTCCTATTCAAGTGTTGCGCGAAGAATTGGACGGCGTGCCAGCTGCTGTTCTGGCTCATCTACCTGACAGGCCAAATATGGCAAAATTAATTTCGCGAAGAAGAAGACAAAATATGCCAACGAAACCTGTCGACATCGAAGATTTGGAAGAAGTACCAGAGTTATATGCGAAAACACATACGGGTGAAAATTTCCTTTTGTATGACTCGCGTGAGGATGATGATGACGAAGAAAACGAAGGGATGGGACGAATTCTGATTTTTGCGACCATACAGAACTTGCGGCTGTTAATGAGAAGTCCAAATTGGTACTTGGACGGCACCTTCAAGGTTAGGTAGTCGCTATCCCTCTCGTATACGCACTGCTGGAAAATAAAAAACAAGTCGCGTACGAAAAAGTACTGGATGTCATCAGAAACGCGTGTGGGGAAGCAGGCATTCCACGCAGAGTGCCGGTTATTGTGATGACGGATTTTGAACTCGCTATCCTGAACGCAATTAGAAAAATCATGACGGAGAGTACGAAAGTCAGAGCCTGCTTTTTTCACCTCCGACAAGCAGTGTACCGGTACATCCAACAGGAGGGACTGCAAGTGGCGTATAGCGATAAGAAAGATCGAACTATAAAAGATGCAGCGCGAATGATGTGCGCTATCGCGTTCGTTCCTCTCGCCGACGTGTTATCTGTGTTTGCTGAATTCGAAAACCAAGCACCTCCTGCATTCAAATCGGTGGTCGACTATTTTCGGGTATTTTTTCTTTCTCATCAGTCCGCTATCAGTCTGCTCATCAGTTATTTTTTACAAGTATTACTACCCCGTAGACGACGTACGAAAAAGGACAGACAGCTCGAGGTAGACGTCGAGCCGTTGATGCCCGATACCCACCAGATGTTTGGAACATGTACGATGCGACGCTCCAAAACCTATCGAGAACCAACAACCTTTCAGAAGGTTCCTTTTCCTTTTTCCTTTTACTTTTTCCTGAATCCAACAACTGTTCTTTATCCCACATCTTATCTTACAGGTTGGCATACTCGTTTCGCACTTGTGGTGGGAAAGAACCATCCGGGTTTGTACACTCTCCTCAAGGAACTCAAGAAAGAGCAATCTGACACTGAAGGCATGATCCGCGACCTAAATTTAGGTAAAAGAGTCCGGCGAGACGTGAGCAAAGCTATGGAGCAGAACGAAGAAAGGATTACGAACGTCGTTCTCCAGTATGAAGATCGGCGGGAGGAAGCTATGGAGTACTTAAAGGACGTCGGTTGCTACATTGGTTTTTGAACTGTACATTTGGAAATGAGTCTCGGAAATAAAATGTGAATTTGGAAAATAGTATTAGGAAAATAATAATAATAGAAATTAGGAAAAAAAAAATATTAGGAAAAAAGGATAAGGAAAAAAAAATTAGGAAAAAAGGATTAGGAAAACTGACCCCATACCGTTTGTAATCAAGGGTTCTATTTCTGTGTTTACACTTTCGTTAATTCTCGAAAAGGCTATAAAGGGATTATTCGTTGTTTTGACAAGAGGTACTAAGAAATGTTTTGTTATGAAGGTGGGAGGTAAATTATGTTTAAATGTTTCTATAAGTATTGCCCCTTTCGTTATAATTATTCAGTCTTAGCCTTTTTGTTAATATACAACTACAATCGCAGAGCGAACAAATTGTTAATAATGGAAGATAAACGAAAATCACCGTTCTCAAGTAAGGAGAAAAAAATGATAGTGCGCGAAAGTTTTTTGAAGAAGAGAAACGATGCGGCAAGGATAACATTGACATTGAATCTGTCGTAAATAGAACAGCTTCGTGTTTAGCTATTTCAGTTCGTAGTGTTTGTCGTGTTAGTTCTGATCAAAGAAAATTCGAAGATATATGTTCCCCCCGCACATCACCTGGACGCAAACCCATTGTGTTTGATGAGTTTTTGGAAGGAGTTATTAGACGTACTGTGATAAGTTTCTATTTGGAAAAGTCTTTTCCATCCGTTCAAATGGTTCATGAAAATCTGAAAGAAGATATTGCCGATTTACCCAAGTTTTCATCTACCACTTTATACAGACTTTTAATTAAATTGAATTTCAAGTATATGAAACTGAATAAACGGCCAATTTTAATGGAGAGCAACACAATTTCTGCAGCACGTGGACATTTCTTAAATAAAATGAAACGATATCGAAATGATAACTGGAAAATATTTTATACGGACGAGACTTGGTGTGGAGCCAACCACTCTAAAAAATTTGGTTGGTGTGAACAGATCTTACCGGATGAAAAACAAGACAATTATAATTACTACAGAGGTACCATCCAGGAAATAAATGGATATCGTGGTGGAATAATAACTCCATCGGGACATTCTGACGTCCAATTAAACTTAGAATTTCTTTTTAACAATGTATGCAATACGTGCAATTTTGAACTTAAATTATTAATAAATTTCCCATAATAATCAATTAATACCAGAAAAGATTTTAGTTCAGATACGTTACCAGGCACTTTTGCGTTTAAAATTGCTTCAACCTTATCTTTGGATATATGTAATCCATGAGCATCTAAAGTGTGCCCTAAATATGTAATTTTTACTTGGAAAAACGTACATTTATCTGGACGTATTTTTAAACCACTGTCCCTTAATTTGTTGAAAACCTCCCGCAATCGATTTAGGTGTTCTTCTTCAGTTGTACTAGTTACTAATATGTCATCAAGAAAAACCGCTACCCCTTTAAGTCCTTTGAACATTTGTTCAATTATTTTTTGAAATATTCCGGGTGCAGATGTAATCCCGTATGGCAATCTATTGTAAATAAATTGTCCCATGTGTGTATTGATCGTGACTATTTTTTTTTATTTATATTTATCATCTAGTTCAGGGGTCTCCAAACTACGGCCCGAGGGCCACATCCGGCCCGCGGACAGATTTTGTCCGGTCCGCGGAGAGCTAGCATACTTGAAAACTCTTTTTAGAGAACATATTTTTTTATAGCAAATTAAATTTTGTTTACTGAAGTATTCTAATTTTATGTTGAATAATTATTTATATGACATCTACATTGATATGGTCATGGGCTGGCTAACTACTCATAACGTTGTTGTAGGCTTATTGTTATTGTTTTTGTGATAAGTTGGATAAAGAAACACAGAATTGTAATGACTAAAGACATGTATAATATGCAGAAAATTAAACTTCAGTATATAATAACTAACAAATTATTGAAATGAATCCAACTAACATTTTATACATTTTAAATAAAAACATAACTTATAACAAGCATATTGCCATATGAAATACTAATGAGATTTATGTAATTGAGATTTTCCACTGACAATAGTTTGTAGTTGTGGACTAATTTTACTTGTACCAATTATTAAAAGAGATTTAAGATGCTCATCAGTTAATTTAGATCTGTAAACATTTTTTGTGAACTTCATTTTGGAGAAGGTCTTCTCACACAAATAAGTAGTACCAAAAACAGAAAACTGCCCACGAGCAAATTTATGCAAATTGTCAAATTGTGTCAGTGGAAGACCCTTATAAAATTCCAACAAAGATGAGTTTTGATATTTGTTCTTAATTATATCACTACACTGTAGATCAATCATTTCCATTTGAAGTTCCGGGGCTAGGGTTTCCATGTCAGTATCAAAAGGATTCTGAAAAATCTTAATTTGATTCGCAATGGCATCAAAGTCCGAGAAACGAGTATCAACATTTTTTTTCAAAGCACTCAAAGTTTCGATTGCAAAATCGATAGGAAACTCAGTCTCAGTGGTGTGGCTGAACATTTCACATATTTTAAAATGTGAAAAACATTTACTTCGTAGTTGTGATTGAAACAGTATCAATTTCTTCCGGAATGATTTGATATTAGTGTATAAATCAGGAAGATGGTGGTTTTCTCCTTGCAATCTCAAATTTAGTTCGTTCACATGTTTTGTCAAATCAACATAGAATGCTAACTTCCACAGCCATGCGTTGTTTTGTAATTCAGTAAGAGGGCGATGCTTTTCATTCAAAAAAATTTCGATCACTGCTCGAAGTTCAAAAAAGCGCTGAAGGACTTTCCCACAACTAAGCCAACGTACGGCAGTATGATAAGGTAAGTCATTTTCTCCAATCTCTTCAATAAATTGTCGGAATTGTCGGTGATTCAGCCCAAAAGATCTGATAAAATTAACAGTTGATATGACTGGTTTCAGAACTTCAGACATATCCAAACATTTTCCGCACAAAGACTGTTGATGAATGATACAATGTAAAACTAATGGTTTTATACCATTTTCTACAGCCTTTGACACAAGAGCGACCACTCCTTTATCTTTCCCACTCATGTTTTTGCCTCCATCAGTTGTAAAGTTGTAATACATTTCAAGTTTTTCCATCGAAGGTTCTTTTGATTAATGACCATTTCAACTCCTTTAAAAATATCTGCACCAGTGGTTGTGCCATGAATACTATACATATTAATCTACATATTTATCTACTCCTCGAATATAAATCAACACGTATGTATCTGACACATCCGTTGACTCATCCAAGGCCAAAGAAAACCACTCAACATGTCCATTTGTGTCGAACTGTTGAGAGGATATATTTTCTACGATGTTTTCTACCCTTCGAGCCACAGTGTTTGCTGACATACTGACAGTTTTTAATAAATTTACCTTTTCAGGGCACATTTCTTCGGCTACTGCAATTATGCATTCTTTGATCATTTCTCCATCGGTGAATGGTTTTCCACGTTTTGCATTTTCAAGAGCCACACGAAAGCTGGCACGAGTTGCAGCCTCTTGTTCAGTTTTGAGTTTTGTAAATGAAGATTGCTGCGATTTCAATCCGCGCTTCATAGCTTCATATATTTTGAGTAATTTTGAAAATGTTTTGTTTCATAATGACGTTTAATGTTATATTCCTTGAGAACGGCTATGCTTTCATTGCAAATCAAACATAGCGCCTTGTTACTGGACTCAATTACGAAATACTGAATGTTCCACTGATCTTTGAATTTTCGGCATTCACTATCAATTTTTCGTTTCTTTTCCATACTACTAAATCACACACAAAAGCAACAATTCAAATCAAAATACTGTTACAAAGATGTCTTAAACTTAAACACGCACAAACACGTTTTAAGGAGGTATGCACTATTTTATTTCACAAAAGTGTCATAGGAACTGACTTGTGGTTGCGCCACTAGCCTTCTTATATATTCCAATTACTGCCATCTAGAAGTGAGTGGAATACACCAGAACTTTCTCGAACCAACGAGATTATTCTGTACGTGCTATTGGCGCCATCTGTTAGCGATAGAAGGTATTACCTATTTCCGCTTGTGTCCACCAGATGTCCTGTCACGTTACTCCTCATGGCTCGTACTCTACGACCAATCTACAAATTACAGATAATGACAGGAAAATTAATAATATGCAGTGTTGCCGTTTTGCGGACTTTAGTCCGATTTGCAGCCTTTTTTAAACGTTGCGTACTTGTTCGGAATTTTTTTTTCATCAGTGGACTATTTCACTTTTTACCACCGGCAACAATGATAATATGGTTTTGGCCCTCGGAACTTACTGGAGTAATCAGTATGGCCCTAAGGCTGGAAAGTTTGGAGACCCAGGATCTAGTTCACATATGGGCAACCCCTGGCCCGCGGGCCGGATCCGGTCCGCTGTAAGATATGATCCGGTCCGCGAGACATTTTGGAAAAACCTAATTAAAAAAATATTACATTAGGTACTTACACTCACGGGAGTGACAGTGAGGCGGCAAACATCAAATTCTTTGATGTTTGCCGCCTCACTCTTTGATAATCGCCGCCACTCGACTTGCTCGATCAAATAATAATAATAATAATAATAATAATAATAATAATAAATTGTTTATTTGCATACTCAGTTTAGATACAGAACAAATACAAACTAAAACATTATACTACCGAGCAACAAAAGCGAAACTAGATCAGCTTGTGTATCAAACGCTAGTCTGATATTGATGTTACTTCCTCTAGTTCGCATAATAATAATAATAGTAATATAAATAAATCAGAAATAATACCTTATAAATTAAAAACAAATTCTAACAATAATAAATAATAACGTAATTTTTAATATTAAACAATAATATAGTAATTAGTACTAACAAAACGAGAACGAAAACAATAGAAAAAAAAATACATAGAAACAAAAAAAAATTAAAAAATAATTCTTAAATAAATAGAGAAGTGGATACGGATCGTAAATAAAATAGTCAATTGATTTGCTGGTAAAATAGCAACTTTTTTAAATTAGTCTTAAACGGGTAGAAGGTCGATTGTGAAAAATTATATTTATTATAATAGTTTGAGATGTTATAACTGAAACTCCTTTTATATAACTCTTTTCGGTGTGAAGGTATAGTTAGGGCGTCCTTCCGACGAACATTGATGTTATGAACATCTGATCGAAACCTCAATTTCTTATGTAAATATGGAGGAGTTTTAGTTAAAACAATTTTGTAAAACTGACAGGCAGTATGTAAGATCCTACGGTTTTTCATTATAAGCCAATTGAGTTCATTGATTTTGTGACGAATTGGTTGCCTTTTACGTATGCCAAAAATTAATCTGGCACATGCATTTTGAATTCTCTGAATACGGGATTGACACACCTCATCTATACAGGGGCCGTACACCGACTCGCCAAAGGTAAAATTAGATAGCACTAATGCCTCGCAAAGGATTATTTTGCTTTGTCTGCTTAGTATGTCTTTATTCATATAAATTGACTTCAGTGCAAAAAATGCTCGCCTGGTTATTGACGTTACATATTCTCTAAAACGGAGCTTATAGTCTAAGAGTAATCCTAAGTTTTTTACGCAATCTGAAAACGTTATCGGAGTTCCATCAAGATGAATGCTGCGTGATTGCAATATTGATTGTCTCTTCTGTTCGGCACCAAAAACTATAGCTGTGGTCTTATTAGGATTTATTTTTAGAAAATGCAATGATGAATATTTAGAAATTTTTTCAAGATCATGATTTATTTTAAGTTCAGCATTTAACACATCAGCAGCATCAAACGATAAATATAATTGGGTATCATCTGCGTATTGATGGTACTGACAATAATCGATATATGAGTTTAGCGTGCTGGTATAAATTAAGAACAAAATAGGGCCGAGGATAGAGCCTTGAGGTACACCTGATAAAATATTAGTTGCCGAAGATACACTTTGACCGCATTTAACTGTTTGCTGTCTATTTGATAGATATGAGTTTATTAGTTTGCATGATGAAGTATTAAAACCAATATATTTAAGAATTGACTCAAGAAGTTTGTAGTTGACATTATCGAAGGCTTTACTGTAATCCAACAAAATAAGAATCGTTATTTTGTTATCATCAATCGCCCTTATAATGTCATCAGTAATTTTTAATAATGCAGTGGAGCAGCCATGAGAAGAACGAAATCCTGATTGTAGTTCAGGTAAAATATTAAACGACTTTGGATGATTTTGAATTTGTTTTTCTAATTCTTTGAGGTTTGCCGCCTCACGGGCGACACATCAAAAGATTTATTGCTTCTCAATTATTCTAAACTAGTTTATTCCAGATTATTCGTTCATTTTGCCTATATAAGCGGGTGGATGGCTCGAACGTTAGTTCAGTTCTATTTGAGCTACCGAGGTGATAACTTGGACAAGCGATATCCTAACGAACTGCTCGAGCCGTCAACTTGCTTTGTGACTTTGTGTGCATCTTGAGTGGTTACTAACTATAGTTTGTTATTAAGTTTATTGAACGAAAAGTAAACAAAAATGATGTCTAGTGGAAAGAAACGAAAAGTAAATACAGAGGGTCGCCATTTTCAAGAAAAATGGACTAAAGAATTCTATTTTATCTTGCACAATGGTAAGCCTATTTGTTTGCTGTGTAATGAATCCATTTTAGTAATGAAAGAATTCAATATAAAGAGGCATTACTCAACTAAGCATGCTACGCTGCACTCACTGACAGGATAATTAAGAACGAACAAAATCCAGAAGCTTACCGCAAATTTGGAAAAACAGCAACAAATGTTTCATAAACAAAGAACACAACTTGATAATGTTGTGAAAGCTAGTTTTATAGTTAGCTCAAAATTGGCAAAGGCATTAAAACTATTTGCTGAAGGAGAATTTATCAAAGAGTGTATGTTAGAAGTTTGCGGTATTATGTGTACTGAAAAGAAAAAAGAATTTGAAAAAATTAGTTTGTCAAGACGAGCTGTTGTTCGACGTATAGAAATGATGGCTAATGATATAAAAACAACATTGACTGACCGTATGGCTGGTTTTGAATCATTTTCCATAGCATTAGACGAGAGCACCGATTTGTCTGACACAGCTCAACTGGCTATATTTATTCGAGGTGTTGATAAGGAGTTCACTGTTACTGAGGAATTGCTTGCTTTACAGCCGCTAAAAGGAACCACTGCAGGAGAGGATATTTTTATTGAAGTTCAAAAGGTATTCACAAGTTTTGGCTTGCCATGGTCAAAATTAATTGGAGTATGCACTGATGGTGCACCTTCTATGGTCGGCTTACGTAAAGGTTTCATCGGAATTTTGAATGAAGTGTGCCAAATTACTGGGTAGTTTTGTTGATGAAAAGCTTTCGTGGAGTCAGCAAATTGATCACATAGGTGCAAAGTTCATATTATGAAATATAAAAAATCAAGAAAATCTTGGACAAAACATACTTCTCAAAATTTATTATTTAGTCGCGTACCCACATTTAGCTTATAATATTATTGTATGGGGCAATTTAAATATAAATAATTTGACTAGGGTGTTTATTCTACAAAAAAGATTACTTAGATTAATTTTCAATCTTAAAAAATCCGAATCATGTCATGACATTTTAAAAAACAATAGTATACTTACACTTACCGGTTTGTTTATCTACAAATGCGCTATACAGGGTTATTCAAAATAAAGGAACAGATTTCAAACATCTATTTCTTTCAAACGACAAAAGATAGAAACACAATTCCAACGTTCCTTAAAAGAGAAAAGTTCAAATTTTATGAATTCTTATGACCACCATGTGTTACACGACAAATATCAAAACGGTAGCACATTTCTTGCCACACACGAATTAGCTGGTCTCTAGTTATCAAATTTACAGCTTCAACAATATACAAATTTATATAAGTATTTTTAAATTTAGATATATTTTTATAAGACTGTTAAATTAGATTGTAGTTTAAACATAATAAAATGTTATGCATTTTTAGAATGTGTGGATATGTACACGGATATGATATATGTATGTGTGTATGGCTATATGTATATATATAATTGCATATTATTATTGTATAGCAAAATGCTAAATATTATTATTATTACAATTCGATGTCGCATATTTTCAAGAAAGGAATACGCTCGACATTTTCATTCGATGTGCGAGAACGTCCCGTGCTTTTCTGTTTGCAGATGCAACCATTGTCTACGAATTTTCGATGCCACTGGTAAATCTGCTCATGACGAAGCGGTTGTTTATTAAACTGCCGGCGAAAAGCAAGTTGAACTTCAATAACGGGCTGTAGTTTTGCTAATTGTAGCACACAAAATGATTTTTCTTGTTGTCTCGCCATTTTACTACAGACAATCAACATGACAAATAACAGCGCCAATGCAGCCGTGGTTGGAACTTCTGACTGGACTGTTCAAATTTTAAACTTTTGTCTGTCCAGGGACGTTGGAATTATGGTTCTAACTTTTGTAGTTTGAAAGAAATAAACGTTTGAAATCTGTTCTTTTCTATTAAATAACTCTGTATACGGAGAGTTTTTTATTTCAAGTGTACATGTCACAATTACAGCGTATATGCCGTTCATCTCATATTCGTTGTTTTTTAACAGAGTTCAATTTAAAACTTGAAATGAGTGTGTTCCACTCCCAGACTAAGCATGAAGTAAAATTTCGAGTTTAGAAAAGCTTGAAAATTTGGTTTGGTCGCGGCGCGCGAAGCGCGGAGCGGCCAAACCAAATTTTCAGGCTTTTCTAAACTCGAAATTTCACTTCATACGCCACCAGTACAAAACACTAACATACTACGAAGTTTAAAACACACCGCTAAACTTTACATTGCATCAGTGTTTTGTACCGGTGGAGCATGAAGTAAAATTTTGAGTTTAGAAAAGCCTGAAAATTTGGTTTAGCCGCTCCGCGCTTCGCGCTACGCGACCAAACCAAATTATCAGGCTTTTCTAAATTCGAAATTTTACTTCATGCTTAGCCTGGGAGAGGTAAACACTCGTTTAAAGCTCCAAATCTTATAATAAACCTAGCGTCGGCAGATGCACAACGTATGCTTATGTATACTTAAAAAATTCTCGTTATGAAAATGTTCGGTGTTACATAAAACTCTCTATATGTGTATAGCAACAACAGCAAATTTATTAAAAATGGAGCCTTACATGAATATAATACAAAGGATGCAAATAAAATAAGTGTAGTAGCACATAGAAGCTTGTAGCTTGTGGCTGTGGAGGGCTATCAAGCGCGACTCAGGTGGCGGATAGGAAAAGACCACTTCCCTAGATGAAGTGGTTAGTGATAGCCATAAGTGCTGCTGCAGAAGTAAAACCCTGCGTAGTGGCACAAAAACCGTCACCACCGACCAACTCCCCCCAAACTCAGGTTGTCGTGTCGTGACCATGGGATTGAACTTGGGGTTTACGGCGCCTAGGACCAATACTGTTTTACAACACGTCCTAGTCACACCATGGGCCTCCTCGGCAGAAGATGGTCATGTCTCGCATCTGCGGAGGTGGGCTCGGGGGGTCTAAGCTTAACCACTTGGACCAAGAGGTGAGCGGTACAACCTCAATAAAAATCCTAAATCATAAGGTGGGTACAGGCCAAAGGGATGCTTGTCTAGATAGATGACTAGTTCCTAGATGACTAGTACCAACATCCGGGAAATGGCGACCCCCGGATGCAGATAGCCTTACCAGCGCAAGCTGGGCTCTGCGCTGGCGGACCTTTTACTTCCCTAGCTTTTCGTGGGAATCAAAATGGTTAACAAATACCCCAAAAAAACAAACAAACACAACACGAGGGTTGCTGATGAGGTCTCCCCTCCAAAAGAGCAACAAAAGATGGAACCGGAGAAGAGTTGGCCCCGGACCCCCCACTCCCCAGTACATCCGGAAGAAGGGAGAAGCCCCCGGGTTTCCCACTTCCGTACACAAGGATGCAAACCTAGAAGGGCGGGTGGCCGCACCCCCCACTGAAACACAAAATGTAGCTCTTGAGGGAGGGAAAACACCAGCAAGCCTGTTACCCGCCGGGTAACTGGTAAAATAAGCGGTTGTGAAGCCAGACGCCTCCAAATAACCAAGAAGAGCAGTCGTGATAACGAATCCCAGTCCCCCAAGGTCCCTAAGAGACCCCGGGAAGGGCACTCTTCCAAAACCATCCGACCTCCTAGTGGCTCAACACCTATGAGCTACAAGAAGGCCGCTGAACAAAGCCTGAGGGTTGTCATCATTAATGAGGACAACCTATACGGCAAGGTCAACGAGGTAGAGGCAAAATCCATCCAGATGAGTCTCCGAACGGCACACCTCAACGTGGTAAAAACCACGACACCCCCGGTCGATCTCGCGCCACCCCGATTCACGGGGCTCTCACACCTGGGAGAAATCCTGAGGGTGAACTGCGCCGACCAAAAGACGCTGAAGTGGCTCTCGAAAACAGTACCCTCCTTAAAACCTTGGGAAGGCGCCAAAATTATGGTACTTGGCCAAGACCAACTACCTAAATTTACTAAAGCAGTACTATGGGGGCCAGTAATGCCATCCATAGAATACGAAAACAAGGACGCTATAATAATGGAACTAGCGGTCCTAGACGCCAACCTTAATATTGGCAAATGGCCAACCTTCCACCACAAGAAGAAGGAGGAAGGCCACCTACTAGTCCTCGTCATACCTGATGAGGACACCAAAAAACTAATTGAATCCGAACAAGAAGGCAGAAACCGCCTATTCCTCGGGTTCTCCACAGTAACCCTTAGACTGAACAAGGAGAAAGGAGAGGAGGAGGCAGAGTTCAAAGAGGCCACCATTACTCTCCTAATTACTTAGTCCACACCGACAGGGCCCAGCCAGGAGGATGAACCCATAGATCCCCCAACCGAGGATATAAAAGAGGAGACGGTGATCCACCACCCTCCAACCATAGCAGCAGATGTAGAGATGAAGGGGTCGGGTACACCGCCCCCCACACCAAAGATCTAACCGCCACTACCCAATGTTCCCCCAAAACACAACCAACCAAGAGAACACAAAATCAGGTAAACAGGCTTACTAACTCCAACACATCGTCTTGTACCAACAACTAATAAGATGTACCCTCAATCTATCACAATAATTCAGGCAAACTTGCAACACTGTAAATTGGCGGTAACCACAATCTGCTGCCACCTACTTAAAACAAATATCACGATTGCACTAATTCAGAAGCCGTGGATAGTCAATAAGAAAATAACAGGTTTTAGAAACTTACGTGGGAAAATACTGTATGGAAGCACTTCAGATAGACCCCGAACCTGTATATACCTTTCTCCAAACGTCACAGTTTACCTCGTCCCAAGCATGACAACTGGAGATCTAACGGTAACCAGGCTAGAGGGAAGCGATGTCTATCTGGCTTCTGCTTATCAACCCTATGACTTATAACACTATCCCCCAACACCAGAACTGTAGAGGATGGTAAACCATTGTGAGGCAAAAACATGATCATTGGCTGCGGCGCCAATGCACATCACACTGTATGGGGAAGCACCAACATAAATCAAAGAGGTAAAGCACTGTCAGAATATCTGATAGGCACATCTCTAAACATACTAAACAAGGGCAGCGAACCAACGTTTATAAACGCAGTGAGACAAGAAGTGATCGATATCACACTTGCATCACAAAACATTACACACACCATAATGGACTGGAGGGTGCACAATGAGGCAACCATGTCAGATCATCGGTGGATAACATTCACTATACCAACGAAAGAATGTGAAGGAACGTTTGCACACAGGAACCCTCGTAGAACAGATAGGCTTAAGTATAGAAACCTCCTCGAGGAATCATTCAACCTTCTACACACCAACAATACATACAAAAACACAAAAGAAATCGAAGAAGCTACAAACAAACTAATTGTTGCTCTCATCGAAGCCTACAACAAATCTTGTCCGGTAAGTACCCCAAAGATGGACGGAAAATACCATGGTGGAGCACCCGCCTCAAAGACATAAGGAAAAAAGCCCGCAAGCTTTACAACAGGGCCAAGAACAACAAGAGAAAACCAGACTGGGATGTTTACAAGGATCACTTTCGCATCTACAAAAGAGAAGTCCGTGCAAGACAAAGATAAGCCTGGAGGAAATACTGTGAGGACATAGAGTACACCAGCACTACCGCCAGACTCAAAAAAGTACTCTCCAAGGACCCGTACTACCTTGGGAGCATAAGTAAAGAAGATGGAGAACTAATATCAAACGAAAAGAAGACCCTCTAACAAATGCTACAAACGCACTTCCCCGGGTGCGAAACACTAGACGTCGATACACACGATGTTAAGCAGAACTCAACCGAGCCGAACGACGAGGATATGAAATTAGCCATGAATATAGTCACAAACCAAACCATAACATGGGCAATTAAATCATTCAAACCTTACAAGTCCCCAGGACCGGATGGGATATATCCGGCCCTACTCCAATGGGGACCGCCTGGACTCACGACACTGCTCGGGGCCACCTACTGTGGCTGTCTGGAGCTCCGTTACGTACCGTTAGGTCCTGGAGAATGGTAAAAGTAGTGTTTATTCCCAAACCCTGCAGGAATTACTAAACAAACACAAAATCATTTAGACCGACCAGCTTATCCTATTTTATGATAAAAATGCTAGAGAAGCTATGCGATCGCCACATTAGGGATAACATTCTCAAGACCAAACCTATACACGCCTACATACCAGGCAAAAGCCTGCGCTACACCTGGCGGTCTCAAGGATTGAACAGGCACTGGCAAACAAAATGACCACACTCGGGACCTTTATTGATATCGAAGGAGCCTTTGACGAAGCATCCTTCCAAAACATATACAAGGCACTCTATAAATCAGGTGTCGACAAAATGCTCTGCAGCTAGATAGGAAATATGCTACACAGCAGACAAATCACAGCATCTCTTGCAGATGTCACGCTAAAGGCAACAGTCACCAGAGGCTGTCCACAGGGCGGAGTCCTATCACCGCTTATGTGGACACTACTGGTGAATGAACTGATAACGAAACTAAACATTTAAGGAATTTATACGGTGGGATACGCGGATGACAGCAATACTCCTAAACGGCAAATACGAAAACATACTATGCAACAGAATGCAGGATGCACTCACAACTGTGGATATCTGGTGCAACTCCAACTCATTATCAGTGAACCCCACAACAACAGAAGTAGTGATGTTCACCAACAAACACAAGATAGGCCCATACACTCTACCTACCTTGTTTAGCAAACAACTAACGCTATCGAAAGAAGTCAAATACCTAGGAGTATACCTTGACTCCAAATTAAATTGGTCCAAACACCTTGAATACAAAACTGATAAGGCAAGCAAAGCCTTCTGGCAATGTAGGAGAGCTATCGGCAATACCCGGGGACTATCACCGAAGATAGCACTTTGGATATACACAGGTATTATTAGACCGGCACTCGAGTATGGAGCTCTAGTTTGGTGGCCTAGGACAAACCAAACAGGAACAAAAGCAAAACTAAACCACATCCAAAGGCTAGCGTGTACGTGCACAACTGGTGCATTTAAAACAACACCCACCGCAGCATTGGAAACGATATTCTGCCTCCCACCGCTTGAAATACATATCAAAGAAGTGGCAAGAAACAGTGCAGAAAGACTGAGAGCCATGGACACTTGGTCATACCAAACCCCAACAGGACACGGAAGCATTCTCAAATAGGGCCCGCCCCATCTGAGCGGCAAATTAGACCAGAAAATCCCCCAATACATCTTCAACAAAAAATACACTGTGGACCCAAATGAGCAAACACAAACGAAAGACCACCTGATGTTCACAGATGGAAGCAAAATCATGGAGAGCGCCAAACTAATCTCAGAAAAGCAACTGAGAAAACAAAACAGAACTATCGTCACCGATAGCAAAGCTGCATTAGCAGCACTAGATAAGTTCAAAATAACATCAGAACTGATATACGAATTAGATATGGGAAGTTCGAATCTTTTAGGTGATTCGAATCAACAAAATCATTTCTTAAAAGTGATTCGTTCTTTATTAATCGTTCGTAAACGAATCACTTATAAAAAAAATATTGATAATAATAATAATATAGTTCGACCCGAAACAAATTTTCTGGGCTTTTCTAAATTCGAAATTTTACTTCATGCGCCATGCATATAAAACACTAAAATACTGTGAATGTTATGTATATTTTAATCTCAGATTCAGAAATGTTCACGGGGCTTTTCTAAACTCGAAATTTTACTTCATGCTTAGTCTGGGAGTGGAAAACACTCGTTTAAAATTTCAAATTGAACTCTTTTAAAAAACAACAAAAATCTAAATATTTCAAAAAAATAGGCTGAATTTGGAAAACGTATACTCTAAATATATTATGTATTAGTCACTTCTATTAATATATGTTGAAAAGAAATAGAGAAAAAACGCGCCATAAATTGTTAACAAAATAATTAAGTACTTATTTTCAAAGCTATTGTACTCGCTTATTAATTTGTATACTTTATTTCTTACATTGTAATTTAGTCGTATATTTACGAATAAATTAAAAAATCATTAGATGTTTCGGTTTCTTTCTTAAACGAATTTCAATTATGTTAACAACGAAAAACTTTTGAATAGTTCAGATCTTTGTGAGACTAAAGAATTTTTAAATAGTTTTTAATACTATTTGCCTTTTTGGCATATATTTGCTCATTTAAAACTTATTTATAAACATTTTTAGGCAATATCTTTTCAAAATTTTATAAATTTAATGCTTACATATTCCTAATGTAATAAATTAATATATAGTTAAAAAAATCAAACAAAAGTTGTAGATAATGAAAAAACACACAACTTTCACCTAAACACTTTTCACCTTAATTCTTTTGTTTATGATCAGTATACGAAAAAGCCTAGCGGAGATATTTATTTGATAATCACTCACAAATTGCTGCTTAATTATTAACATAATTAAAAAAGTTTCAAACAAAAGATAATAAAAAAATACAACACAGAACTTTTGGTTAATTACCTTTCATCTCAGTTATTTAGTTTATGAACTAGTAACTAAAACATCTAGTGAAGATCAACAACTCACCGACTATGGCTTTCCATGTCTCAATCAAAAAATGTTTTCACCTCAGCTTTTTTGTTTTTGTTCAATAAACCGAGACAGATTTTTTGATAATAAATACACAGCTTTATGATAATTCGAAAATTTACGAACGAGTGTCTTCCACTCCCAGACTAAGCATGAAGTAAAATTTCGAGTTTAGAAAAGCCCCGTGAAAATTTGTCGAGGGTCGCGCAGCGACCCGAGACAAATTTTTTGGGCTTTTCTAAACTCGAAATTTTACTTCATGCGCCACGCGTACAAATCACTGAATTAAAATGAAATTTAAAATATACTCCTTGGAAATGATTCATACAAGATTGATCAAAGAGTATTCTCTTGCAAATGTTTGACCATTTGGATATGAACAATTTTATTAATGACATGCTGAATATTTCCCAATTTTTAATAGTTTCGACAGTATTTTGCCACGATCAACCGTTTTCACTTTAATCATTTTCTGATGACAGTAAATCACTAGATTGTTACTGAAAACTTCTAACAAACACCCGAATTTAGCCGCGTCTGAATCACAAACAATTTGTCTGAATCCGAAAGTGGAAAACACCAGATTTGATGACAAAATCACTGATTTGGCAACCCTGACGATATCCTTGGTAAGCTAAAAAAAAAAAAGAGAGAATGTAACAGTGTGTGCGAGGAGGATAATTGAAGACAGTGCATTTAGCGCGCGTGAAAACAGCGGGCTAAATGCGCTCCCCCAAGAGAACGTACTATATATATTTCGCCATTTCGGTCATAGAGAACGTGCTGCCGAATTTTCGCCAACTCACAAAACTAATGTACAAAGCGGAGTTGAAGTTGCGCGCGGATTCGAGCGAACGAATTAGTCACCCGATTCGGGCGGATTCAGACCGCATGTATAAATCCGAATCGGGAATACGATTTCGCTCGCCCAAAATCGTTCGGTCAGTCGTCTCGAGTAAATGAATCATTAACGAATCAATTCTTCTTGAAATACGGAATCAGTTCATTCAAATCACTATACAGAATCGTTCTTTTCGAACGAATCATTCACGAACGACCCATATCTAATACGAATGCGTAGAGGCACTGAACATAGCAGCAACACTCAACCGCATTACATTAACATGGACAAAAGGCCACAACAACAACGAGGGGAACAACAACGCGGACGAACTTGCGCGTGAAGCAGCATCATCAACACCAACAAACTATGCAAAAGTAGGACTATCCCCGCGGTCTTTGAGTAGACACATGCGCGAGTTCACCGCTAAACTATACAAATCCAGATGGAAAAACTTAACAACGAGTGGCCACACCAAGGCATACTTACCAATACCTGACCGCAAAAAAACAAAGAAGTTCCTAGTACTCTCCAAGCAAAACTTACGTACACTAACCGGCTACATCACCGGACACTACAGTTTCTAAAAGGACCTGGCAAAAATGGGGATCACCAACGATACCACATGCCGAGGATGCAACGAAGAGGATGAGACAGCAAGACACATACTTCACGAGTTTCCGGCCCTGTCAAAACTAAGGGATAGTATGTTAAGGGAAATCCAGCCAAAACGTGAAGGACCCGGATGGAACTGGTCCGTCGCACAAATATTGGCAATTGCCAGTAGTGCGGAATGGGTCTGATCATCAGGAGAGGGGCACTACAATAGGCCTAAAACTTGGCCTAAGTGGGCGCGGCTACGGCTGCCCTCATAGCTTATATGAAAAGTCGGCAATGTATTCCTGCGAAAAATTCTACAATGAACTGCCAACTCGGATAAAAGATATCACAAGTATTAACATTTTCAAACAGACAATAATAAAACTTCTTATAGTAAATAACTACTACACATTTCAAGAATTTATGTCGGACTAATTAGTCTAGATTTTGATTTGTCACTTATGACAATAATATATTCGATACTTGTTCTGCTACTCTCTTGATGGAACCAAATTTTCGTTACGATCATTGTCAAAGTATAAACTAATTTGAATTTGACAAATGTTACAATATATATATATATATATATATATATATATATATATATATATATAAATATACCAGCACAGAAGTATCGGTCGTACTACGTTAGAGGCAGAGTTCGGAAAATTTCCTAACAGGGCATTCGACCAATAGTAAGGCAGGAGAGATGTGTGCAATCTACTTTATTGTAATACCAAGCTTTCGGGACTCATTTTGTCCCTTCCTCAGGGTTAACACTAAAAACAATGAGCAAAACAAACAATTACTGATCTGAATTAAACTATTAGTTAATGACGAATTCTTAAAAAAATGAGCGAATAAATTTTGAGCTTACATTTGTGATTATTTGAACAAACTATTGTTAAACTGGCGCTGCATTATCCTATCGTTACTCATGGCTGTTGTTGAATTTAAAATGGAAGGTTATGGTGTACAAAAAATCGTAACTGCGTGGTTATGGAAAAAGTAAAATTTAAAACAAACGGCACATTCACATATTAAAACTATGGAAATTATCACTGTGTTAAACTGTTTCTTGGATAACCCGGGGTGGTATCACTGCGATTGTTTGAATTTAATTAACTTGTATTCACGTGGTCGCATCGTAGTGCGAAGCGACGCACGTGTTTTCACACAAACAACAACAATGGCTGGTGCCTGTCCACAGGTGCCGTTCGGCTCCCTCCGTCTCTGTCACCGACGGAGGGAGTCGCACGCCACTCGTTTCTAAGAACGCCACGCCCGCCAGCGCGCTGAATTTGAAATCTCGTGCTTGAGCTCGAGGGATTCAAAAATCGACGCTGGAGGCCTATCTACCTGCCCTGTTGTTGCCGTTTAGGAGTTTATTGTCGTGAAATGATTTTTATGCATATAGTTATGTTTTTGATGCCAGGCTTAGGTTAGGTACACGAAATAGATTTAACTTGGTTCGCTCACACGCTTCAATGGAAAAGTTTGGAAGAGTAAAAGATGTAAATGAAAAAATCCAACTAAAAATGTAATGAAATTATAATTTTGAGCGCAATTAAATTAACTCCGTAGAGTGTCACCACCAACCTGAACCTCACTCGACGACTCCGCCGTCAGTTTACCCATTTCTAACAGATAAGAAAATTACTGGGCCTTATCTAGCTAAATGTGAATTGATGAATAAATTACCTTAATGTGTTTAATTGACAATTCATGAGTTAAATTTCAGACAAACTACCACTATCAAAACTATTGCTGAATGTTATTAACCTGTTAAGCTGAAGGAGACCGGTGTTAACGGCTCTGATCTATCCATGTCTATTAAATAGGAGTAAATGCAACTAAGGCCCTCCGTGTCTGCTTTGAAATTCATCGTTGCAACGGCTGCCTTTTTTATGTGGAACATCTCAAGGAATAAACGACTTTTATAAAACATTGATTTATCTATAATTTCGACGTTTGCGAAGTCAGGTGCATGGTCCTCACTGTTACAGTGTATAGACAATGCACATGACTTCTTATTCAGTCTTATGTCACTTTTATGTTGAATTATTCTACTTTTTATCCATTGAGAAGTTTGACCTACATATCGAAGGGGGCATTCAGTGCAGGGGATGCTGTAAATTACATTACACATTTGAGCCGCGGGCACCGGGTCTTTCAGCTTTGTGTAAAATCTTTTTAGTGAAGCCACACCGTATTATGCTATCTTAATGTCACTGTTGTCGTTCCTCAGGATTCTGGCTATGTGCCCTGTAATTTTTTCTAAATAGGGGAGTTTTCTGTAGTAGGTTGGTTTCGGTTCGGGGTTAGGGATGGGGTCGGCTTCTATTGCAGTGGAGTTGTGTAATGGTTGTGGCAGATTGGGTTCGTTTCTATCAGGGGTGGGTGCCGTTCAGAAGATTATTTTGTTAACAATCGGTCTGGGGTAGCCGTTGTTAAGTGCTATTGTTTTTAGCCTGTGTGGGTTTTGTTATTACAACAAAACCTACACAGGCTAAAAACAATGTTATTACAACAAAACCTACACAGGCTAAAAACAATGTTATTACACAAAGCTGAAAGACCAGGTGTTTAATTATCCTATCGACACTCATGGTGGTTGTTGAATTTAAAATGTGAGGTTACGGTGTACAAAAAATCGCAACTGCGTGGTTCCAGAAAAAGTGAAATTTAAAAACAAACGGCACATTCACATGTTAAAACTGTGGAAACTATCACTGCGTTACACTGTTTCTTGGATAACCCGGGGTGGCATCACCGCGATTGTTTAAATTTGATTAACTTGTATTCACGTGGCCGCATCGTAGTGCGAAACGACGCACGTGTTTTCACACAAACAACAACAATGGCTGGTGCCTGTCCACAGGTGCCGTTCGGCTCCCTCCGTCTCTGTCACCGACGGAGGGAGGTGCACGCCACTCGTTTCTGGTAGCGTCACGCCAGCCAGCGCGCGGAATTTGAAATCTCGTGCTTGAGCTCGAGGGATTCAAAAATCAACGCTGGCCCATTTACCTGCCCTGTTGTTGCCGTTTATGAGTTTATTGCCGTGAAATGACTATTATGCACATAGGTAATGTTATTGATGCCAGGTTTAGGTTAGGTGCACGAAATAGATTTAACTTGGTGCGCTCACACGTTTTAATAGAAAAGTTTGGAAGAGTAGAAGATGTAAATGAAAAAATCCAACTAAAAATGTAATGAAATTATAATTTTGAGCGCAATCAAATTAACTCCGTAGAGTGTCACCACCAACCTGAGACTCACTCGACGACTCTGCCGTCAGTTTACCCATTTCTAACAGACCAAGAAATTAATGGGCCTTGTCTAGCTAAATGTGAATTGATGAATAAATTACCTTAATGTGTTTAATTGACGATTCATGAGTCAAATCTCAGACAAACTACCACTATCTAAACTATTGCTGAATGTTATTAACCTGTTAAGCTGAAGGAGACCGGTGCCAACGGCTCTGATCTGTCCATGTCTATTAAATAGAAATAAATGCAACTAAGGCCCTCCGTGTCTGCTTTGAAATTCATCGTTGCAACGCCTGCCTTTTTTATGTGGAACATCTCAAGGAATAAACGACTTTTATAAAACATTGACTTATCTATAATTTCGACGTTTGTGAAGTCAGGTGCATGATCCTCACTGTTACAGTGTATAGACAATGCACATGACTTCTTATTCAGTCTTATGTCACTTTTATGTTGAATTGTTCTGCTTTTTATCCATTGAGAAGTTTGACCTACATATCGGAGGGGGCATTCAGTGCAGGGGATGCTGTAAATTACATTAGACATTTGAGCCGTGGGCACCGGGTCCTTCAGTTTTGTGTAGAATCTTCTTAGTGGAGCAACACCGTATTTTGCTATCTTAATGTCACTGTTGTCGTTCCTCAGGATTCTGGCTATGTGCCCTGTAATTTTTTCTAAATAGGGGAGTTTTCTGTAGTAGGTTGGTTTAGGTTCGGGGTTGGGGATGGGGTCGGCTTCTATTGCAGTGGAGTTGTGTAATGGTTGTGGTAAATTGGGTGCGCTTCTATCAGGGGTGGGTGCCGTTGAGAAGATTATTTTGTTAACAATCGGTCTGGGGTAGCCGTTTTTAAGTGCTATTATTTTTAGCCTGTGTAGGTTTTGTTGTAATAAGGTAGGGTGTGATATGCGGGTTATTCTATTTTTCAGTGCTATGATGGTGTTGGCTTTCATCGTCATGGGGGCATATGAGTGATAATTGATGTATCTGCCGGAATTGGTTGGTTTCTGATACCAATCCAGTATGATCTTGTTACAGGCTGTGCGGATAACTCTTGTATCCGGGAAGGGAATAGATCTATTCACCTCCTGTTCGGTTGTGAACTGAATGTGTGTGTTGTAGCTATTGAAAATATCACTTACCGTCTGCGTAGAGTCTGTAGGCAATCCAAGTAGCAGATCATCTACATATTTTTTGACAAATGATGGCCTGAAGGGCAGTTTGGGAATGACGTTATCCAACAGCTTATCCATGACGATGAGAGCCAACACCGGACTAATGGGTGAGCCCATAGGGGCGCCAAAGGTTTGTTTGAAAATTATGTTATTGAAAGTGAAAAAGGTGTTATCTCCTACGAATCTGAGCAGGGACATGAAATCAGGCTTCGTCAGGTCGGTGTGGGGTGCCACCCTGTCGAAACCCGATTCCACGATCCTCAGCGCCAGATCCATAGGGATATTTGTGAAAAGCGAGACCACATCCAGAGAGGCGACCTCATGACCATCAGGTAGTTGGAAGTCGTTAAACTCCTCGGCGAAGTGAAATGAATCGATGATATTGTACTGTGTTCTAGATGCGAAAGCCTTACTTAAAATCTCCGCTAGGAAGCTGGAGAGGTTATAGGTTGGTGAGTCGATGAGGGAGATTATAGGGCGGAGAGGGATGTCAGGTTTATGAATTTTAGGTAACCCGTAATATGTCGGTGCCACTGCGTTGTGAATACATAAACGTCTATAAGTGATATCGTTAATGTAACCTTTATCTTTTAGGTTTTTGATTAACTTGTTTAATTTCGTTTGTGTTGCCGCAGTGGGGTCACGTTGTAACTTTTTGTAGGTGTTGTTATCGTCGAACAGGGCTAGAGATTTGTCTATGTACTCCTGTTTATTCATTACAACGGTGACCACACCTTTGTCGGCTCGTGTGATCATAATATTAGGGTTATCTTTTTTAAAAGAAAGGAGTTTGGGGATAGCGTCAACTAAGGAAGGCTTTCGCAACTTATGCACGTAACTTGTTAACAAATGAGCTATTTGGGCTCTCTTCCTGTCCTGTTGGCCATGAGGCACTGCCTCCAAGGCCGCCTCAACCTCACCTAGCACTCTTCCCATCGGCAAATCCCCGTGTGAGGGTGGTAGGCAAAATTTGGGTCCTAGGGAGAGGAGCGTGTTTACCTCCTGAGGAATGACAACATCTGTGCAGTTGCGGATCCACTTACTATTGTCTGAAAAATATTTTGGAACGTGAGCATTATCTTTGAGGTTATTGAATTTACTGATTAATTTTCGCCTTGTTCTGTGGTAGATCGTCTGAAATTTGTGTTTCATGCGGTCAAGGTAATTGCTAAATATGTTAAACGGGAGGTTAGTACGACAGAAATCAGTCAAACGAGTTAGGTTAGTCTCTACTTTGTTAATTTCGGTACAAATTAAATCTATTTCGACTCCAAGAGTCTATGCCCCTAACCTGTTGTTAAGCTTCGTTAATCGATTGTTAATCCTGGGGTTATCTGTAGTGATGTTAGCCAAGAAGCCGTGTGGGCGTTGGGTTATGTGTTTCGGTAGGATGTCAGCTTGTCTGCAGCGGAGTAGGAAGTAGCGTTAATTCAGTTTAATCGCCAGTCTATTGGTGTTGTCTGCCCATTGTTTCATCATGTGGACTGTTTCGGCGCCGAAACGGTCCCGCATCGTTTGATAAAACCCCATCTGTAATGTACCAGCACAAGAAGTAACGGTCGTACTACGTTAGAGGCAGAGTTCGGAAAATTTCCTAACAGGGCATTCGACCAATAATACGACAGGAGAGATGTGTGTAATCTACTTTATTGTAATACCAAGCTTTCGGGACTCATTTTGTCCCTTCCTCAGGGTTAACACTAAAAAACAATGAGCAAAAACAAACAATTACTGATCTGAATTTAACTATTAGTTAATGACGAAATCTTAGAAAAATAATTAGCGAATACATTTTGAGCTTACATTTGTGATTATTTGAACAAACTATTGTTAAACTGACGCTGCATTTGTTTAATTATCCTATCGATACTCATGGTGGTTTTTTAAATTCAACAACGGTACAAAACACATATATATTACAAAGTTTAAAACACACCGCTAAACTTTACATTAAATCAGTGTTTTGTGCCGGTGGCGCATGAAGTAAAATTTCGAGTTTAGAAAAGCCTGAAATTTTACTTCATGCTTAGCCTGGGAGTGAAAAACACTCGTTTAAAGCAGCAAATTGAATTCTTTTAATAAACCCAGCGTCGGATAATGTACAACGTATGCATATGCATACTTAAAAGAAAAGTTCTCGTTATAAAGTTTGTTCGGTGTTACATAAAACTATCTGTACATAAATCTATGGGCACTAATTGATGGATAATCCAGCGCTAATGATGATATCAATGTCGTCGATTTCGTGCTGGTTATTCAGTAGATAATCCCCCCTGTTAATGGCCCGTTTGATCTCTAATCCCTCTAATAGGTTCTGACCTTTTCGGCAAATATGGATTATATATTTGGTTTGGGTTACGTGAAGAGTTGAATATAATAAACTTAATAAAAGACTAACACTTTCTTCACTAAAAACATTTATTTACGCTAAATGTACATTTTGAACACTACGGCATTATCAATAGCTTAAATATAGATTGGTTGGATCTCCCCCATGTGGTGTCCTGTGGTTGTGGAATAGTCCGCTGATTCTGTGTTTGCTGTCCTGTTAATTATTGATTTTCTGTGTTCCCGTTGTCTTGTTTTAAAATTTCTTTCCGTTTGACCAATGTATATGCCATCACAATTTAAACCATTTATTTTATAAATCCCTGATCTTTTTAGTTTTTCCTATGTTTCTATTTTGTTATTGATAATTTTGTGAGCTTAATTTCTTCTATTGACTGCAATTGCTTTCACATTGTATGATCTTAATCATACAAGCATTTTGACATACTTTATTAACCAGAGTTTCTCCCACTGGTGTTTCAATGTTAGATCGTGCTGTTTTGAATAATATACACGTTGTTTTATTTCTGAATACAATAGAAACTAAAATATACTGTTTATGCTTGATTTTACGTTTATATATTATCAATAGTATACTCAATGACATTAGAAGCGTAACACCCAGAAGGAGTTATTATTTTAACTTGATTTTTTGCCAGTATGGTAGTCTTACATCAAGAATAAAATAATTACATTTTCAAGAAATTTTATTAAAAAACAATCTAAAACAAATTAATAATGTGTTTGGCGACCCCTTTGCTGTATACACTCCTGTAGACGTCTGGGCATCGACAAAATGAGAAGGTCGATGTCTTCTTGAGGCATCTCGTTCCAAGCAACTTGAATTTCATCGATCAACTGTGCTAGAGTCTGTGGAGGATGGTGCAAAGAGAATATTCTTCTTCCCATGATATCCCACATATGTACAATGGGATTTAAATTGGCGAACGGGGCGGCCACGCCAAAACATTAACACCAGCTTCATTAAGAAAGTTCATAGTTCGACGAGCAATATGGGGACGTGCGTTATCTTGTTGAAAAAGTACGTCTGGGCGGCCATCTAAATAAGGCAACAAAGTCGGTCGTATGACGTCTTCAACATAATGCGCAGCTGTCATACTGCCTCGAATGAATACAAGAGGTGATCGACTACCATAAGCAATAGCCCCCCAAACCATTACTCCAGCAGTGCTGTGTACATGCCTCTCAATAGCAAACCTAAGATCAGGTCGTTCCCCACGGTAGCGTCGTACCCTTCTACGGCCATCATGCGTGCCTAGACAAAATCGTGATTCATCGCTGAATACGACATCGTGCCATTCTGCCTCCCAATGCTGCCGTTCTCTGCACCAGTCCAACCTTTGGCGACAGTGTCTCGCTGTTAAAGGAAGCACTAATCTTGGACGGTACGAAAGAAGCCCAAAGGATTGAATGCGGCGGTATAAGGTTCGCATACTAACGGGCCTACCTTCTTCTCCAATCCATTGATCACCGATTTGACGCGTAATAGCGAAACGGTCTCGCAGGGCTATTTGCCTTAAGTGCCGATCTTGACGTTCTGTGGTACGCCTTGGTTGACCAATTGGTCTTCTTCTTGCTCCTCTACCTTCTTCTGTCCATACCTGATACACACGTATTACAGTTGCTGCAGTGGAATTTAATACGGCGGGCAATTTCGCGATAGGACATACCGACATCTTGATAAGCAACAACTCGACCCCGGTCAAAATCGCTCAAATGGTGATATTGTGGACGTCTTCGGACTCGAGGCATTTTATTTAAGCTCAACACACTCAACGGAAACACGAAAACTAAAAACATCTGTACTAAACAGCTCATATAAATAGTTTTATCAAAAAAGAAAAAGTGATTTTTTTTTTTCACAATAAATATAAAAGGTACAAGGTTGAAATTGTTATCAATGTATGCTTTAAATATAGTCACTCTGTTGCTAAAATATGAATTCAAAAAAATCATTCCTTCTTGCTGTTACGCTTCTAATGTCATTGAGTATATAAATTGGTTGCAAAAAATAATAAAATCAAATTTATTCTTAAAGGGTATTCGTGATTCTAAAAAACAGTATTTCGCTTACTCTGCAAGAAAATTCTTCATATGAATATTTTACATACGACTTTAAAAATGGTGATTATATTTCAATAAATAACTACCTTGCCAGCACCGATTGAACCTTATTGCTAAATAATGTTAATGTTGATAATGCAACATCTATATTTTATGAAATTCTTCATACTGTTAAAGATATGTCCGTACCTAAAATTAGAGTGAAAAACAGTAAACATCCACCTTGGTTCCATTGATTACGAACATTTTGCGAGATTTAGATCAGAATGTAATATACGAGGCCTGCTTAATTAAAGTCGAAGGAAATATTAATCTCAAACCAAGACGATTTTGGTCTTTTGTAAACGACTTGCGTAAGACAAGCGGCTTTCCAAAATGCATGTTTCTCGATGGAGACAAATCCGATAATATCAACTTATTTGCAGACTTTTTGGAAGTTGTATATATTTATGAGTCTCAACGATTGATGTTTTTAACGGTATTAATACTTTAAAAGACTGCTTCGCCCTTGGCCCTGGTGGTATTTCACCATTTTTCTTGAAGAAATGTATTTATACATTAACTCAGCCCATCACGACGTTATTTAAAAAATCGTCAGAAACTGGAACATTTCCTACATCGTGGAAATCAAGCTACATTGCACCTATATTCAAATCAGGCGACCGTGGGGATATCAGGAACTATAGGGACATCTCCATACAATCAACAATTGCAAAATTATTGGACAATCTTGTCGCTATACAGTTAAAATGGACATGCGAGAACTTATTAATCCCCCAACAACATGGATTCTGCAGTGGACGTTCAACTCTAACGAACCTGTGATATCTTTTTTGAATCATTAAAATCCATAGTCGCTTTATGTCAATCAAATAATTAGGTTTTTATTATTATTTATTTTTTCATAATGTTATAATACACTATTATTGTTGTTATTCTTGTACATTGTCTTGTAATTGGGAAATCTTTGTTTCCTGTTGGGCAATAAATATTATTATTATTATTATTATTACTAATGTTCAGCACATCTTTAATAAATGCTTTGGAAGCCGGCTTACAGACGGATTGTATATATACAGACTTCTCAAAGGCTTTCGACCGGGTGCATCATGAAATATTACTAGAGAAACTATCCAACGTAGGTCTGAGCGATAATACGATTAAGTGGATTAAAAGTTTTCTATGTGAAAGAACATAATTGTTAAAGGGAATAATTGTATTTCTAAATGTATTAATGTCTCGTCTGGTGTGCCTCAAGTCTCACACTGTGGACCATTGTTCTTTTTAATTTTTTATTAATGACATTGCATGTACTGATGATCTGAAAATATTTAAAACTATTTTAAATTTGAATGACTGTAAAGCATTACAAGAAGTTTTGTCGTTTTTGGAACAATGGTGTTTGACTAACAAGCTATATTTAAATATTAAAAAATGTAGTAAAATCATTTTCTCTCGTAAAAAGAACAATGTTCGATATGACTATGTGATCAATAATAATATTTTCGCCAATGTTGATGTTATAAACGATTTTGGAGTACTATTTGATAGTAAAGTGTCATTTAAAAATCTAATAGCTTCAATAGTATGTAGGGTAAAAAAAGGCTAGGGTTTGTCAGACGTTTTTCTTTAAACTTTTCTCCACACGACAGAATCAATTTTAGTATAATATTAAGTATACCACATTTGCAAACACGTAGATTAGTAGGTGATTTGTGTGTTTTATTTAATGTAATTAACGGATTTCTAAACTGTAGTGATCTGTTAGCCCAGTTAAATTTTAGTACTTTACCTCCACAACTACGGAGACATCAATATTTATTTAGGATTCCATACCACTCGACCAAATACGGTTACAATAATCCAATTTCTAAATCAATGCGCACATACAATTCATTGCCAAATTACGTTGATTTATATATTTTTTTTTCCACATGAGGTGGTATCGCTTAGCGTCCCTGCACTGCGGTCTCCGTGGTCCTTTTGTGCTCCTCTAGTTATTTTACTCCCTGTATATTCCTGTGTCTTCTAAGAAGTCCAGGAGTTTGGGCCAGGGGATGTTCTTGAGCTGTTCTTCAGGAAGCACGGGCTTCCCGAGTTGCTCCGTGCGTTGCCGTTTATAGGCTTCGCATGTGCACAGTAGGTGTTGGGGAGTTTCCTCTTCTTCCAAGCACCCACGGCATAGGGGGCTTTTCTCAAGACCCATCCTATGTTTGTGCTTATTCAGTTCACAGTGCCCAGTAACTAGTCCTGTGATTTTCCTTAGTTTCATTCTGCTCAGTCCTGACAGCGCTAGTGCGCTATCAGGTACCGGGCCATCCAGGAAGAGTCTCGTGTGCCTCATTCCTATTTGGTTGTGCCATGCCTTTGTATGCTCCTCTGCTAACTTGCGTCGGATTATTTCCTTTCCGGTTTCATGTGGTATTCCGAAAGCGGGTTCAGGTCCTATAAATTCACCTGTTGCCCCTTGTTTGGCCAGCAAGTCGGCCCCCAAGTGTCCAATAATTCCTTGGTCCTTGGGTATCCATACTAGCTGTGTTTTTGTTGTTGTCGCTAGTGCGTCCAGCCTGTTTATGCAGTCTATAACCAGTCTGGACTGAACTATCGGCGAGGCTAGCGCTTTTAGGGCTGCCTGGCTGCCTGGTCCGACATAATGGTAATTGGTCCTTTGTTGAGTCCCGACTCCATTATGTGGTGGGCACACCAGTCAATGGCGGCCACTTCAGCCTGGAAGATGGAGGCATGTTTCCCCAGAGCAACCGTGAATTGTTTGCTCCGGTTACAGCCTCCATAGATTCCAGCCCCGGTTCCTTTAGTGTTTTTGGACCCGTCTGTGTACCAGATGGTTCCTTTACTCGTTCCCGGGTATGTTTCATTTGTCCATTCACTCCGCTGTGGTATGATTATTTTGAATCTGCGGGATGGGTGTACGATTTTAGTGAAATCGGACCTCATTTTTAGGATTTCTTCTTCTTGTAGCACTTTAAATGTTTCCGGTCTAGATGACCCTACATTTAAAGTGTGTCCATTTATGTGCAGTCTGTAGGCTGCCTGTCTGGCTTCCATCATAACATATAGATGTAGTGGTGGAAGCGATAATATGTGTTCCATGGCTGCTGTGGGCGTTGTTCTCATTGCCCCAGTAATCAGCAGACACGCCTGTCGTTGCACTCTTTCGAGTTTTACGGCTGCGCTCTTGGTTTGGGTTTTTTCTCCCCAAGCGAGCGCCGCGTATGTCACTATGGGTCTTATGACCACGGTGTATAGCCATTTGGTCATACTGGGTCTCAGTCCCCATGTGCGTCCTACCATTTTCCTGGTCGCAAAAAGTCCTCTCATGGCCCTTTTGCTGATGTTCTCCAGGTGGAAGTTGAAGTTCAATCTGGTATCACGTATGACCCCTAGATATTTTACTTCATTTTTGATTGGGACTTACATTTCATACATGCGTAGCGATGTTATGTCATCGGTTTTTCGTCTCCTGGTAAAGGGGACTATCGCCGTTTTGGCCGGGTTTACAGCTAACCAGGCTTGATACAGTGGTCCCAAACTTCCCGCTAACTAGAATGGTCAGATCATCTGCGTACCCCAGGGCATAAATGCCCTGGTTTTCAAGTAGCAGCAGAAGGTCGTCCATGACGAGGCACCACAGGAGCGGCGAGAGAACCCCTCCCTGGGGGCACCCGCCAGCGACCACCGCTTCTGCTGTCTTTCCGTATAGGGTAGTTGTTACAGTCCGGCTCCTGAGCATCTTGTTCACCCAGTGTCGGACCTGCGGGTAAATCCCTCTTTTCTCCATTGCTGTTGCTATGGAGTTGAAGGTTGTGTTGTCAAACGCCCCTTCAATGTCCAGAAAGGCCCCCAGCGCAATGTCTTTGCATTGTATGGTCCTTTCGCATCTGCTCACTAGCTGGTGGATTGCCAGTTCGCATGACTTTCCCGCTTGGTAGGCATATTGTTGACGGTGTAGTGGTGAGTCCTTTAGGACTCCTTCCCGTATGTGCCTGTCTACTAGTTTTTCTAGTAGTTTTAAAATGAATGATGACAAGCTGATCGGTCTGTAAGATTTGGCCAGGGCATACGAAGCACGCCCTGGTTTGGGTATAAATACCACCCTTACAGTCCGCCAGCTGCTTGGAATGTATGAAAGGGCAAGGCTAGCTCTGAGGATATCACATAGTGGTCCCCTCAGCGCTGCTATCCCCTTTTGTAGCATGACAGGATATATCCCGTCAGGACCTGGTGATTTGAATGGTTTGAACGTGTTAATTCCCCACTCAATGTCACCAGGTTTGATAATTGTTTTCGCTGTGTCCCAGTCCTGTTTTGGAGCCCATGTGTTGGGCTCGCTTAGGTCCCCGGATACAGGATTTTCAAGTATTACAGAACCCGGGAAGTGCGTCTGCAGTAATACTTGCAGGGTCCCTTCTACCGAGTCTGTGTACTCTCCATCTTTGGTCAGCAGTGAGCCGATGTTCCCAGCATGATCTTTGCTGAGCGTCTTAAGTAGACGGGAGCTTGTGGGTTCACTTTCTATGTCCCCACAGAATTTTTGCCAAGAGTCTCTCTTGGCTTTTTTTATGGCATTGTTATATGCCGTGAGGGCCGTTTTGTACTGCGCCCATTCACCGTTTCTCTTGGCTATGTTGAATGGCCTTCTGGTGCATGCCTTTGCCCTACCAAGATCCCTGTTCCACCAGGTGACCCTGGTGGAAGTGGGTTTGGTAGTTCTTGGGCAGCTTGCTTCAAACGCCGTATTGATGGAGTCCGTGATGCTTTGCACCATGAACTCCAGCTCATGCGTTGTTCTCGCTCCTGTTGGACAGTCCCCGATTCGGCTGGCTAGTACCTCATTGTACAGGTCCCAGTCAGTTCTCCTCGGGTTTCTGTTTTGGGTTTCCGTTGGTTTTTCTGATTCGATATCGAATCGTATATATCTATGGTCTGATAATGATGGTTCATCAGACACATGCCAAAGTTTTATCAGTTCACTTGCCTTGCGAGAGGCAAGTGTGATGTCAATTACTTCGCTTCGCACCGCGTTTACGAACGTGGGTACATTTCCAATATTTGCTATTTCAATGTCATTCTCTAAGATAAAATCTAATAGTTTCTCACCTCTTGGATTGATGTCCGTGCTCCCCCATATGATGTGGTGTGCGTTGGCATCGCATCCAAGGATCAGCGGTATGCCATCGTGGCTCCCGCGATTTATCAGCCGCTGGACGATGTCTGGCGGCGGTGGTCCTGGTTGGTCGTAGGGAAGGTAACCGGATCCGAGTATAAACTTCCTCCGCGTTCCCCTTTCCACTACTTCCAGCCGAGCTGCCACTAGGTCTCTGCAGCATAGGTCCCATAGGGGCATTAGATTCAGTTCATGTTTTACGATTATATATGTACGTGGGTTACACATAGGTTCGGCCACTATCAGTCGCCTGCCCTGTATGTTTAACCCCTTTACAATTCCCTTGTAGAGCCATGGCTCTTGTACAAGTGCAATGTCAATATTCTCATTAAGGATATATGCACTGAGGGCAGCGGATGCCGCCTTGGTGTATATTAATTTGAAGTAATTTGAACATTACTTACTCTTCGGTGATTTGGGCAACGGACTGCTGTCCATTGCTCCCTCTCCGGGCAATGGAATGTCTTCCATTGTTTCCTCTGTGGTCTCCTCAGGTTTGGCGCCGGTCTTTGCCGCCAGGGCCCTGAGGGTGATCGTTGAGAGGCCGAAGTGCAGCTTCTTCCTCTCGCTGACCTTCCCCCAAGAGAACTTGTCCATCAGTAAGATGTACTGAGTTCCCTTGGGGTCCGGCCTCTCTTTAACCACTCTCCAGGTATCGGTGCTCAGGTTGTTCTGCACCGATATTCTGTTGAGGAAGGTGGTCGCCTCTATGGGTGGTCCTGGAGCCCAGGTTAGCACTCTCCTGGGTTCCGGTAAGTCCTTCAGATCAATGATCTTAAGTTCCTTCCCGTTCCCCAGGAGGTTTTTCTCCTTGGAGATGCTCTCGAGCCATGCTCTGGTTTGCATGTCGGAGCATATTACTTTCAGGAATCTCCCTTTGTGGGTGCATTCCTGAAATCTCGGCGATGCTTCGCCTTTCGCCGTGGCATCAATGCATTGGATGATCGAGGTTTTAATAACCTCGGCCTCCTCTGCACTGATGCTATTCTCGGGATATCCCTTCGGTATAATAGCGAGTGCTATGTCCGTAAGGATATCGCTGAAGGTCCTCTTTGGCGGAGGCCCTTTCTCCTCCCTTGGGGTTTTCGCCGGTCTCTTGAGGAGTCCCGGAGGTGTGCAGTCGCTCGACAGGTTTCGCTTTGGCGTCCCTGACGAGCCGGGTGCTGACGTTGGTCCAGGGTATCGCGGATGCGTCCCCCCCCCTAGCGCCGGCTTTCCCTGAGGTAGGTTTCGCCTAGGCGTCCCTGCCCTCAGGGCGAGCTTTTCTCTCCTCTGGCGTCGCTTGGTCGCCCCCGATGGCTGTTTAGGGCGTTCGGGTTCGGCTGCGGCGGCACCAGTGGAGGTAGGGTTCTCCGAAGAGCCCCCTATGGTTGTTGTTGTTCCCGCTTTAGTTCTAGGTTCCATTTTGGTCCCACGAGTACGGAGGAAATAACCGGTCGCTGTGCGCAGTGCCCCGATACGCACAGAAGGCTCACTACGTTGGGAGGTCGCCCGGTATCCCAACGGAATCGTTCGCGACACTTAACCCTGTGCCATACAGCTATTGGCACGATATCTGTACACCGTAGCTTGGGGGAGTTGGTTCGCGGCAACTGGTTTAGGCCGGTCATGCGGGGGTGTCCCACCTGCCCGACCCTATGCCAGCTACTGGCCGAATGCTCGGTCATGCTCCTATCCACCACATGGAGACGCGCTCGGTAGCCTCTGCCTGCAGCTACCAGTCGGCCCCATTGCTGGTGCCAACTGGTTTCATCAAGTTGATTTATTTAATTTATCACGTAATGTATTTCGGAAACGTTGCCTTTTGGCGGCGTCTTCGATAAATTTATAAAATCATTTTTTGTTGTATTTTTCTAGTTAAGTTAATTTAATAATATTTTAGCCATAATTCAGCATGCATGCAATATTATTATTGTTAGTTTCTTTATTTTAATATATTCGTCCAGATGTAATAGAATTTTTGGAAAATTGTAAAAGTTTATAAGTTTATTCAATAAATAAATAAATAAATAATCCCCACCCTCTGACACTTAGAAATATTCAAGTTGCGGAAAGATCGGCCCTTACAGTGCTAACCAAAATCCGACACCCCCAAAACTCCCTTCATAATCCTTCAAACACGCTCCTGTATGAGCTAACAAAAGTCATCCTCATAGAACATCGCCTATCCCACTTAGCAGAAAAATTCGCCTCAAATCCTATCCTCTACGACCTCCTAAACCCTCTATGTATCCTCCAAAACAAAAACATAGCACCTAAGGGAAAACTCCCCATCACCACTATTCATGAGTTCATTTAATCTTTTCATGACATTAACGATCACGACAATTGAAGGACAGTACCATTTTGACAAGATAACCGACAACATTAATAATCTTGACCCTTTTCTACACCATAATAGACAGTGACAAATACCAAAACATTCAGGCGGAAAGACCAATGGTCGATAGCCGATTTACAGAAGAATTTATTTTATTTTTATTTGTATTTAATTTGATTTATGTAACCAATTCTGTCAATAAAGATATTTATATACAGAGAGTTTAATGTAACACCGAACATTTTTATAGCGAGAATTTTTCTTTTAAGTATATATAAGTAGCAGTGGCATGCGAACTAATCTAACGGAATTTCTAATAATTGTAAGTAGTACTAGTTATGATGTCATCATTATCACTGAAACATGGTTGTACGAACAAATTCGTAATAGCTAACTTAATCTTTCTAATTATAACATCTACAGGTCTGATAGTTCCATTGTTGGTGAAATACTGGGAGGAGGCATCTTAATTGCAGTAAAAAAGTGTTTTGTGTCATCATTTATCTCCAGCGATAATTCTGTCGAGCAACTTTTTGTTTTATTTAAGTCAAAAAATTCATCATACATAATTGGAGGGGTATACATTACACCTGCTCTCCCATCAGCAAATACGAAATACATTGCAACAGAGTTGAGGAAATTTGCGAGTTATATAATTGTAATAATATGATTATCTGTGGCGATTATAACTTACCCAATATTAACTGGCAAAATATACCCTTATCAAATCCTATAGTAATTACACTGTAGTGTATCTTGATTTATGTTTCACCACAGTTTATCAACCCCATGTTTCCATTGCACATGAACTTCTTCTTCAGCCCGGCATGCATCACCATGCCTACGGTATTGCGTTTTCGGTCGAATTTGTAAATAATATTATTACATCTGAGAAAAAATACTTATATAATTTAGCTGATTATAATTTAATAAATATGCACTTGAACACAATAAACTGGGTTTTATACTCCAAATTAGTGATTTTGATTATGTAATTGACTTGTTTTACGAGATTATTTATTCAAGTATTGAATCGTTTATTCCGTATAGATATATTTATCATTACAATAAATCATACCCTAGATGGATATCGAATGATTGAATTTCCTTAATTCGAAAAAAGAAGCTGGCTCACGCAAAGTTTAAAAACAGTCTTTTAGATTAGAATTATTGCATATTTTCTAATCTTCGCGATGAATGTAAGAAACTAAGCACATTAAATTATATACGTTATGTAGCACGCGTGGGATCATCACTTAAATCTAACCCGAAATATTTTTGGCAATATGTCAAGGAGCTTAAAAATGAGGTTGGTTAGCCTAATGAAATGACTTACATGAACACTAGTACAAGCACTGGCACTGGCATTGTTAACCTTTTCTCAGAATATTTCTCATCAGTTTATTCAGCTTCAACTAACACCTCAGATGAACATAACGATATCCACTTAAATTCGATTCTAGATAATAACTTAGTTGTTACACTGGAAGAAGTTTTTAATGCAATTTCAAGTCTTAAAACAACTTATACATGTGGACCAGATGGTATCTCAAGGTAATTTCTTCAACGTTGTATTTTTTCACTAAGTCGTCCCATTTATAAAATGTTTGTAAAATCATTAACTTCAGGTGTAGTGCCAGCTAAATGAAAAGATAGTTACATTATTCCACTTTTTAAATCTGGGTCTAGAGACCTTGTGGAAAATTATAGAGGCATTGCAATCCAGTCTGTAATTCCAAAGTTGCTAGATGGTTTAGTTGCTCGTCAGTTGCAATGGTTTTCGCGATCCATTGTGATTGACAATCAACATGGTTTTGTGCCTGGACGTTCTACTGTCTCAAATCTTTTAGAGTATAAGCAGTTCTTATCAATTGCCTTAGAAACACATCGATAAGTTGACACAATATATACTGATTTTTCCAAGGCATTTGATAGAATAAACTGCAACCTCTTATTAAGTAAGTTAAAATCATATGGCTTTAATAAGAGCACCCTAAACTGGCTATCTTCATTTCTCTCAGATCGTATTCAGTATGTTCGAATTAAAAATTTTATATCTCAACCAATAAAGGTTACATCAGGTGTGCTACAAGGTTTAAGCATTGTAACTACCTATTATATGCGGACGACTTAAAATTGTTTAGGGTGGTCAATGATTGTGCTGACTGTTTAATATTCAGGAAGATTTGAACAACCTTAATGAGTGGTGTTTCGGAAATGATTTATTTTTAAATATTAAGAAATGCTATACAATTACAACGTCTAGAAGTAAAAATCAACTCAATTATTGTTATACCATTGGTTCTTCTAATGTTACTAGAGTTAATGCAATCAAAGATTTGGGAATTACATTTGATCCTAAACTTTCATTTAACTCCCACATCCAGAATATTACTAATAAGGCTTTAAGATTATGGGGATTTGTGTGACATATTGGTAAAAATGTAGATGTTGATTTTATCATGGCACTATACTATTCACTTGTGCGCTGTCATTTGGAATTTGGATCATCTGTGTGGAATCCATCTTCAGTGTTAAATATCAATCTTCTTGAATCAGTACAAAAGAAATTCTTGCGGTGCATGCAGTACAGAAAAAGTGAAGAACACATTCTTGGTGAATATGACTCAATAATGAGTGACCTGAACGTAATTACCTTACAAGATCGCCGAAAGCTTATTGACTTACGTACTCTACATAGGATTGTAAACGGAACCTTGGATTCGCCGTATTTATTAGGACAGTTAACCTTCTGCACACTAACAAGAACCACTCGGTCAAATAAATTATTTTACATAAGCACATACTGAACTCACTCAGGACATCACAATTCAGTAGCTCGCCTAATGGCTACTGCTAACGAATATTCCATTCATCCATGGCTTGACATGTTTAACATATCAATATCCAGGTTAAAAATAATTTCAAAAATACAATTAGTTATTAATTGGGGTTTATGTATGTACTCTCTGTTATCTAATAGAATTATATTTTGTTAAATATTACTATATTATGCTGTAATCTTTTGTCATATGATTGTGTACATTACTTATGTTTAATTTATATATATATATATATATATATATATATATATATATATATATATATTAATTCGTTATTATTATCAATATATCAATACGTATTCTTAATTTTGTAAAAGGTGTTTACCGTGAATAAATAAATAAATAAATAAATATACGTTGTATATTGCCGACGCTCGGTTTATTAAAAGAATTTAATTTAAAGCTTTAAAAGAGTGTTTTCTACTCCCAGGCTAAGCATAAAGTAAACTTTCGAGTTTAGAAAAGCCTGAAAATTTGGATTTGCCGGGCGGAGCGAAGCGAGCCCGGCAAATCCAAATTTTTAGGCTTTTCTAAACTCGAAATTTTACTTCATGCGCCACCGGTATAAAACACTGATGCAATGTAAAGTTAAGCGGTGTGTCTTAGACTTAAAAATATGTCAGTGTTTTGTACCGGTGGTGCATGAAATAAAATTTCGAGTTTAGAAAATCCTAAAAATTTGGTTGGGCCGCTCCGCGCTTCGCGCTACGCGACCAAACCAAATTTTCAGGCTTTTCTAAACTCCAAATTTTACTTCATGCTTAGTCTGGGAGTGGAACGCACTCATTTTAAGTTTTAGATTGAATTCTTTTGAAAAAAACAACGAATATCTAAAGATTTACGGCATATACGCTGCAATTGGGATATGTCTACCTAAAAGAAAAACTTCCTGTATGTACAAGTTTATGCATTAATTGCGATTGATTGGCTACAATTTTTAATGGTCCTATAGGCAACCCAATTTACACTTAACTTAAAAATTAAAGGTGCCAAATTGTATTGGATAAAAAGGTTCGGTGTTACATAAAACTCTCTGTATATATAGGAAACATTGACACACTAAAAGTAGAATACACTGATAGAAGTAAATCATATTATATAAAAATCTAAATCAAATGTATAAGTGCGGACATTTATTACTTAAAAGAATGTGAAAAGAAACACGTGTGTCCTAAATTCATACAAAATGAATTTTACAAATTCAACAAAAGTATAACGAAATTAGTGTGCAAGTGGAAAACAAGTTGGTTAAAATACGAAATCGGTGAATTACATTCGAAATGGGCAGCTTGGAGGTGTAGTGGTTAGAGTGTTGTACTGCCACGCCACGGACCGGGGTTCAAATACCGGCCTAACAAGTTGTCTGCATTTATATAGGTTAGGATAAAAATGCCAAACACTCCGTCTTCTCGGATATGACGTTAAATGCATGTAGGACCCGTGTACTGCCTGGATGTTGCGTGCACGTTAAAGATTCCCGGATAGCTGTAGACCTAATCTCCGGCGTCATGATTGGCCTTAGCAGCGGAAATAGATGACGTAAAACCCAAAATAAATAAAAATAAAAAAAATAATAATATAAAAAAAAAAATCGAAACGGACCTCCCTTGAAAGTGCTGCATATGAATTACACCTAAAACTAGCAAGAAACTTAAGTGTAATAGAATAGGACGAATCTCTGCGAAAAGTCAATATCGTCATCAACTTCAAAATAAAGACGAAATCCATTGGATTAAAGAAAAAACTCAACTACTTAGTGGCAGAACAATACCCGACGTCCAATAGAGAAGAAGATCCTCTAAGAGAACAGATCTTGATCCATAACAAATCCAATACAACGTTTAGTGAACAAAAAATGGATTTATTAAGAAGAGGATTCAAATACTCACCACCAACAAAACAAATCCCCATTGAAGAGATCATCAATGACACAGAATTAGCATCCCAACAACTAGATCAAAAAGATGCTACAGCTTTTCGTATCGCAGTCAAAGAAACCATTCAGAAGATACAGAAAAAACCAAAACGCAACAACATTAGCCGGAAAAATACATCAGCCAAAACCGTAAAATCATTAAAAGAAAAGGACGTCTTTTACATTAAATCCGATAAAGGTAATGCGGTTATGATAGTCAATAAAAGTGACTATTACAACAAAGTGGAACTAATGTTAAAAGACGGACCGACCCTACATTGAACAAACAATAAATCCCATCAACATACAGAGAGTTTTATATAACACCGAACATTTTCATCCAATACAATTTGACACCTTTAATTTTTAAGTTATGTATAAATTAGAAAGCCTATATGACCATTAACAATTCTTGCTAATCAATCGCAATTAATTCCTTAACTTGTACATACAGGGAGTTTTTCTTTCAAGTATATCTTAATTACAGCGTATATGCCGTAAATCTTTAGATACTCATTGTTTTTTTTAAGAGTTCAATTTGAAACTTGAAATGAGTATGTTCTACTCCCAGACTAAGCATGAAATTTTACTTCATGCGCCACCGGTACAAAACACTGACATATTACGAAGATTAATACACACCGCTAAACCTTATATTGCATCAGTGTTTTGTACCGGTGGCGCATGAAGTAAAATTTCGAGTTTAGAAAAGCCTGAAAATTTGGTTTGGCCGCTCCGCGCTTTGCGCTACCCGACCAAACCAAATTTTCAGGCTTTTCTAATCTCGAAATTTTACTTCATGCTTAGCCTGAGAGTGGAAAACACTTGTTTAAAGCTTCAAATTAAATTCTTTTAATAAACCGAGCATCGGCAAATGTACAACGTATGCTTATGTATACTTAAAAGGAAAATTCTCGTTATGAAAATGTTCGGTGTTACATAAAGCTCTCTGTATATAACACTAGATTAAATAGCTTATTAAAAGATTCAAAATATTTAATAGACGATAGACTTAGACTTAAACTGAAAGTGAAAAATCCTACACTATCCAAGTTGTATTGTTTGCCGAAAATCCACAATCCCGGGGATAAATGGAGACCGATTGTATCAAACATTAATTCTCCTATGTATTTTTTAGCTAAATGGTTGGTAAACGAATTCAAAAACCTTAAACTTAAGAATGATTTGTCAATACAAAACTCTATTCATTTAACTGAAAAACTTCAACATATTCAAATTGAAGTATAAATGAAATTGCCAATTCTTGGTTGCAGAATACTTCAAACATTTAAAGTGCGATTCTTTTCGCAATCTACAGCAAGTTAGTCTTACAAATACTATATCAAACACTCATTGAAACAACTACTTTCCGAGCTAATACCCCGACGGACATTGAATTATACAACAAGTGTTTGCTGTTACATACAGTAACCTACTGCAAATGCAACAATTTGAGTCAAATTATTCAGGCCATCTATAGACGCGTTTCGAGATGTATCTCTCATCAGTATAGCTTTGCTGACAAAGCTATACTGATGAGAGACAAATCTCGAAACACGTCTATAGATGGCCTGAATAATTTGACTCAAATTGTTGCATTTGCAGTAGGTTACTGTATGTAACAGCAAACACTTGTTGTATAATTCAATGTCCGTCGGGGTATTAGCTCGGGAAGTAGTTGTTTCAATGAGTGTTTGATATAGTCTTTGTAAGACTAACTTGTTGTAGATTGCGAAAAGAATCGCACTTTTAATATTCAAATTGCACAATTGCACAAAATGAAAAATTGGTTTCCTTTGATGTTGAAGCACTTTTTCCCAGCATTCCATTACAGGAAACTTATAAAATATTAAAGCAAATTTTAATCGAAAACTCAACAGAAACAGATAAAATAGAAGAATACTTAAAACTACCGAAATTTGTAATGGAATGCAATACTTTTATATTCAACAACACATACTATAAACAAACTTTTGGAACAGCAATGGGAAACCCCCTGTCACCTTTCCTAGCAAACATTTTTCTTAACCACCTTGAACATGAGGCTATGCACACAATCACTAACTTTCCGAGGGTTTGATATAGATACGTGGATGATATTATCGCAATAGTCAAAACAGATACAAATGTGAAAGACATAACTTCCAATTTAAATAAACTTTTTCCCAGTATCAGTTTCACGCATGAAATAGAAATAAATAATCAAATATCATTTTCCTACAATCCCTTTAGAAAGTATGCTTCTACGCTCGCAAAACTCAGAGGAAAGTAGGCGATTCCCGAGGAGACGTCACTTGTTGTCACTTTGTCGCTTTAAAGCGACAAAATAAAAAAAACGCTCGCTAAATCAAATCGAATAATTATGGAAATGAGTGACGATGAAGATTATTCAACATGTACACCACCAGATATGGCCGAAGCCGCGAAAATGGTCACATTAAGCCTACTGCCGGTTAAGTCACGCCTAAAATACGAGCAGGAATATGAAATTATTGTAGAATGGTGCCGCTCAAATAAAATTGCAACACCCAGTGAAAGTGTACTTCTTGTGTATTTCTCGGAACACAGTAAGAAGTTTAAAGCCTCTACTCTATGGTCGAAATTCTCGATGTTAAAAGCTGTGTTATCAGTTAATCGCGACATAGATATTGGTCAGTATAAAAAATTAATAGTTTTCTTAAAAAAACAAAGTGTTGGATACAAACCAAAAAAATCGAAAATATTAACTAAGAAAGAAATGGAATCATTTCTGCGTACTGCTTCTGATCAGATATATTGTTGAAAAAGGTTATATTAATTTTGGGTATTGCCTGCGGATGCCGACGGGATGAACTGGTGAAAATGATGTTAGATGATGCTGAAGATAAGGATTCAATACTAATTGTGAAAATCCCCGTCTGCAAAACCAACAGAAGCCGCACTCTAACTGTTACTAATGATAAAAATAATGCAATTGATTTCGTATCACTAATCAGACAATATATTGCTTTAAGACCAGAAGATAATGATACACCACGTCGTCTTTTCCTGAGATATTCGACAGGTAAATGTTCGAAACAGGTAGTGGGAATGAATATGATAGGTAAAACGCCTTAACTAATAGCTGAATTCCTAAAACTGCCAGAATCAAATTTATATACTGGCCATCGTTTTCGCCGCACATTAGCAACATTATTGGTTAATGGTGGAGGTGACTTAATGCAACTAAATCGTCACGGAGGATGGAAAAGTTCATCTGTAGCAGAGGGATATATTGACGAGAGTATTGCAAATAAAATAGAAACTGCACATAAAATATTAGCGACACCAACGAAAATTTTTCATTCTATATCAACGGAAGAACATATTGTTTCAACGGTAGATGGACCTTCAACTTCGAAAATAACAATTAAAAATGGTAAAATTTGTAATTTTACCTTTTCTGGAAAATGTTCAATCAATGTTATATAATGTTATAATTGAGTCCATTAAATCTTTTGAAGTTTATTCTTTGAACATTATTGTGGCGATTAAAGGAAAAATCCTATGTGTAATTTGAGCGCAAAGTGTGATTGTCGATCTTAAGAGATTACTTTCTCTTGCGATCGCTAATCGACCACTTTGCGCTCGCAATACACAAATAATTATTCTAGATTTACTTTTGATATAACACAATTAAACACTTTTAACTTTGTTTATATAACACAATTTATTTTTATGTGACTGCAGTTTCGGCAAATTCAGCTTGCCATTATCAAACATGAAGTGTCTAAAACTGGAAACAATACAGGTATATATACAAAAGGTGATTACATGAAAACGGATTACAAAACGGCTTTGAAAATGGGGGTATACAGTAGGTCAACCTGGTCGTTAATTAGGGGGATTCCCGGATTAGCGCTAGCTTTATGTATTTCTAGGGTTTCAAGGAGATTCATCTTCCGACCCTTTTCGGCACAATGAATAATAGTAAGTACATCTTTTCCAAAAGTATGGTTTTCATCTAAGAGATGTTTTGCAAAAGATGACTTATCACATTGTCACAACCGAAAAGCCCGGTTATGCTCCTTTAGTCTAGTATTGAAATTACGACCAGATTGACCAATGTATACTCCTTGACAATCTGTGCATGTTAATCTTAACCTGTATCAATTTTGGTTTTACTATTAAAAATATAATTATTAATTTTACAAAATGGATTAAATGCAATTTCTATATTATGTTTTTTCAAAATATTTTTAATTTGGAAACTAACATTGCCAAAGTAAGTAATTGGCTTTTGATAAATAACACTGGTCTGCAAAAACATTTTTTTTTTCGAGCCCTGACACCATTCCTGCTGATTCTTATGTAAAATGACCTTCTGAATCCGAATATGACCTCCGTTTTCCCCCCATCACCCACCGTTTTCGGGGGAGGCCCCCCACCTATTTTTATCACTTTTCGATAATTTGGAGGGATGAAAAGGATTATTTTAGCCTTTACGTTTCTTCTGAGGGGCTTGAGAGGTGAAAAGTGCCAAAACATGAACATTTGTAGCAAGGAGGTAGATTCTGGGGGGGATTTGCCCCCTTAAATTGTAAAAAAATCATTAAAAATTATCAATTTTTTCCGTTTTTTTCGCAGTTTTTTCACTTATTTTCTACATATTCCAGCTTCCATTCCCCCTCATCCTCCCCCAAACACCCCCAAATAATAAAAATATATTGCAACTATATATAGCAACAATAATAAAAATATATAGCAACAATAATAAAAATATATAGCAACAGTTCGGAAGATTCACTGTACCACGCTGGCGCTCTCAATACTCCCCCCCGTTTCCCCCATCCATTGGAGGGGTGAAAAGGATTATTTTAGCTGTAAAGAATAATAAATAAAAAGTAAAATAATAAATGTAAAATAATAAATGTAAAGAATAATAAATAACTAAGATAAGTACCTTCATTTGGTGCTTGCTTTCCTTTTGTACCCTGAGATAGAAGTTTCTCGTATCAAAAACCAGCAGTACTCTGCTAACATGCTCGCATTCCAATTCCCCGAAAATCTCTCGAACTTAGAGATGTCTTGATGAAACCGTTCCCCGTGTTTATCCGAAACTGCTCCTAAATTTTCAGGGAAGAAGTCCAGGTGTGAGTGAAGGAAATGTGCGCGCGAGGTATTGAGAGCGCCAGCGGGGTACAGTGAATCTTCCGAACTGTTGCTATATATTTTTATTATTGTTGCTATATATTTTTATTATTGTTGCTATATATTGTTGCTATATATTTTTATTGTTTGGGAGAGGATGAGGGGGAATGGAAGCTGGAATATGTAGAAAATAAGTGAAAAAACTGCGAAAAAAACGGAAAAATCGATCATTTTTATGGTTTTTTTTTTACAATTTAAGGGGGCAAATCCCCCCCCAAATCTACCTCCTTGCTACAAATGTTCATGTTTTGGAACTTTTCACCTCTCTAGCCCCTCAGAAGAAACATAAAGGCTAAAATAATCCTTTGCATCCCTCCAAATTATCGAAAAGTGATAAAAATAGGTGGAGGGGCCTCCCCCGAAAACGGTGGGTGATGGGGGAAAACGGGGGTCATATTCGGATTCAGGAGGTCATTTTACATAGGAATCAGCAGGAATGGTGTCAGGGCCGATTTTCATGCCGACCAGTGTAATAATAAAAAAATAGAATTTAATATACATATACAGAAAAAGCACACACACTTTTAATTACATCCACTCATCTTCATCTTCTCCATTTAAACATAAATTAGCAGCTTTTAATAGCATTCTTTTCGAGCAATTAACATACTAATATCTAAAGAAAATAGAAAAAAGGAATTTAGTTTAATCAGGAAAATAGGCATTTCATTAAACTACAAAATAGATACAATCAACAAATTAATTAACAGACAACTCAAGATTCATTTACCACCCATCATTTATATGAGACTTCGTAGTTTATTGAATAAATTCAGCATTTCTCCTGCTTTTTATGTCGATACAAAATTAAAAAGTTTACTTGGCAACACTTTTGCAAAAAACAAACCACCTAGAACAATCCGGAACTTATTTAATAAACTGCAACAATTGCAATAAAATATACATAGGTCAAACACAACGCAATATATTAAAAAGGTTCAAAGAACGCCAATATTACTTTAAAATTCAAAACCCGGACATATCAGCGGTCGCACACCATTTACTACAAACAGGACACACATATTCGGTTAACAATATTAAACTTTTAAAGCAGTCAGGTCATCGTAGATTAAATATGCTTGAATCAATTGAAATGTACAAAAATAAAAATGTTTAGCTAAATTTTCACCTTAGTCCCCTAGATAATCCATTATTAGGTCTATTACCAAATAAGTACCCCACAGAGAATGTAATCCCACCGAAAACCGTACCGAACCCTTAGCCCCCGTAACACCTAGCTAATTACTTATTGGTTTTCCCAAATCCCTTTAGATATACAGGGTGAGTCACTAAGCGGAAATCGGTCTATAGTGGGCGTATCGTTAAAGATAGCAAAAAAAGTTTCAAATAAAAGTTGTTTAGAATCAAGCTTTTCATAACCCAAAATTATTGCTAAATATAGCGGCCTTGCGGTTATACCGGAAGTAAACACCAACTTCCTTATTTTAAATAGAACACCCTATATATTTTTACATTTTTGGATTGCTGGTTAAAAATAAACACGAGTCTATTCACACAACATTCGGTATCAGTTGAACCGTTTTCGAGTTATTTCATTTTCTTTTTATAAATTTGACGATTTTAGAGCTCGACGCCAATAACAATATCTTCGAAACGGAATAAGTCAAAGTTGTGCGGCTTACGGTTTTGGATTCGGGAAGAAATGTAGTATTTGTTTAGGTTTTTGCCCTTAATCAGATTTTTTAAATTGAGCCGAGTCCGTCGACGGTATTCTTCAGTACTTCAAACATGCATAACTTCATTTTTTTTATGGAACCATCTATCTTGAGATACTGTATCTGATGCAAAATTAAATTTCCTTTTTATTGATACCGGGTTGTTGCCATATCCTTCCAACAGTTTTTGAGAAATTTGCGAAAATTTTAGTACATTTCGTATTATCGCGTTAGCCCTAGATACTGATGACGTTTGGTGATTTTGTTTTGACGTTTAGGTAGTCATTGAGATATTCCCTGTTTTTTTTTAAGTTCATTTTAAAGCTTTAAACAAGTGATTTCCACTCCCAGACTAAGCATGAAGTAAAATTTCGAGTTTAGAAAAGCCCCGTGAAAATTTGTCGAGGGTCGCGCAGCGACCCGAGACAAATTTTCTGGGCTTTTCTAAACTCGAAATTTTACTTCATGCGCTACGCGTATCAATCACTCAAATATTGTGAAATTTATGTATATTCGAACTTCACTTAAAATCTATGTTTTATACGCGTGGCGCATGAAGTAAAATTTCGAGTTTAGAAAAGCCCAGAAAATTTGTCTCGGGTCGCTGCGCGACCTTCGACCAATTTTCACGGGGCTTTTCTAAACTAGAAATTTTACTTCATGCTTAGTCTGGGAGTGGAAATCACTTGTTTAAAGCTTTAAAATGACCTAAAAAAAAAACAGGGAATATCTCAATGACGACCTAAATGTCAAAACAAAATCATCAGTATCTAGGGCTAACGCGATAATACGAAATGTACTAAAATTTTCGCAAATTTCTCAAAAACTGTTGGAAGGATATGGCCACAGCCCGGTATCAATAAAAAGGAAATTTAATTTCGCATCAGATAAAGTATCTTAAGATAGATGGTTCCATTTAAAAAAATTAAGTTAAGCATGTTTGAAGTACTCAAGAATACCGTCGACGGACTCGGCTCAATTTAGAAAATCTGACGAATGGCTAAACAAATTCTACATTTCTTCCCGAATCCAAAACCGTAAGCCGCACAACTCTGACTTATTTCGTTTTAAAGATATTGTTAATGGCGTCGAGCTCTGAAATCCTTAAATTTATCAAAAAAAAATGAAATAACTCGAAAACGGGTCAACTGAGACTCAATGTGGTGTGAATAAACTCATGTTTATTTTTAACTAACAATCCAAAAAAGTAAAAATATATAGGGTGTTCTATTTAAAATAAGGAAGTTGGTGTTTACTTCCAGTATAACCGCAAGGCCGCCATATTTAGCAATAATTTTATGTTATGAAAAACTTGATTCTAAACAACTTTTATTTGAAACTTTTTTTGCTATTTTCAACAATCCGCCCACTAAAAACCGATTTCCGCTTAGTAACTCACCCTGTATATACCGCGCAAATAGTTGTAAGAATTCAGTTTGTTATTGATAATGAGCACTTTGTGTCTTGAAATTTACATCTAACAATACAAATAAAAAGTGAAGTAAGGAATAACAGTCTTTATTAGTGCATATTATAGAGGATAGTAAAGTGAACATTCTTATCACAATAAATCAAATGGAATCAAGGAGTTTAAAAATTGGCTTGTGTTTTCCGAAACTTCCAAAAGTGTGTATTGATATCCCTGCAAAATATTCTCAAACTCAAGCTCTTCTCTAAACCAAGGTTTTCAATATTGGAACAACGTGACAGCAACATTGGCAGATAACAAAATTGTATAGGGCCATATATCATGTATGTGTATATTCTACAAGAGATCTTAATTTTGAATAATTGTAATAATGACAACATTTTTTATTTATAATGTTTCTCTTTCATACGTTCTTAATTCAAATGTGCGGCCTAAATAGCCTGTTCCCATTTCCGTAAATAATTCCAGACGGACGAACTCCGCCAAGAAACCAGGAGGCAGGATGTATGACACCTGCACCAAAGGGACCCGTTTTCAACAAGCGTATTTATGATTAAAAGATAATTTTTGATTTAATTGTTTAATCTATACAAGAATATCATTTTGTGGAAGTGTAATTAAAATTAAGTGTAATACATTATTAAATAAAAGTATAATTTAATTAAATAAAAAAACACATTTAGTAGCAGAAGGTGATTTTAATAAGAAACCAAACAAACGGGAGGCGCCAACGAAACTAATAACGTAAACAACAATGACCGCAGGCGCTAAAAATACCAGTTAAATCACATATCTATGTAGTTGCCCACACTATGCAGAACCACACAGTCTTAAAATTAAGCTTGAATGTAAATCATCAATATGTACTTTAATTAAAACAGTTTTAACATTTCTTCACAATTTTTATTATATACCAGATGTACATTATCAATGGATTGATACAGTATCAATCCATTTAAAGCCGTTTTGTAATTCGTTTTCATGTAATCACCTTTTGTATATATACCCGTATTGTTTCCAGTTTTAGACACTTCATGTTTGATAATGGCAAGCTGAATTTGCCGAAACTGCAGTCACATAAAAATAAATTGTGTTATACAAACAAAGTTAAAAGTGTTTTATTGTGTTAAATTAACATGTATAACGAAGTAGAAGCCTCCACAATTCAAAATCCATTAATAATGGTCACCTTGTGACCGAAATATACATCTGGTATATAATAAAAATTGTGAAGAAAGGTTAAAAGTGTTTTAATTAAAGTTATTATAATCTTGACGTAACTCACTTTAATTTAATCATTAATTTTTGTTTATTATAAAATACTCACAAGGAATAAATAAAAAAATGCATGTTAACAGGGTTTTCTGTTTTTCTTGCAATATTAATTATTTCATTCAGTTATGGAGTATTAATTTTCATAGGCGTAGAAGCAGTGGCGTAGCGTGGGGATTCAGCCGCCCGGGGCGTAGGCCAAATTCGCCGCCCCCTTATTTAGGTATTTTAATCTAAAAGGCTACAGTAATTGTGAAGAACCTTTCGGCAAGAAAGCGTTTGTTATTGTGCATTGTACATTGTATAAATAAAAAAGTCATGCACACATGTTTGATAATAAACGTCAAGAATTTTTTTCCCTGACTTTTTAATATACAGAGAGTTTTATATAACACCGAACATTTTCATCCAATACAATTTGACAACTTTAATTTTTAAGTTATGTCTGAACTGGGAAGCCTATATGGCCATTAAAAATTGTTGCCAATCAATCGCAATTAATGCCTTAACTTGTACCGGGTGGGCAAATAAGCGAGGTAAGCGGCTGTATCTCAGAAACTAATGATCGTAGAGAGTTACGGTAAAAAAATTCATTAGTAAAGTGGCCAAGGAAAAATGCTGGAAATTATTTTCAAGTTTCCAAGATGGCTGCCAGTGGGCGTTTCTGTCATCTTGAATTACATAAAGTTACGTTTCTCGCGATTTTCCCTAATGAATATAACAAAAAAGTATTTGCGTTTTAATGCTAACCTAAAGTGGAACATTTTTTGTAAAATCAATTTTTCTCTATCTTTCGAAATAAAGTGGTGGGGGGTATTTGAATGTTGTTTTAAGTAAATGCCTGTAACTTCGAAACGGCTTAATGGATTTGGATAAATTTGGTATCATTGAAAAGAGCATTTCTTGGGCTTTTAGGTTTCTCGTAATCATGACAGTTGTGACCTACACGGCCGCCGATGATATGACTTTTTTTAGACTAGAAAATAGACAAATGACCAACCAATTAGCCTGCGCAAACCGCATCTAAATATCTTTATTATTAAGATTATTATCATTATTATTAGATCGTTTTTTTAAATCGCCGTTTTAGTTTGAAAGGCGATTTTGAAGCGCAGAAAAAAAAAACAATTTACGTCCTAATAGAGCTGAATCAATTTAATTTTCAGCATTTATGCAGATTTGTATTGCTCATTTATGGTCTTACTCCCATTACACTACTATTATTATGACCGAAGTAAAAAAATAAAAATGGTCGTTTTTCGTGATTTCGACGACTCCGCCAACATAAACTGAAATATTTCAGAAAATATCTAAAAGATAAGAAGCGACCCGAAGCATATAAAAGGTACTACCCTAAAGTATATTCTATATACCCTGGGGGGCCGTCAAAAATTCCCAAAGTTTAATAATTTTTGAAATTTTTAAAATAGTATTTTTTAACTAAAAATCAAAGAAAAAATCTCACCATTTCCTGTAAGTTTATCGTAGAGGGCTAACATTTTGAGCCCTCTACGATAAACAGGAAATGGTGAAATTTTTTCTTCAACTTTTCGTTAAAAAATGCTATTTTAAAAATTTCAAAAATAAATAAACTTTGGGAATTTTTGACAGCCCCCTGGGCCCCTAAGTAAGGGCGCATGGGGCACACCTTAATAAGTAACCTTTTGGCTACTTGTAAGTATTTTTTTTAGTTGGATAACTTATCGCGTAAGCGAGCAAAATAGCGGAGGACCAGACCGGATATTTTCTTAATTATGGGCCCCATAATGGGGCCCCGGTAAAAAGTTTATACACCAATCGAAAGCCCTTTTAATGGGCTAAAAGTCACTGAAATTTATTATTTATTTTGGAGCTTCCGTTTGGTCGGTATAGCACTCCAAACTTGAGGAAAATTTTGGTTTCAAAAAAGGAGTTGCCACCACCCGAGTTGGAGATCGGAGGCGACGCGGCTGGTATAATTCATGTAGAACACGTCAAGAACTACAGTTTGTTAGAAAAAAGGTCGCCGTAGCTCATCGCATAAGGGCGTTATTTAGGTCCAAAGTTTAAAATTGTTTTGATTAATTGCCCCCGGGGGTGGCAGAAGTCCAAATGAAAAACCATTTAAAGGCAAATTTTAAGGCGCATCCGACGTCGTTGATCGCGATTCGATCGGATGTCGCAGCTCAACGCAATGGTAAAAAATGTAAAAATTCGGAAAACCGGCTCCGATGTACTTGGATTTTTTTTTCGGCCCCCAACGACTGGATTTTATCGTACTTATGCTTATTAGTTGGATCAAATATGGCACTATGGCCTGATTTTTTTTGTAAGGTGTTCCTGTAGGAGGTACCAAAGATTCGGTCATTCTCCAAAATTTCGTGTTTTTTTTTCTCCAAAATTCGCTCCACCTCCGGGGGCAGCGATTTAAAAAAAATCCTCGTTAATAGAGTTTTTTGCGCTCTTTCCGAATCTGAAAACCGCGATTTTTTATCTTTTCTAGTTTTGTCAAGCATGGCCCGGAGGCGGCCTTCGGGCGCCCCCCTCTGACAATTTTGCCTCGGGGGGGCTTGCGCCCCCCCGTTTTTGTTAGAGTTCAATTTAAAGCTTAAAACAAGTGTTTTCCACTCCCAGACTAAGCATGAAGTAAAATTTCGAGTTTAGAAAAGCCCCGTGAACATTTGTCGAGGGTCGCGCAGCGACCCGAGACAAATTTTTTGGGCTTTTCTAAACTCGAAATTTTACTTTATGCGCTACGCGTATAAAACACTATAATATTGTCGAATTTATGTATATTCTAACTTCACTTAAAATCTGTGTTTTATACGCGTGGCGCATGAAGTTAAATTTCGAGTTTAGAAAAGCCCAGAAAATTTGTCTCGGGTCGCTGCGCGACCTTCGACAAATTTTCACGGGGCTTTTCTAAACTCGAAATTTAACTTCATGCTTAGTCTGGGAGTGAAAAACACTCGCTTAAAGCTTCATATTGAACTCTTTTAAAAATCAACGAATGTCAGAAAATTTACAGAAAATTTAAGAAAAAGTAATGTGATTTTATAAAAATAATGACATACCATGAAATTGATACAACAATTGCGGATGTCAAAGTAGCACAAGGTATTGCTGTTACTTAATTAACGACAAAAAACATAACGCAAACATCGTGATAACTGTGGTCTGCATAATACCATTTTATCAAGAGGATTTGTTCTTGTATAGTGTAAAGTATTTCGAAAACATTTACTTTAATCAAGTGACTGCGATATCTTTTGCTCTTTTGACAGCCGCAATGCTTGTTTTAATTCCATGCCATGTCATTATTTTTATAAAATCAAATTACTTTTTCTTAATTATTATAACTTAGAGAAACGTAAAGTGATTAACGTTGACACGAATGAATTCAGAATTTTTCCCTCTACAAAAAAGGTAAATACATGTTGTTTCTAAAACAAATAAGGGAGCCAAAATTTGAACATTTCAAAATGTACATGGGGTTTTCTATGTTGCGTCTGCCAAGTCAACACCCGGTATATAAATGCCGAAAGAATTTTTCAAATCGTACGGTCGTTTTGGAGTTATAACGATTTCAATTATCAAGGGGTAAAAAAACAATCGACAGTTACGCCACTGTCTTAATAGCGCAAGCTGTCTCGTTGCTAGTGTTTATAAACAGTAGTATAGTTATTACAATGCCGAAAGAATTTTTTATATCGTACGATTAGTTCCTTAGTTATAACGATTTAAATTAGCAAGGAGTGAAAACACAATTGTCAATTGTTTCTAATACCCAGAGTCTATGAACATAAATAAAATAATTACAACGCCGAAATATTTTTTAAAAGCGGTATTTTAAAACATGATTTTGCATTTAAATTAAGCAACTAAATGGTAGTACGCATACAGGATCTGAAAGTTCTCACATCAAAATTTGGATGTAAAAATTTTTTTACCTGATATTTTTAAGAAAATATTTTTTTCATATTTTGCTAGCGCTAGCTCTAAGCAATATTTTCCACCAAATTTGATTAAAAAAATAATAATTTCGGGCGGCTAGGGTTAAAAATGTGTTATCATTTTTTGAGGTTGTGGGGGTGGCGCTAGCTTTTAAATTGGTAGCGCTAGCTGGCGCTAGCTCTGAGGAATTCGAATAGTGTAAAAAAACTTGAAAAATCCAAACTCAGGGGCTAGCATCAACCTAGCCCCCCGAAAGTTCAAACCCCCGTAACTTTCTTGTCTAAATGGCGCTAGCTCTAATTCTTGTGGAGGTATCTAAGGCCCGTCTAGTGCAATAGTTTTTTTTTCAGAAAAGTCGAACTTCGGGGGACTAATTGCTAAGTCCGCTACTGATCGCATTAAAGAAAACCCACGCAAAATATCCACTTCTGCTAAGATTTTTTACGCGTGCGCAACGCGCTTAAACCTACGCGCTGACATTTAAATATGTAATGCTCTGAGAATAGCAGTTTGGCCAACGAGCAAACAAGCAGGCAGACTCAGTATTGTGGTAGTGTTAGTGAGTGAGTGTGAATTTGTGCCTGGCGCTGTTTTGGATTACATTCAAAATCGCAAAACCCGGTAAACTTAAAATCATAAATTGTAAATTTACTCATTACTAACTCAAAATAATAGTAAATCATTGTTGTATTCATTTATAAAACAGTCGAAATTGAGCAAAACAGACAAGTTTGCGCTTTTAACAGACCATATGCAATGTGAAGGTCGCAACACACACACACTCATGCAAACATATAGAGAGTATTCTCGACGTAGCCTTATAAGGTCGTGTCGTAAACAAGGATTATGTGAATATCGCCCACCTGTTTGATTCGATAGTTTAAAAAAATATGTGGTCACAGATCTTTATTATTTTTCGAAATTATTGAAAATATGTGTATTGTTTCGGCGTATAAGAATATTTGCGAAAATAGCAGTATTTGTGTGTTGGTTAAGAAATACAGACGCTGCCCAGCGAGAGCGTTTCTGGCGCCGGCATTGAAGATATAAATAGTCGTTACGAATTTTGTTAAGGTAATGAAGTAGTAACCTTGACACAATTACCAATTTCTTTTTTAATTTACTGAAATTAAGATATCATTCACTATCATTATATTATGTATATCTAAATTTATCAAACAATACCAATCAGTGGCGTAGCCAGGATTTTTTCACGGGGGGTTTCTAACTAAAGCAGAAAGAAAAATAGTTTAGACAGAATGATATCGTATGTTCGATAAAATAAAACCTCAAGAGTGCCAAGGAATATATTCTAGGTTGGCAACTCTGAAAATATACATTATAATTATTATATCTTGCGTTTTATATGACAATTTCTAAAGCGTGTAGCCAACATAAATTTAAAAAAAAGGTAAAATCATAGCATTCTAGAGGTTTTTTTTTTATTGAAAATATGATAAAATTTGCATAAACAAAACATATATACAGGGTGAGTCACTAAGCGGAAATCGGTCTATAGTGGGCGTATCGTTGAAAATAGCAAAAAAGTTTCAAATAAAAGTTGTTCAGAATCAAGTTTTTCATAACCTAAAATTATTGCTAAATATGGCGGCTACGCTGTTATATCGGAAGTAAACACCAACTTCCTTATTTTAAATAGAACACCCTATATATTTTTACATTTTTGGATTGCTCGTTAAAAATAAATATGAGTCTATTCACACAACATTGGGTCTCAGTTGAACCGTTTTCGAGTTATTTCATTTTTTTTGATAAATTTGACCATTTTAGAGCTCGACGCCAATAACAATATCTTCGAAACGAAATAAGTCAGAGTTGTGCGGCTTACGGCTTTGGATTCGGGAAGAAATGTAGTATTTGTTTGGGTTTTTTGCCATTAGTCAGATTTTCTAAATTGAACCGAGTCCGTCGACGGTATTCTTCAGTACTTCAAAGATGCATAACTTCATTTTTTTTAAATGAAACGTACTATATTGTGACACTTTATCGGATGCGAAATTAAATTTCCTTTTTATTGATACCGGGTTGTTGCCATATCCTTCCAACAGTTTATGAGAAATTTTGAATTTTGTAAAAATTTTAATACATTTTGTATTATCGCGTTAGCCCTGGATACTGATGACGTTTGGTGATTTTGTTTTGACTCGCATCTCCGACAAATGTCAGTTTATTTTAGATTATTTTGGCGAGATCTTGCAATAAAAAAGCCGAACATATTTTCCCAAGAAGGACTGATTGGTATGGTCTACACCTTGGGCAATGCTGATGGAAATACATTACTTGCTTCAAGAATGTATGCCCAACGTTTTGCCGATCGGAGACATCCAAATTCAGCGGTATTCGCTACATTTATACTTAATGACTAACTTTTATGTAATAAATGTTGACATTTCAGGGGGCTATTCACAGCACAGATGCAATTTGTCTTCAGTGAGAAGTCGTACTAAAATTTCGTCATTTCGGGAAAAATTTACCAAATCGTATGAAGTAAAATGACGCCATTTCAGTGCAACTTGTCACCGATGATAAATTGCATTGGTGCTGTGAATAGCCTCCCAGAAGTTTCCTAGTATAATATAAATAATAAAAACTAAATTACTCCAATCATTAAACCAAATCTTACATTTTAAGTACAAATGGTGTATTCAGACGTTAAAAAGTAGAACATTTGTTTTTTTTTGTTCGTGAAACATCCATCTAATGTGTATTCCAAGGACGGTCGAGTATACGGTAAGAAGGATCGACAGAATCGAAGATTTTAGAGTGAGGGTAGGGATCGTTTACGTCACAAATCATGCATAAACTGTAAATTTTCTGACATTCGTTGATTTTTAAAAGAGTTCAATTTGAAGCTTTAAACGAGTGTTGCCACTTCCAGACTAAGCATGAAGTAAAATTTCGAGTTTAGAAAAGCCCCGTGAAAATTTTCTGGGCTTTTCTAAACTCGAAATTTTACTTCATGCGCTACGCGTATAAAATAATAATAATAATAATAATAATAATAATATGTTTAATAATGCCAAACCATATACATAGTTTACATAGGTCAAGTTATAGATATAGATTCAAACACAGTACCTTGATTTAACAAGGCAACATAGATAAATTAACATTTTAAAAATTCTAGTTCTTAGCAGCAGTATACGTTACAAACAATTACATAACATATTAAAATTACAGTTTAAAAAATCGTTAAAATTATAAAATGCATTCTCGACTAGGAATTTTTTCATACTAGATTTAAAAGATTTAAATTCTATATTTCTCAGTTGAATTGGGAGTTTGTTAAAAAAACTGTATACTGTAATAATTTGTTCCAGTTTGACTCCGTGACAATCTAATCCTTTGTTGGTACAGATTTCCTCTCGCTCTAGTGTTATATTCATGAATATCGTCATGCAGGTTATACTTGTTCATATTCTTTTTCATGAAGAGTAGACATTCAAGAATAAACATAGACGGTAGTGTCAATATTTGAAGACGCACAAAATGATTTTTACAATCGTCTTGATAGCCAATTCCAGTAACTATCCTGATTGCTCGTCTTTGCAGAGCGAACAGTCTGTGACGGCTAGACGAGTGACCCCATACTAATAGACCATACGCTAGATGGGCATGTATGAGGGAAAAATAAGCTGAACGAACCATAGCTGGCGATAGGTTATTACAGAGATTTCGTAAGAGAAATGTTGATTTATTCAGCTTGCTAGCAACTACTTCCCCATGATCTGCCCATAATAGGCGCTGGTCTAGATGGATTCCCAGAAATTTGACATGGGTATCGGTAACGTCCTTGATTGATTTATTCAAGGTGAATGTTTTAGTGACCGTCTTCTCCTCATTAGGTAAAGTCGATTGCATCGAAACCAGGCGGCAGCCTTTGTTAAAGCCGTTGTATTTTTAGTACTAATGGCCTCCATATCTGAACCAGATAAAACCAGCGTCGTGTCATCTGCGAACTGGATTACTCTACCACCTTCAATGTAGTTCGAGAAATCATTCATATAAATGAGGAAAAGTAGCGGTCCCAAAATAGAGCCCTGTGGCACACCTCGATCCAGTAACATCGGTTCTGAGTACATACCATTATGGAAAACAACCTGCCTTCTGTTCGTCAGGTAGCTTAGCAGCAATTTTTGACTGGTGCCGTGAAAATTGTATATATGTAATTTATCAATAAGAGGTACGCAGTCAACTGCTTTACTCAAATCAATAAAATTAGCCACCGTTGACTGTCCTGCTTCAAACGACTCAATGATTTGATTGATCAGATCCATTACAGCGTCAACGGTAGATAATCCTCGACGAAAACCATATTGGCTACTAGAAAACAAGCTGTTTTCCACAAAGTAAGCAGTTATTTGTACCGACATTACCTTTTCCAAAATTTTTGCAAATACAGGTAGCAACGATATAGGTCTATAGTTGTTCATATCTTCTATATCACCCTTTTTATAAATGGGAATCACCTTTGCCAATTTTAATTCATCAGGAAAGTTACTGATGGTCAAGACGAAATTTATCATATGCGTTAGCGGTTTCACGATGACAACAGCAACGTTTTTGACCAAATCCATACTTAGTCCGTAAATATCACAGCTCTTTTTTGACTTAAACGATTTTATTATATCTAAAATAAAACATGTACAGGTAAAACGTTACAAAAGCTAAAACTGGACTGACACTTTATCACAGATTTAGTTATCACTAGAGGATCAATATCACATGTTTCCATAGTCTTTTCAATTTCATCAGCAACCGAAGTAAAAAATAGGTTGAAATTGCTAGGTAAGATTTTATTTGTTTTGGAGTTTACATTGGTATTAGATGGCCTCTTTCTATTGATTATGTCCCATAGTGATTTTGTTGGGTTTACTGAAGCGCAGATAATTGCGTCATTTGCGGAAATTTTCGCATTTTTAATAGCCTGTTTGTATTTAATTGATAGAGTTTTTTTTAGATTTAATAAATTAATAGTGGGGGTCCTGACAGACATTTCTTGTACTAAGTGGAGAGTTTATCTCATTTGTTTTATATCATTAGTAAACCAACTGGTGTTTCGGGACTTGGAATTAGATTTATTATGTTTAATTTTGTCTGGAAATGCTGTTTTAAAATGTTTGTTTACTATAGACATGAATTTATTGCACATGAACCCGATGTCGCAATCGTTTAGTAACCATGGCTCCTCCAAAAGCAAATTATAAAATATTTGAGTTCCTCTCGACGTGATCGGTCTTATAATGTTGAATTCGTTTTTGACAGAAGTATTAAATTGTGTACGAAGAATGATGCCATCGTGATCAGAGAAATGAATTATTATTGGTTCAACCTGCACCAACGAAAGATCAAAGTTAACGAAAATATTGTCAAGGCATGAAGTACCTCTAGTTGGAAAAGTAACAGTTTTCCAAAACCCAAAGCTAGAGAGAAAGTCGCAAAGTAAAGTAGTATCTGAGTTATTGTTGATAAAATTTACATTAAAACCGCCACAAATTATTATATTGCTGCTAAGAACATCTATTTTACAAAAGGCACTATTTATTTGTTTTATAAAATTGTTAAGGCTACCCTTAGGAGACCTATGCATAACAAGCACCACTACATTAAAGTCTGGTATATAGCAACCACACATTTCGCAATCTAGTTCACTTGATAAATGATCAATATTTATTACATTATTTTCCAACCCTGATTTTATCATAGCAAAAACACCCCCGTGGATGTGGGTTGCTCGGGAGAAATGAGATGCTACTGCCATCTATGTTTAACAATGGCGTTTCATGGGGGGTAAGCCAGTGCTCCGTAATGCATAGTGCACTGAATTGATGATCCACGCAAATGGCTTCAATTTCTGGTATCTTGCGTCTGATCGATTGTATATTTAAACATAAGACATTAAAATGTATTGTTTTGTAATCGCGTCTATTTGTACGATTATTTGTGTTTTGCAGATTTTGATTATCGCCTAACTTATATATTATTCCATTTGATTGGGAAAACGATTCTTGTGAAAATTCGGCTCATAGAATACACAGATTTTAAGCAAAGTTCGAATATACATAAATTTCACAATATTTTAGTAATTTATACGCGTGGCGAGTTTAGAAAAGTAAAATTTCGAGTTTAGAAAAGCCCAGAAAATTTGTCGAGGGTCGCTGCGCGACCCTCGACAAATTTTCACGGGGCTTTTCTAAACTCGAAATTTTACTTCATGCTTAGTCTGGGAGTGGAAATCACTTGTTTAAAGCTTTAAAATGAACTTAAAAAAAACAGGGAATATCTCAATGAGTAACTAAATGTCAAAACAAAATCACCAAACGTCATCAGTATCCAGGGCTAACGCGATAATACGAAATGTATTAAAATTTTTACAAAATCGCAAATTTCTCAATAACTGTTGGAAGGATATAGCAACAACCGGTATCAATAAAAAGGAAATTTAATTTCGCATCAGATAAAGTATCTCAAGATAGATGGTTCCATTTAAAAAAATGAAGTTATGCATGTTTGAAGTACTGAAGAATACCGTCGACGGACTCGGTTCAATTTAGAAAATCTGACTAATGGCGAAAACCTAAACAAATACTACATTTCTTCTCAAATCCAAGATATTGTTAATGGCGTCGAGCTCTAAAATCGTCAAATTTATCAAATAAAATGATATAACTCGAAAACGGTTCAACTGAGACCCAATGTTGTGTGAATAAACTCATGTTTATTTTTAACGAGCAATCCTAAAATGTAAAAATATATATGGTGTTCTATTTAAAATAAGGAAGTTGGTGTTTACTTCAGGTATAACCGCAAGGCCGGCATATTTACCAATAATTTTAGGTTATGAAAAACTTGATTCTGAACAACTTTTATTTGAAACTTTTTTTGCTATTTTCAACGATACGCCCACTATAAACCGATTTCCGCTTAGTAACTCACCCTGTATATATATTTTTTTTAACTTTAGTCTAATATAAATATAAACATACGAAATATCAGAGCTGGGCAGGATTCGAATCATTTAGGATTCGAATCCTGGATTCAAATCCTTTTAGAGGATTCAGAAGAGGCATTCGAATACTTTAGTTAAACTGGATTCGTGATCCGGATTTGTTATACTTTTTTAAAAGTATTCGTATTCGAATCTAAATGCGGGTGATTCGAAACCTAATTAAAGGATTCGAATCCTCATAAAATGATTTGAATATTTATAAAAGGATTCGAATACTTACAAAAGGATTCGAATCATCAAAAATAATTCGAAATAGTCGTGAGGATTAATTAATTAATTAGTATGAAAAATTTGTTTTATATGTTTTTAAATTTCTCGTTAAATCTCTGTTTTATACGCGTGGCGCATGAAGTAAAATTCGAGTTTAGAAAAGCCCCGTGAAAATTTGTCTCGGGTCGCTGCGCGACCCTCGACAAATTTTCTACGCGGGGCTTTTCTAAACTCGAAATTTTACTTCATGCTTAGTCTGGGAGTGGACAACACTCCTTTGTAAGTGATAAAATCAAGTAAATTAATGATTTGTGTCAAATTTGACATTTTGATAAATTTTGATGAGTTTTGCCAGATTTGAGATTTTTAATTGTTTTTGGTAATTTCGCCAAATATAACATTTTGATGAATTTCGATGATTTCTGTCAACTTTGACAATTTGATAAATTTAAATAATTTCCGTCTGATTTGACATTTTTAATTATTAATTAATTAATTAATTAATTAATTTTAATTCTCTTCATCCCATGCCCCAAAAGCTGGCAGCTTATAACTCTTTTATAAATAGATTATTAAATGTCCCCCTGTCTGAGGTAGATTTTCAAATAGAATTTAACAGAATTTTAACCGTAGCAAAAAATAATGAATTTCCGAGTCATGTAAGAAATAATATTTTAGTTAAACAACAAAAACGACAAATAATAAGCTCGATTTACCCTAATATACAATCGAAAGAAGACATGATTTATGCATGAATCTCTTATATTGGACAACCATCAGTAGAAATAGGAAAAATATTAAAATCTAAAAAATCAAAGTTAGTTTCAAGTCACAGAATTCCCTTCATAAATTTTTAAATAACGCTAAAGACAAAATGAATAAAAATAGTAACTCAGGCGTCTATTTGTTGGAATGCAACGATTGCTCTAAGGTGTATGAAACAGGCCGCAGTTTCAACGAACGTATCGCAGAACATCAGAAATGCTACGAACATCAAAAACTACGTCCACATATGCCAATCATTTAATCGAAAATAACCACAATTTCAACAATAAATTCAAAATCCTTCATATCTGTAACAAAGGTAGGAAATTAAATCTGCTTGAACAACTGGAAATCAATAAATTTAATAAACGCGGCATTCTATTAAACGATCAAGCAGACGTAAATAATTCACCAGTACTAAATTTGTAATTCTGTAAATTTCAGTGTAAACATTTTTTCATGCTATATTTTCATTTCTGTACGGTGTAATTTTTCTTATTTTTAGCTTGTTGTATATATGTATGTGGCATAGGTTAATGTTTTTATACGTTTTTGTGTATGTATATGTATATATTTACTTATGTGAATTTGATTTTTATACTTATCTTATTTATTAATTTAATTTGTCCTGACATATTATCCTCTGTTTATACGATATGTTAACGTTTGTATATACTTATGTATGTTTATATGCATATATATTTCTCACATCATTCACATTCCGAATCAACATGTCGATTCATAACATTTTTATAAGATTTTCAACAAATCGATATTTTCATAAAATTATCAATATTTCGAGATTTTCGTCAATTCACCAAATTTTGATCAGATTTTGCAATATTTCCTCAATTTTCCTCAATTTATCGAATATTGATGAAATTTTCAATATTTCGAGATTTTTAATTAATTAATGAAAATGTTTATCAGATTTTCAGTATATCTTAATATTTTGTCATTTTTATCGATTTATAAAATATTGATGAAATATTTGATATTTCGAGATTTTCTCCTCAAATTATATAAAATGTTTATATGTAAGATTTTCAATATTTTTATTCAGATTTGGAACGATTTTCAAAAATTATTGACTCATTATTTGAACACACAAATTTGAGATTTTTTTTTTTCTTCAAGACATTTTTAATCATTTTTGACATTGAATAACATTTTTTATATTTTTCACCTTTTGAGATGACATTTTTGACAATAGATTGTATTCTTGATATTAGACTACGTTTCTTGACATTAGATGACATGTTTCACATTAGATGTTACTTTTAATAAACATTGAAATTTTTTACTTTTTTACCATTTCTGATGTTAACATTAAATGACGTATTTGACATTAGATGGCAGTTCTGACATTTTATATTTTTTTACTTTTATGACATTAGACGACAATTTTCACATTTATTATTTTTGATATTACATATTTACTTATTTTACATTAGATGACAATTTTTATATTATTAGATAACTTTTTTGACATTATTACTGATTTTGACAGAAATTTTCGTTTTTGTAAGAACGTTTTTGTCAAACTGTCACGCACTGACATAAAATAATAATTCTGACGTAAATCGATTTTATCAATACGCCGAATTTTTAACGTTTTTGATATACTTTATATTTACGAGATGACATTTTGGCCATTTTGATGTTTTTGGCAATTTTATATAATTTTGACATATTTTGATAACTTTTAAAACTGAAAACAGTTTTAATATGTTTTTATATTTTTAACTTTACTTGAAATCAGTGTTTAATACGCGTGGCGCATAAAGTAAAATTTCGAGTTTAGAAAAGCCCCGTGAAAAAAAAAAAATTCTACGCGGGGCTTATCTAAACTCGAAATTTTACTTCATACTTAGTTAGGAAGTGGAATACACTCGTTGGTAAATTTTTGAATTATCATAAAGTTGTCATAAAGTTGTGTATTTATTTTAAAAAAAATCTTTCTCGGTTTATTAAACAAAAACAAAAGAGCTGAGGTGAAAAGTGTTTAGGTAAAAGTGGCTTATTTTTTTGTTGGCTACAACTTTTGTTTGAAACATTTTTTAATTTAGACGTCGTAAGCTATAATCGGTGAGTTGTTGATCTCCACTAGATTTTTTAGTTACTAATTCAAAAACAAAAGAGCTGAGGTAAAAAGTGTTTAGGTGAAAGTGGTTTATTTTTTTGTTGGCTACAACTTTTGTTTGAAACATGTTTTATTTTAGGCGTCGTAACCCATAATCGGTGAGTTGCTGATCTCCACTAGATTTTTTAGTTACTAATTCAAAAACAAAAGAGCTGAGGTGAAAAGTGTTTAGGTAAAAGAGTTTATTTTTTCGTTGTCTACAACTTTTGTTTTAAACATGTTTTGACTTAGACGTCGAAAGCCATAATGAAATTCGTTCAATAAAAAAACATCTAATGATTTCTGGTGATTTTTAACACAAGACTTTTAGACCTTTGATGGTATAATTAATATTTAATCACTGAAATAAGTATTTATTTTTTAATATATTCGTAAAATATTTAGGAAATAACAATTCAATAAATTTTATATTATTATTGTTATTATTATTATACAGGGTGTCCGTATTTTAACAGAATGTATGGGGATCTCCGTTATTTAAAGAGATAGAGTAAGTTAAATTAGGGCAAAGTTACGTAATTTAGGGCCCAATAATAATCCAAAAACAAGTTTGAAATATCTTCTTTCGTTAATGAAAAAAAAATGTCATGTCAAAAAACTTATTTTTTGAAAATTCGTTTTTATTTTTTTATTTAAAAACTATTGAATCCAGACTATTACAACTTTGACATTATAGGCACTTTTTAACGATAAATCTAATAACATATTTTATTTTAAGATAACTATAACATTTACCTAGGGACCATAGCTAACTTTTGTTTTTCTTATGAGCGCAATTTTGGATTTTCATATTTTTTGGAAGAATATTTTTTACTGAATTCAATGATGTATCACATTTATAGATTATTGTACATTTTATATGTATAATTTTAATCTTTTGGTTTTTCAAAGAGTCCCTTGGAAACAATTGAGTAACTCACTTATTTGGCAACTCCTAGGACCCATAATTTGCTTACATATCACCCCTAAAGACGGGCATCCGACGATATATACTTTAACAGTTATGACATATTTTAAAGTAACGAGTGTCTTCCACTCCCAGACTAAGCATGAAGTAAAATTTCGAGTTTAGAAAAGCCCTGCGTAGAAAATTTGTCACGGGTCGCGTAGCGACCCGAGACAAATTTTCACGGGGCTTTTCTAAACTCGAAATTTTACTTCATGCGCCACGCGTATAAACCACTGATTTGAAGTGTAGGTCAAAAACACACAAATACATCTTTAATCAGTGTAACACAGATATTTAGTCTGTTATCAACGATGTTCAGTGTTAATAAAAATAAATAATTAGGTTGTAAATATTTTTGTTAAAACAACTGATAACGAAGGTCTATACAGTGGTTGAAAGCAAACCACCAACATCACTCCCTCTTCCATGCAGCAGATGTAACAAGTATGACCACGTCACCAGCAATTGCACCGAAAACTTAACATGTGCCAAATGTGCAGGACAACACCCCACTTCAACCTGTAATACTACCTTGCCCGTTAAATGCAAGAGTTGCGGAGAAACAGACCACGGTGCATGGTCAACGAAATGTACCAAGAGACCGCGCCAACCGATCGAGGGAATACCAAATATTAAAATCATAAACCAAAATAAAAATTCTTCGCAAATCGACAAGGACCTGACAAAAAACGTTCGAATCCACAACCCTATCACAATTCACGATTACATTATCGACATTTACACGACAAAAATCAACGAACCGACGGTTACGGACAGAGACGCCCTCATTAAAAAACTAAAAGCTCGTTTCATTGATTCATTTAACGTAGATACACAAGTCAATTTTTCAGGCAACAAGATGTTCGTCGTCAGGTTTGACCTTGAATCCCCTAATGTCACCCATCCTGTAGTCCCCCTATCCGGCATCCAAACTCGTTTTTCACAGCTAAGCCATTAAACTTCGCTAATGGCGAAGTTTAATTTTATATATGGCAATATTAACTCCCTTTCCTTGAAATCCCATCTAGTATCAAATTACCTTAGCAACAATCCAATAGATGTCATAATGATGGTTGAAACTAAAACTAAAAAACCTTTTTCATTTAACAATTGGTCCTATATACAAATCCCTTCCTCGATTCCTCTACAAAACCAACGAGGTGGCTCATTAGTGGCAGCTAGACCAGAAGTAAAATTGATGAAATCAAACCCACCTAAACTAAACAATGTAATGAATGAATGTCTGCACTGTGCCATTGAGCTGCCTCAATTCACACTCCACATTTTCCTAGTATACATCCATAACTCCTCTCCCATTAAAGATACAATCCTCACAAAGGCTTCCCTGTATGATCACGTTGTCGTAATCGGTGATTTTAACATCAATAAAACAAAGTCCAAGCAACTCTCCTCCTTTATAGCAAACTCCAACTTTGTGCGTATTCACACCAATCCTACATTCATCATGTCAAACAACCAATCTACCACTCCCGATATCCTTCTTTGTACAAGCAACATAGAACACCTCATACATAATGTCGCTTTGGTCCCTGATTTATGTTCAGACCACATGTCGATTCAATTCTCCCTCAATGTCTGCTCTCCTCTTCCTTCCCCTCCTAAGACAATACCATGCTACAAACACTGCGACATTACGAAAGTGACTGACGAAATGACTATATTTATCTCCAAAAACCAATCAATTAACCCTAACACAATTTCCCTTTTTCTGGAAACCCTATCTAAATCAATCCAACAAAACACACCTACCATCACGAAAAAACCCTACAAATACCCCCTTCCTAAATATATCCTTCGCCTTATTAAGTACAAACGACAGTTATACAGAGACTTTAGAAAGACTGACGACATGGCACTTAAACAAAAATTCAATAGACTAAACAAGGACATACATACACTGATTGCACAGTACAAAAGTGATCTTTGGGTTAAATCGTGTCAACAAATAAATGATCTGCATGGTAAACACTACTGACAGGAGATAAAAAAACTGAGTAAATACCGGAAAACCGATTTCATCCAAAAGATCATTGACATTAAGAATGTATTTGCGACCTACTTTAACCAAACGTACACAATGACAGAACACACAGACTACGACAACGACTAAATCAGATTCATGTAAATAATAAATGTAAACAAATTATATTAGGTTAAATCAAACTAAATAATAATAATATTCAACAACAATAATTTGATTGAAAAAACTGACGTCACCTTTCCCTTACATTTTCATAACATCAATTAAACATCAATGCATCACCAAAAATAGAATTGTTTAAACAAACATATATCAAGTTTTAAGGGATATTTATAAGATTAACAAAAAAATATAAATATCCAACGAATTGATTAATCTTTTCATAACATTAATTATAATAACTTTAACACCAATACATTATAAAAAAACAAAAAACGAATGGTTCAAGCAAAAATATATTAACTTTTAAATAATTTTTATAATTAACAAATAAATTATCCAAGCAATTAATTATTAATCAACTTTAAATAAAAAAATACTATTACATCAATTCAATACTAGCTAGTTTCTTTCTAACTTAAATATTAAATTTCAATACGTAAATTTGTGACTAATTGAATGAATGTCCCATTCATTAAATATGAAAAACACTTTCACAATATGTGTTTCAGGGATTTTTTTTATTTAACGCACTTTAAAAAAATAAATTCAAAAACTTATCATTTGCGGCTTGCTGTTATTCCGGATTCTCGATCCAAATCTCCCCGATGTCCTACTTCAGTTCCGGTAGCACAAAACGAACACCAAAGTCCAGATAATTTTCAAAAACAGGACAATTATGAAAGAAATCCGCCCGCCAAACGAACATCAGCATCGTAATCAGGAAATACGAATGGATAAACCTCTCCTGGTTCAATCCTCAAAAACAGACAAATAGGCGGCAGGCCTACGCCATTCCAAAAATTAGTTAAATTAGTCCCTTACGGGAAGAAAATAAAAATCGTTACCTGAAGGTTTTGGGCGGCCTGAGGAGATAAGCACTTAGCTAATTTAATTAACACGGCGATCACACAGATGCACCAAGATTATTTTAACGTAACTTATTTAATGATCCATAACACAGATCACGTCGAGCACACAGCCCGGAAGATAATGATATTAACATTTTTTTCTCAAGTTCACCTTTGTGTTCTTTTAAAAAAACGCCGTTGCCAATATTTATTTAATTAATCGTCTAACTAAACAAACACTAAAATTCAATTGAAAAAAATGGATAATAATTAGAGTTGGTTTAATGATAGAGAAAATTTCAAGATTGATGACGTATATATATATATATATATATATATATATATGCAATATATATATATATATATATATATATATATATATATATATATATATATATATATATATATATATATATACTGCCTTTCAAAAAAATCAGAACACAAAGTATTTATTGGACGATTTTAATGAAATTTACAGAATTTGATCATGTAAATGAACTGCATCGATGATCAAAAAATCAATTGTATTGGTTACTATTTAATGGTATTTTTCCTTGATTTCACCATTATGAAGAGCTGCTGATTTTTTAATGTAATTGCTTCTAATATCCAAGTAGCCTCTGAGTAGTTTGACGTTTCAGTTTGTAAAACATAAAAAGATGCCCCGTGTTCGTCGGCGTGCACAATATCATCATCTAAGTGAATTTGAAAGGGGTCGCATTATTGGAATGCGAGAAGCGGGTTTTTCGGTTCGTGCTATTGCTGAAAGGGTAGGCCGTAGTGTATCGGGGATCGTACGCTGCTGGTCTAGATGGTCCGAAGCTGGGGAGAATCGACGTAGACGTCCAAGAAGCACCACTGAGCGTGAAGATCGAGCTCTTCGTCTTACAACTTTAAGGGACAGATTAACAACGTCGCGGGAATTGGGAATTGACTGGTTGGCTCTAAATGGCCAAAGAGTATCCATGGCTACTGTTTACAGAAGAATCCGCAGTTTTGGTATAAGATCCTACCGTCCACAATTGTGTCTACCTCTTATTCCGCAGCATCGCAGAGCAAGACTTGATTGGTGCAGGGAAAGACAACATTGGACCCATGAATGGAATAACATTATCTTCAGCGATGAGTCTCGGTTCTGTTTATGGGCTCATGATGGTCGCAGAAGAGTGAGACGTCGACGCGGTGAACGCAGAATTTTACAATTTGCTGTTGAAAGACATACGGCTCTTACACAGGGAGTTATGGTTTGGGGGGCGATAGCATATGGTAGTCGGTCTCCTCTAGTTTTTCTAGAAGCAAGTCTTAACGCGATTCGGTATATTGACAACATTTTACGGCCAGTGTTAGTGCCCTATGTAAATGGCTTGCAGAACCCCATTTTTCAGCAAGATAATGCTCGACCTCACACAGCGGCCATTACAACACAGTTTTTTGATAGTGCCGAAATGAATTTGTTACCTTGGCCATCTCGTTCTCCAGATCTATCGCCAATAGAACATGTTTGGGATATGATAGGTGTTAGAATAAGTAACTTACAGCGCCCCGCTAACACTGTAATGGAACTTAGAGGTCAAATTATCGAAGTTTGGAATAAAATACCCCAAGTCAATATTGACAGCCTGATTTCTAGCATGCCTCGACGTGTTAATGAGTGTTTGGGAAATCGTGGAGGCCCAACACATTATTAATTTTTATTCATTTGTTTTTAAAGTTGATACAGTTTGTTTACATTATCAAATTGTGTAAATTTTATTAAAATCGTGCAATAAATACTTGGTGTTCTCATTTTTTTGAAAGGCAGTATATATATATATATATATATATATATATATATATATATATATATATATTTAGGGTGTCTACGCTAAACCGTTTGTTAAAAGTTTATGGGGTTGCTATTGCACTAAAAATTTGAAAAAAATCCTTGTCGTACGGTTGAATCAGTTCTCCTCATATGAAATATTTTCAACTTTATATCACTTCCGGTTCCACCGGAAGTAACACTAAATTTGTTATTTTAAACGGAACACCCTATATATTAGTCATTTTTTAGATTCCTCGTTTAAACTGCAACATATTTTATTCGAACATATGTCCACTTATCTCTTATGCATTTTTTCACAATTGATATTTCAGTATTTAAGTGGTGGTCGTCCGTTAAGGTACGTGCTCTTTTTAGAAGCGATTTGGCTTCAGACGCTGTTTGAGCTGGATGGTGATGTGACTTCGCATTTAAGTACCTATTTATGTGTGTAGGTTTTCGGTACACGGTGTAATTTAAGTGTCCATTAGAATTTCGGGTAATTAATGTATCCAGAAAGGGTAAATGCTTGTTTTCTTCAACTTCCATTGTGAACAATTGGAAGGTGCACCAATGGGTTCTCCTCTATCGCCAATAGTTGCAAATTTATTTATGGTAGATTTCGAAACACAAAATTGTTCCCCTCTAAAAAACACTAAATTGTTCCCCTCTAAAACCTAAACTTTGGCTACGATACGTAATTTGGCAACATGGTATTGAGAATCTCAACAATTTTTTATCGCATCTAAATAATATCCTCACCAAATTCAATTTACAATGGAAGTACAATAGGTCAAAAGTGGTATCATTGAAAAGGTATTTAAAAAATATGCGTATTTTTTAAAGACCTTTTCAATGATACCACTTTTGTAAAAAAACATAATTTTGTTACAGGCATTGATTTTGAGTAATATCTAATCAAAGTTGATAAATATTAACTTTTCATGGCTAACTTATTTTAAAAGATTAAGTTTTAAATGTCAGTTAGACCGCTCAGATACATTTTGACCAAGGCCGCGGAGTCGCTAGTAAAATATTCTCTATACTCCAACTCCCTCTCCGACTACTCTATATTTCGATAATCCTACGCCAACTCCGACTGCTGCTTCGAATCATGTAAACATTTTAAAACTTTACTTAATAATGCAATTTTTTGCAATGCAAATTAATGTTTATTGGTTACTACATCTGCATGATTGTAATCTAATAGTTTTTTTTGAAAAAAAATCGAAATTTTGGTTTTCTCTCGTATGCAAATTACATAAATTTCCATTGTAATTAAAAACTTTATTTCGGTTCAAATTTTAGAAAAAAAAAATATGGTAAGCACATTTATATTTAAATAATTATATTAAAAATCGGACGTGGATTTATACGAAATTTCCAACTTCACGGCTCCGATTTCCTTATCACTAAAATTCTTAAATTCCGACTCCACAGTTTTGACTTTAACTCCGACTGACAGTACTGGTTGAAACTGTCCATTTACTTCTAAACACTGTTGAACTATTCTGGTCCTAATACCGGTAGCCCTAAGTATCTATTTTTAAAATAAGGTAGCCATGTGATATTGATATTTGGTAACTTCAATCTAAAATTATTCAAAACAAACGCCAGTTGCAAAAATAATTTTCCTACAAAAGTTGCTTATATTTCAAAGACCTTTTGAATGATACCACTTTTGACCTACCATGCCATTTGAAAATCTTGAGTTTTTGACATTTTTAAGCGACATCTCAGAGATTCCAACCTTTTTGGGAAAAACAATATCATTCTTCTATTCTTTTATATGGCAATAGTAATAATTTTTTTATCCCAACTCTCTAAGACTAGCCGTTTTCTGAAAAAATGCCTGATACGGATAGCCTGGGACATCTTGTATACTGTTTATGGGGATTACAGACTAATGTGGAGGTTGGGGGTTATTTGCAGGTAGCTTAATTTTCGGACCCACTAATTATAGGTACAGGATTATGAATTAAGGGTATTAAATAGCGTTGAAAATAAAATATCTGTTTGCCCTTTTAGGAGATCGCCGTTCTTTGAATTTTTGAAAATTTCGTCGGCTTCTAATTGGTTTAGTTTTGTGCCTTTAGTACAGTTGTGAAGAAATTGAACATGTTTTAATTTAGGGAATTTATGTTTATAATCTAAAGAATGGTAGGCAAAGGTACTTGAATGATGATTTAATCTAAAGGCGCGGAAATGATCGTTATATAAATAGCATTTTTAAAATTAACGGAAATCCAAGAAATGGACCAAAAATTGCCCAGATTTCACGAATTGATGAAAATTGTCAAGATTTTAAAAACTGATAAAAATTCATGGAAAAAAAATCACCAAGAATCGAAAAAAGATTTGAAATATTAAAAATCTCATGAACATTTTATGAATTGACGAAAATCTCGAAGTATTTAAAATCTCGAAATATCGAAAATCTTACGAAAATATCTATGTTAAAAATTTTATAATTTGACAAAAATCTCGACATTTTGAAAATCTTATTAATATTTTATAAATTGAAAATCTCGAAAAATTGAAAATCTTAAGAAAATCTCGAAATATTTAAAATCTCATAAACATTTTATGAATTGATGAAAATCACAAAATACTGAAAATCTGACGAAAATCTCGATATATTTAAAATTTTTTTTAAATATTTTTTTCTTTTTTCTGTACATTCCTTTGAAAATGGTCTAACAAACCGAAACTAGTCGGAATAAAATTTTAATTTGTGAAACAATACCAAGTGTTTTTAATTTAAATAACTTTTCATATTTTAATATGTTTTACCAAGTGCCAGATGAGAAATTAATTCAAGAAATTTAAAATCTTATTAAAATTTTATAAACCGACAATAATTAAAAATTTTACAAAAATCTTGAAGTATCAAAAATTTGATGAAAATCTTATAAATTGATAAATATCTCAAAATATCATAGTCATAATCAGAATTTATTGGTGCCATTCTGTCAGGTAACTTGAATTAAAAATTCTTGTTTAAACAAAATAACAAGTAAAGAATTTATTTAAAGAAAAATTAAAATTGAAAAGAAATCGTGAATGAATATACAAGAAAAGAACATATAACAAAAATGAGCAATAAAAAAAATATATAAGTGAAAACAAAATTCAGTGAAATAACAATTTAAAAATAAAATAAAATAACTTACAACGATAACAATAAGTCCGCGTAGACGGCACTTGGTGAGATCTGGTTGATGAACTGATTGATTCGACACTTGGTGTGAACTGCTTGCTTTTGCTTAGGGCGCTGGGCTTTTATGCCAAACGCTGAAAAACCTTCCCCCTCTACGTTTTTGGGGGGTAATAAGAGCACCATTTCTCTCCTGGCTTCCGCTGGAGCCATTTCGGGGTCGCCCGAAAGAAAAAAATTAAACAAATGAAAAAAAAAAAAATACTTATGAATAATATTTCCCCATGATATGTATACCAAAATACGGGGAAAATTATTTTCTACATATACATATCCAATTTGAAATGATTCCAGGCGAAAAATGGTGTCTTATTGAATTAATATTGAATAGCGGTTGATTGTTATGAAATTTGGAAATTAAATTTATACTAAAAGATGCAGCATGACAATGCGCATCTTTTGATATAGTCAACAACTATACATAACTAATTGCCGTTGAATGTTAAAATAAACCACAAACAAAGGGGGGTCATAAATCATTATGCCTGGGCTAGAAGTAAATATGAAATAATAGCTAAAATATTTAAGAATTAAACATTTTAACCTTTCCCAGACATAAAGGGAGGTGATGCAATTGTTATGTATAGTTGTTTTCCCGTGGAAACTCGTCGTGAAAGCATTTTCCACATTGTGACAGCTCGAAGTTTTATAGGCTTCTACTATGAAGCTCTTATCAGTGTTTGTACTTAAATTGATGGTCTTTCTCTCAGCTATTGAATGGTGGTTGTGGTGTTCTGGTGTGATTCGCGGTTTTGCTATAAACCGCGAATAAAGCATATCCCTTTGGCTTCTATTGTGACGTCATCGTAAACTTCGGTTTTTCCCGAGTTAAACGTGCGCTTTGCAAACACGCGCTTTCCAAGCGGTCGTGTCCCAACGCAAGTAGAAGAGGGTTCGTGCGGCTAAATTATTCTGTGCCCAAAATGCTGTGACACGGATAGTAGGATGTTTTACAGGATTCTTCCTGGTTTTAGGTAGCTGCGGAGAAATGTGTGTGGGGCGCGAACTTTACTTATTTGAATTAAAGTGAAGCAACATTTTGGAATTGAGAATGGGACCGTTGTTACAATGAATTTGAAAAATGTTGAGTTAACGACGCTTAGAGTAAAGCGCCGGTAACAAGTTGAACCTGTCTCCTCGAACTTCTGTACCCATTTTCGAATCAATTGAATCGATGGAGCTTCATTTTTACGCCGTATGTTGTAATAAGCGCAAACTTTTCGTTGCGCTAGAGTAAAAGAATCGTTGTTGCGGTAGTACTCGCGTACACAGAACGCACGTTGTTTATCGCTGAACGACGCCGCGGTACTGAATTCCCATTGGCCGCTCTTGCGCTTCGTAACCTCTCCGCCCCACCCCGCCGTCGCTGCTCGTCGCAGCTACCGATTCAAATTTAAACGGACTTTTGGTTCACCCTGTATTTAGAGGTGATGGTCTTATGTTTTTCGGAAGAAGATTAAAGAACTTCGGGTCGGATGCTCGGATATATATTAAATGAGTTCCTTGTATTGTACTGATGAATACAATTGTGTGTTTGGTAGTTTTTGATGTTTTCTCCGATTAACATTGAACTCTGTAGTATATATATGGAAGGTAAAGTAAGAATAAGTAGCCTAACAAAATATTCCTGACAGTTTTCTCAGTATCTTATCACTGCAATAACACGTACAGCACGTCTTTAAATACTGAATAACCTAAACATTATTGGAAAATGCCCCCACAGAGTTAAGCCATAGGAAAGATGTGCCTGAAAAAGCGCCGTATAAACAGATCTAAGGTTCTTAATAAGTATGTGACGCGGCACAATTTCTCAGCTACGTATTCTCCATGATCCTTGAATGTAACTTCGTATCAATATAGATTCCTAGGAAATCTAATGTAATGGTTTTCAAAGTAAAAATGATTTCAACAGTTTTCTCCACGGTTTAATGTTTATTTATTGGATAGAAACCATTCGAATAAGATTTTCTGTGATGTTTGACTTCTTATCATTGCATTTGGTAAATGCTTTTGGTATTGAAAATCTTACGCAAATCTCGAAATATTGAAAATCTCATAAACTTTTTATAAATCGACAAAAATTGAAAAGTTTACGAAATTCTCTAAATATCGAAAATCTTCATAAAAATGTTATAAATTGATAAAAATCTCGAATTTTTCTAAATCGACGAGTATTACAAAATATTGAAAATCTCATGAACATTTAATGAATCGACAAAACGAGTGTTTTCCACTAACAGACTAAGCATACAGTAAAAAAAGCCCCGTGAAAATTAGTCTCGGGTTGCTGCGCGACCCTCAACTAATTTTCTCCGAAATTTTACTTCATGCGCCACTCGTATAAAACATTGAAATATTATTATCATTATTTTGTAAAAGGTGATAATTGATAACCGTCATTAAACTATTCTTGGCAAAATTATCAATTTAAGGTGAAAGCATTTAAAACATAATTTACAGCAGTGGATCCCAACCTTTTGAAAAATTGTAACTCCCAAAATAAACTGCTAAAAATTCTGTACCCCTTCCCTTTTTTTAGAGGTAAGGGAAAAAAGTTTTAGTATGTTTAGACAAAAAAAAACAAAATAAAATAATCTTATGTTAAAACATAATTTGATTATAATTATAATTTATAATACATAATACAAAAAAAATAATTAGTAAGAAGCACTATTATTAACTAATACTCCTACTCATGTGATGGTTGGGCTTGTTTTGTTTAAATAATCTTTGATATATCGGGGTTTACCTTGATTAAGTTCAAACGTAAGTCAGACTCAAATTTCATTTGCGTCCTGTACTTATTTTTAATATACAACATGACGGAAAACCTAGTTTCACACAAATATGATGTATTAAAGGGCATTAAAAATGTTAATGCTTTGTTCAAAATAATTTCATATTCAGCTCTTCTCTTTAACCAAAAATTACACAACCTGTCTTTTTTTAATTATTTTTTTAGACTTCCGTCATGTGAAATTTCAATTAATTATCCAGCTTTCACTATCTAAAATTTCAAGAAATTACAATCATAAATTCTCAACAAGACCCGCGCAATGTTTTTCAATGTCTTCAATCAGTATTTTATTTATTGTTAGTTCATTTTGGGAAATAAAGTCTTCTAATGTAGGTAATGCCGCCATTTTGTTTTTTCTCATATCCTTGATTATAAATTCCAGTTTAGTGATAGCTTCCTTAATTTTGTCAGATATAGTAAAAGGTGTTACATTATGGCCTTGTAAACTGGAATTCAGATCATTTAAGCGTCCAAAAATATCAGCCAAATATGCGTATCGTGCCAACCAGAGTTCATCACTAAACCACTTTGTATTCTGATAGAAAGATCTGCACTTCTGAACGAAGCTCAAAAAGTCGAGTTAGAACTTTTCCTCTCAACAACTATCTAACTTCTGTATGTAGAAGAAGCTTATTGTAGTCGCTACCCGTTTCATTACACAAAATAATAAAAAGTCTTGAATTTAGAGCTCTGGATTTAATGAAGTTAACTATCTTTACTGATTGATCCAACACAGTCTTTAATTCCGGGGGCATTGATTTTGTGGCAAGCGCTTCACGAAGTATACTACAATGTGTAAACTTTACGCTTGGAGCAACTTCTTTAATTTTAGCACGAACGCCTTCATAACAACCTACCTGGTGCTCCACCAGAACATACGCCCACGCAGTTTTTCCAATTGACATCATGTTGGGTCATAAATTCATTAAGTTTCTTGAAAATTTCATTTGCAGTAGTATTATTTGGAAAAAATATAAATTCTTCATGTATATCTTGTTCTTTGTTTGTTTTATATTCTGAATTAGTTTTTTTTACCTGAGCTGCCATTTCATCAATTCTTCGAGAAACAGTGTTGTTTGATAGAGAAACAACATCCAGTTTTGTTGCTGCTGCTTGGCCAAGATTTGATGTTACTAAATCTTTTGCTGCAAGTAGTATTAAAGTTTCACCATTAAGGTTTGCCAGTTTGGGCAATTCTCAGACTAACTAAATATGATGCTTCAAGAACTTGTTTGTTAGTTGTAGTAAGAGATTGAACTGACGTTTTGATATTTTTCAACTCACTTCGATGTCTTAAAAAAAATAGGCTCGTCTTTCAAATGCTTGTGTTTCTTGTATAAATGACGTTTAAGCAGGGATGGTTTCATCGAGTTGTTCGAAAATGTTTCATAACACACAACACAGTATGGTTTGGGCTTATGTTCCTCTCCACACCAAGTAAATCCATACGCCAAATACTCGTCGTATTTTCTTTTTTTCTGTTTAAATTTTTCAGAATCTTCTTGAGGATGCGGCTTGGTACTGCTACTACTAGGAGTGTCAAACTATCTGTCAGTTTCCTTTTAGAATTTATTAACCATTTGTCCATTATAGATAAAGACGGACTAAAAATGAATATGATGTTATAATAGTTTTGCAATGTTTCATTTATACGCGTAATTTGAATTAAAGTAAAATTAGTGTGACATCTGTTGTTGCAGATTAGATGACAAATAACCAATGTTAGGGTTGTGAGATGTTACTTTTAGCAGAATGCATGCTGAACTGGAGTCATTTGTCAAACGGTTTCTAACCGAGTATTTAATGTTATTCATTTTCTTGTTTCAATAAATTTTTGAATCCATATTAAACTAGACTGGAAATCAATCAGCTGCATTTCAAATTCTTCAATTTCCAACCAATCGAATTGTGATAATAATAATAATAATAATAATAACGTTTATTTCTATACACCACAAGAAATATATAAAAATATACATATATGGCAACAGATACAGGTCGGTTGGATACATAAGATATAAAAACAATAGCTAACTTATATTTACATCAAAAAAATCGTTAATATTATACGGTTCCAGTTCACACATAATTCCGAAAACATTGTTTTTAAACTGAATATAATTATCTATAGCTTTTACTCAACTAGGAAGATGATTTATTATTTTTAAGCATGAATAATATGCCCCCTTTTCAAATTTGCTTAATCTGTGAGTTGGATAGTTATATTTAAAGTTTCTTTGCGGATAATGAGGTGTTGGTGTACACGTTTGAAAAATGTATTTGTTCTTAAACCAGAATTTAGCACATTCGTGAACATATATACCGGTCAAAGTTAGCATGTTGTTTCTTTTGAACACTCCTTTGCACGAATCTCGCGCCTGGACCTTATTTACCATTATTAGAGCTCTTTTTTGTAGTATGAACGCACGACAAACGACAGGGGATGTACCCCAAAAAAAGGATTCCATATCTCAGAAGAGAGCAGAAGTTCGATAGATAAACCAGTCTAGTAAGATTATTATCTGCCGTCTTAGATATCGTTCTCAGTGCATAGCACACTTTACTTAATTTATTACATAGATATTCTATGTGATCTTTATAATTTAGCGTTTCATCGATAAAAATGCCAAGGAGTTTAGTACTCTTGCTAAAAGACCATGTGGAGCCATCCAAAGGATAACTGGGCGGGATGTGAACGGATTGGTTGGACTTGAACACAATAGTTTTAGTTTTATTTTCGTTTAACACGAGTTTGTTACACACCAGCCACTGTTTTACTTTATCCAAGGTAGTACCCCCCTTAGTCAATATCTCACATAAATTTAGCCCTTCGAAGAACAAATTAGTATCATCTGCGTAACTGACGATATTATTTTCGCCCACTACGTGGGCAACATCGGTTATAAAAATAATAAAAAGTAATGGACCTAAAATGCTGCCCTGCGGTAGGCCCATAGGGGCTTCCAGGACCCCCGAAAGCAAATTCACGCCACACTTTTGAATTTTGACAGCATGGTTTCTTCCCGATAGGTAAGATCGAAACCACTGCTGTGCAATGCCTCTTATACCATAATGGTATAACTTGGTTAGTAAAATTTCGTGGTTTATGCAATCGAAAGCCCTGGCCAAATCCTGGAAAATTCCACAGGCCAATTTTTTTTCGTCAAGAGCATGTAATATTGATGTGGTATAATCAAAAAGAGCGGTGTCAACGCCCTTACCTGTTAAGAAACCATGTTGGCTTGCAGAAAAAAAATTATTATTTTTAAAAAAGTTAATGAGTCTACTATATATTACCGCTTCCAGTATTTTAGAAAAAGAACTTAATAAACTTATTGGCCGATAGTTGTTTTTATCCCCACTATCTCCGCTTTTCTAAATGGGTATTATTTGAGCGAATTTTAAATTACAAGGAAAGTGGCCGGTTTTTAGTGAACAATTTATTATATCACATAAGGGCTCTACAATTTGGCAAATACATTTTTTAATTATGAACATGGGGACTTCATCATAACCATGACTCTTCTTTCCTTCCATTGATTTAATAAGTGAGATAATTTCTGCGCCATCACAAGGATATAAAAAGATTGAAGATTTGTTTGAAGGAATATTACAAACATATGGAATATTGGGCAAGACAGTAACCAATTCCATAGCCATTTAATTAAACAATGTATTAAAACTATTAGAGCATTTTAGTAAGTCATCATCGTTTGGTAAAACTTTTGAGTTTTTTGATTCTGCAATATCTTTCACAATCTCCCACATTGTTTTGGATTTACAGTGGGATTCGCGTAATTGAACTTCGTAATAATTGCTTCTTGATACTTTTAATAGTTGGCTGTATTCCTGTTGTTTCAGTTTAAATTCTTTTTTAAATTCTGGCCTATAGTTGGAGAGCCAACAGCACCATTTCATTTTTACATGAGATAATTATAGGTGAATTGAAATTATAACTGTGACATTGGGACCGTTTCTTACAATTTAATAACGGGAAATGTTTATAAAAATATATTAGAAACGTATTCGCGAAATCTTCATATTTTTTGTTTACATCTGTATGATTATAAACGCTTAAAAATAATTCACCATCAACATCTCTGATAAAACTCTCAACCGATTCATCTGGATACAATCTAATTTTGTACCTGTTAGGATTAATATGCGGTATAGTAGGAAAATTATACAACAGTAGTTGAGCTGTGTGGTCCGAAATACCAGACTGTATAACGTGAGTTTTATATTCCGAGTTCACATTTGAGATAATGTTATCAATACAGGTCTGTGATCTATCCGTTATTCTAGTTGGACTATTTATTCAAAATTTAAGATTGAAAGTATTTACATAATCTTTTAAGTAATTAGTTTTATTACAATTTTTTAAAATATCAACGTTCAAATCTCCAACAATGAAAAATACCTTACCAGAATTACATAATATATTCATAGCTGAATTCAGTTTATCAAGAAAAGAATTAAAAGACTCATACTCATTTTCAAGTGGACTGTAAACGCATAAGACAAGCACTGATTTTTTATTGTTAAGTTCAATTTCTTCACTACAATACTCAAACACTCTGTCACATGCCAGACGATCTAGTTGATTGAAGGGCTTTCCATGAAGATTCGATGTAACATATATTCCACTTCCACCGTGTTTCCCCGGAGGTCGGCAGTATTTGGATACTAGATTAAAGTTTTTAATTTTCATTGCACACAATTGATCATCAGATTGCCAATGCTCTGTTAAACATAAGACATCGATTTTTTCAATTTCTTCTGTTAAGCAGATTAACTGATTTACTCAATTTGATAAACATTGGACGTTATGGTGCAGTAATTTAAAACTAGAATTGTGAGGAGTTATGATTTGTTTTTCTTTATTTGGAGCCTTGTTAAAAAATCATTGATGCAAACGTACTCCGGCCAGATCTTCGGGTCTTTAGTTTTATCAAGGTCGGTTATGGGAACTGACACCTTAAACGATCAATATTTATCTGGAAATTTTGATACCATCTGCATGCACTTTTTATCATTGAATTCCTTGGATTTCAAGTAATTAATTAATTCATTTTCGGAGAGATCAGGATCAAGCCTATAAACATGCAAGTGGGCATATTTTATAACCCCTTTAATTGCCAAGTCCGACGATGCACCGTAGATTGTGTTTCTTTGTTTCCTTGTTCTGCGTTTTTGAACTTGCCACTCTTGCTCAGTCATTTTTGAGGTCCCGCCATTCGATTCGCTGTTTAACATTTCTGTGTTATTCCGGACCGGTGCGTTCATACTGAACGTTTTTTCGATCGTCCACTATCTCGATTGTTTCGTTGACCTTTGCAGGTTTCTGCGCTGCGTTTCCATTATTTGATGTATTATTGCCGGGCATTTTATTACGTTTTGCAGCAGCTTCATGATTTTGAAAAACTCTACCCTTAAGCATGGGCGAATTTAAATTGGTATATAAATTAATTAAGTCTTTGTTTGAATCACGGAGAACTCGTACTTCTTCTTTTAAATCCAGGATTGATTTATTCAGCTGCTTAACCTCCTTATTCACAATAGTCTTAATTAAATCAGAAAACTCCGCACTTTTTAATAACAGTACTACAGGGTCTTCTGTCCCTTTGGATCTTAACTCGGACATTGTAGTTTGATAATTAACTGATTTGATTTGATTCACTTATTTGAATACTTTGGCAAGAACGAACGATGGCACGACCGACCGACCGACCGAAAGTTAAATGCAGTTTATCAAATGACGCCACATCAGGTTACATAATAAACTTGAGTATTTCCGATAATTCTTTGAACTGAGAAAATCTTGCTGAAAATTCCTTGATTAAAGAAACAATCACAAAAATAAGTTCTTAAGTAACATTAGCAATAGAAACTTGCGATGTAGATTGTAGGTACGAAAACAAACGAGCGAGCGCCGCATAGTGTGACCGATTAAAGGATGCGCGGCTACGGGTGTGCGCGGGGAGGTAATTCTCAACATTAAATGTTTAAAAAACTATGTACTCCATCATGTTCCTCATACTTCAGAATCCCAAAGTATAGATTTTCAACAAAATAGTGTTTATAACTAACGAGTAATTAATTCATAAAGCTCGGCAATTTTCAGATTTGAATTTATAGCGAAAATCGATGCTCGGTTAAGTAGATATATTTACGTAATCGCTTAAAATATTTATGTACTGTTATTTTTATGAAAAAACAAATGACCTGTGCTTCAGACACATTAAAAACCAAATTAATATCTTAATTAATTAACATTTTTTCAATTTTCATAAATTTTATACATACATTTAAACTTTGCGAGACCCGCAAAAACTAAATTTAAATTTTTCCAACCTATAATTACTACCAAATCATAGCCCTAAGTTTCATCTATAACAGGAATTTTTTATTTTAAAAATATCGAACTATATTTTTGAGAAAAAAAAATATTTATGTCGCGAGTCACCTCAAAACATCTAGGGTAAAGGGTGTCCCAACAAGAGCGCCGGATTTAAATTTGCCGCCATTTTGTTAATACGAGTTGTACGGTGATTTTTTTTTGACAGTTGTCAAGTACAGACCACGCGATTTAAAAATATGGAGAAGTATTCAAACGAACAACGTTTAATTACACTGGTCTGCAAAAAAAATTTTTTTTTCGAGCCCTGACACCATTCCTGCTGATTCTTATGTAAAATGACCTCCTGAAACCGAATATGACCTCCGTTTTCCCCCATCACCCACCGTTTTTGGGGGAGACTCCCCCACTTATTTTTATCACTTTTCGATAATTTGGAGGGATGAAAAGGATTATTTTAGCCTTTGCATTTCTTCTGAGGGGCTAGAGAGGTGAAAAGTTCCAAAACATGAACATTTGTAGCAAGGAGGTAGATTTGGGGGGGGATTTACCCCCTTAAATGGTAAAAAAATCATTAAAAATGATCAATTATTTCCTGATTATAGAGGCTTCTACTTCGTTATACATTGTTGAACATAAACACTGTTTATCACTTTGTTTGTATAACAATTGGTTTATTTGGTGACTATAGTTTCGATACTACACGTATCATTATCAAACCGTTAGTAACAAAAAAACTACAAAGGAATTATATTTGCAAATTTTCTAATAACAGCGTTAAAGAGGGGGGTGTATTTAAGGTCAAGCTGGTCGTTAATTACGGGAATTTCCCGATTAGCGCGGGCTCTGTGAATCTCCAAAGACTCCAGGAGGTCCTTCTTTCTACCCTTCTCGGCAAAGTGAATAACTGAAAGTACATCCTCGCCAAAAGAATGGTTATTTTCAATCAAATGTTTGGCGAAAGATGACCTATCAATTAATCTATGCCGAAAATAGTAAAGATGCTCACTGAGTCTGGTCTTAAAATTACGACCAGATTGACCTATATACACTCCCTTACAATCATTACAGGTTAATTTATATATTCCTGATTTGTAAATACTTGGTATCTGAGTCTTATGGTTAAAAATATGATTTTAAATTTTTGTAAATGGTTTCATCGCTATATTTAATTTGTGTTTTGCTAAAATATTTTTAATTTTGTTAGTTATATTTCCAAAGTAAGTAAGGGAACGATATGTTGCTTGTGTTTTAGGTTCGATTCCGGCATATATGTATTTTCTAATAAGTTTAATTTTGTATTGATTAACTATTTTATCTACTATTGACGTAGTATAGCCATTTGAAACGGCTATACTTTTAATAATATCTATTTCTTTTTTAAATGAGGTTTCTGACAACGGAACAATAAAAGCTCGGTTTACCATGGAGTTAAAGGCAGCTAGTTTATGTTTATAGGGATGGTTGGAACAATTAGGAATTACACGGTCTGTGAAATCTCCAATTATTTCCGTTTTTTTCGCAGTTTTTTTACTTATTTTCTACATATTCCAGCTTCCATTCCCCCGCATCCTCCCCCAAGCACCCCCAAATAATAAAAATATATTGCAACAATATATAGCAACAATAATAAAAATATATAGCAACAGTTCGGAAGATTCACTGTACCACGCTGGCGCTCTCAATACTCCCAACGTTTCCCCCATCCATTGCAGGGGTGAAAAGCATTATTTTAGCTGTAAAGAATAATAAATAAAAAGTAAAATAATAAATGTAAAATAATAAATGTAAAGAATAATAAATAACTAAGATAAGTACCTTCATTTGGTGCTTGCTTTCCTTTTGTACCCTGAGGTAGAAGTTTCTCGTATCAAAAACCAGCAGTACTCTGCTAACATGCTCGCATTCCACTTCCCCGAAAATCTCCTCTCGAACTTAGAGATGTCTTGATGAAACGGTTCCCCGTGTTCATCCGAAACTGCTCCTAAATTTTCAGGGAAGAAGTCCAGGTGTGAGTGAAGGAAATGCACTTTAAGAGACATGTTACACCCCATGGCCTTGTACGCTGACAGCAATTCCTCGACATGAGCGACATAATCATCACTTTTGTTGTTACCCAAAAAGTTCTCACACACGTTTTGGAATGCAATCCAAGCTCGTTTTTCTTTTCGATTCAGGTGTTCAATAAAAGTCGAATCTTGGAAAAGTTGTCTAATCTGGGGGCCCACGAAAACTCGTTCCTTGATTTTAGCCTCACTAAGACGAGGGAATTTAGTTTTCAAAAATTGAAATGCATCACCGGTCTTGTCCATTGCTTTCACAAACTGTTTGATCAATCCGAGTTTGATGTGCAAAGACGGCAAGTAAATATTTTCCTTCGGGACCAGAGGATCGTGAGCGACGTTTTTCTGACCGGGAGTAAAACTTTCTCGCAGAGGCCAGTTCCGTACGATGTAATGTTTGTCTCGGGCTCGGCTGTCCCATTTGCATAGGAAGCAGCAGTATTTTGTGAATCCCGATTGCAGGCCCATGAGTAGAGCAACAACTTTTAAGTCAGCGCAAAGTTTCCAATTATAATCATGGTATTTGATTTTATCAAGGATCCGGCTGATGTTTTCGTACGTCTCCTTCATATCCACAGAGTATGCAACCGGGAGTGATGGTAACTTATTCCCATTGGCCAATAGGACAACTTTCAAGCTTGTCTTTGATGAGTCTATAAACAGTCTCCATTTGTCTGGGTCACATGGCATCTCAAGTTCTATCATCAATGCATTTGAATTAGGGCAGAACACTAAGCCTTCATCTGCCGAATAAAGTAATTTCAGGGTTGACTGCCTAGTCCAGTAAGAAGAGATTTTTACACCCTTTTCTAAGAGATTCCACAGCTGAAGTCGAGATCCAAGAAGTTGAGATTTACTCTTAGGTAACTCCAAATCCCTGACGAGATCATTCAATTTCGACTGAGTAACAAGGTGAGGTTTTCGATGAGCTGAATCAGCAGAACACTCTTCATCATCGGTGAACGTATCATAAGATGGTCCAGGCTGTGGCTCAAAGTCTTTCAAATCCGTTTCTGGCTCTAGAGTATAGGTTTTTGGGGGCACTGGGATTGGCAAAGATTCGTTGTGAGGAACTAGTCTTAGAGCTGAAGGGATATTAGGATACTGAATTGTATGCTTACTTTTGCTAGATAACCCGACGGTGGAAGTCATACAAAAGTAACAATCTGTGAGATGACAGCGAGGTTCGCGCCAAACCATGGGCACAGCAAATGGCATTGATTTACGGGTACCTTTGAGCCATTTGGTCAAGCTACTGTAACAAGTAGTGCAGCAAACTTTTGGAGCCCAATTCTTGTCCTGATCGCCAACTTGGCAATCAAAGTAAAATTTATAAGCAGTTTTAAGAAGCGGAGAAAGGGGTTTTCGTTGCGCTTTTAAAGTCAATTCCCCGCAAAGATAGCAGAAGCTATCGGAATGATTTTTACACTCGCGTGGCATAATTAAACAGTAAATAAATGCTCGATATTAATCACAACTCACACTCACGTACTGTAATTTACTTGTAAAAAGCGGGAATTAAAAAAATTCTACCGTTATACACAATTTAAACAACTTGGAAACACAGAATCCCCGCCTAGAGCACCGACAAGTTGACTCTACGATCGCTAGAGATGTACTGAGGGAAGATAAGGATTACAGTGCAGGTCTATAGTGACAAGAGCAATGCAAGTTTAAACCTGTCAAAGCATGAAAATTCCTGGGCAAACCTGTGCGCGCGAGGTATTGAGAGCGCCAGCGTGGTACAGTAAATCTTCCGAACTGTTGCTATATATTTTTATTATTGTTGCTATATATTGTTGCTATATATTTTTATTGTTTGGGGGAGGATGAGGGGGGATGGAAGCTGGAATATGTAGAAAATATGTAAAAAACTGCGAAAAAAACGGAAAAATCGATCATTTTTAAGGATCTTTTTACAATTTAAGGGGGCAAATACCCCCCCAAATCTACCTCCTTGCTACAAATGTTCATATTTTGGAACTTTTCACCTATCTAGCCCCTCAGAAGAAACGTAAAGGCTAAAATAATCCTTTTCGTCCCTCCAAATTATCGAAAAGTGATAAAAATAGGTGGGGGGGGGGCTCCCTCGAAAACGGTGGGTGATGGGGGAAAACGGGGGTTATATTCGGATTCAGGAGGTCATTTTACATAAGAATCAGCAGGAATGGTGTCAGGGCCGATTTTCATGCCGACCAGTGTTATTGTAAAATCACATTACAAAAATGGTGAAAGTCGCCATTATGCGCCAAATTACAAAATTTGAGACCAAATTTACGCTGATGGATCAGAAGACCATTGTTCGTCGTCGTCCTTATCGGTCACTCGAAAATATAGACACAGTAAGGGAATCTGTAGATGCCGAATCCAGGAACTTCCATTCGGCATCGTGGTCAAGAATTAAACATTTCCAAAACCACTACGCAACGAATTTTGGTAAAAGATCTGCATTTGCACGCGTACAAGATTCAATTGGTGCAAGAAATCAAGCCAAGGGACCATGAGCAGCGCCGTGGATTTGGTGATTGGGTGTTGGAACATCATCAAATTAATCCGGATTTTTCGAAGAAAATCATTTTTTCAGATGAGGCACATTTTCAACTCGACGGATACGTAAATAAACAAAACTGTCGGATTTGGGGTGCTGAAAATCCTTGTGTGGTACTCGAACAGCCAATGCATCTACCGCGAGTAACGGTTTGGTGCGCATTTTGGGCTGGCGGAGTGATTGGGCCGTATTTCTTTGAAAATGCAGCTGGAAATGCGCTAACTGTTACTTGTGTGCGGTATCGGGAAATGTTAACGGAGTTTTTGTGGCGCGAATTGGATGTAATTGATGTGGAGCACATGTTTTTCCAACAAGACGGTGCGACCTGCCACACAGCACGTGAAACAATGGTGTTACTGCAGACCAAATTTCCAGGCCGTGTCATTTCTCGATTTGGCGATCAACATTGGCCACCAAGATCGTGCGATCTAACGCCGATGGACTTTTTTCTGTGGGGTTATGAGAGAAAATCCGGCGCGTTATTGGTGAAATACAGCATTTATGCGAAAACGTTATTCTAAATTTCAACAAAAGAATAACCCTGTGCCAGAGGTCTCGTGGTGGCCATTTGCCTGATGTTGTATTTCATGTTTAATCGGAACTATTTTTCTTTATGTTGAAACAAAAATGTTTGCTAAATTCAAAAAATAAATATGTTTTTAATATATAAAATTACGAAAAAACTATTCGTGAAAATGCAAACAGTGTCTTAATTAATAAGACAATTTAAGACGATAAATATTCATTGAAACAACTACTTCCCGTGCAAATACACCTCCGGATATTGAATTATACAATGAAATATTTAAAATATTATTTAATTTGATTTGTTACAACGCTCTATTAAAGTATATGTAACGTTTAGGTCAAATTCTCTTCAAACCAACTAACAATACAATTTAAAATGAAAGGAGAGATAGCAACAAATTAGAAGTGAAAGGACTTGGATTAAAACTAATGTCTTAGGCCATCTATAGACGCGTTTCGGGATTTATCTCTCAGCAGTATAGTTTTGCTTATGATGTTTTTAAGGAATAAAATTAAAATAAACTTACTTGGAAAAAGTGTTGTGTGTGGAATGAACAGGTACACAGAAATGGAATGAGTGAAAATGATGGTCGGTATTAATAGGTAAAAGAGGGGATTATGTCATTAGCAGGTATGAAGAATGTGAGACCTTATTATTTACCTTACGGTACAGTTCAAACAAGATAAATTCAAATTCAAAACTATTTGAATTCGAGAAAATAAGCTTACGCTTCTTATAGTTATATTATATTTTTTCGTAATTTTATATATTATGTTTAAAGTGTGCAAACTATAAGAAGCGTAAGCTTATTTTCTCGAATTCAAATAGTTTTGAATTTGAATTTATCTTGTTTGAACTGTACCGTAAGGTAAATAATAAGGTCTCACATTCTTCATACCGACCATCATTTTCACTCATTCCATTTCTGTGTACCTGTTCATTCCACACACAACACTTTTTCCAAGTAAGTTTGTTTTTATTTTATTCCTAGTTTTTTAAACGTCATAAGCAAAGTTATACTGAAGAGAGATAAATCTCGAAACGCGTCTATAGATGGCCTAAGACATTAGTTTTAATCCAAGTCCTTTCACTTCTAATTTGTTGCTATCTCTCCTTTCATTTTAAATTGTATTGTTAGTTGGTTTGAAGAGAATTTGACCTAAACGTTACATATACTTTAATAGAGCGTTGTAACAAATCAAATTAAATAAGATTTTAAATATTTCATTGTATAATTCAATATCCGGAGGTGTATTTGCACAGGAAGTAGTTGTTTCAATGAATATTTATCGTCTTAAATTGTCTTATTAATTAAGACACTGTTTGCATTTTAACGAATAGTTTTTTCGTAATTTTATATATTATATTTAAAGTGTGCAAACTATAATAAGCGTAAGCTTATTTTCTCAAATTCAAATAGTTTTGATATGAATTTATCTTGTTCAAATATGTTTTTCTTTATAATTAAATCCGGCGCTCTTGTTGGGACACCCTTTATAAGCTAGTTGGGCTGGATAATCGCGCGCCTCCGCGCTCTTTTAAAATTATTCAATATCACTTATGAAAATAGACTTTTTCAAATACTAATCCATTAATTATAATAGTTTACTAGGTAAACATAAATACACAAGTATTTATTTTTTATTATTGATTCAAACTTATAAAATTTATTTTCCGAAAATTATTTATATTACAAGTTTAAATGCTAAATTCAAGTTTTCAAGAAAACTTGTCCCTATTTTAATTAAGACTATCATTTTTGACTATATCTTCTTATTATTACAAATGACAATTTTATTTAAATTTAACCAACTTTAATAAAAATCAATTTTTGTAAGACGAGACTTAACCGACTAAACCATTAGATACACATATTTATAATATGTGTATGAATTAAAATTGGTCATTATTTTTATTTATATTTATTTATGGGAAACTCCTCTTACAAAGTTTATTTACAAAAACAATAGCAAGAGATAATGATAGCGAAAATTAATAAAAACTTTGGTTTAGTCATACAAATATTATAAATTTCGGAAAATTACTTTTAGTAGTTTTAATCAATAATAAAAAATGAATAGTTATGTATTCATGTTTACCTAGTAAACTATTATAATTAATGGATTAGTATTTGAAAAAGACTGCTTTTATAATTGACATTGAATATTTTTAAAACGCGCGGCCGCGCGATCATCATTAGCCTGCGCGCAATAGACGTTTTGAGGTGACTCGCGACATAAATAATTTTTTTTCCTAAAAAGTTGGTTCGATATTTTTAAAATGAAAAATTTCTGTTGTAGAGGAAACTTGAAACTATGACTTGGTAATAATTATAGGTTGGACAAATTTGAATTGCGTTTTTGAGGGTCTCGCAAAGTTTAAATTTATGTTTAAAAATTATGAACATTAAAAAAACTATAATTAATTATTTAATTAAGATATTAATTTGGTTTTTAATGTGTCTGAAGCACAGGTCATTTGTTTTTACATAAAAATAACAGTACATAAATATTTTAAGCGATTATGTAAATATATCTACTTAACCGCGCATCGATTTTCGCTATAAATTCAAATCTGGAAATTGCGGATGTTTATGAATTAATTACTCGTTAATTATAAACACTATTTCATTGAAAATCTATGAAGTATGAGGAACATGATGCAGTACCTAGTTTTTTAAACATTTAATGTTAAGCATTACCTCCCCGCACACACCCGTGGCCGCGCTGCGTTAATCGGCTACACTGTGCGCCGCGCTTGCCCCACCTAAAGCCGCCACCCCACTCACAGTACCCCGCGTATCACACACAGCCCGCGCACCGCACCCGAACATTCCGTATTGCAGGGATCACTCGCGTTCGCTCGTCATGTAATACCTACTTCACACTTTTTTTCGTAGTGCATCATAATGAATTTTGTGATCAGTGCCGTGCCCAAAATATTGTGTCGCGTGCCATTAATGGCACGCGTGCCATTGGTTCGCCATCACTGGCTTACATGCACGCTTCGCCAATGTTATTTATAATTTATAAATTTCAAGTATGTACTGAAACTTATAACTTACCTCGTAATTGATTTAAAAGTTATTGACAGTGAAAATTTATACAAAAACACACATTTTCATAACCACAATCAAAACATTAGGTACATCGCGCCGCATAGAAACGAATTGGGAAACGGCGCGTTGAATGTTGTTATCATTGAGAAGGGGTGGAGGGCAGAAGACAGAACGTACCTCCGCGATTTAGTTTTCTATTGTACCCCCTGCAACAACGTAATGTTCCACCAGGGGTACATGTACCCCAGGTTGGGATGATTTACAGTATTAAATAACTGTAAATATCAAATCTAAAATATCTGGTATCGAAAATTATCGATACTTTTCACTCCGATATTTTACCGTATCGATACTATACGATATAATCGATACCCAATATCAATAATCTTTTTGGGATCGGAACATCCCTACCCCTTAAGAACAAAGAATGGTAGAAAGCAGTAGATTTTTATCAATCTACCGTTTTCTACCGCTTTTTTGTATACCATCTAACATAAAAATAAACTGAGGAGTGTTCTTGAATAGACTTTCTCGCATTAATGTATTTGTACTAGTATTTCAATTATTGCTATAACTTTTTTTGTAAGTTAGTAAGTAAGTAACAAAACGTATTACATTTCACATTTTAATTGTACAATCATTATCTGTTCCTAACTTAAATGTATTTATAATTCATTTCTATTACATTCAATCTAAAGTATAACGTAAGTAAGCCATTAGTACTGAATGTTATGTTTTTGTGTGTTTTTAGGATAATTTATCAAGATGTCGAAAGTGGAGAGAAAAGAGTATCAGCAAACAAGGATAATGCGGTCGAGTACGAATCAAAACAAATCAGGATATGATAATAATTTAGGTAAGTATTGTGTTGTAAAAACAATACCTAATTATTTTATAATAATATTTATAACTTAATTTGATAACAAGAAAATATTATATACTACATTCAGAGCGGGGCGGTACTCGAATACAAGTACTCAAAATTTGTACTCTGAGCAGTCCGAGCACTTTTCGTGTGCTCGGTACTCAGTCCACGGGCGCTTTGTTTTTAAAGTACTTGTACTTATACTCGACGCGTTTTTATTCACAAAATGCACTTGAGTACATTTGGATGTACCTACTTAAGTTCATTTTCCGATCAATTTTTACGTTTACCGTAAGAATATGAATATACATAAGCATATTATATTAAAATGTTAATAGAAATAATTACATTATAACAAAACTTGAATGGAAGTAGTCAAACTATACAAACATTTGGAAAGTAATGGTCAAATTTAAATAGAAATAGTCATATCTAAATTTGAATAAAAATTGTCAAAAATATCAAATTTTGAATAGATAGTCAACAAATAACAGACATAGTCAAATTTACGTGAGTACGCTCGCTTTTTTTGTATTTTACAAAGGTTACGGATAATTCAATAAGTAATGGGAATACAGAAAAAATGGTTCAAACAAAAGTTTTTTATAATAAAATTTTGGACAATCTTCCAGTTTTTTCGTAGCTTTCTTTTTTCGTGAAGAAAAACGACAGTTTAAAAACATACAAAAATTCTAATAAATAGTTCCAAAAAGTTATTCCATGATTTTGTGAAAATTATAGGTTTTTATGAGACTTTCAAAAAAACCTATAATTTTCACAAAATCATGGAATAACTTCTTGGAATTATTTATTAGAATTTTTCTTTGTTTTAACCTTTATGATAAATCAGCGTTTTACGCGCGTGGCGCATGAAGTAAAATTTCGAGTTTAGAAAAGCCTGAAAATTTGGTTCGGTCGCGTAGCGCTACGCGCTACACGACCAAACCAAATTTTCCGGCTTTTCTAAACTCGAAATTTTACTTCATGCTTAATCTGGGAGTGCAAAACACTTTTATATATAATATTGATAACTTTGATACACACCCGCCTTCTCGATTTAGAAAAAAATAATAATTTGACATTTTTTTTTTTTAGATATTTTATGGATCACCCTGTATAAAAATAAATATGCCCATCTTGTAAATCTCGTCGAAATAGCTAAATGCATGTATTATACTTTTCTGTAGCTCAAGCAGTTTTTGTGAAAACTGGAAAATGTCGAGAGTTTACGCGAGTACGCTCGCTTTTTTTTGTATTTTGCAAAAGTTGTGAATAACTCAATAACTAATGGGAACACAGAAAAATGACTCAAACAAAAGTTTCAGATAGTCAATTAATAACATTATTTTAACAGAAATAGTCAAATTATATCAACATTTAAATAAACATAATGTAAACAGCTAGTTTACATCAAAATTTGAATAGAAATAGTCAAATTATATCAAAATTTGAATGGAAATGGTCAATTTATATCAAAACTACTCGACTTTAAATAATCAAATTATATTCAAATTTGAATGGACACAGTCAATTTATATCAAAATTTGAATAGAAATAGTCAACGTATAACAAAATTTGAATGGAAATGTTCAATTTATATCAAAACTACTCGACTTTAAATAATCAAATTATATTCAAATTTGAATGGACACAGTCAATTTATATCAACATTTAAATAGATATAGTCAAATTACATAAAAATTTGAATAGAAATAATCAAATTATATCAAAAATTAAATTAAAATAGTCAATTTATAACAACATTTGAGTAAAAATATATAAATTATATCAACATTTAAATGGAAATATCCAATTTATATCAAAATTTAAAAAGAAATAGTAAAATTACATCAATATTTAAACGGAAATGATCAATTTATATGATAATCTTAATGAAAATGGTCAAGTTGTATCAAAATTTAAAAGTAAATAGTTAAATTATATTAAAAGTTAAATAAAAATAGTCAGATATAATTAATTTGTATTAAAATTTTAATAGAAATAGTTAATTTATATCAAAATATCAATGGAAACAGTCAATTTATACCAAAACTCGACTTTAAATAGTCAAACTACATCAAAACTTGAATAAATAGTCAATCAATATCAATGAAAGTAGTCAAATTATATCAAAATTTCAATAGAAATAGTAAAATTATATCAAAATTTAAATGATCAGTTTCCATCAACATTTTTAAAGAAAAAGTCAAATTACGTCAAAGTTGCAATAGATATAGTAAATTTATATCAAAACTCGACTTTTAATAATCAAATTATATCGAAATTTGAATGAACATAGTCAATTTATATCAGAATTAGAATAGATATTGTCAAATTATATAAAAAAATTGATGAGAAATAGTCAAATTATATCAAAAATTAAACAAAAATACTTCATTTATATCAAAACTTGAATGAAAATATTTAAATCATATCAAAATTTAAATGAAAATAGTCAAATTATATTAAAATTTGAATAGAAATAGTTAAATTATATCAATATTTGAATAGAAATTATCAATTTATTTGAAAATGTTATTAAAAATAGTCAAGTTATATCAAAATTTAAATGTAAATAGTTAAAATATCTCATTGCCAGTGCTTATAGATATCACTTAAGGTATTTCAACGCCAGAAAGAAATTTGAAATCGTACGGTTACTTCCTGAGTTATACCGATTTAAATTATCAAGGAGTAATAAAACAATCGTCGGGTACGCCGAAAAAAAAATTGAAATCGTGCGATTTGTTCTCGAATCATAATGATTTAAATTATCAAAGAGTAAAAAAACAATCGTCAAATACGCCACTGTCTTGCTAGCGCTAGCTATCCCGCTAGCAGCGTTGATGAACATCACGTTAGTTATTCTAACGCCGAAAACAATTTTGAAATCGTACGGTTAGTTCGTGAGTTATAACGATTTAAATTATCAAGGGGTTAAAAAGCAATCGTCAGTTACGCCACTGTCTTACTAGCACAAACTATTTCATTGTCAGTGTTTATAGACATCAGTATAATAATTAAAATGTTGAAATAATTTTTGAAATCGTACGGTTATACACCGTTCCATTTGTTTCTGGATCTCGCCTAGCCATGCTTTCGTGTTGTTATGTTGCAGTATCAACATTTACATTTTTTATTAATTGCCACTCCTGATTCCTTATTTTAACAGTGTTGCAATAATTTATGATATCATAAGTAATCCTCTTTTTAATTTTCAAGAGGTTTATTGTTAATCTTGCAACAATTATTTCGCCACGCGGTCGCTTCTTCGAGCATTTTATTATTAAATCAAATTAATCTAGTGTTGCAATGCTGTATCAATGTCAAAGTGAAAAATAATTTCAGGCACATATTAAATATTAACATGCCAAAGATTATCTCTGAATCAAAAAGGTTACAAATTCTGAAATCCTACAAACATTTTAGGCAAAGTAATCCAAATCTACAGCATCACAATATTATTACGATTTTAATAGATATTTTTGGGGTATGTTAGTATTTTAATTATCAAAATGTACATCCGATATGTGGCAAAATTTCTGTGATCATTGTGAAAAACTTATTTCGGATGACTGGACAAAACACATGGGGAACCTTTCTTTTGAAACCATTCCTCCTTTTATTATTTCGCTTGGGGAATCTGGCTCAGAACAAACATCAAAAGATTCAGATGCAGGTTCTCTTGACTAAATAATAAAAGTGGAATGAGGGCCTAAAAATTGTTTGACATGAAAATTATCAGTATCACAAGGGGGTGGGAATAAATTTGCAACTCTACAAAAAAATACTGAGGGCCAACAGAAGAGAGAATGACCAAAATTAAGGTGGATGAATGGAGTTGATCAAAATGTGTTAACGGAAAGACCCAAGCGAGAAATACAAATGGATGACGAAATAAGTTTGCAGAGCCGAATTCATTATATTTGTTATATACAATATTATTGCTGTGTTTGTATGTACAAAAACCAAGTAGTAAATTTTGTTAATCTTAAAACTGCATATTATTATCCTTTTATATCTGAAAATTTGTAAAACCGGCAACAGTGTAAGATCACAATAGTCAGAAATTATAACCTTAAAATCGAACATCTGACAGTGACATTTAAAAACCCTGATTTAAAACACAACCAGCCCCATTTACAATACTTAAACTGTCACTTTTCCATAGCTAGGCGAGATCCAGAAACAAATGGAATATATAATAGTTTCCCAGTTATAACGATTTCAATTATCAAGGGGCGAAAAAACAATCGTCAGTTACGCCACTGTCTTGCTAGCGCAAGGTATTTCGTTACTTGTGTTTATATACATCAGTTTAGTAACTATATTGACGAAAGAATGTTTGAAATCGTACGCTTAGTTTCTGGGTTATAACGTTTTCAACTTTAAAGGGATGAAAAAACAATCCTCTGTTACACCACTGCCTTACTAGCGCAAGTTATATCGTTGCCACAAACATCAGTATAGTAGTTACGATGCCGAAAGAGTTTTTGAAATCGTCGGGTAATTCCCGAGTTATAACGATTTAAATTAGCAAGGAGTGAACACACAATTGTCAGTTACGCTACTGTCCTCTAGGCATCATCTTTCTAATAGCCAGTGTCTATGAACATAAATAAAGGAATTACAATGCAAAAATATTTTTTGGAAGCGGTATTTTATATGCCAAACATGATTTTGCATTGAAATTCAACAAGTACATGGTAATACGCACACAGGATCTGAAAGCTCTCGCATCAAAATTTGAATGTGAATATTTTTTGACCTGGTTTTTTTTGAGAGAATATTTTTTTATATTCTGCTGGCGCTAGCTCTAAGCTATCGTTTCCACCCAATTTGATTAAAAAATCTTACTCCGTTTGATAATGGCAAGTTGAGTTGCCGAAACTGCAGTTACAAAAATAAAAAAAATATTGTGTTCTACAAAGAAAGTTAGTGTTTTATTTTATTAAAAAAATTTAATTTTGGGGGGCTGGGGTTAAATTTTTTTATAATTTTTTGGGATTGTTGGGGTGGCGCTAGCTTTTAAATTGGTGGCGCTAGCTTTTAAATTGTTGGCGCTAGCTCTGAGGAATCCGAATAGTGTAAAAAAACTTGAAAAAAATTCGAACTTAGGGGGCTAGTATCAACCTCTTTTTTTTTCTTTTTTTTTATAGAGAGGATTGGAAATCTGCAAGCAGACAAAGGACTTTGTTCTGATACGGCCAATACTGTCAGGTTTCGTTACCGACTAAAACCCTTCCCCCTCTCTTCCCTGGTATCGCCAATCGAGGCATTTCTTCAGGGGTTCTCTTTGACTCTTTCCGCGTCGTTTATGGTTGTATCTCTCCTTTTTCTCGGAATTTTCTGGACATTATGCAATTAGCGAGTGCTGCCACCGCTTCCCATGCCTCCTCGCTCTCCAGCATCTTTCCTACCACTGTCCTCGCGTCCAGTCTACCGATCCTCTCCTCGAAGGCTGACCTCTCCGGCTGCCAATTTGGGCATAACAGTAACGTGTATCCTGCGGTATCCCCCTAGTGACCACAATACCTAGACGCACTGCTTTCTGCCTTACCGATCCTGTGGAGGTATGATCCGAAGCTGCCATGCCCCGTCAGTAGCTGGGTTAGCTGGTGCGAGACTATCCCATGTTTCCTCGGAATGAGGGACTTGGTCTATTCCTCCCCCGTTGACCACCTTTCCTGCTACTTTATCATGGCCCTTGTATGCGCTGCTTTCTTGGCCTTGGCGCGGTCGCCCGTCTCTCCTTCTCTCCTTCCTGGTATGATTCGGCTCGATCTCAAGACGTAGAGGTCGCCGGGTAAGGTTGATGAGAGTACCTTCGCTGATTCGATTGAGACCGTCATGTACGCCCGTATTATTCGAAGGGCTCCGGTTCTCAATGCCGCTCTGGCCCAATTCCGATTTCTTGCGGCTCTCATCACCTCTTCCGCCTATACCGGCGCAGCATAAGCGAGTTTCGCTCTGGCCACTGTTGCTAGGAGTCTCCGCCTTCCCTCACTGGGTCCTCCTATATTGGTCTTTATACGGCCCACCGCAGTGTCTGCTCTTAGCGCTACCTCTGCTGCCTCCGCGCAGTGTTTGCTCAGGCGCGGATTGGCCTCCAGCCAAACCTCCAAATATTTCGCGCTTTTGCCAATTAGGACCTCCCTATCCCATACCACGAGCGATTCATCCTGGGTCCTTCCCGCTCTTCTTATTGACAGCTACACCGCCACTGTTTTATGGACTGCCACGCCTGGGATGATTCGGCTCGACTCATGACGTAGAGGTCACCGGGTAAGGTTGATGAGAGTACCTCCGTTGATTCGGTTGAGACCGTCCTGTACGCCCGTATTATTCGAAGGGCTCCGGTTGTCAATGCCGCCCAGGCCCTCTTCCGATTTCTTGCGGCTCTGTTCCGCCCTTACTGGCGCAGCATAAGCGAGTTTCGCCCTGGCCACCGTTGCACTGGGTCCTCCTATATTGGGCATTATACGGCCCACCGCAATGTCTGCTCTTAGCGCTGCCTCTGCTGCCTCCGCGCAGTGTTTGCTCATGCGCGGATTGGCCTCCAGCCAAACCCCCAAATATCTCGCACTTTTGCCAATTGGGACCTTCCTATCCCCTACCACGAGCAATTCATCCCGGGTTCTTCCCGCTCTTCTTACAACTTTAAACGAGTGTTTTCTACTCCTAGACTGAGCGTGAAGTAACATTTCGAGTTTAGAAAAGCCCCGCGTAGAAAATTTGTCGAGGGTTGCGCAGCGACCCGAGACAAATTTTCACGGGGCTTTTCTAAACTCGAAAGATTACTTCATGCGCCACGCGTATAAAACACTGATTTAAAGTGAAGTTCAAACGATACCGCCTGAGTCAATAAATATTCACTTTGTATAAAAAAAATCATCATTATCAACACCTCAGCGCCCATAAATCAACGTATTAAGAAATATCACAGTTATTTTCCTCACTGGGTCCTCCTAAATTGGGCATTATACAACCCACTGCAGTGTCTGCTCTTAGCGCTACCTCCGTGCAGTGTTTGCTCATGCGCGGATTGGCCTCCAGCCAAACCTCCCAATATTTCGCACGTTTGCCAATTGGGACCTCTCTATCCCCTACCACGAGCAATTTATCCTGGGTCCTTCTCGCTCTTCTTGGTGACAGCCACACCGCCACTATTATATGGACTGCCACGCCTAGTCCATTTTCCTCCATCCATCTAAGGATTGTTGCCGATGCCTCTCTTACAATGCTGCGGACCCCATCCATCTCCCTGTGAGTCGCTACGATAGCGCGGTCGTCCGCGAAAGCTACGGCCGTTCCCCCTCCGGCAGTTTCAGACCCAACACTCCGTCATAAACGAGTTTCCAGAGCGTTGGGCCAAGGACCAATCCCTGGGGTACGACCTGGTCAACCTCTCTGGTCTGCTCGGTTATTCCCGCCCTATACATAATTATCCTGCCTTCGAGATACGCGTCGATCATCATTGCCATCCCCTTAGACAGTCTTCTCGCAGACTCTCTTTTGACAACCTGCCACGGTAGTGTGTTGAAGGCGTTCTTAATATCCAGACAGACCTTGACCGCGTGCGTCCTTTTTATAAGCGGACCCTGGTTCGCTTCTCGCGCCATACCTTTAACAACCGCTATCGCCTTATAACTTTGACATTTACCAGAATTTTCTCGTTTTTCTGAATTAAATATTAAAATATAGTTATTTATAAATGAAATATTTTTGTGAATCTTTCAATGAAAGTCTACAAAAAATATCAACATTTAATTTTGTGTATGTGTTTATTAATGTCTAAATATTTTAGTTTTCTAAATTTAAATAATCAAACAGTTGTTTAACGAGTATTTTCTACTCCCGGGTTAAGCATGCAGTAAAGTTTAGAGTTTAGAAAAGCCTGAGCGTCAGGATTTGGACGGTCTAAACTCAAATTTGGGCTTTTCTAAACTCGAAATTTTACTTTATGCACCACGCGTATAAAACACATATTTCAAGTGAAGTTCAAAATATATGAAGATATTTTTGAATTATAGTTTTTCGTATTTTCATTTTATTGTACTCAGTACTTTGTACTCATAAATGTACTAAATTACGTACTTGTATTTAGTACTCTACTACAATTTGCGTGGAGTGCTTGTACTCAATACTCGAGTACATACTATAGGGTGGCGCAAAACTACCGATATGGTTTGTTTGTTTAATACTCTTTTTTATTTAATGGTTAATTATTATTATTATTTTTTTGTTATACAGTATATTAATGAGGAATATTTTTGGCTTAAGTATGCAAAATTATATCCCGCAAGTGGTGGCCATTTTCGGCTTCACACGTTCGTGCTCTTTCTAGTACATTTCCATAACTTTTTGTAAAATTTCCGGTGTTATGGCTTGAATTTCATTGCGAATGTTTTGTTTTAGCTCTGGTATGGTCGCTGGCTTATTTATGTATACCCTTTTTTGAAATAACCCCAAAGAAAACAGTCTGGAGCTGTTGAATCTGGTGAACGTGGGGGCCAATTGAAATCGCTTCTGCGCGAAATAATGCGTTCGCCAAAGAGGTCCCGTAACAGAGTCTTTGTATCCCTTGCAGTGTGGGCTGTGGCTCCATCTTGTTGGAACCACAACTGTGGATGGTTTTCTACAGCTGGCCTCAAAAAATTGTCCAGCATCGATATTCAGCACCATTAACCGTAACTGAGGCGCCATGTGCATTTTCAAAATAAAATATGGACCAATGATCCTTTCAGACGATACACCGCACCAAACAGTAAACTTAAGTGGGTGTTATTGTCGCTGATAAACTGTTCTTGAATTCTCTGTAGCCCATATCCTGCAATTTTGCTTGTTTACGAAACCATTCAATTGGAAATGGGCTTCATCGCTCATTATCAAATTGTTAATGAAATCGCGATTTTCTTCTGCTTTTTGTCGGAATGAAATGGCATAATCAAGCCGTTGTTGGTAGTCTATCGGCTTCAATTCTTGCACAAGCTGAACCTTATACGGGAACATGTGCAATGTGGCCAAAATCCTCTGAACAGACCTCCGCGATAGCTCCAGTTATGCCGAACGTCTTCTTGTTGATGTTTCTGGACTGTCCTGCACACTATCCGCAACACGTTGGATATTTTTTTCCGTGTGGACCGTACGTGGTCTTCCGGTACATGGAAGGTGTCTTACTGTACCATGTTGTCGAACATTTTCAACCAGGCGGTTTATTGTTGATGCTGAAGGTCCAGTACGCACATTAAAAAAACGACGATAAGCCAATAAGCACACTGCGTCAAAACAATTAACCGTTGATTTTCCAAATAAATTTCAACAATTTTTGATCGCTGTTTTGTTGTGTACTGTTCGATTTTAAATTCCCCAAGTTTTCTTTACAAAATTCTGAAATAAAAATAATAAATGTAAATAAATTTAAAAAGCTATTAAGCATTATGGTTTGAATCGGTAGTTTTGCGGCACCCTGTACTTGTACTCGATACAGCTCTGACTACATTTTTAGATGACCTGTTGGCCGATTTACAAAACACCGTGTCTCGGCCGGGGAGTTCCTTGGACTCTAGTTACAATACTGGAAGCATACGGAGAATAGAAACTGGAACTCCCGTCATGACTTATTCAACAAGTGATACACAAACTTTCAAGGTGAGTAAATTCAGTTAAGAATTCTCTATTTGTGGGTGTTTTTTTTTTCATTTACCGGAGTTAACAACTCTAATATTGTTTTTAACAATACAGATTTTCGTGAAAAACCGCGTGCGGGCCGAATTTTGTTTATTGAAGTGCAATTTTCCAATTTTAATTGTTGGCATTAAAATAAATGCTGGAAAGTTATACAGAAACATAGAAATCTGGAAAGTTGTGATTTTTTAAGGAACCTGATGGCACTCAGCGTATTCAAACGACTAAACGTGAAGCCTATTCGTACAAAAGCGGCGGAGGAGCAGGGAATGCACCACAACCGGAAAAACTCAGGATGCAAAATAACATCAATCAATTGGATACTCTTCTAGATGATTTACAACAAGTTAAAGAAATAGGTAAGTACATATAATTTTGTCAATTTATTACATTTGTGTTAAATAATGGTTAGACGTTAAAACTAACATGCTATAAAATAATAATAGTCTTTATTTGTTACTATACAGAGTTTTTGGTGTAGCTCGAAAAACGGGATCTCGCTTATTTGAAAAGACAGAGAATCGGTTAAATGTGGGCAAAGTTGAATATTTTATTACTGTTAATAAACTTGGTTTAATGGGTCCGTGAATAAAATCCACAGGCTTTGTTTGAGCCGTTTATTAATTTTTGTTTGTACAAAATTTGCCGGGCAGTTCGCAGGGGTTCACAAGTTGTTTTTTTTTTTTTGATGCGAAATCTTCATCGGTTGTCTCGAGAGCGTTCGTACCCTTGCAGGTATAGTGTATTCATCGCTCTTTTGCTGAGCAATAAAAATCGAACTTGAATACCCTCAATAAAATTATAATCATTATACAACCTTGCGGCTACCGGCACTGCGGGTGACCAGCGCGGTGGGTAGTTGGACCGGGACTACAAAGACGCTAAATGGTTTGGTTTGCTGTTTCTTCTTCTGCCGGCTCAAAATATACCTGCGATCCTGACCCTTCGCACTATTCAAAGGTCGTGAGTAAAATAAACGTATCATCCAATATTTGTTTTTTTCTTTCAGCAAAACCTCACACTTTTGGCATAAACATAGGTCTTCGGATGCAAAGCATGCCCTGATCAGACGTATATTTGTATTATTGAAAATTGTAATAAGATGTTTATCTAACACTTAGGGGAAAGTGTAAGGTTAGAAATAAATTCTAATTAATTGAATTACATTGTCATTTAGTAAAACAATATTTACATATGCAAATATAAAATTTTAAACAAAATACTGTTAACTAAACATTTTACTAAAATTCTTATATACATTCATAAGTAATAAATTAAAAGTTAAATTTCTGAATCTGAGCAGTCTTCGATTTCGTCGTCGGTATCTTCCATATTAATATAAAAATTGAAAATTTGAGTCATATGTATTATATTCCTTTTCCACTCTAATAGTATGCTTCACACATCTCGACCAGTGAAGCGAGGTTATTTTTTTCATTTCCATATTGACACTATCTATAACTATTTTGTTTAAATTCGGTGAAGTGTTATCGTTTCTTAATGTTCACTTCAATTGGGCCCAGATCAATTGGGTTAAAAACACAGTGATACGGGGGTAGCCGTACCACCGTATGTTTTTTTCGCCAATGTGTCAATATAAAATTGTTTTTTGTTTGTTTATGTTTTCAACACTTCCAGAAGCTGCGCCTTTGTATAGTTGTCCTCGTAAAATAAATCATTTTTATATAAATAATCAGATATTTCTGATTTTTTACTGGACGTAGTCGGTGCCTTATCAATTTGTCGACTATGGTATGATGCATTGTCCATAACTATTACGGAGTTTTTGGCCAAATTCGGTATCAATTTATTTTCGAACCAGTTTTCAAATAAAACCGCAGTCATATTTTTGAATTTTCTGTAAATATTCGTATCGCCATTTTATGATATTTTCCCTTTCCATTAGATGCTTCCTTTTATCTATAGTGGCGAATTTAAATCCATTGTCCTTTAAGGATTTCCATAATGTTGGACTACACGATATAATTTCCCTTTCTTTCAAAATATTATTAATAATTTTTAGTGTAGGTGCCTTTTTAGCCTTTATTACTTCATAAGTAATTTTTCAAATTTTATTGAATACTTTAGGCATAATTTTTTTCACAACTCCTTTATCGCACCGATTTGTTATTTTGTCGGTAGGATTTTTTATTATGTGGCTAATTGATTTTGCAGAAACATTGGTTAAAAGTTCTGCTATTTCCAAAAAATTCTTTACTCCAAGAACATCTTTAAGACCTCGATATACGTCCTTTATAATGCGTTTCGCGTCGGGTGAAAAATTATTATGATTCGCCTGGTTATTTCGTTGGCGGGAAATTGGGATTTCTATAACTAATAAAAACCATTATGAGATAAAGATTCTATAATTGAAAATGTAAAGCCTTGTTCAGAGGTTATTATTTACACCATTTACACTTTCCCTTTTTTATGTAGTACAAGTGAAAACAATGTATTGAACTTTTTTGGGTATATATAATCACAATTTTAACGACAATATCCGTTTTGACATCGCTATAATCGATTAAAACCATTTTTTATTTTAAATTTCTGTCTGCCTGTTAGAAATATCGACATAAAACTTATCATATTTGTAGGTGCTAAAAATATTTTGAAAACTGAAAGTGGTAGTTTACTGTTAGCGGTTTTTAAATATTTTTCGATATTTTGTTAAATATTTACCAAACCAAAAAATTCAAATTTACCAAAACAAAATATATTTTTGTCATAGCATTCTTAATATGGAAAATATGTTAAAAATAGTGTTTTTTATCTAGTTGTCGGTTTATATCTGTGAAAGTATTAGTAATATTGAAAACTGCTTTACATAAAGTAGATAATGAAAAATTAATCATAAATTGTAATCACTAGAGAGCGGATAAAAAGCGTAAAAAATGTGAAATAAAGCACTTAAAAAAACACTACATTTAGAGAAAAAGAGCATATAAACAGCATTAAAACGGAAAAAAGCATTTAAAAGGCATTAAATGAGTAAAAATACATAAAAACTATAACATTATTTAGTATTCAATATGCTTATCAATATTTTTTAAATAGAAATTCTACAACTAACAGGTTAAAAATAAAATAATATTTTCTTTACGTATTATGTTATGTGAAGTATTTCAAAATAAAAGGTTTTTCTTTTATACATTTCAAAATAGCTACAATTTGATTAAAAAATTTAGATCCTTTCTTCAACACTTTATTTTGTAACCAAATGTACATTTCGGACACAATGTGTCCATTATCAATGGTTTGATACTAAATACTAAAAAATAAAAATTATTTTTTAGTATTTAGTATCAAATCATTAATAATGGACACATTGTGTCCGAAATGTACATTTGGTTACAAAATAAAGTTTGGAATAAAGGATCTAAGTGTTTTTAATCAAAAATTACCATCTTTAAGTAACTCAATTATTGGGTTATTTATTCATGAAAACAATTGACCACTAAATCTTATTCTAAACGAGGGTTTGCCAACCTTTTTTTATCTACTTTAAACACTTAACTTAAACAGAAAAACAAAAAATAATTGAAGTAGCTCTCGACGCAGCAGGAATTTTACAATACGTATTGGTGATTATTATGTCGATATTAATATATTTTTAAATAACGTTGGAGTTGGATATTCATTTTGACATTTTCAATTGGTGGTTTGAAGTATTGCAAATTTAATTGTAACATCATTTGTTTAAATTTATAATTTGTGTCATGTACTTACGCATCTCTATATTAAATATAATACTTAGAAACCTTCATCATTACAACTATCGAAACAAACGAGTTATATCTTCAAAACGGTGACAGCTGTCTTAGTTCTGTTAAAACAATTGAAAACTAGACTGAATTCAGAATTTGTGTTCATTATAAATAGCTATTTATGTAACGAGAAAAAAAAAACTTAATAAATTCCAATAATTTGAACTAGTTTAGAAAAGCCTGAAAATGTAGCTTGGCAGCTTAGCGCGAAGCCAAATTCTGGCTTTTCTAAACTCGAAATTTTACTTTATGCGCCACGCATGTAAAACACCCATAGATCATGAAGTTCAAAATATTCTCGATTATCAATATGTATATTTTTAATTAATTGTTACAACTATATTATATGTGAGAAAGTAACATCATTTTAAACATGTTTTAAAGTTTTAAACGGCGTTTCAATGAAAAAAAAAAAACATGTTTCGTAAAAAAACTGATTGTTCTAATTAAAATAAAAAAAACATTTTATTTAACAACCCCGGCACAAAATAGATTTTTTTGTTTTAGCATATTGCTTATTTATTTAAAATAAGCATAATTTTTTATTAAAATCAAATATTTTTCAAAACTGTAAGAACATGCTTTAAATAAGCATAATAATCTAAAATACTCATAAAAATTAAAAATAAACACAAAAGGACAAAAAAAAGCAAAAAAATTCTTAGTGCCAAATTATCACATTTTTCGTGATTCGTATGCAATTATAGAAACTCTCTCGATGCTATATATATTAAGCATAAGCATAATAGCTAGAAATCCGCTGTCTAGTAATCACACTTCTTGTCATAGCTTTCGGTCAATAAGTGTTGTGTATTATAAATCAGAATTAGCTTTGCGTATTCTCTAGCTATAATGCGCTCTTTTACAGTGCGCTTTACCCTATGAAAACTAATATTATTGATTTTTTTTGTTATTATTTCGAATATTTTAATTCTTTTTTTACACATCCGTCTAAAATTAATTTGCAATTTTGATTTAATTTAATTTTTTATTTTAGAATTAATTAAATTAAAAAAATCTAAAATATGACCTCATTATGCAGTCTATAACGATTATTAGTATACCACCACTTTGTGTGCCTTCATAGTATAAAACGATTTTAATTTTTAACGACGGTGAGGCTTGAGCGCAGCCTAAATTTAATCGACTCAGGGAATCCCAAAACGCATATATCTTGTTATTCTTTTTTTACGTAAAAATATGATATTATTTTGTCAAAATAATAAAACATGTAATAAAGATATTATTAGATATTAAAGAAGTGTTGTTATAAATAAATTAAAATTGTTCAATGTATATTCTTATGTTTTAAAGTATTTAGAATACTATAACATAAATGAATTCTTACAATTTTTAATGCGCTGGACACTGCTATTCTAAACATGGCTTTAGCGATTTGGATCAGTAAAAATATTTTTAAAATACTTTCAATAATATTATATATTTATATGATATTATTAAATACATACCCTGGCTCTTTACTAAAATTCTAGTGTTGCTATTATCTGCTTCAACGGCACCCTCAATCAATTGATTTTGGTCCATGATGAAACAATTATCCCAGGGTCGCCACATATTTTATCAAAAATAGGTAGTCGTCACAAGCAAACAGTAAACAAAATCCGCGAGTAGGCACAATAAGAAACAATGAGAAAACCGAGAACGAAATATGCACTAACACAATTGCCGATAAAATGATGAATTATTAACTAAGCAAAACGACCTATACTCACAAAAATGGGGGTAAAAGGAACAAACCAATAATTATCAAACCAATTCACAGAAATACATTCCAAAAATTATTGGAAATGCATACAGGGTTTTCCCATTGGAACATTTTGTGCGAGGCGAAATAGAACCGATTTAGCATCCTTGTCGGCGCGCACCAACTACCCCCCGCGCTGGTCACCCGTAGTGCCGGTAGCCGCAAGGTTGTATAATGATTATAATTTTATTGAGGGTATTCAAGTTCGATTATTATTGCTCAGCAAAAGAGCGATGAATACACTATACACCTCTGGTTGTGGGAGGGATGAAACTCACCCCACATCAACAGAGGCAACGGAGAAACGCACATAATATTATTAAATAGAATTGTATAACAAATATGAAGTAACAATTAAAAAATAATAAGCTGCTTTTATAACCCATCGACTGGTAAATGTTTAAAATATTTTTATTATGGAAACATACACAGAAATGCACATCATTGAAATGCATTCTTAATTCTGATTTCAATAATAAGGAAACCAAACAATATCAAGTTGCTTTGCTGTAGTTGAAATGCTATTTTCAAGACTACTAATAATTGGTTATATTATTTTACGTAAATAAATATTTTTCGTTGAAAAATATACGCCCATAAGAAAAACAAAAGTTGTGTTTGGAAAAACAAAAATGAATTGCTTTTCAGATTTATAACTTACCTTTTAATTCAAGTTGTATAAAGTTGCTCTAAGAATGTCTTTAGAAATCCGGAAATATAAAAAAAGTAACGGAACGGAGATATAGGCAATTTCTAAATATAAAATTTTTATTTTTTTTGAAATTACATCGAAACACTTGAAGATGGTTAAAATGTGAAAGTAGATTATTAGTAAGCACTCGAATACGCAACTTCGCCCCTATTTAACCGGTTCTCTATATCTTCAAATAAACAAGATGAATTTTTAGGTTTAGAAAAGTTTTGAAAAGCCCGAAAATATTCACGGGGCTTTTCTAAACCGTCCAAATTTTACTTCATGCTTAACCTGGGAGTGGAAACACTCGCTTAAAACTTTCAATTGAACTCTATTATAAAATCGACGAATGCCTGAAAATTACGTAAATAATAAATTCACTGAATATTATTAAAACCGGGACAAAAATGACAAAAATACTAACAAAAAAGCTATATGATGTTATTAAATTTGTAAAATCAGCAGGCAAATTACAAAACACGTAAAAAATTATAAAATTAACTTAAATATTGACAAAAACAATGAAAACAATAATGGGCGTTTCCCACAAAAGAAAGTTACATTAAAAGGCCAGGGAAAGAAATCTTGAAAATTTTGCAAACTAGATTATTATCTTTAAAAACATTTTCAGTCATTTAATGTGCTTATCAAAGCATTCAGTTTAAAGTTTCGAACGAGCGTTTCCACTCCCAGATTAAGCATGAAGTAAAATTTCGAGTTTAGAAAAGCCCCGTGAAAATTTGTCGAGGGTCGCGCAGCGACCCGAGATACATTTTCACGGGGCTTTTCTAAACTCGAAATTTTACTTTATGCGCCACGCGTATAAAACAGTGATTTAACGAGAAATTTAAAAACACACAACACACATTTTTTATGTTAATCCTCACAATTAATTTGAATTATTTCTGACGATTCAAATCTTTTTGTAAGTATTCGAATGCTTCTATAAATATTCGAATCCTTTTATAAATACTCGATTCCTTTTATAAATATTCGAATCCATTCATAAGAAGTAAGTAAGTACTAGTCTGTCCGTCAGCATGGATTGCAGCCACAGACTTATTGTGGTTTCCACAGCGTGACTTTCGACTGCTCTTACGATCGTTCTGATAGAGGTGTTGTCAAATGCTCCCTCAATATCTAGAAATGTGGCCAGTGCCACTGTTTTGTTTTTCAGCGTAGAGGACACGCTGAAAAACAAAACAGTGGCACTACCAGTTGGTATAAGGCAGACTCACGTGATTTTTCAGCTTGAAAGGCGTGTTGGAAGGGATGAAGCAGCTTCTTTAATAGTGAGGTTTCCCTTATGTGTCTTTCAACTAGTTTTTCCATCGTTTTAAGGAGGAACGATGTGAGGCAAATTGGTCTGTATCTCTTTGGTTGGGTTAAGTCCTTCCCAGGCTTAGGTATAAAGACCACTTTGACTTTCTTCCAGGTAGTAGCCACGTGTTTCAGTGCCAAGCTCCCTCTGAAAAGATTGCATAGCACCGGTATAAGATGGTCAAGCACTTGCTGTAAAAGCAAATCCCATCTTGTCCTGGTAATTTATATCGATGGAAAATCCCAATCGCCCACCTGATTAGTTCAAAGGTTATAACTTTCTTTGAAATTTCCCAGTCTTGTTTTGTTGCCGCTGTGTTTGATTTCAGATCCGGGGAAATGGGTTCTCATAAGGATCTCCGATGTTTCCTTACCAGTTTCTGTGAATTTTCCATCTGGTTTCTTCAGAGTTCCGCAAGATGGGTCGGAGGTTTTCGCTAGGATTTTGTGGAGTTTTGCTCCCTCAGGGATTTGGTCAATCTCCGAGCAGAATATCCTCCAAGCCTCCCGGCGCGCCCTCCTAATCTCCTTGCTATATTCAGTCAGTGTTTTGGAGTATTTCTCCCACTCACCAGATTTCTTCGCTCTGTTGTAAAGCCGGCGTGTGTCCCTCCTACATTTTTCTAGGTTTTCATTCCACCAGCTCTTTACTTTGCCAGTGGATCTCTTCGTCGTAGGGCAGTTTTTCTGAAGGAGGTTAGAATGGCCTCTTGGACTTGTTCTGCAACAAGCTCTACATCTAATTTGGTTTTGATGTTTTCCTTGGTATCTTTAAGGTGAATACCAAGGTCTACATGGTATGTTTCCCAACATGTTCTTCGTGGGTTTCGGAACTTGACTTCGGTCTCACGGATTTGGCCGATCTCCAATACTATGTAGCGGTGGCCGGAGAGGGATGCTTCGTCCGCGACATACTACTTCACTAGTTGGGTACTTACACTTCTCGACGCAAACGTTATATCGATTACCTCGCGGCGTTGTTTTGTAACAAAAGTGGGTTCATTTCCCTGATTTAAAATTTCAAGGTCCGAAGCCATTAAGAAATCTCATAGGTACTCACCTCTTTTGTTGGTGTCTGAGCTGCCCAGAGTTGGTGATGGACGTTGGCGTCCGCACCTACCAACAGCTGCAGTCTTCTCGTCCTGCAGTAGGTTGCGAGCTCCTCAAATTCCTTGGATGGCGGAGGCTGCGGGGAGTCGTAGGGGAGGTATACTGAGGCTATAACGCCATCGAGTGTGGATCCCTCACCCCAGAGTTTCACCTTCGCTGCGACTATACCTGGGAAGCAGAAGTTGTGCAGTTTTAAGATGGTTATCTCGTTTCGCACAAAAATGCAGGACCTGACCTTTTCGGAGTTTGTATTATATATTAACTTACCTCCGGTGTTACCTAGACCCTTTACAACTCCCTTGCATTGCCAGGGTTCTTGTATGAGGGCCAGGCCGCATTTTCCTGTTTGGAGTTGGTGGCACAGGGCAGAGGTAGCCGCCTTGGAGTGGTGGAGGTTAATTTGGATTACCTCCACAGCTGTCCAAGGTGTCCGGCTTTCTTCCAAGGATTTTGAAGGTTAGTTGGGAGAAACCTAGGTAAGCTTTAAACCCTGTCTTCTCCAGAGCCTTCACTGAACCCTCGTCGATGTAGAGGATAAGAGTTGTCCTTCGATCCTCCTCCTGTCGGCTTACTACCTTTAATCTTGCTGTTTCTAGCTCAGAGTTCTGGGTTTTCAGCAAGCTGATAAGGTCCAACCTTGGTCATCCTGACAATTTCCCTGGCAGTTCCGCTGCGTAGAACAGCGCCCTTCCATGGCTTGATTGTCGGGATATTTTCCAGTAGCTACTCCTTGGAAGTTTCGTTGGCACATGTGATGTACATAACCCCCTTCTCGAAGTAGCTGTTGGTGAATTGAAGACCCTTAGAAGGTTCGCACTTCCATACCTCAGTTAGTATATCTGTCAACGGGCGGAAGGGTACCCCACGCTGATTACTAACTAGCTCAGGTTGATTGAGTTAAAGAGAGGTGAGAAACTAACTTTTGAAACACATATGCTGTCTTAAAATTTTTATTTTAAACAAAATAAAAAAATAGAATAAGGACAAGAGAAACACAGTGCATGAGTTACAGGGCAGACTTGGTGTGGCGTCGCCGTCGCGATCGCGATTTCTGCTAGCTCAGCGGTGGCGTCTGGCTAGTGGTGGCTTCCGGATGGAGGCGGCGTCCAAGTAGCAAGACGGCATCTCGACGGGATGCAGCGTCAACGTCGGTGGGGTGTTGCGTCTCGCTGGATCCGGAGGCAGCAACAAACACTACGCTCGTAGTGCGGGAAGTCAGGAACGACGGCGGAACGGCTAGCGTTGGAGTCGGACAAAGATTCCTGGAGTCGGTGGGTGCTGGCCTGGTATGGATCCGGCGAAAGCAACCAATGCTACACTGGAGCGTCGTTGTGGCGTTGAGGCGACTGCGCTTGCAATCTGATTCTCGGCGTCGGTGTCCAAGAACAGGAACGACGGTTGGGACGGCTAATGTCGGCGTCGGTTGTTTACTGTTGTTGGATTTTTCTTCTGGCGGCAGGAAGGACGGCTAGAACGTCTGGCGTGGGCGTCGATCAGAGCCTCCTCGCTCAGACAGAAGAGTCGAGGAACGGAAGTTCCTCTTGAATCCACATGCTGTCTCCTGTACAGCACAAGAGTGGACTGCCATCCTGGATGTCGTCCCCGGTATTTCTGCCACGAAAAATGGCTTGGAGAAGGGATGTTTTTGAGGACTACATGACCGTTGGCAAAGAATTCGCTAGAAAGTAATTATTGCAGACAACATAATTACTTCCAGCAAACTCTCAAATCCAAACAACCGTTAAGCTGCAATTTGAAAGAAGTTTTGAAATTTATAATCTCTCTTCTTTTAAATTGCAACGGTGGTCATTAGTTCTCTCCCTTAAATGCCCATTTTGAAAAACCCGAGGAACAATCCGGCGCACCTGCACACTAGCCTGGGCACGGTTCGAACCGTGGGAGATAATCCTTTGGACCGGGCAATTAGTTAATTGCTGGGTACGAACTCATTATAAGAAAAAGAAGAATTTTATTTATTTACAATTGTTGTTGCCGGAGATTAAAATAATCCCCGGCTATATAACTCGCTGAACGGATTTACCCTGGTTCTCCGTGAGGTATTGTTCTGGGTACTCTTCAAGTACCACAGCATTTCGCGCCGCCCCTAGTGCCTGCCTGTAGGTCTCCCCAGCTGTAGTGCTGGGTCTCACCTCGGTCGTGACTGTGGTTGGGCGCGTTCTTTTGGCTGGAGCCTCTTGTTTTGCAAGGGGGTACTTGGCGGGGGTTGTGGCCAGGTTTGATGGGCTCCCTGGCGCCCTTCTTCGCGAACCCCTTGTCTGTTTGACTCTTGCCGTCTGGGTTTTATAGCCTCCCCACGAGATTTGGCCAAACTGATCGCGGCTTTCCAATTTTGGGAGCCGGAAAGCCTCGATTCCAGCCGGATGTTGGATACTCCTGCTGTTGCCTCAGTGATTCCCGGGTTTGGATTGCAGCCCTAGGCTTTCGATGCACTGGGTTAGGGAGATGGGGTTCGATGCTGGGCATCCACCACCATTCTTCCTGCTACGACGCTGGTTTCGGGGTTGTGCTTAACGGTCGGGTCTTCTTCTTTACGAAGTTCAACTTCCTGTTTTTGTTTTTTGTTTATACATTAAAAGTGCGATTCTTTTCGCAATCTACAACAAGTTAGTCTTACAAAGACTATATCAAACACTCATTGAAACAACTACTTCCCGGGCTAATACCCCGACGGACATTGAATTATACAACAAGTGTTTGCTGTTACATACAGTAACCTACTGCAAATGTAACAATTTGCGTCAACATTTTCATTTCATTTATACTTTTTTGTTTATGTTTGTTGTATTCATGTTGTTCCCACGAGTAGCGGGTATCTAAAAGGTCCATCTCGTCAATGACCCGATTAATGAGGTAAGGTTTCTTCAATGTTTGGTTCACTGATTTACAATACAGAATTAACAAGAACTTAGATGAACGATGAACCGATTTAATGAAATTCGACAGCGACAGATGAGTCCCCGGGAGTCTAGTTCTCACGCGCGTCGCGATCGGCGTTTCGTAAGAATTCAGGGGTTGTATTATGACCTTGAGGTTTTACTAAATTCAGTGAGTCGTGTCTATTTGTGCTTTAATTCATTGAATATCTTTTACTTAAGTGTAATTAGTGATCCTTCTTATCAAACGGTCTTTGTTAGCATTAATTTATTTATCATTTCCCAGTGACAAATGAACTTTAATTTTGAGTTTGACGTGTGTATACCTTATATGGTCATAGTGCATTAATATAAATTAGTGCGTTAATGTTTACATTAACGCATTTATTTACAGAAGACCTGTAATAGGGTGCATTAATAAACGATTTTAAATGCATTAATATAACTCACAGAGCTGGGACGATTCCTCGAAAAAAGAATTCGAATCACGAATCCGAATCACCTAATATGATTCGAATCACGAATACTCGAATAAAGGATTCGTAAGAGCAAATATAATTCGAATCAAAGATTCAAATCCTGTTTTTTAGAATCACGAATACAAATCCATCAAGAATAAATTTAATTTTATTATTTTTTTGCAACCATTAATACATAAATATCGTAACCAGTTGTTTTAACAAAAATATTCAAAACTAATTATTTATTATTAATACTGAATATCGTTGATAACAGACTAAATATCTGATTCCATGTTACTCTTATTAAAGATGTATATGTGTGTTTTTGAACTTCACTTCAAATCAGTGTTTTGTACGCGTGGCGCATGAAGTAAAATTTCGAGTTTAGAAAAGCCCGAAAATTTGTCTCGGGTCGCTACGCGACCCTCGAAAAATGTTCACTGGACTTTTCTAAACTCGAAATTTTACTTCATGCTTAGCCTGGGAGTGGAAACACCCGTTCAAAACTTCAAATTGAACTGCATTTTAAAATCGACGAATCTCTGAAAATTACGTAAATTAAAAATTCACTGAATATCATTAAAACCGGGAAATTCATGATATTATATTTAAATTAAAAACTTCTATAAACTTTTGGGGAAAAGCAGCAGAATTCAAAAATTATAATTCTATTTTTCAGCCAGAACTTTATTTTAATTAGCCAATATTTCGCTATACATTTGTTAGCTTCTTCAGGGCAAAGTTTAAACTAAAATAAATAAATACAATGATATTTTATAAAGAGATACACAAAGTTAAGAAGAGAAAAAGAGAGAAAACATTATACCTAAGCATAATGAAAATTACTTACATACAACTGGGCTTTTTTTATGAAATTAAAAATTGTCACATCGACGTGTAAAAATTTGTAACTAAACAATTGTTTATTATTAAACATTAAAAAACTAACGTTATTGATTTCAAATTTCTAAAAGTTGTTTATTTTAATTTAACAAGTATGAATAGATGGCATGTAAGCCAGTTGTGTCCGTTTTAAAATTCATACAAGAATTTCGTTGGTCAATGTAGAACATTTCCATATTCTCTCTTTTATATTTTAAAATACAGAGAGTTTTTCTTTAAAGTATACGTATTTCAAATTTAGTCCATTTTCTGTAAATCTTTAGATATTCTTTGTTTTTATTTAAGTTCAATTTGAAGCTTAAAACGAGTGTTTTCACTACCAGACTAAGCATGAAGTAAAATTTCGAGTTTAGAAAAGCCCCGTGAAAATTTGTCGAGGGTCGCGCAGCGACCCGAGACAAATTTTCTGGGCTTTTCTAAACTCGAAATTTTACTTCATGCGCCACGCGTATAAAACACTGATTTCAAGTGAGGTTCAAAAATACATAGAGTTCATAATATTTTAGTCTTTTATACGCGTGGCGCACGAAGTAAAATTTCGAGTAAAATTACTTCATGCTTAGTCTGGGAGTGGAAAATACTCGTTTAAAGCTTCAAATTGAACTCTTGAAAAAAACAACGAATAACTTAAGTTTTAAAGAAAATAAGCTGAATTTGGAATACGTATACTTTAAAGAAAAAAAAAATCGAAAATATGTCATTTAGTTGTACGGTAAGCAATCAGCTGTTCAGCTGTCAGCACGTAATGTACTTGTCAAAGCTATTACGTGCATGTGTACTTGTCAAGATGATGCGGTTACTAGATAGGGCGTGGGTTAAATCACATTACGTTCTTGAATAGATTAAAACAACTACAAAAATGTATAATGTCACGCTTCCATAACAGAGGTCGTGAAGGATTATAAAATCTAACACAAAATCACACTTTATAAAAAATTATTCACTTAATAACATAAATATGTACTTACGTCTATTAACACTTAATTTCGACCACAACTTTTCTTTCCCAACTTCTCATTCCTAACTAAATTTCCAACTAATCTTAATCTACTTCGACGATCAAATTCACCCTACCACACATTCTAATCCGCCAATAAGCAAGTTACACATACACATTACCTGACTTTGTAACATGCTTAGTAACAAGTATTGCAAACTAAGCAAAGGTGAATCGAATCGCTTATCGTGCGTTCTAACTTGTAGCCTCAGCGTCTGGTATATTTCCGTTCATTTATTGAATAATCCCAATGTGTTAATAAAAACCGGTTTAACTTTGTTTGTATAACACAATTTATTTTTATGTGACTGCAGTTTCGGCAAATTTAGCTTGCCATTATCAAACATATAGTAGTGCTACTACTAGATGTTTGATAATGGCAAGCTAAATTTACCGAAACTGCAGTCACATTAAAATAAATTGTGTTATACAAACAAAGTTAAACCGTTTTTTATTGATAAATTAACATGTATAACGAAGTAGAAGCCTCCACAATACAAAATCCTAATGTGAATTATACCAAACGTGACAATATTAAGACTATTTTATCATAGTACGTATGGTTTAGCTGGAAATCCGGCGTTCCTATACTTTTGCCCAACCCTGTATATTATTAGGTCAATATCAACACGAACCAAACAATGATAATCATGACCATATATTATTTTATGTTAACCGAGGTTTGGGAAAGTTAAGCAATCAATGAAATCCACTATACATAACATATTGTATCATATGACCCCCACACATCATGACCTTGCTTTGCCATTCAGAGACTGGACTGGAGCCACAGCCCATTCATCAATTCCCATACATATAATTACTATATAGGTTTGCAGGTGTAAACAAAATATTCATTCAATATATTCCTGGTATTTATGCGACATGTATAATTGAGAAATTACGACGTAAAGTTAAATGGTCGAATATATAATAAATTCACCTGGAAAATCATTTGGTGTATGTATCAAGCAGAGCTGGGCAGGATTCGTCTCATTCAGGATTCGAATCCTGGATTCGTATCCTTTTAGAGGATTCAAAAGAAGCATTCGAATACTTTAATTCAACTGGATTCGTGATCCGGATTCGTTACATTATTTGAAGAGAATTCGTATTCGAATCCAAATGTGGGTGATTCGAATCCTTATAAAAATAATTCGAATATTTATAAAAGGATTCGAATATTTATAAAATGATTCGAATACTTACAAAAGAATTTGAATCATCAAATATAATTCGAATTAATTGTGAGGATTAATATGAAAAATGTCTTATGTGTGTTTTTAACTTTCTCGTTAAATCATTGTTTTATACGCGTGGCGCATGAAGTAAAATTTCGAGTTTCGAGTTTCGAGTTCGAGGGTCACGCAGCGACCCTCGACAAATTTTCACGGGGCTTTTCTAAACTCGAAATTTTACTTCATGCTTAGTCTGGGAGTGGAAACGCTCGTTCGAAACTTCAAACTGAATGCTTTGATAAGAACATTAAATGACTGAAAATGTTTTTAAAGATAATAATCTAGTTTTTAAAATTTTGTTTAATATTATTTAAAGTAAAACTGACATGGTAACCACAATCTGAAATGTTGAATTTTTACGATATTTCTCTGATTCAAGAGTTTTTTTTTCCTGGCATTTTAGTATAACTTTCTTCTGTGAGAAACCCCCATTTTGTTAAATTGTTTTCATTGTTTTTGTTAATATTTAAGTTAATTTTATAAATTTAATAATTTCATAAGGCTTTCTTGTTAGTGTTAGTGTAGCAACATGGCATTGTGCTAGCGAGCAACCAATCTGTGAATATAAGTCAGTAACGCACGTTTATATATATATATATATATATATATATATATATATATATATATATATATATACAAAAAACAAAGTTGTAATAATCAAGTTAAGTTGATTATGTGAGTATATCAACTTACTTCATAGTTTTGTTGTATGTTTAAATAATTATATGTGTTTTATCCTAACCTAGAATTTATATACTCGCACTCCGAGTTTGTGGAATTTTCCATTCACTTATTTTTCTATACTCCTAATTCACCCGCGGCCTTCTCGTATGTCTGATTTGTGAGTCACCGCGACGGGCCCCGTTGGTGCGAAGAACTGTGACCCTGTTATCTCCTTATCTACCTATTTTGTAAATTTTCTTTACCTTTCCGCGATTACTTTAAAGTTAATCACTTGTTATTATATTTTTATTGTATTATTATATTTACAACACAATGCCTGATTTTATGTGCGTTGGTCGATGCGGCCATATTGTTGCTAATAAAACTACATGCATATATTGCAAAAAATACTGCCATCCTGGCTGTCGCGAAAAACATAGTTGTGAGGGAGATAGTAGTGCTGCTATTACTGAATTGACGAAATGCGTAAAGGAGCTGCAGAGGTCGGTAGCCTCTCTCACATAAAAATGCGATAAGTTAGTCGACGACAATGTTGCAATTAAAACACTTATAAATGATGTCCAGTATATCAAGACGGAAAATATATTTTTGCGGTCTGAAATTGAAAGACTTAATACCAGGATAGATTCATATGAAACCGGGGTTTCCGAACTCTCCACCGCTAATAATTTATCAGTGATCAACGAACTGGAAGATAGAAAATCTCGCGAGAACAACGTAATATTATTTGGTTTGCCACAAGAAGATACTGTTGATACATCTTCAACAACCACCGATTTTCTTAAAATTGATAACATCCTCCAAAATCTTGGTGAAACTGTAGTATTAAAGAAATGTATACGGTTAGGGAAAAAGGCTTCCGACCGACCTCGTCCTGTTTAAATTATTTTAGCTGATGCAAATATGGTTCCGTTAGTATTAAAAAATAGAAATAAATGTCATAATGATTTGCGTATCACGCGTGATCGCACCATACTTCAACGTAAGGAACTCTCAAATTTGCTTGATGAGAAGAAAGAGAGGGAAGCCAATGGTGAACTTCTCATAATAAAGTATTTTAATAATATTCTCCGAATAGCAAAAAAGAATAGTAATAACGAATAAAACCAATATTAACCCAACACACTCATAACACAGGATTGTATTTTGTTTATCAGAATATTCGCAGTTTGAAATCAAAAATAAATGAATTTTATAACTCTGTTCAAAGTAATACGTTTGATGTATATTTTATCACAGAAACATGGCTTAGCAATAACATTATTAATTCTGAATTTTCATCAAGGATGTAAAAATTATTCCCAACTGCTGCAAACGAATACTTTATATTATTTGAGCAAATAGAAACCCAATTTTTGGGCCAAAATATTATTATTACTGGTGACTTCAACATACCGAATTATTCAGCCAGAACCAATTCACCAACATTAGATGTATTGAACCATTTTTTAGACTACAATGGATTTAATCAGTATAACATTATTAATAATGAAAACAACAGAATACTCGACCTAGTTATCTCATCATTGGACAATATTTATGACGTAGAGAGATGTATTTCTTCATTAGTGATTGAAGACCCTCACCATCCTGCTATTATGTTTTCTGCTGTATTTATATATGAATCAACTACGAGTAATAAACCCATTGCATATAAGTACAACATTCGTAAGGCCAATTTTTTACTTTTGTATGACTGCATAAGTAAGACTAACTGGAATGAACTTTATACATACTCTGATGTTGATGCAGCATGTGATTTGTTTTACTCTATCTTATATGACATTTTTATAAAATGTGTTCCACGATCTAGACAAGCATATGACAATAGTAGCTCTCCTTGGATTAACTCGTCTATTAAAAGAAAAATCAAATTAAAATACAAGTATTGTCAACGTTATTTAAAGTGGCATAGAAGTGTAGACCGCGATAAATTTAGGGAGCTCCGTCAATCGTGTAAGGAAGACATCAAGACTGCACATCTAAAATATATAGATAATATGCAGCAACGACTTTCGCAGGAACCGAGTTTGGTGTGGAATTATATAAATAATAAACGGACAAGTTCTCGTATTCCAGACGTAATGACACTAGATAATGAAACATTCAACACTCCACTTGATATTGCTAATGGATTCGCTGAGCATTTTATGAAGTCATACAGTTGTGATTTTAATATTCCCAATATTGATCATATTGAACATTGTTATATAGATCACCTTGGTGACTACATAATAGATTCAGCCGATGTTTTAAAAAAGTTAAAAAGCCTTAAACCTAATTTCATAATGGGACCGGATTTTATACCGGCAATACCATTGAAAGATATATCGTCCGTCTTATGCGACCCGATTACTTATTTATACCAGTTAATTCTGAAAACAGGCAGGTTTCCTACCAAATGGAAAGAAGTTCGAATCTGCCCTGTTTTTAAATCTGGGTCAAGTAAAGCTATAGAGAATTACAAACCTATTGCCATCTTAAGCAATTTATCAAAAGTTTTGGAATCGATAATAGCTGATTATATATATATATATATATATATATATATATATATATATATATATAATCTTGTTGACCCATATATTTCCACGCAACAACATGGCTTTGTAAAATGTAAATCTACAACAACAAATCTTATAGGTATTACACAAGATATATATGACACTATGAACGAGGGACATCAGGTAGACGTTATTTATGGTGATCTAACGAAAGCGTTCGATAAACTGGACCACATGATTCTGTTTAATAAATTGTTATCCTTTGGCTTAAATCACAACATCAAGAATGTTATGTCATCATATCTATTTAATCGCCGGCAACTTGTGGAGATATACGGTCACAAATCCAAGTGGTACATTGCATCCAGTGGGATACCTCAAGGATCGAATGTAGGACCTCTGGTCTTTCTATTTTTTATGGACGATGTGTGCCAGGCTCTCAAATGTAAAGTGCTTCAGCCGTAGGCTGAAGCCTACGGCGGCAATTTTTTAACGGATACCTAATTTCGACTTTGAGGCTTTTGTGAATTTTTATTTAGACGGGAAACTTTATTTCTCTCGGCTGAATACCCCTGGGGAGCAGTGTTGCTAACTCTAAACCATCAAATGTCTTAAAGTCTTGTATTAAAAATCACCAGAAATCATTAGATTTTTCGGTTTTTATTAAACGAATTTCAATTATGTTAACAACAAAAAACTCTGAAATAATTAAAAACTTTGTGAGACTGAAGAATTTTCAAAAAGATTTAGAGACTATTTTTTTTGACATACAGGGAGATTTATTAGCTTCCTTAGAAACTTTGGCATTTAAAAGTAGATTTAATTTCATAAAGAAATCATTTATATCATTGCAGGTTCTATCTGTCCTGGTTTAGAAGTTATAGCGTTTTTCAAACAGTGTCTCTTGGAACACTAACATGTAATCATAGTTTAACACTTTAACTACCATACGACGCGCCGGCCGTCGTATGTATTTCTGAGCAACTAGGCGGTACGACGGCCGGTCGTCGTAAATATGGCCATACGACGACCGGTAGTCGTTTGTTTATATTTCCAAAAATGTATTAAAATTAAAATCCTAACCTGTATTTATGAACCTGTATTTATGAAACCTTTATTAAAGCTTGATTAACGAAAATATTGTTTTTGGCCCACAAACGTGTACATTTGAAATATGCAAATGGCAGTTAAAGTGTTAAAGAAATCAAAAACATTCTTGTAACAAACGGAAAGCAAAATTTACCATTTAGTCCAATTAGTCCATTTTTCTGAGTACATAATTAGCAACGACGAATTATACTCTCTTGTACGCATAATAAATTCATGTTATTTCTAATATGAGTTGCAGAATCTTGAATCCTCTGCAATAACTAATTGCGATCGTATATTTCTACGGCATAAACACGTTGCTTGAAGTGACCCCATAAATAAAAAAATCGTAAGGATTCAGGTCAGGTGATCTAGGTGGCCATGGTATCGGCCCTTCGTTACCAATCCATTGATTTAGGATATAAGTATGCAGCCATTGGGTCCCTTGTCTTCCTCGGTGAGGCGGGGCCCCATCATGCTGATACCACATATCTTTTATTATGTGGAGTGGAACATCTTTCAGAGGATCAAACAATGTTGTGTTAAAAAAATCATGGTACCGCTCTGCATTTATATTTCTAACAAACAACTGTGATGGAAGTATTACAATAACCAAATGATCTTTGACAAGTGATAATTTAAAATAATGGTTACTAAATTTTGTTTGGCTAAATCACGACTAATACGTTTTTTCAACTTAAAAGTTATAATAGCGCTATAACTTCTGAACAAATAAAGATAGGACTTTTTTGATATATTTGGGGAATCACTCCTTAACTGTAGCTTTATTATCGATTCAATCAAACAAAGCTTTAAACAAAAGTTGCAGAGAACGAAAAAATACGCAATTTTATGATAATTTGAAAATTTACGAACGAGTGTCTTCCACTCCCAGGCTAAGCATGAAGTAAAATTTCGAGTTTAGAAAAGCCCTGAGCAAAATTTAGCTCGGTCGCGCAGCGACAGAGCCAAATTTGGCAGGCTTTTCTAAACTCGAAATTTTACTTCATGCGCCACGCGTATTAAACACTGATTTCAAGTGAAGTTTAAAATATAGAAACATATTAACTTAATCAAAAAATGTCTCAAATAAAAAGTGTAGCCAAGGAAAAAACACAAAACTTTTGTATAAACAATTTTAACCTTAGCTGTTTTGTTTTTGATCAAGAAACGAGAAAGTCTAGCACAGATGTATTCCTTAACTGTAGCTTTATTATCGGTTTAATCAAACAAAGCTTCAAACAAAAGTTGCAGACAACGAAAAAATACGCAATTTTGTGATAATTTGAAAATTTACGAACGAGTGACTTCCACTCCCAGACTAAGCATGAAGTAAAATTTCGAGTTTAGAAAAGCCCTGAGCGAAATTTGGCTCGGTCGCGCAGCGACCGAGCCAAATTTTGCGGGCTTTTCTAAACTCGAAATTTTACTTCATGCGCCACGCGTATTAAACACTGATTTCAAGTGAAGTTTAAAATATAGAAACATATCAACTTAATTAAAAAATGTCTGAAATAAAAGATGTAGCCAAGGAAAAAACACACAACTTTTGTATAAACAATTTTAACCTTAGCTGTTTTGTTTTTGATAAAGAAACGAGAAAGGCTAGCCCATATTTATTCCTTTAGTAATAATGGCATTTAATGTCAAGAAACGCAGTCTAATATATCATCTGATGCTCCTCACTGAGAATAGGCGGCAAAATCGTAAGTCCGCCACTGGGTGCTTTACGCGGATGACATTAAACTCTATAGTGTTGTTAGTAGGATTCAAGATTGTGTGAAGTTGCAGAATTATATAATTATTTTTACAGAGTGGTGTTCTATTATTAAATTATCTCTTAATATATCATATCTCTGTTGTTACTTACTCGAGAAAATCAAATTTAATATTATATCCTTACAAAATTAATAATATGCAGTTGCAAAGATTTACATAAATAAAGGATCTCGGTGTTATTTTTGATTGCAAATTGACATTTAATGCTCATGTTGAATTATTAACCAAGAATTGTTACCGTATGATGGGTTTTATAATACCTAATTGCAGAGAGTTTTTCAGTTTAACGGTGTTACTTTTATTATTCAACACATTTATATTGAGTAAAATATCATATTGTGTGCTAATTTGGACGCCAATGTAAATGAAATATATTGGCATGCTCGAAAATATAAAAAAAAATTTCTTAGATATTTTTATTTTGTAAAATACCGCAAGTACAGTTTTGATATACCTTACAGTGATCTTTTTACAGAATTTGAATTAATTTCTGTACATAACAGAATTATATTTATAAATATTTGCTTCCTCTATAAACTGTTACATAATTTGATTGATGACATGAACTTTGTCAGTCGCCTTAAATTTAATGTTCCTCGAGTTTGTTCACGATTTATTAGGACTTTTACTTACGACACTCCACCTAATAATTATTATTCTAACTCTCCCATTATAAGATTATCGCGGTTCTACAATAATTACGCGTATAATGTAGACATTTTTACGCCAACATTTTTAGTATTTAAGCTAAATGTTAGTGATTGTATTAAAATATTATCTGCGTTACCTTAGTTTATAGTTTTCTTTTCATACTGTAGTAATTTGTAATATTATCCTTATGTTGCTATATTGTATTTATATTGTACTAATGATATGACCCTGTTATTGGACTTTTACAGTCTGTTGGGTTATTAAATAAATAAATAAATTTGAATATAATTCCATGACATTTCTCTGACTTTCCCGGTTTTAATGATATTCAGTGAATTTTTTATTTAGTAATTTTCAGGCAATCGTCGATTTTATAATAAATTTCAATTCGAAGTTTTGAACGAGTGTTTACACTCCCAGGCTAAGCATGGAGTAAAATTTCGAGTTTAGAAATGCCCCGTGAAAATTTGTCGAGGGTCGCGCAGCGACCCGAGACAAATTTTCGGGCTTTTCTAAACTCGAAATTTTACTTCATGCGCCACGCGTACAAACCACTGATTTGAAGTAAAGTTCAGAAACACACAAATACATCTTTAATCAGAGTAACAGGGAATTACATATTAAGTCTGTTATCAACGATGTTCAGTGTTAATAATAAATAATTAGGTTTTGAATATTTTTGTTAAAACAACTACTAACGATATTTATATATTAATGGTTGCGAAAAAATAATAAAATCAAATTTATTCTCAAAAGATTTGTATTCGTGATTCGAAAAAACAGGATTCGAATCTTTGATTCGAATCATATTTATCTCTTACGAATCCTCTGTTCGAGTATTCGTGATTCCAATTATATTAGTTGATTCGGATTCGTGATTCGAATCCTTTTTACGAGGATTCGTCTCAGCTCTGGAAACAAGTTTGTTATATTATAGCCTTTTGAAGTCTAAACAAAACGAAGAACGTAGCAGAAGTTATTCAATGGGTTTTTATTTTCTAATTTACGATTGCTCTCACGGATAAGAGTAAAGAAGTCGTTTTCCATCACAGATTGCGTAAGTTTTGTGTTGTATCATCATGATTTAAGAAATTTTGTAATTTCGAAATACATATCATAAATTTAAACACGTTTTAACGGTTGTATAGCAGAACATTCATACAAAAAGAAACGGAGTAAATGACAAAGATCTTACAATTTCATTTGATGAGTGTTTTCGATAGACAATTCGCTTATCTCACACTGGTCTTAAAATAACTTACACATTTCAAGCGCCCACATAAAAATTGATGTGTTATACGATCTTGAGCCCGGTTTGTCGTTGTCCACAATTTAACCAATTCATTCCAATAACAATCTCCTCTCACATATACTTGCACTTATTTTATATTTGCGCAATCAAAACGGTGGGTGATCTCATACATTTGTTGTTAAATTAATAGCGAAACCTCACGCTTGCACCATTACCAATTTCAGAGAATGGATCTTATTTATGTATTGTGTAACACTTGTGAGTGTGACACACATACATGCACAGATTGGAATGTCTTGCATATTTATAATCTTAAAATTGAACACCTACACTTCTGTTCATTGCAATAAAATGATTTAATATGAAACGTATTTTAGGAGTTGTAAAAAAATCTGTGATTGTTTTTTTGATTATGATGTTTTTTAAATCCTACTTCTACAAAAGTTAGTGTGAAAAAACACAAATTTTGACTTTGAATGAAAATAACTTAAAAACTATGATAAGGCTATTTTTAACTTGTACATAAAGAGCATAGTTTTCTTAACACTTGCAAAAAGTTCCACGCAAATCTATGCTTTGTTTTTGAGTTATGATGTTTTTTAAATAAAAATGCTACAAAAATCATAGTGAAAAAAACCCAAATTTTTATTTTGAGTGAATATATGTGAAAACTATGATATGGGTATTTTGTAACTTTTGCATATTTTGACAGAATATAATTTTGTTAACACCCAGGGAGAGATTGATAAAAATGTATGCATGGTTTTTTGAGTAATGACGTATTTTAAATACAAACTCTACAAAAATAAAGAAACACTAATTTTGTTTTTAAGTAAAAATAACTTAAAAACTATGACATGAGTATTCTCTAACTTTTACATATTTTGGAAGAGCATAGTTTAGGTAACACCCACAGACAGTTTTATAAAAATTCATGGTTAGCTTTTTGAGAAATGATGTTTTTAAATCCAACTTCTATAGAAATCAGTGTGAAAAACACAAATTTTGATTTTGAGTGAAAATAAGTTAAAAACTATCGAACGGCTATTCCCTAATTTTTACGTATTTCAAAAAATCATAGTTTTCTTAACATCCGCAGAAAGTTTTATCCAAATCTATGATTGATTTTTGAGTTATGATTATTTTAAATCCAAATTCTAGAAAAATCATAGTGAAAAAATACAAATTTTGACTGAGTGAAAATGCCCTAAAAACTATGTTGTAGATATTTTCTAACTTTTACACATTTTGAAAGAGCATAGTGTTGTTAACACCCACAGAAAATTTTATAATAATCCATGCTTGATTTTTTGAGTTGTGATATTTTTTAATCCAAGTTCTACAAAAATCAGGGTGAAAAACCACAAATTTTGACTTTGATTGAAAATAAGTTGAAAACTATTTGATAGGTATTGTTTGATAGGTATTGTTTTATTTATTTCGAGAAAGCATAGCTTTTTCCATATCAGCAGAATGTTTCATGCAAATCCATGAATAATTTTCTGAGTGTTGATTATTTTAAATCCAAATGCTAGAAAACTAATGGTAAAAAACACCAATTTTGACTTTGACTGAAAATAACTTAAAAATTATGAAATTGGTATGTTCTGAATTTTACATATTTTGAAAGAGCATAGGTTTGTTAACACCCACAAAAAGTTTTCAAAAATGTATCTTTAATTTTTTGAGTAATGACATTCTTTAAATTCAACTTCTACAAAAATCAGGGTGAAAAAAACACAAGTTTTGACTTTTTGTGAAAATAAGTTGAAAACTAGAAAATAGGTTTTTTCTAATTTGCACGTACTTTGAAAGAGCATAGTTTTCTCAATATTAGCAGAAATTCATGATTTATTTTCTGAGTTATGATTATTTTAAATCCAAATGCTGGAAAACTGCAGTTTCTAAAGAAATATTTTGTTTATACAAATTATATTATTCTTTGCCGAATAAAGCACTAATAACCTTTCTTCACACTTTTATTTGAATTACCAAATATACATTTCAGATAGAAGGTCCGAAATGTACATTTGGTAATTCAAATAAAAGTGTGAAGAAAGGTCATTAGTGCTTTATTCGGCAAATTAATTTGATCTTCACGTAATTCACAAATTTATTTATATTATTCTGTCTAAACTGTTTTCTTTTTCTGCGCTTCAGTTAGAAACCCCCCCCCATGTAAAAATCCTGGCTACGCCACTGATATCAGACACATTATTAATTGTATTAAAAATATTACGGATACGATCAGACATAATAATTATATTGACTACTTTCGTTGGAAGGTTTACCTATTTTAGGTGCCAAATTTGTGTTTTTTTTTTTGTTGAAAACTTGCCAGATGAGAAGTAGCAAGGTAAAATAAGATGAATCAATTCAAGACAAAACAAATTTGCTGGACAATGACTCATTTTAAGTCTAACAATAACTACCCAATCAACAGAAGTCTATATTTAAATGTATATAGATACAACAATATTAATAAATTAATGATATTTTAGAAGTTATCTCAAAAACTGATATAAAACTCACCGTTGCAGGATGTTATATGCTAATAAATTGTAGCTACTTATATTTTCATATTAAAACCGGTTTTTACCATAAAAATAGTTTTTATGTTTGTATTCTAATCGAATAGATTTTATATAACAGTTTCTAATTATTTATTAAAAATACCGTTGTGAACTTGGAATGATTATTTAAAAAACAATTAAGGCAGGTTGCATAATGTGCACTTAGTTAATCTCTGAACTAAAGTTAAAATTACTTTTGATTATATTCTGGTGTCACGGTAAAGTCAATTTATTCTATTTATGGAACTAGCTAAATACACTTTTTATATTCTCTGTATGTGGGTTCACAAATTATGTATGTAGTTTAGTAGTTTGCTATCTATTCAAATCAATTATGAATATTAGAACAATAGTTTTTGAATTGTGTATAAGTTCTGTCCTTGTCCTTCCCTATAAATTAAAATTATGTACACATGAATATACGGAACTACATGTAGGTTACTCAAATAAATCTATTCTAAGAATACCGTGTAACTTCCTATAAATATTAACCTTGAGCATAATTTTTAGGTATATTACTTCACATTATACTATATAACAGAGCTGGGCAGGATTCGAATCCTGGATTCGAATCCTGGATTCGAATCCTTTTAGAGGATTCAATAGAGGCATTCAAATACTTTAGCTCAACTGGATTCGTGATCCGGATTAGTTGCATTTTTTTAAGAGGATTCGTATTCGAATCCAAATGTGGGTGATTCGAATCCTTATAAAAGGATTCGAATATTTATAAAAGGATTCGAATACTTACAAAAGGTTTCGAATCGTCAAAAATAATACGAATTAATTGTAAGGATTAACTTAAAACATTTCTTTTGTGTGTTAATTAATTAATAAGACAACTTAAGGCAATAAATATCCATTGAAACAACTACTTGCCGTGCAAATACACCTCCGGATATTGAACTATACAATGAAATATTTAAAATCTTATTTAATTTCACTGTCAACTGGCTGCTTTCCATCAAAATGGAAATCATCCTATGTGATTCCTTTGCATAAAAGCGGTAATAAGAACCTAGTAACAAAATATAGACCAATATCGATTCAGTCGATTATTCCTAAAGTGTTTGATAAATATATAAGCGATTTTTTCATTGATTCATTTAGGTCTATCATTACTGATAATCAGCACGGTTTCTATCCATCAAGATCAACAACATCAAATTTATTTATATATAATGCTTACATTGCAGAAGCCTTACATAAAGGTAAAGAAGTTGACTCTATTTACACCGACTTTCGTAAGGCCTCCGATCGTGTAAACCATAAACGATTACTTATTATATTAAGAGCGTATGGCCTCTCAGGAATGCTTGCCTGTTGGATAGAATCCTATGTATCAAATAGAATACAGATTGTCAAACTTGATAAACATTTATCTTATCCTATTGACATATCATCAGGTGTCCCACAAGGGTCCCATCTGGGGCCCATTCTATTTTCTCTCTTCGTTAATGACATAGGGGATAGCTTCCAGAGCTCCTACTTGCTATTTGCAGATGACCTAAAATTATTTCGAAAGGTCTCGGATTTTAGCGATTGTGTGGCTCTACAAAGAGACTTAACAGTCCTTAAAAGCTGGTGTAGAGATAACTCCATGAGCCTAAATATTAGTAAATGCAAAAGCATAAAGTTTAGCTGGAAGACAACTAACAGTATTGATTTCACATACATGATAAATAATATAGTATTGGATAAGGTATCCGAAATTAAAGATCTCGGGGTCATATTTGATCGAAAGTTTCAGTTTAATGCTCATATCGATTCTGTTGTAAACCGCTCTTTAAAACTTATTGGATTTGTCAAAAGGGTTACAAGAGACTTTAGCGACTCTCGTAGTATACTACGTTTATATTTATCAATGGTCCGGATTATTCTAGATTATTGTTGTATTATTTGGTCGCCGGCACAAAATATACAGTGCGAACGTCTAGAGCGGGTGCAAAGAATATTCATTAAATATATTTGCTACAAATCCAATATTTTCTATTCGAGCAACAATTATGATTACTTGCAAAGCTACTTTGGCTTACAGTCTGTAGCAAATAGGCGTATATTTTTTGAAGCATGTTTTAGCCACAACATTCTAAACAATAAAATTGATTGCATACAATTAACCAATTTATTTATAAATATTCATGTACCTTGGTACAACACTCGTGATAAGCTATTGTTAGCTCCTATGTGGAGACGAACTAATGTAACATTTAATAGTTCTTTAAACAGAATGATTACACATACTAACTCATTGCACAGATTTTTTTCAATATATCTAAACGATCTTTTAAACATAATTTGCGAAAATTTTTATTTTAATTAATATTTATTGTAAATTGATTGAGGTTATTAGTGCTTTATTCGTTAAATATTTATAATAATTTAATTTTAATGTGACCATATTGTATTCCATCTTATCATTTTAAATGTAGTTAACTGGTATCCGTAAATAAAGAATATATATATATATATATATATATATTTATATATAATTTGATTTGTTACAACGCTCTATTAAAGTATATGTAACGTTTAGGTTGTTTAATAGAGCGTTGTAACAAATCAAATTAAATAATATTTTAAATATTTCATTGTATAATTCAATATCCGGAGGTGTATTTGCACGGGAAGTAGTTGTTTTAATAAATGTTTATAATCTTAACTTGTCTTATTAATTAAGACATTGTTTGCATTTTCACGAATAGTTTTTCGTAATTTTATATATTATGATTAAAGTGTGCAAACTATAAGAAGCATAAGCTTATTTTCTTAAATTCAAAAAGTTTTGAATTTGAGTTTATCTTGTTTGAAAAACTAAATATAATATTTGGCATTAAGACAGAAAAAAAATAGTATGCAAACTGCTAAATCGAGACGCAAAACATTAAAAAATCTTTAACCTCTATGTTTTAATTTAATCTTAAAACTAGCAAAAGATTCATTAAATAAATCAAACCAATCGTAATTGTTAAAAATATTCCCTAACTTCATTATGCGCGATACAGAATTGTTATAACGAGATTGGGTTGTGTGTGTGACTTCGTAAAAATGCGGTTTAGAGCGTTTCCGTCTGCTGCTAGTATGAAACAATAAATTTTCTAATAAATTAGGTAAGTTAATATGTCCATGTAATAAGCGATAAAGTATGCAGAGATCCGCATTAATTCTACGTTCGGCAAGAAGATCGATATTGAGCACACCCATTATAGCTGCATACTCTCCTGGTCTATGGGACAGTCCTAATTTATACTCCATACATCTCAAAAATTTCTTCTGTACTTGCTCCAGCCGATTAGTATTAGCAGCAGTAAAAGGGGTCCAAATTGGCGAAGCATATTCCAGATTAGATCTGACCAGGGAACAGTACAGTGTTCTTGTGCAGTCACCCAAATCTTTAGTAATTTGCCATACGTAGCCCCATATTCGCATGGATATATTACAAATATTTAAAATGTGACTGTTAAAACTAAATTTTGAATCGAACGTGACACTCAAATCCTTTATTGTCGTGACTTCTACGAGGTCTGTGGAATTAATGTGATATGTGAATATAACTGGATTAACAGATCTAAAGGAGGACATCGTGTAACATTTTTTTACATTTAGATGTAATTTATTCACAACTCACCAATCCGATAAGTGACCGAGCTCATTCTGTATATTTTCACAGTTCCTTCGCGATTCGACTATTTTACTTAACTTAAGGTCATCTGCATACATATTATCTCTTTTGAAAACCATGCTAACTGATCCGCCACTAATTTATCAAATAATTTAGGTAGGGTAGATTGAATGCAAATACCTCTATAGTTTTGCATAAGCTCCCTAAAGCCAGCTTTATAAAGTGGAATTAAAAAACTTGATTTCCATTTCGATGGTACCATACCTAATTCAAGTGATTTTGAATATAAATTATGAATTGGACGACATAGGGAATAAATGCAACTTTGCAAAAAGTAGTTACATATCACATCAGGGCCCGAAGTATATGATGGTTTAAGGCTAACAATACTATTAAAAACTTCTTGAAAATGAACAACTAATTTATTGTCATATACACTACAGAGTGTGTTACCCCGCATATTCGCGTTACTTGATGACTTTGTATAAACTGAAGTAAAAGATTAAGAAAATAAATTGACTATCTTATCACCGTTGTTAGCTGAAATATCATTAAATATCATTTTAGTTGGATATTCATTTACATTTTTTAATTCCTTTGCATAGCGCCAACATTTTTTCGGATCATATATGTGATGATTCGACTCTAGGTATTGTACAAATTTATAATTTGTATTATTGTTTACGTTGTGTTGTGTATGTAGTAACCGTTTTATTTATTTACCAGGTTCGTTGTTTGTGTCAATATGCATTATCGTAAATACTGTGTCTTTCTTCCCTTTTAATTTGACTAGGAGGATGTGTGGACAATAAATAAAACAGGATATGAGCTTAACGTATGCAAAGTTTATTGACCTTTCATGACATTTTTAATGAATTGTTATGTCTTATATTATTTATATTCACAAAATATATTATCCAACGTTTATGCTTAGAAGTCATGTGCATTTAGTTAAACTCAAAAATTGTATGACTCTGCTTGTGGGAGCAAAATTAACAAACCCCTGCATTTGCATTACGAGATGGGAAACCCACAAATACCATCCCGGAGTTAGCATCACACACATTCGACACACTTGCGATTAGTTAGTGCGACCATCTCTCACATCGGCCCTATACATCAATCGCCATACATTCTCGATTAATAAGTGGAACGACCTTTCACCTCGGTCCACTCATAATCGAATTCTTTTTTTTTCTTGTGATTAGTTAGTAGGACATTTAGCGCAATACTAACTCGGATTGGCCTAACACATCAATCGACTGGGTGGATTAGTTAGTAGGACATACCTCGTTTTCTCGCTCAATTCGGCCTTACACATCAACCACCATACATCCCTCTATCTCTCCCCCCCCCCATCTTCACCCTTTCTCAGATATTTAAATTATTTCGCTGGTTTTGTTTGTTTGATTTCAACTTAGTCGGTTTGATGTAGAATTAATTTTTACTCTTACGTTATAGTCTCTCTAACTTTGTAATCCCTAACTCCATTCTCAATACATCACTTAACTCTTTTATCAACATTACTTCACTAACTTACATCCCACTAAAACTTCCCATTCTTAACTGTCCCCATTTTCATTAAAATACTGACTCTCCTCGTCCCTGTCCCAAAACTAACTGCCTTTTAGAATCGCTTCTTTGCTGCTCTCAAAGTTCTCCCCTCCCCTGATTTTGTTGTGTAGACTTTATCTGCTACCAAATATGGTCACAAAACCCATCCCTCTCTGACGTCAACGTAATTTCCCTGACTTTGCACACTTGTTGTGATTACGTTCGTTAAACCCTGAACTGAATCTTTCTGCATAAGTTATTCTTTCTCCACGTGCCGGAACTTATTTATTATTGTAAGGCGATGCTGCATTTGTTATTTCTTTCATACAAACAATTTTGATCGACTAATGTTATTCTCGTATTTACTGGATGTTGAGTTTTCTCTATTATTTTCTTGGATGATTTTTGTATTAATATTTTAATTTAATTTCGTCAAAAATAATATTTGCAGATGACCTCTACTGACCTATTACATATTTTAATGATGAACAATCTTATCCAAATATAGTTTTTTTACAATTATTCCTAATCTGAGCAAATTTATAATAATCAGAAGATAACCTTGATTGTTTATACGTTGCATGTGCCTTTCTCTTTTCATTGACTAATTGGATTAGCTCACTAGTCGTCCATTTGGGGTAACATTTCTTATTAGAACAAACTAGTTTAAATGGAATAAAATTGTCAATTGCATAATATATAATATCATAGAAGGCTTTAACAGATGACTCGAAATCAGAATTCTTTAATATAATGTCCCAGTTTATGGTATTGAAATACATATTTATAGTATTATAATCAGCACTGTTATATTGATATATTTTCTCCCATGCAAGTACATTATTAATTATTTGATTGGAAAACTTTATATTATAAGCGAAGTGATGGACGCTTGTAGGTAGTAGATGGTCTTGAGCTAATGCCATTGAAACATTAGAGAGTGTTCTAAAACACAGGTCTAAATACACTCTGCGTGAATTTGGAAGCCTATTGATGTGAGGTGCATTTAAAAGGGTCTAACAATTAATAATTGCTGTTGAACTTGCATCAGGTTAAGCGTTTACATTATTGCTAATGTCATCCCATTTGGTGTGAAGAAGATTAAAGTCACCGCAAATAATTAAATCATAACAACTATTACTTTCAACGATATTTTCTACAGCGGTGCAATGATTTTCATATTTTTCAATAGAAGATCCGGGCTTAATGTAGACACTTCCAATTATATATGATTTCTTACCAAATTTTACAAATACAGGTGCTCAATTGATTTGTCATGTAAAACACATGTGCTTTTACTGCAATTAATATACCACCACCTCTTACTTCACCATACACAGTTGTATCCGTTCTATAAATAGTATAGTTAAATAATTGTGGTTGGCTATTTGTTGTGTCGTCGTATAACCATGTTTCTACAATAATAATAATATCATAATTGTTAATACTAACAGCTAATAGAAAGTCTGTAATTTTCATACGCAAGCCACCACAATTTCGGTAATAGATATTTAGTTTTTTAGTACCCAACAGTTATCACGTTTTACATTGTTGATGGTGTTATTCCTTAAATTAGGAGATCCGTTCCGATACGCAATATGTAAGTCTGATTCGCCATTCGATTTTCTAGCGTTGAGTTCATCTATTAAAGTAAGTTATTTATTTAAGAGTCCTGTTGGCGTAAAAAATTATCGACGAATTATGTGCTGATCGTATAAATATTACTCCTCAGTATCGCTTGTGCATGTTCTTTGTTTTCGCAAATAATTTTGAGAGGTCTAAGCTTACTATTTGAGCCTAATTTACCTAGCCTGATTATTTTAAAAGGTAGATTGGTTATTTTACGAGACTCTAATAAGTTGTAAATAATTGTATTATCATGATTTATGCGTTCTTCAACTGATTGTGAAGATAACTCTTGCAATTGAAAATAATAACATTGGATGCTCTTTTTGTCCTTCTTCAATTTCTGAAACAATATTTTCATATTTTTCCCCCGATATTGATTTAATTCCTGATATTTCCAATTCTATATCAGCATGTTAAAGTTTTATTCGCGATATACGTGCCTCTAAACTATCGAAACGATTCGTCATTAACGTTTTTATTTCTTTTTTAAATACGTTATATTTTTCAGTAATTAATAAATACAAGGATTCAAAAGACGATGAAAGAGTGGCAGGCATTTTGCACTTTAGACAGGTAAATTTCGTTTTAGATGATATAAGTTGGGCAATTTCGTTGTTTGTGTAAGCAGTACATTTGTTATGAATATGTTTTCGACATTGATCTTTACATTTTATATAAGGGGTACTTGGTGTAACACCCCCATTACAAATGCCAAATAAAATATCCATAATTATCAATTCAAATACAAAGATACAAATGTATTAATTAGACATAATATATAAAATTACGAAAATGTTATTCGTGAAAATGCAAACAATTTCTTAATTAATAGGACAACTTAAGACGATAAATATCTATAACTATAAGAAGCGTAAGCTTATTTTCTCGAATTCAAATAGTTTTGATTTTGAATTTTTCTTGTTTGTATTAATTAGAGATTAATAATTAGGAAATAAGACGTTGGGCACACTCTTCACACCAACGGGGCCTGTCGTGGTGAATAAATTAAATACAAACAAGGAGAAGAAGCCACGGAAAAACAATCAAATGTAAACAGAGGTAAAAACCATAAGAAATTTGCGCCAGTCTTGACCTTGGCAATGATATTTGCTCGAATCCGAACACAATTATTAAGGGTAATTTTAATTAATTTAAATTAATTAATAAGTGCTTACTGTACGGCAATTATTAATGCATAAGCAGAATACTGATAATGAGTACTCTATATATTATTTTAAGTTAAACTGACATGGTGGTCACAATCTGAAATGTTAATTTTTTCCGATACTTCCCTGATCCAAGATTGATTTCCCTGGCCTTTTAATATAACATTTCTTCTGTGGGAAACCCCCATTTTGTTAAATTATTTTTATTGTATTTGTCAATATTTAAGCTAATTTTATGAATCTTTACGTGTTTTGTAATTTGCCTGCTGATTTTGACAAATTTAATAATATCACATGGCTCTTTTGTTGGTGTCAATTTGAATATAATTCCATGACTTTTCTCTGACTTTCCCGGCTTTAATGATATTCAGTGAATTTTTTATTTACGTAATTTTTAGGCATTCGTCGATTTTATAATAGAGTTCAATTTGAAGTTTTGAACGGGTGTTTCCACTCCCAAGCTAAGCATGAAGTAAAATTTCGAGTTTAGAAAAGCCCCGTGAAAATTTGTCTCAGGTCGCTGCGCGACCTGAGACAAATTTTCGGGCTTTTCTAAACTCGAAATTTTACTTCATGCGTCACTCGTACAAAACACTGATTTGAGGGAAAGTTCAGAAACACACAAATACATCATTAATCAGAGTAACGGGGAATCAGATATTTAGTCTGTTAACATTGACAATTGTGTAAAGTTCAAAATATACTGCTTGTGTTTGATTTCGCGTTAGTTAATTAAAAATAAATATTATTAAATTTTGCAATTTCTGAATTCGTACTTTATATTTTGTTTTCTTTTCACTTCCTAAATTATCCTCCACTGCAACTACGAGTGTTTGTTGTTTAACCACTTTTAGTAAATAACACACTTGGTTAAGATTTCACTGTTTATTGATTGACACTGCAACAATTGTTTTGCCACACAGTGGCTTCATCAGGCGGATGAATAATTATTCATCATCTGCTACTGTGTGGCGAAACAATTGTTGCAGTGAAATCTTAACTAAGTGTGTTATTTACTAAAAGTGTTAATATGGAATCTCACCAAGTAACAGCCTCAACTGTTAAATTATTGTTTGTTGTTTAAATATTTAAAATTTATAATTTGGATATTTAGAAGACAGTCACATTAAAATTGCTTCGCATTTTTTCTGAACTAATGAATAACTTTTGTCTCCCCTGTATTTGGTTTGGTTATACGAAATTATTTTAAAGAGTCAAGGAAAACAATCTAGAATAAGGGAAAAGATAGGCAAATTTCACATTTCAAATTAATCGCCACCATGTTAATTTAATCTTGATGTATTTGTTTGTTTCAGATTCAAGTAACCAATATAAATCCGTGTCTGGATACCAAGAGTAAGCAATACTAATTACATATTATTTTAAAAATAACATTGTTGTTTGAAAATGTATATCTTATGTATCATATTGTGTCTGTAGATATAACACGAATAAGAAATTAAATCAAAGGACGATTGAACGAGGAATCACGAGTGAGGACTACAAGAAGAGCCTTTCATCAGAAAGATCTTCATCGAAAAATTCATACCATGACATGAGACATGACGGTAAGTTCTAATTTTAAATATTTTCTAATCTAAAGTAAAACTGCCAAATGTAGTTTCATTTCGATCGTCCGTCAGTAGGTAGTGACGTCAAAATAATCCCGAAATTTAATATGTGTGTCATACTTTGAAAACGCCGTAAAAAATATAATGTATTCACGACGTATTTAAGAGCGAGAATAAAATACGTCGTGTTTGTGGCTCATAGTTTTATTATTTAATATTTTTAAGAATTAATTTTATATATAACGTCAGAGCTGATCCAAGTACAAGTGAAATGTACTCAAGCACTATACTTCATACAAAATGTACTCAAGTACCAGAGCTGGGCAGGATTCGAATCCTTTTGGAGGGTTCAAAAGAGGCATTCGAATACTTTAGTTCAACTGGATTCGTCATCCGGATTCATACATTTTTTTTTAAGAGGATTCGTATTTGAATCCAAATACGGGTGATTCCAATCCTTATAAAAAGAAAACATATAGAAAGAATAATAGTTTTTCTAAAAATGTTCCCTTTTTTATACTTTCTCCACATTTTGGACATTTCTGAATTGTTCACGTCTATGCACGACAATCAAGGAATTTTCTTTTAAGAACTTAGACATATCGCGATGTACACCATGTAATTTCTCGGTATTCGTTGATTTTATGAAAGAGTTCAATTAAACATGTGTAACTCGTCCACTCCCAGACTAAGCATGAATTAAAACTTCGAGTTCAGCAAATCGAGTCGCGCCCCGGCAAATTCAATTTTTCAGGCTTCTCTAAACTCGAAATTTTACTTCATGCGCCACGCGTATAAACCATTGACAATATTGTGAAGTTTGAAATATACTGCTTATGTTTGACTTCGTGTTAATAAATTTTAGAAAAGTTTTAACAAGTCTTGCTATTTTTAAAGTCGTGCTTTATAAAATGTGTACTTTTCACCTCAAAATATAACTAGAAACACTTTTTTTCTCCCCTTTATTTGGTTTCGTTTCGTTCGTTAAAAGTATTTCTCATCAGAGAAGAGTCAGGGAATAGTCAGAAAAATTTAACATTTTAAATTGGTCGTCACCATGTCTAACTGTCAATTACGAGTAACAAAAATGTCGTGCCAAGATGAGTAAACTATTAAAACATTAATACTTTTCAAGGATTTAAAAAATGTAACCAACATCGAATTGCTTAACAATTTACTTCTAAGCATATTTTAGGAGTACACGTGTTTGTAAAATGTATTAAAAGAGCGGATGTTTATGTACCTACATGGTTATTGAATGCCATATCCAATACAGAAATAGGTAGTTTTAATGGAAACGGAAATACAAATGAGGATTATTGTTGTAATAATTATAACTACACAAAATAAGAAATAATGATTCTACTTTTTGGTAAAAGATTTTTTTCTTCTAATTTGCGTTTATTAAAAACCGACAAGTGCTGTTTGCTGAAAAAAAATCTACAAATTATTTGTAATAGTATAAGTATTGAGAAAATCCTTACTTTGTTACCGGTCGAAGATAATTGTTTAGAGGAGGAGCGACGATTCCAATTGTTGTCTGAGACTTTTATTATACTTACTATTCGATATGATTATAACGTTTTTTGCACGATTGGACAAGACGGACACATTTCCTCGCAATTATGTTCATAGTCACTGACATTTTGTAAAATTTAATTACTGAAGTTTGAGACCTTTCTTATTAATAGCAACTTGGTATACCGTTCTTTAAACAGATGTAGTTTAGGTCTATTGTGCAGACAAGTTGAAAAAGTTATGAACATTTTTCTCCCACATCAATAATTTTTTTAATATTTAGACTGTAACTCTGGAGAACCTAACACAAATTTAGTAAAATATTAGCCCATGTAACAAAATGTTTTAATAATACAAACAGTATTCTCTTTAATTAATTTTAAATATTTTTCCTATATTTTTCCTAATATCGATCAATTCCCAAATAGTACGACTTAGACAGAATGTTATATATATATGTATATATATATATATATATATATATATATATATATATATATATATATATATATATATATATAAACTGTCATTCAGTTTTAACAAGGAATCCAGAAAGGTGTCCTATTTAAACAGCGGCGGCCCTAGGGCGGTGTGAGCGGTGCGACCGCACCGAGCGCCGTCATGGGACAGCGCCGAAAACAGCCAAAAACGAAAAAGAGCTCTAATTTTTTCTAAGTTGGAGGGGCGCGACCATGAATCTCGCATCACCTAAAAATTTAGCTAAGACCTCTACTGCATTTAAAATAACAGAGGTTTATGACCTGTTATTTGAAACTCTTTTTCGTATTTTTAAAATTAAGTAAGTTATAGAACTTTCCCTCCTCGCTGCAACACACATAAATAAATTAAAAAGAGCCCTTGACTTTAAATAATTTTGACCTTAATTATATATATATATATTAGGTTTAAATTGTGCGGTAACGTGCATGCCGCTCTGAGGTCTAAATTGTTAAGCACCTAAAAGCTAACTATTAAGCTAACAAGTAAAATTGTTATGGTTTAGAAATTATACTAGTATTATAAATATCTATAACAAAGACATTTAAATAAAATGCACAACATGAACATCAAACTTAGAAACCTACATATATTTCGATAATATTAAAAAAATAATACGACTATAGTATATGTAAATTAAAAAATCTGAACATGTGGATTTTATTTAATTTTCGTTGCATTTATAGATTCTGTTAAATGTTCTGGTTTTCCATTTTATTTTGTGATTTTGATATTTTCAAAAACGGTTAAGTTTTAAAAAGATCAAGGAAGCAAATATTTCCAGAAAACTGGAACAAATAAATGGTTAAATTTGCTTGGAATCTGGTGTTTTTTATTAGATAATTTTGATATATACAAGATAAGATGCGGATGCCAGCGCTATTTATAATTACATAATATGTACACATACACAAACAAATGGAATGTTGTTTAGTTTATGTAAACAATGATAAAATTCCTCACACACACAAATGGAGATTTGGCTTAGTTTTGATGTTTTTTTTTTAATATACAGGATCAAATATGATTTAGCATTTTATTATTACTACATTTAAATATTCAGTAGTCAGTTTTCAAACAAAAATATATGTAATTAAAGTTTTGAATAATACCTTGTGATAGTGATAAATGCTAATATTTTATTTGCAAAGGTTATACATTTTCATGGTTTGTGTAACAAATACATTAATTTCGACCGTGGCCGAAATTAAAACGGATGTCTTAAAATTACTCACGCTTTTATTTAGTATCAACTATCAAAGGAGTCCATCCACATTTGGAACATCTCATTTCTGATATGAACTGTTTTTGAGTTCAAATGACGTTTATACGTTTATTCGATTATCTTAACGTGCTTTAGCTCAAGGATATTTGTTACAAAACACTTTATTTACTTTAATGAATTTCCAAATTGATTACTTATAAGTTTACAATGTTTGAATACTTAACGTTACTGTAAGAGTTTGGTTAATTATGATCTTAATATTTCAAAAGTTGAGCTAATAATAATCATTCGCAGGAGTGTAAAAGTTATCCTCAACATCCAGCAATCCCCACTTCTTACAGTGGAAACAAAGCATTAAGATCTACACACTTAGCATGGAGAAGCAAAGTCTAGTAGTTTGTGGTAAAATATATTTGCTTTACAATAATGAGAATAATAATATATATACAGGGTAAGTCAATAAGCGGAAATCGGTCTATAGTGGGCGTATCGTTGAAAATAGCAAAAAACGTTTCAAATAAAAGTTGATCAGAATCAAGTTTTTCATAATCCGAAATTATTGCTAAATATGGCGGCCTTGCGGTTATACGGAAAGTAAACACCAACTTTCTTATTTTAAATAGATCACCCTATATATTTTTACATTTTTCAATTGCTCGTTAAAAATAAACATGAGTTTATTCACACAACATTGGGTCTCAGTTGAACCGTTTTCGAGTTATTTCATTTTTTTGATGAATTTAACGATTTCAGAGCTCGATATCTTCAAAACGAAATAAGTCAGAGTTGTGCGGCTTACGGTTTTAGATTCGGAAAGAAATGTAGTATTTGTTGAAGATTTTGTGATTAGTCAGATTTTCTCAATTGAACTTCAAACATGCATAACTTCCTTTTTTTAAATGGAAAAAACTGTTGGTAGGATATGGCAACAACCCGGTATCAATAAAAAGGAAATTTAATTTTGCATCAGATAAAGTGTCACAAGATAGATGGTTCCATTTTAAAAAATGAAGTTATGCATGTTTGAAATACTGAAGAATACCGTCGACGGACTCGGTTCAATTTAGAAAATCTGACTAATCACAAAAACTTAAACAATTACTACATTTCTTCCCGAATTCAAAACCCTTAGCCGCACAATTCTGACTTATTTTGTTTTGAAGATACTGTTAATGGCGTCGAGCTCTGAAATCGTCAAATTTATCAAAAAAAAAAAATGAAATAACTCGAAAACGGTTCAACTGAGACCCAATGTTGTGTGAATAAACTTATGTTTATTTTTAACGAGCAATCCAAAAATGTAAAAATATATAGGGTGTTCTATTTAAAATAAGGAAGTTGGTGTTTACTTTCCGTATAACCGCAAGGCCACCATATTTAGCAATAATTATGGGTTATGAAAAACTTGATTCTGAACAACTTTTATTTGGAATTTTATTTGCCATTTTCAACGATACGCCCACTATAGACCGATTTCCGCTTAGTGACTTACCCTGTATATACAGAGAGTTTTATGTAACACCGAACATGTTGGAAAATGTTCAATGTAAATCTTTCTATGTTCGATTTTTTTTGGGACGCATCAAAGCATTGAGTTAATTAGGGAAATGCCGAAAAAAATTAACATTTCAGATTGTGGCTACCATGTCAGTTTTACTTTAAATAATATTAAACAAAATTTTGATAACTAGATTGGTATCTTTGAAAACATTATTAGTCATTTAATGTTCTTATTAAAGCATTCAGTTTAAATTTTCGAACGAGCGTTTCCACTCCCAGACTAAGCATGAAGTAAAATTTCGAGATTAGAAAAGCCCCGTGAAACTTTGTCGAGGGTCGCGCAGCTGAGCTTTTTTTTCTGGGCTTTTCTAAACTAAAAATTTTACTTCATGCGCCACGAGTATAAAACACTATATTATTGTCAAATTTATGTATATTTGAACTTCACTTAAAGTCTGTGTTTTATAAGCGTGGCGTGAAGTAAAATTTCGAGTTTAGAAAAGCCCAGAAAATTTACTTTATGCTTAGTCTGGGAGTGAACGTAAAATTTCGAGTTTAGAAAAGCCCAGAAAATGTTCACGGGGCTTTTCTAAACTCGAAATTTTACTTTATGCTTAGTCTGGGAGTGGAAAACACTCGTTTAAAGCTTTAAATTAAACTTTATAAAAACCGTTTTACACAGTTTTTCTTTAAAGTATACGTATTCCAAACTTAGTTTATTTTCTTTAAATCTTTAGATATTCGTTGTTATTTTCTATAGAGTTTAATTTAAAGCTTTAAACGAGTGTTTTCCACTCCCAGACTAAGAATATAGTAAAATTTCGAGTTTAGAAAAGCCCCGTGACAATTTGTCAAGGGTCGTGCAGCGATCCGAGACAAATTTTCTGGGATTTTCTAAACTCAAAATTTTACTTCATGCGCCACGCGTATGAAACTATAATATTGTCAAATGTATGTATATTCAAACTTCACGTCAAATCTCTGCAATATTATCTATAAACATTTATTTTTATGTGATGACTTCAGATTATGGCGAATTAAAGCCGACAAGCAACACATCAACACTGTCCAAACAAACACGTGTATCCAACGTCCAACAATACCCAATGGAAGTCATCGAAACAACCTCAACCGATATCAACCCGGAAATCTTGGCAAATTTAGACCCAGAACTGCTTCCGGCAGGCAATACGAAAGTCACAACAACGATCAAAACGTACACTTATGAAATTCCCGCTACAACCGAACACATCGACATCGAGAAAAATATTCACAATACATCAATCCAATCGACACCAAGCAAGAGTTTTGTTTACAAGTAAGTGCATTTAGAGACTATTACAATATCGTTATTTCATTTATACTTATGTTTGAACGGTAACGTGACTGCCAGTCTAAGGTGTCAAATTGTTTAGAGGGAATGGCAAAGCTATACTGATGAGAGATTAATCTCGAAACGCGTCTATAGATGGCCTGATTAATTTGACCAACATTGTTACATTTGCAGTAGGTTACTGTATGTAACAGCAAACACTTGTTGTATAATTCAATGTCCGTCGGGGTATTAGCTCGGGAAGTAGTTGTTTCAATTAGTGTTTGATATAGTCTTTGTAAGACTACCTTGTTGTAGATTGCGAAAAGAATCGCACTTTTAATGTTTGAAGTATTCTGCAACCAAGAATTGGCAATTTCATTTATACATATCGTTATTGTTTCTATTTCTACATTTGACCACATTATAGTCCTAAAAGGCTACGTCATATTGTTTTAACATTTATTTTTATTCATGTGAAATCAAGACTGGGTCTTTCGTCATATCCACTATGCTGTGACAACAAGCTTTAGGACTTTCCAAAAATAGTTTAGAGTATTCGAACAACTGACATTTGTCAAAAATATATTCTAATCAACTTTAATTATAATCTATTTGGGAATAGCAGAAAGCTATGAAACCGTCGGGTATCGTTACTAGTGGCGCACAGTATACGGAAATGCGAAAAAGTGGAAAAGCGAGTGCAAATGCCAAACACACGAAATGCCATCGACATTTACATGTAATGGTAAAGTTATCTCGGATACTGACGAAATTGTCTGAAATTTTGCAAATTTGTTTGGTTCCGTTTATCAAACAAATACTTCTACCTCTCAAGCCAGCTTCACTCACATCAGTGCAATCACCCCTCCAACTTTAAATATAACAGATATCTTAGAAGCCCTATCAGTCTTAAAGGCCAATAATCGTCCTGGACCAGACGGGTTTAATTTATCTCTAACAACTGGTGAATTTCCTGAATGTTGGAAGATTGCTTTCATAACACCTGTTCATAAATATGGCGATAAAAAACGCGTAAAAAATTATCGCCCTATCTGCATATTATCAGTCGCACCCAAGATCTTTGAGATGCTGGTTACTAAACACCCCACAACTGTGTTACAGCCAGTTATTTCTACAAGCCAACATGGTTTTAGAACTGGCAAATCCACAAGCACAAATCTATTAGTTTATGAGTCATACATACACGAAGCTTTCTAAGAAAAATGTCAAGTAGATGCTATCTATACCGATTTCCCTATAGCTTTCGATTCTGTTGACCATGAACTATTAATATATAAGTTGCGGCTTACTGGCATTGACGGTATATTTCTGAAATGGATCCGTTCTTATATATCGAACAGGGTACAACTTGTGCGTATTGGTTTCTGCACTTCTAGCCCCATTCAGGTGACATCCGGTATCCAATGGTGTTCAATGTTTTCATTAACGATGTTATTAAGTGTTTCACTCATGCCGAGTGCTTATTACACTGGTCGGCATGAAAATCGGCCATGACACCATTCCTGCTGATTCTTATGTAAAATGACCTCCTGAATCCGAATATGACCCCCGTTTTCCCCCATCACCCACCGTTTTCGGGGGAGGCCCCCCACCTATTTTTATCACTTTTCAATAATTTGGAGGGATGAAAAGGATTATTTTAGCCTTTACGTTTCTTCTGAGGGGCTAGAGAGGTGAAAAGTTCCAAAACATGAACATTTGTAGCAAGGAGGTAGATTTGGGGGGGGGATTTCCCCCCTTAAATTGTAAAAAAATCCTTAAAAATTATCGATTTTTCCGTTTTTTTCGCAGTTTTTTCACTTATTTTCTACATATTCCAGCTTCCATCCGCCCTCATCCTCCCCCAAACAATAAAAATATATAGCAACAATATATAGCAACAATATATAGCAACAATAATAAAAATATATAGCAACAATAATAAAAATATATAGCAACAGTTCGGAAGATTCACTGTACCACGCTGGCGCTATCAATACCTCGCGCGCACAGGTTTGCCCAGGAATTTTCATTTTTATTTATTATTCTTTACAGCTAAAATAATCCTTTTTACCCCTCCAATGGATGGGGGAAACGGGGGGAGTATTGAGAGCGCCAGCGTGGTACAGTGAATCTTCCGAACTGTTGCTATAGGGGGGGGGGCTAAATCTACCTTCTTGCTACAAATGTTTATGTTTTGGAACTTTTCACCTCTCTAGCCCCTCAGAAGAAATGTAAAGGCTAAAATAATCCTTTTCGTCCCTCCAAATTATCGAAAAGTGATAAAAATAGGTGGGGGGGCTTCCCCCGAAAACGGTGAGTGATGGGGTAAAACGCAGGTCATATTCGGATTCAGGAGGTCATTTTACATAAGAATCAGCAGGAATGGTGTCAGGGCTCGAAAAAAATTTTTTTTTTGCAGACCAGTGTTATTTGCCGACGAGATGAAGATCTTTATGAAGAGACGTTCCTTGAGCCATATCTTGTTACTTGAAAGGGATTTACAATCATTCGGCAGGTGGTGTGAAAACAATAATCCTGCTAGTGCCGTGCTATCACATTTTCAAGGCGACTTTCAGCCCTGCTCTATAATTATACCATATTAGGTAAAACTTTCACTAGGGTAACAACCATTAGAGACTAAGGTGTTACATTCACTTCCAATCTCTCATTTAGTTAGCATATATCTACTATAGCATCTAAAGCCTTCCAGATGCTAGAGTTTGTAAAAAGAAATGCAAGCGAATTCGGTAACACGAGGACCCTATGTATTCTTTACAATTCTTTGGTTCGTCCGCACCTTGAGTACTGTTCAGATGTATAGTCACCTTACACGGCGGTCGACAAACGTAAGATCGAGCAAGTACAGGAAAAGTTTATAAGGTTCATTTCATTTAAGTTTAATCTAACCTGTAGCTACACCTGCGCTTGATTCCGCGACGCTTGATATAAGACGTCTTAACGCAAACGTTATCTTGGTTTACAAACTCTTGAATGGCCTTATAGACTGCCCTAACTTGCTCGCTCTTCTAGGGATCTACGTACCCCCTCGAACGTTACGAAAATGCGCAGTATTTTATGTTCCCTTCAGGAAGACGGACTACGCACTGAACTCTGCAGCCACGCGAGTGCTTAGACACGCGAATACGATAAGCAGTAATTTTGACTTTTTAGAAAACAGCCTTAGAGCATTGCGCCACAGGTTCACACTTTTACAGAAATGACTTATATACCGGGTGTTGACTTGGCGGACGCAACATAGGAAATCGCATGTTAATTTTTAAGTGTTCAAATATTGGCTTCGCTATTTATTTTAGAGACAAAATGTATTTCACTTTTTTGTAGAGAGAAAAAATCTACATTTATGAATTTTTACACTTAACACTTTACATTCCTCAAAGTTAAAATAATTAAGAAAAAGTTATGCGATTTTATAAAAATAATGGCATACTATGGAATTGATACAACAATTGCGGATATTTCCTGATTTTTTCTAAAGTTTAATTTAAAGCTTTAAACAAGTGTTTTCCACTCCCAGGCTAAGCATGAAGTAACATTTCGAGTTTAGAAAAGCCCCGTGAAAATTTGTCGAGGGTCGGGCAGCGACCCGAGACAAATTTTCTGGGCTTTTCTAAACTCGAAATTTTATTTCATGCGCCATGTGTATAAAACACTATAATATTGTCAAATTTATGTATATTCTAACTTCACTTAAAATCTGTGTTTTATACGCGTGGCGCATGAAGTAAAATTTCGAGTTTAGAAAAGCCCAGAAAATTTGTCTCGGGTCGCTGCGCGACCCTCGACAAATTTTCACGGGGCTTTTCTAAACTCGAAATTTTACTTCATGCTTAATCTGGGAATGGAAAACACTCGTTTAAAGCTTCAAATTGAACGAATGTCAGAAATATAATATATAAAATTAAGAAAAAACTATTCGTGAAAATGTAAACAATGTCTTAATTAATAATACAACTTAAGACGATAAATAATCATTGAAACAACTACTTCCCGTGCAAATACACCTCCGGATATTAAATTATACAATGAAATATTTAAAATCTTATTTAATTTGATTTGTTACAACGCTCTATTAAAGTATATGTAACGTTTAGGTCAAATTCTCTTCGAACCAACTAACAAATACAAATTTAATATGAAAGGTGAGATAACAAAAAAATTAGAAGTGAAAGGACTTGAATTAAAACTAATGTCTTAAGCCATCTATAGACGCGTTTCGAGATTTATCTCTCTTCAGTAAGGCTTTGCTTATGACGTTGTTTCAATGGATATTTATCGTCTTAAGTTGTCTTATTAATTAAGACATTGTTTGCATTTTTACGAGTAGTTTTTTCGTAATTTTATATAATATATAGAATATTTTTCCAATTTTAAATAGTTTTAAATTTGAATTTATCTTGTTTAGAATGTCAGAAAATGTATAGCTAAAACAATTAAGAAAAAGTAATGTGATTTTATAAAAATAATGACATACCATGGAATTGATACAACAATTGCGGATGTCAAAATAGCACGAGATATTGCTGTTACGACAAAAAAACATAACGCAAACATTGTGATAACTGTGGTCTGCATTATACCACTTTATTAGGAGGATTTTTTCTTGTATAGTGTAAATCATTTTAAAAACATTTACTTTAATCAAGTGACTATCTATTGCCATTTTGACATCCGCAATTGTTGTTTCAATTCCATGGCATGTCATTATTTTTTATAAAATCACATTACTTTCTCTTAATTATTTTAACTTAGAGAAAAGTAGTGATAAAAGTTAACACGAATGAATTCAGGGTTTTTCTCTTCACAAAAAAGGTAAATACATTTTGTTTCTAAAATAAATAGGGGAGCTAAAATTTGAACATTTCAAAATTTACATGGGATTTCCTATGTTGCGTCCGCCAAGTCAATACCCGGTATAAACATTTTATATAATATGACGAGAGAATCTCGAAATATCGAAAATCTCGATATGTTGAAAATCTTCTTTAATCCACATAATTTTAAGATTTTGCATTCAGGTAATAAGGGATACACACTAAATCTAATAGAAGGCCTGGAGATTAACAGGGCCATAAAAATGTGAAAAAACGTAGTAAACGACAACGAGGAGATTTGGAATTCCCCAATTTTGACTTCCCTTATTACCTGAAACAAAAATATGTATATATACCTAGACAATATTTTTTTCTGTACATTCCTTTGAAAATAGTCTAACAAACCGAAACTAGTCGGAATAAAGTTTTAATTTGTAAAACAATACCAAGTGTTTTTAATTTAAATAACTTTACATATGTTGTAAATCTGTTTAATATTTTCATAAATAAAATGAAAAATATCGAAATATTCAAAATGTCAACAACATTTTACGAATTTAGGAAAATCTCGAAATATTGCAAAATCTAATGAACGTTGGATAAATCGATGAAAATCTCGAAATGTTGAAAATTTTATGTAAATATCAATTTGTTGAAAATCTGATAAAAATCTTATAAATCGACGTATCAAGTGTCAAAATTTGATTGGAATATAAAAAATGTCAAATATCAAAATATGAGGTTGCACAACAGCCGTTAAGTGTAAAGTAACTAGTTCTTCAAGGATTTTAGTAGCTACTGATAGAATCGAGATAGGTCTGTAATTTTGCGCATTGTTATTAACACCAGATTTGTGAACTGGTGTGACGTAAGCGCTCCTCTAGCAGTCAGTTAATACTCCTGATCAAGGATAAATATTGAATAGCAACCATAGATAGCTGAGAGAAAAGGCATAACTTTTAAATAAAGAGACAGGTAAACCGGGCCAACCGCCCTGGCCCGGTTTACCTGTCTCTTTATTTAAAAATTATGCCTCCTCATTGGCTTTTAATAAAGAAAGAGTGCTTTATCACAAGACCACCAACAGTCTGTGGGAGTCCTGAGAAAGGAGGGAGGCGATATGACCGACGACCTCCTGGGGAGTCTGCAGCTGTTGCTCAAGACGCACTTCCCTGGCTGCACCATACTTTTTAAGCAAGCTAGGGGGAAACTGAAATCAATTCAGGAACAACGGAAGATTGGGAGCTAGCCCATGAAGTGGTAAATGAAGAAAACACCCTAAAGTCAATTAACAGCTTTTCCGCCTTTAAGGCACCCGGACCGGACGGCAACTTTCCCGCCCTGCTACAGTGGGGACGAGAAATACTGCTTGAGCACGTAGTGATGCTGTTCCGATCCAGTCTGGCGCTGGGTTATATCCCAAAGGCCTGGAAACAAGCTAGGGAAGTATTCATACCAAAACCTGGCAGAGCTAACTAGACTACTCCCAAGGCATATAGGCCTATCACACTTTCTTCGTTGCTTATGAAAACGCAGGAAAGAATTTGTGAATGACACATAAGAGCGATAGCTCTAACTAGACAACCCCAGATAATGTCACAACACGCATACACACGGGGAAGATCTACCGACTCTGCCCTACATAACGTAGTGAGCAGAATTGAGAGATCACTGGATATCAAGGAATCCGCCCTGGGTGTTTTTGTTGACAGTGAAAGCGCGTTTGATAAAACGACCATACCGAAAATAAGAAACGCGCTTAACAAGCGTGGAGTACCATCTGGATTAGCAATGCACTTGCCAACCGTATAGTCACAGTAGAACAGGGTACGGAACGGATCACCTGCAAAATTGACAGAGGCTGTCCCCAAGGAGGTGTCTTATCACCTCTACTATGGAACATGGTTCTGGACAGCCTTCTCGAACAACTTTAGCAACTAGGCTTCTGTGTAACAGCCTATGCTGATGATCTAGCCATGATTGTAAGTGGCAAATTCGAAGACGTTCTATGCGACCAAATGCAAGGAGCTCTAAATACAGTTTCGCATTGGTGCAATGATCACTCCCTATCGGTAAACCCTACCAAGACGGAGATGGTCTTGTTCACCAAGAAAAGGAAGGTGACGAATAAAGCACCAAAATTATTGAATACGATGCTGCAGTACAGCAACTAGGTGTAATACCTGGGCATTACTTTTGACAGGAAACTAAGCTGGAAGAAGCACATCGACATCAAAACAGACAAAGCCATAAGAGCCTTTTGGCAATGCCGTCGGGCAGTGGGGAAAACCTGGGGGTTGAAACCGAGCACGATGATGTGGTTATACACAGCCATCATAAGGCCCATGCTAACATACAGAGGTTTAGTTTGGTGGCCCAAAACCAAACAGCTAACTACGAGGAAGCGACTCTCGCAAGTGCAGCGGGCAGTCTGTCTAAGCATAACAGGCGCCATGCACACTACTCCAACGATGGCGATGGAGGTCATGCTATGCCTTCCGCCACTTGATATTCACGTGGAGAGAGAGGCCGTGGCGACCATACTTCGCCTTCAAGGCCCACTGGAACAGTAACCGCTGTGGGGAAGCTAGAGGACACTTCTGGAGGAGTATCTGCAAATACATACCTATTTTAGAGGCTGGCATTGACTACTGTAGACCGACACTCATTCGGAATGCACTCTAGACGGTTACCATTCAACCCACTAAACATATGAGAGAGTCGGCCATAAGGATCTACACAGATGGATCCAAAAGGATGGATAGATCAGGGATTGCAGTCTTCTCCAGGACCCTGAAAATCCAAACAAACGTCCCGATAGGAAAGCATGCCACCGCCACACAATTAGAGACGATGGGTATAACACTTGCGGCTGAAAACATCATAAACCGCAAAGTGTCAAATGAAGCCATACTGATCCTAACGGACAGCTGGCAACCGCTACTGTCTCTGAAGCGAAACAGTACCTGCAGCTGACCAGGGGGAACCTTAGGCGCATAACTGCCGCCCTGACTGGTCACTGCGGGCTAAACGCACACCTATACAGGATGGGGATAGTTGACTCTCCATCCTGCAGAGGGTGTAACGTGAAAGACGAGACTGCTGGACACATTCTCAGCGATTGCCCGACACTCTCGTTAACTAGAGGCTCCTTACTGGGTGAAAGATGGCCTCTACCCACCTCGGCTTTGCTAAACTACCTAAACCAGGTAGGCTGGCTGAGCTGGGGCTGGGTAATCGACGGGAGGTAGCACAATGGGCCTAATGAGGCCTAAGTGCAGTGCAGAAGTGCGCACTCCCAAAAGAACCAGAACCAAACTGCTTAGTATTTCTGAGATTTTCAAAGTAAGAGGAATACATTTGAAAATACGTCTGTTATTTACCGAAGGATCAAAAAATTCAGCAAAGTGGTTGATAATATCTCTAGTATTGGTAATAAGAGAGTCGTTTTTGACAAATTCTGGCGGAATTTCGCTACTATTGCGTTTGGATTTGACATATCCCCAAAATGAGTTTGCATTGTCTTTTAATGATATTTCTATATTGTTTATATGAGTTTTGTAGCAGTTATTGGATAGCGTTTTGCTTTGAGAGCGAATATTACAGTCAGAGATTGAGTTAGAATGAAAGTTTTCTGAAGTTATTTTTTTTAGGCAATAAGCACTTCAAGTTCGAAGAAGAACCATTTAGGAAAGTGAGAGCTATTCGTATGTAATATATTAAATTTTGCAACATAGAGGTCGAGTAGGTAATGGATTGTAGAATAGAACTGCGAAGAGGTGCAGGCTGACCCCCTGGGGCAAGCCATACAAATTGGTTATGGGTAAATTGCGTAAGAATATTAATTAATATTTTTACTGTCCAGCAAATCTTCTAACCTTATGTTGACAAAAGCATTATTTAATGATGCATAATTAGCGCGACTGAACTTATATGCTATAGCGGGGTTATCAGCAGTTATCCAGGGAAGGTGTGAATGGAGGTGAATTTTAAAATTAATGTCAATGGTGGGTATCACAGACAACTATTAATATATAAAAAATAAATTCACTAGAAGCTATTAGGGAGTTTGATTCTGTAGTTACGCCGTAATAATCATTATATTATGATATGTTTGGTAAGTTGTAATCACCAAACATAATTAAAGTATTTGAGTTGGCTATGGATTTAACGGTAGCACGGTGAGTCTCGTAGATCAAGAAGTTACAGCTGGATGGTATGTACACTGCATCTTCTATTTAATTTGCATTTGCATCGCTTACTTTAATGTTACCATAGATTTCTTCATGCAACGATTTATAGCTTTGAAAAATATAAGAAGAAAACCTGTTGAATTATTCAAAATCCAATTAAAAATGTCAAATTTGACAGAAATCATCGAAATTTATCAAATTTCAAAGTTGACAGAAATATGAAGTAAAATTTCGAGTTTAGAAAGTCACGGGGCTTTTCTAAACTCGAAATTTTACTTCATGCGCCACGCGTACAAAACACTGAATTCTAATGACGTTTAAAATATCCAGCAATCCCAAAACTAATGTTTACGGGTCTTTTTTAATAAGTTAATAGACAGCCAACCAAGTGACTTATAATCCAATCATAGTCAAAAGACAACCACGTAACTTGCAGTCATAATTTCACAATAGTCAAAATACAGTCGATAAAGATGTAATATGAAAAAGTCCTATAATAGCCTAAAGTCAGCCATCCAATTGATTTACAATCAAAATGTCACAAATGTCAATATACTGCCAACAGAGCGATTTAATGACGAAATCATACTTAGGGGCCCTTAGTCAATATTACAATAGTTAATTTGTTTGATTAAGCGTGGCCACCGGCTGTATCTCAGAAACTATGTAGCGCAGCATGTTGGGGTAAAAAATTGCATAATGAAAGTGGAGAAATCTCTGGAAATTAGTTTTAAGTCCCTACCTCCGCCGCTAGAGGGCGTAACATCTATCGCTAAATACAAAAACAGTTTTTTTTCAAAAAACTGCTAAATTAAGCTAGGTTAAAATATACAAATTGTAATCTACACTGAATTTAACTCAATTTTAACTACTCACTTGTTTCTTTATCTAGTACATATGAAACAGAGGAGAGCGGAAAAGTGTGATCATCAAACTGCGTGTAACTTTTATCAGGATTAACTGAACCTAATCAAGTTAATCTCATTTGATAAGTAATTTAAGGGGGTATTACCACTAGAACAGCGTTTTTTTACGGTTTTTCAGAATTTTTATTTTTGGGAAATTTAATACATGCGATCTTGCGGTTTCTTGCAACTTGTTTATAGATTCATAAACTATAAAAAATGAATTTTAATTCTTTTCAATCGTCCGGCTAAACCTCTAAATCTGGCCTCAAATAAGGCCGTGTCCGCCGTGTTTTTCCTCATGGCCGGAAAGATTTTTTCGATTCTGTGATTTGAAACGTAAAATGAAGTAGTAGTCATTAATCTGTATTAAATTATCTGGAGTTTGAACCACCGACAATAAAAATCTCGATAAATAACAAAATGGAGGCCATTCGAAAAAAGTGGTCGCTTTTTGCCCCCCTTTTTCTGACTTTAAAGCTCTATGAAAAATATCAAATGTTAATATATTTGAATGACGGTGGTTCAAACTCCAGAGGAAAATGTGGAGAACCGAACACTAAAAGCTCAAGTCAATCCGTTTCATAGTTTGAAAAGAAAGTTTCCGGCCAGCGAAAAAAAAAGTGGTTTCGAGAAAAACGCGTTTAAAGTTTTGACACAAGTTTTAACTATTTTTGGAGATTTTTGGCTTTAGTCAGCTATGCCAGCTCCGTACACTAGGCCCTCCTCTTCCTCTAAAAACTGGGTTTGAATGATTTACTCCTGCCAGCGTTGTTGGATGGCCTTATGAGTTGCTGGAGTCAGGCAAAATTCGTCCCACATCTCGGGCTCCGCGTCGGTCCGCACCGGAAAGCCTTGGCTTGCAGGCCGATATGGATTCCCAGTGTCTCTATCGTCTTAAAAACTGCCGAGTATCCGTCGTTGAAAATGCTGGTAGCTATGAAAGACGCGATAGCGACGGTTTTTGCACCACAGTTGAGGTGTTTCGAAGCCAGATTCGAGACACAAGCATTCAAACTTTCGTTTGAGTTCTGCGTATTTCCACCCAGCCACCTACTCAGCATTGCTTACTTCAACAAGCAAAAATCTAACTAACGAATTCGCCTATTGTAAAACGGCGTTCGGACATGAAACTAGATACTATCAAGTATCAATACATGCAAAAGAAAAATCAATTTTTTAAAACTTCTGAATGGTAATACTCCCTTAAAGCACTTTAAATCACCGTTTACTCTTGTTTACTTTAGTTCTTATAGAAAGCGCCAGAGAGCGTTTTTTGAAAAACCGACATATTTTCTAGATTTTCTTAAAAAATTCAAATTATAACGTATAGTTCTCCTACGCTAGATTATTGCAAAAAGGAATACTGAGAAATTTGGCGAAACCCTCATTCTGATTTCTTTATCCTAACCAAAGATTTTGTAAACAGTCTGCTAGATTTGCCCATTTTCAACCGCGTGCTATATAAAAATATATTTTTAAATGTAGTAGGCCTTTAGGCTTTTTTGTTTTATGTTCGAGGGGTCAAAAACAATAATTCAAAATATAACAGAGATCACTTTTCCCCATTTATATGTTTTGAAAAGCGAATATGTAAGTAAATTAAAGAGTATTTAATATCTCAAAATAAAGTAGGCTATGAGATTAGTAGAATGTTTAAAACAGCGTATATTTACTACAATTAAAAATACTTATTACAATCCTTTAATAGAATATTAACAAATAAAACAAACAAAAAATAAAACGAATACAATAATTAATTCTGGCTTCGCTGGTAGAGGGCGCAATCTCTACCGCTAAGAAAAACAAGATGTTATTCAAAATGCCAAATTATGCTGCATATGTTACAAATATGTAAATGTTAATCTACTCTAAATTTTTCTCGATTTCAATTAACTTCTCGTTTCTTTTGCTTTTACATAAAATGCAGATAAAAATGGAAACGTCTTATCATTAAAATGGTTGTAACTATAGTTAGGTTTAACCGAATTTAATAAAATTTGACTAAATTGATAAATAATTGAAAGTACTTTTAATTTAAACACTATGTTTTCTGATTTAATTTAGTGTCTGTAGTAAGGGCGCTATTAGTACAAAATACCCCATTCTGCACACCTTTCAATATATCTCCGGTTAGGATAAAGATATCGGGATGCGGTTTTCGCCAGTTTTCACACTATCTCCAATTTTAATTTTCTATCGTAACTTAGGTATGCTTTCCAATCTGGAAATTTAAAGAAAATGGAGAAAATACGTTAATTGTCTCAATCGCGCCCTCTGTTGCTTAATATCGAAACTAAAATAAATGAGAGTGAATTTGGTTTTATAGTGCATTCAATTATCTATCAAATGAGCCAAAGTTTATTAATTTCAGTGGAACCTAACAAAAGTTACAGGCATTTAAATAATTAGACATTTTCGTTCTCCTGTGCACCTTATGTGAGACATAAAAAAACGTGAAGATAGTTAAATTAGGTAAAATTTACCGTAGATTAAGATTTTTATATTTTTCACATCGCTTAATTTGGCATTTATTTGATAAACATTGTACAGGGTGACTCAGAGGAGATTTCAGTTTTTAACACGTTATAATAACAGCATAAAACGTGTTGGAATAATTTTAATATTAAATTAAGAAAGTACAGAGATGCGGATTTCATTTTTTAAACACAATGTTGTCCAAATGTCGACCATCCTTCTCATAGCACTCCTCCAATGCTGCTCTTAAATGTTTAAATACCCGCCGACACATTTCAATAGGAATGTTGTTAATGGCCTCACAAATGTTGTCTTTTAACTGCTCCGTAGTGGCTGGAGGATCGTTTTAGACGATACTCTTTAAATATCCCCACAAAAAGGTGCCAAGGGGAGTAAGATCTGGTGATCTTGGCGGGCAAGAGATATCCCAAATCTCGAAATAACAGTTCCTGGAAACAATTCACGTACAGTGTCCATTGATGCTGCTGCTGTATGTGCCGTCGCCCCTGTTGAAACCAGGTCTAGTTTGGGTCATAACCAGGAACGTTTTGAAGAGCTGGAGTCAAAAATTGGTGGAGCATTGCAGTGTACCGTTGGCTTGTCACAGTAACAGAGCGGCCACGGGCATCCTCAAAAAAGTAGGGCCCGATTATTCCAGAAGACGACATGGCACACCAAACTGTTACCTTCATGGAATGCAATTGTTTTTGGTGCTTTTCTTCTGGGTTCTTGGCGGCCCAATACCGACAGTTTTGTTTGTTTACGTGGCCCTCCAGGTGGAAGTGAGCCTCATCACTGAATAAAATGTTGTCCAAACCTCCTTTATCCCAAAACATATTCATTATGGTTTCACAATATGTTTTTCTAATTTCGTGGTCTGTAGGCTTCAGGAACTGTACCAATTGAATTTTGTATGGATGGAAGTGTAAGTCTTTGTTTAAAATCCGTTGCACACTTGAGCGATGAATATTCAGGGCCTGGCTATGATTTCGAATTGACCGCCTTGGATTTCCAGTCGCAGCACGTCGCACAATCTCAATGTTCTCTGGCGTTCTGATGGACTTCTGTTGACCTGGGTGCTTCCGATTTGCCACGTAACCTGTTTGTCGGAATCTTTGAACCCACGATTTCACTAAATTTGTCGATGGAGCATCACGTACACGCCGAATATTGTAATGGTTGCAAAAACGTCGAATAGCCACTACATAGGAATCGTTCGCCTTAAAAAACGCCTCTACCATGAAGGCACGTTGTTCGTTCGACCACTGCTCCATGTTTACTGACAATCCGCACGTATTCGCCGCAAATTGCCAGCGCTACCCCCCCCCCACAACTTTTAAAGCGGTTGCACAGGGTACGTTCGAAAACTGAAATCTACTCTGAGTCACCCTTTATTAATCTTTTACTATAGAGATAGCGCCTTCTTGCGGCGAAGCTATGAACTTGAAAACAATTTCCAGCGATTTCTCTTGGCCACTTTTCCAATGAAATGTTTTACCGCAACATGTTACGATGTATAGTTTCTGAGATACAGCCGATGGCCAGGCTTAATTAAACAGCTGGTACAGTCGATAAAGAAATGTAATTACTAAATCGTTTGTTCAATAAAAAAACCTCTACAGTGCCATGATTTAATCTTTTTGTTAATTAAAGTTGGCTCTAATTAATTTATTATAAAACATCAGAGTTGCCAACCTGCAATATTTTTCATAGCACCCTGCCTGCAGGATTAGCATATTGAAAAAGAAAAATAAACTTGATAATAAAACTAACTTTTTTTTTAGCAAATACGAAAACGATAGCACGCTGAATAGAAGAAATGCTGAGAGGGTTGTAACTAATAGCAGAGATAACGTTGGCAGAGACAATGTTACAGAAGTTATTACCACCAGAAATTATCAACCAGGGAAGATACAACCCGATCCAATCGGAAAACAAACTTACGTTTACAACGAAAGTACCACCACCAGAAACGTAACTGATCATAATAGGAATTTAAGAACACCTCCACCACAGAGGAAGAATCAGCATAACACTTACGTCTACAATGAAACCACTACGACAAATACCAATCAACGAAGAACGCCCGATTTCTATCAACGTCCTAAAACACCCGAAGGTGGCACGTATATTTATGAAAAGAACGTAACAAGGAATATTAATCAACGTCCTGACTCGCCTGACCACGCGCATTTACCTCCAGTCAACACAACCATCCATAAATTCGACTCGATGACGAATTTAAATGCGAGACAATATCCGGACACGGAGAATTTCGATCCGAAACATCCGCCGTATCCGACTGGATATCCAAATGCTTATCCGAATGGACCCAATGAATATCCTTATGATCAACAATATCCACAAGGTTATTATCCGAACGGATTCCCTCCGGAGGTTAATGTGACATATAAGTATAGGTCTGTTAGTAATACCAGTACACGCGGACCGGGAACTTATCCTGGTGGAGAGGATGAGCCCTTGTTGCCGAGGAAGTTTCCGACGGATGAAGTCGAGGGACCACCAAAGAAATTGGATGATTTGATGGCGAATATCGGAAGAGAGGTATGTTTTAAATTAATTAATTTTTATTCATGTTTGAAATTATGATTCTTTATTAACTGAATTGGATAGCTAACGCCATCTAACGCGGCATCGTCAATGACACGAATGCACAAGTCCATATATAGGTCACTGTTTCGTCTACGGAGCTATACTCTGTGTAACCACAGAAAACAAATATCAAAATTGTATTTGGGTTCAGTATTCCGGCACCGGATACCCACAGACGCGTTTCGGTCTTCAAGGTCATCTTCAGCGTGGTCCCGATCCAGTACTGAGGAATACTGAACATTTCTTACTATATCAAACCGATATGTGAACACTATTAACTGAATTCTATAGCTAACGCCACCTATATATGCACGTGTGCATTCGTGTCATTGATGATACCACTATGGAGCGTTATATGGCGTTAGCTATCCAATTCAGTTAATAGTGTTCACATATCTGTTTGATATAGTAAGAAATGTTCAGTATTTCTCAGCACTGGGTCGGGACCACACTGAGAGGACCTTGAAGTCCGAAACGCGTCTGTGGGTATCTAACAGAGCTGGGATGAATCCTCAAAAACAGGATTCGAATCACGAATCCGAATCACTTAATATGATTCAAATCACAAATACTCGAATAAAGGATTCGTAAGTGAGAAATATGATTGGAATCAAAGATTCGAATCCTCATTTTTGAATCACGGATACAAATCCTTTAAAAATAAATTTGAATCTATTATTTGCAATCAGTAATATTTTATTCCATCAGTTTCTATTAACAAAAATGTTCATTTACCGACTAAATATCTGATTATATAATGATTTTAATTAATGATGATATATGTGTTATTGAACTTCATTTCAAATCTGTGTTTTATACGTGTGGCGCATGAAGTAAAATTTCGAGTTAAGAAAAGCCCAGTGAAAATTTGTCTCGGGTCGCTACGCGACCCTCGACAAATTTTCTACGCGGGGCTTTTCTAAACTCGAAATTTTACTTCATGCTTAGTCTGGGAGTGGACCGTCAAGATTTTCTACATGTCGAAATTTTCGATATTTCTAGATTTATGTCTATTTATTCACAGTTTGTTATTGTATTAAATGCAACTGTAATATTAAATAAAAACTGTTTTTTTGGGAATAGAATATTCACCCATTAAGAGCCGAGTAAATTATAAGGTTAACTCTAATAGTTAATTTTAGGTAAAATTTTGAATCTTTTTCTATGATTTCAATGAATGATTTATTATATTACATACGTCGATTTTTTAAAAGAGTTAAATTTAAAATTCAAACGAGTGTTGTCTACTCCCAGACTAAGCATGAAGTAAAATTTCGAGTTTAGAAAAGCCCCGCGTAGAAAATTTGTCGAGGGTCGCGCAGCGACCCGAGACAAATTTTCACGGGGCTTTTCTAAACTAGAAATTTTACTTCATGCGCCACGCGTATAAAACACTGATTTCAAGTGAAGTTAAAAATATACTATTAACGTTGGATATTTTTCATGGTTAAGTAACCAAATATGCATTCACAAATATTTGAATTAATCGAAAATTTTAATATTTATATTCAAATATGAATAATTTAGTGATTTAAATATTCATATTAGAATATTTAACTATTTGAATTAATCGAATTCGAATCACAGCCTTAATAGCGATGATTCGAATTATTTAGGAGGATTTGAATCCGTGTATGAGGATTCGAATCCTTTTATAAGGATTCGATTCCTTTTATAAGGATTCGAATCCTTTTATAAGAATTCGAATCCTTTTATAAGGATTCGAATCCTTTTATAAGAATTCGAATCCTTTTATAAGGATTCGAATCATCTACGTGTAGATTCGAATACGAATCCTTTTAAAAAAATGTAACGAATCCGGATCACGAATCCGTGTTCACTAAAGTATTCGAATACCTCTTTTGAATCCTCTAAAAGGATTCGAATCCGTTAATCGAATCCTGAATGATTCGAGTCCTGCCCAGCTCTGAAATTAACTTAAATATTGACAAAAACAATGAAAACAATTTAACAAAATGGAGGTTTTCCACAGAAGAAAGTTGTATTAAAGGGCCTGGGAAAAAATCTTGGCGTAGCGAAACCGATAAAATACTGAAATATTGTGAAATTAAAAATATACTGGATTTTACTTATTATGTTTGAATTTCATAGCAAATTCAGTTTGATTTTATTAGAAATATCTATGTACTGTATAAGGTCGACTCGGTTTAAACTGAGACAGTTTTGTATAAGGTTGTCTTCATTTAAACGAGTGTTTTCCACTCCCAGACTAAGCATGAAGTAAAATTTGAAGTTTAGAAAAGCCCCGTGAAAATTTGTCGAGGGTCGCGCAGCGACCCGAGACAAATTTTCGGGCTTTTCTAAACTCGAAATTTTACTTCATGCGCCACGCGTACAAAACACTGATTTGTAGTGAAGTTCAGAAGCACACAAATACATCTTTAATCGGAGTAATAGGGAATCAGATGTTTAGTCTGTTATCAACGGTGTTCAGTGTTAATAATAAATAATAAGGTTTTAAATATGTTGGTAAAACAACTGGTAACAATATTAATATATAAAAGGTTGAACAAAAATAATAAAATCAAATTTATTCTTAAGGGATTTGTATTCGTGATTCGAAAAAACAGGATTCGAATCTTTGATTTGAATCATATTTATCTCCTGCGAATCCTTTATTCGAGTATTCGTGATTCGAATCATATTAGGTAATTCGGATTCGTGATTCGAATCCTTTTTACGAGGATTCGTCCCAGCTCTCGTTAATTTAATAAATTTTTACGTGTTTTGTAATTTGCCTGCTGATTTTAACAAATTTAATAATGTCATATGGCTTTTTTGTTAGTGTTTTGGTCAATTTTAATATAATTTCATGACTTTTCTCTGACTTTCCCGGTTTTAATGACATTAAGTGAATTTTTTATCTACGTCATTTTCAGGCATTCGTCGATTTTATAATAGAGTTCAATTTGCAGCTTTAAACGAGTGTTTTCCACTCCCAGACTAAGCATGAAGTAAAATTTCGAGTTTAGAAAAGCCCCGAGAAAATTTGTCTCGGGTCGCGCAGCGCAGAGAAATTTAAAAACACACAAAAGACATTTTTCATGTTAATCTTTACAATTAATTGGAATTATTTTTAAACATTAAAAGTGCCATTCTTTTCGCAATCTACAACAAGTTAGTCTTACAAAGACTATATCAAACACTCATTGAAACAACTACTTCCCGAGCTAATACCCCGACGGACATTGAATTATACTACAAGTGTTTGATGTTACATACAGTAACCTACTGCAAATGTAACAATTTGAGTCAAATTATTCAGGCCATCTATAGACGCGTTTCGAGATTTATCTCTCATCAGTATAGCTTTGCCATTCCCTCTAAGTAATTTGACACCTTAGACTGGCGGTCACGTTACCGTTCAAACATAAGTATAAATGAAATTGCCAATTCTTGGTTGCAGAATACTTCAAACATTAAAAGTGCGATTCTTTTCGCAATCTACAACAAGTTAGTCTTACAAAGACTATATCCAACACTCATTGAAACAACTAGTTGTTTCAATAAGTGTTTAATATACTCTTTGTAAGTTTGTAAGAGTCTTACAAAGACTATATCAAACACTCAATGAAACAACTAGTTGTTTCAATGAGTGTTTAATATAGTCTTTGTAAGACTAACTTGTTGTAGATTGCGAAAAGAATCGCACTTTTAATATTTGAAGTATTCTACAACCAAGAATTGGCAATTTCATTTATACGGAATTATTCTTGACGATTCAAATCTTTAAGTATTCGAATCCTTTTATAAATATTTGAATCCTTTTATAAATATTCAAATCCTCTTATGAATATTCGAATCCTTTCATAAGGATTCGAATTCTTTTATATAGATTCGAATCACCCACATTTGGATTCGAATACGAATCCTCTTAAAAAAATGTAACGAATCCAGATCACGAATCCAGTTGAACTAAAGTATTCGAATGCCTTTTTTGAATCCTCTAAAAGGATTTGAATCCAGGATTCGAATCCTGAATGATTCGAATCCTGCCCACCTCCGACTCGCAAACAGAAGGTTCGCCTATGGGATCGCCACTATCACCTTTATTAGCTGACATTTTTATGTCCGACTTTGAAATTACTCTTCTCAGTAAGGCAGAGGCAAAACCTATGTTTTACTGGGCAAGTTATGTGGACGATATTTTTTGTATTTGGACTGGAACGACAAGACTATTCAATTTATTTGAAAAATACCTAAATTCAATGAATAATAATATACAATTTACTACTGAAATCGAAAAGAACAACAGCTGTAATTTCCTTGACATAACCTTTGTTAAAAATACTAATAAATTAGAATTTAAAATACACAGAAAAGAAACATATACAGACACAATCATTCCAGCCAATTCAAACAACACAAATAGAATAAAATTAAGTATTTTTGACTCTTTTATCAATAGATTACAAATTGCTCAGGCTCAATTTAAATATAGAAATATTACTTTTTCGGAGAAATGTATTCGACATGTGCTTTTTATATAAAATTCTAAATGGGTACATTAACTGTTCATCTCTCTTAGGAGCACTGGACTTCTGGCATAAGCGCGGAGGATCATTGACGAGATCTAGAGTATTATTTAGGGAAAGAAATCATAGAACTGCGTACGATGGCAATAATCCTTTGTCCAGATTAATGCATTCGGCCAACTGCTTGCTCTCATCCCCGAATTTCGATCCATTTGCGAACATTTTTTATGTTTTCGAAGAGCACTAGTGGTCATTAATCTGGATAAAACCTTTTAAGATTATGTTAGAATTAGCAATGTAGTTATCATAACGTATGTGTGTAGTCATTCTGCGGCTCTTAAACTTTTGTTATTTCTTATTTTGTATTATTTCAATGTTAAAGAGGTATCTCGTGAATAAATAAATAAATAAATAAATTAAATAACATCCCTTTAAGTGAATCTGATTTCAGATAAGAATTAAATATTAACAAAATTGCTGAAAATAATGGTTATAGCAAGGACGTTATAATTTATTAAATAAACAGAAACAAAAACATTTCATTAAATACTTTTACGCGCCTGCGCAAAAAATAGATAGTCAATGGTATAAAATAAATTTTGTAAATGACCTGTCATACAATATAATCAATCAATTTAAGGAGAAAAACTTAAATATTATACAGAGAGTTTTATGTAACACCGAACATTTTCATAACGAGAATTTTTCTTTAAAGTATCCATATGCATACGTTGCACATTTTCTGGTGCTCGATTTATTAAAAGAATTCAATCTAAAGCTTTAAGCGAGTGTTTTCCACTCCCAGGCTAAGCATGAAGTAAAATTTCGAGTTTAGAAAAGCCTGAAAATTTGGTTTGGTCGCGTAGCGCGAAGCGCGGAGCGGCCAAACCAAATTTTCAGGCTTTTCTAAACTCGAAATTTTACTTCATGCGCCACCGGTACAAAACACTGATTCAATGTAAAGTTTAGCGGTGTGTTTTAAACTTCGTAATATGTCAGTGTTTTGTACCGGTGGCGCATGAAGTGAAATCTCGAGTTTAGAAGAGCCTGAAAAATTTTACTTCATGCTTAGCATGGGAGTGAAAATTCTTTTAATAAACCGTGCATCGAAAAATGTGCAACGTATGCAAATAGATACTTAACAGAAAATCTTGTTATGAAAATGTTTGGTGTTACATAAAACTCTCTGTATGTTCAAACTAACTAAATTTAGGCAAATTATTATTAAATAACAAGACGAAAACAGGAAATTCGAAGAAATGTGGAGTTTATGAAATTTAATGTGATGAATGCGATGCAATTTATATTGGGCAAACCGACAGATCATTCGAAACCAGAATGAAAGAGCATAGAAAATCTGTTTTAGATAATAAACCAACAACTGGCTTTTCCAAACATTGCATCGCATTCAATCACCTTTTTAATCCGCATAATTTTAAGATTTTGCATTCAGGTAATAAGGGATACACACTAAATCTAAAAGAAGGCCTGGAGATTAACAGGGCCATAAAAATGGGAAAAAACATAGTAAACCACAACGAGGAGATTTGGAATTCTCCAATTTTAACTTCCCTTATTACCTGAAACAATGATATGCATATTAGGGTGTTTCGAAAAAAATCGAAACAGCTGGCTCACCGCTTAAATTAAAGATTTTGGTCTACAATAGATGTGGGCAAAAGCATTTGCGATTGAACAAATATTTAGAGGGTCCCCCGAGCCCCCAAACATGCCATTTTTAGCCCTTTTTTAGATAATCGGCCAAAAACTTGCCTTATAGTCATCGGATCAAGGCGAATATTTTATATTTTGTGCCCAGATGAATATACTACAAGCAAAATATGCAAAACCTAACTTGGCGTTAGGTCTGGGTGATCTACGAATTTTTTAAATAACTTTTTTTCACGATTTTGAAGGGTTTTTTCACCTTTTTTGTTAAAAAGTAGGATTTAACTACAAGAAATCAAGTTGCACCCGCGATTTGTCCTGAGAAGTATATTTAATAATGTAAGCATGCGAACTGCGTATCTCACCCACGTCCGATTGTGTGGCAAACCCCTAAAACTCTATTTTAACGTTTTTGACCCGATTTCGCAGGTTTTGTTTCTTAAAAAAACATTTTAAATTAATGAAGAACTGGCTTACGCTAAATATTTCTTGCTTTCATTAAAATAACCAATTGTAAGCGTGCAACTAATCCTTTTGAGATCCATTAAATTCATAAATAACAGCCTGAAATTCTGCGTATAACGCTCAGTATGGATTTTCCCACATTTTCGTTTAAAAATACAGTAATTAAGCACATAGGTAACGTTTTTATTTTTTTAATAAAAATGTTTGTTCGGAAATCCATATTTGAGTAATCGGAATGAGAATATGTCATATTTTTGTTCCTAACAGTGAAACAAGTCATTGATCCCGTAATAAGACGCAATGCATATTTCGCCCACCCTGAAAACTTACTTTTGGCAATGGTCGTTGACGATTTATTGGAAGTTAGAGTAGATGCCATGAACAAAATTTTGCAGTGCCGAAAATCGTCAAATGATAACTTGCGAAAGTTTAAAATACCCGACATAGATTTTGAGGCTCAGAATTACACATCCATGATAAACTGGAACGAAGTTTCTGAACCTCCTCTGATTAAAAATTTTCCAACCGACAGATTAACCTACCTGATAATGAATGACAACGTAAGTTTAAAGAAACTGCTCGATTACCCATGCCACACTCAATCGGTAGAAAGACACATCAAAATGGTAACAGAAGCTTCGCGTTCAGTTATTGGACATGACTCCCGACATGCCCGTATAGTTGGTGCCCTAAAGGGACGTGCGACGATGGCCAAATTCCAAAGTAAAAAAGACTACGTTGTTATCGAACAAGATTGCTGACTTTGAATTTATTGTAATCGATTGCAGGTTAAAAAACACATATTTCAACCAAATATTGTTTAACAAAATGAAATTTATTAATTAATTGATGTACTGTATTTTTAAACGAAAATGTGGGAAAATCCATACTGAGCGTTATACGCAGAATTTCAGGCTGATATTTATGAATTTAATGGATCTCAAAAGCATCAGTTGCACGCTTACAACTAGTTATTATAATGAAAGCAAGAAATATTTAGCGTAAGCCAGTTCTTCATTAATTTAAAACGTTTTTTTTAAGAAACAAACATAATAATGCCACATAATCGGACATGGATGAGATACGCAGTTCGCATGCTTACATTATTCAATATACTTCTCAGGACAAATTATCGCGGGTGTGACTTGATTTCTTGTCGTTAAAACCCACTTTTTAACAAAACAGTTGAAAAAAACCTTCAAAATTGTGAAAAAAGTTATTTAAAAAATTCGTAGCTCACCCAGACCTAACGCCAAGTTAGGTTTAGCATATTTTGCTTGTAGTATATTTATCTGGGCACAAAATATAAAATATTCGCCTTGATCCGATGACTATAAGGCAAGTATTTGGCCGATTATCTAAAAAAGGGCTAAAAATGGCATGTTTGGGGGCTCGGGGGACCCTCTAAATATTTTTTCAATTGCAAATGTTTTTGCCCACATCTATTGTAGACCAAAATCTTTAATTTAAGCGGTGAGCCAGCTGTTTCGATTTTTTTCGAAACACCCTAATTTTTTCTGTGCATTTCCTTGAAAATGGTCTAATAAACCGAAACTAGTCGAAATAAACAATACCAAGTATTTTTAATTTAAACAACTTTACATATTTGATTTTATTCATTATTTTACAGCCTCCAACAAATGCGTATAATGTGGGATGGAGCCAGCACGAGCAAGAATTAGCAAAACAAAGAAAAATCGACAACTTGAAGGCAATGCATGAATACGAATCAAAGAAACGAGAAGAACCGAAAGACATCCCTAAAACGAAAAATGTTACAGGTCCTCCGGTATATTATCCACCCGGACATGAAATGTTTATTAGGAAAGAAGAATCCGGCGGAGGCGCATGGAGAGCAGAAGTACGTAGACAAACAATATTTAAAAAAATAGATTTTAGTGGATTATAAGGCAGAATATCCAATATTGTACTAAGTATTAAGAACAGTGAGGATTTGTTACCGGTCGAAGACAATAAGGTCAGAAAGCAATGACGTCAAAAATGAGTGGAAAATTCAAACCTGTGTCATACTTCCAAAACACTGTCAAAATATTGACAGTATTGACAACATACATAAGGGCGAGAATAAAATAGGTTATGTTTAGAGGCTTACGATATTTTGACAGTGTTTTTAAAGTGTATGACACACGTTTTACTCATGTTTGACGTCGTCACTTTCCGACCTTATTGTTCAAAAGAGGAGCGAGCGGAGTGAGCGACGACTCAAATTATCCAATTATTGTCTTGTGTTCTATTTATTGTTCGAGTCATAAACATACGTTTTCTGCTGAGAAGACGGACAGCATTCCTTCGCAATTATTATAAATATTTTACTGACGTTTTGTCAAATTTGATTACTGAAATTCGACTTCTTTCGATTCTAATTAAGCTGTTTTTATCAGTTGCCATGTATGGCAAGTTTCATTTACCGTACCCTAAACTGTAAGTTAAACTTAAGTTTCATTTACCGGTTTTTTATTCATAGAAACTTGGTAAACACAACCTACCGTCCTTCTATTATATATCGTAAGTGTTAAAAAGGTCAATCGCGCAAAAATATTAGAATATTTAAATATCTTATATCCAAATCATAATTTTACATTTTTCTATAATATGTAAACAGCTTTTTGTTTGATATCTTTACTATCATAATTGATAATTTGAAAAAATTCAGTGTTTTGCTCTTTACCAATCGGCCCCTTCCAAGAAACCGATTTTTGAAAAGTTTATAGACCAACATTTCCAAAAATATCACACATCAATTTTAATAAAATGTATGATTACTGTGATAATCAAGAAAAACAAACATACTTTTTTGATCGACTGCGCTACTGTGTAGCGTAGTCAAAAATTTTCCCCTCCATTGTTATCTGAATGATGTCAGTCCGTCGGGCGGTCGGGACTAGAGATGGGTAACTCCTGAGCGAATCGACTCAAAGAGTCAGTTCAGTTAAGTGAGCTAGTGAGCCAAGTGGCTCAGTTCAAAATGTTCAGCTCGTTTTGAGCCATGACTCATTTTTATTCGCCCGCTCTTCTAGAGTTACACGACTCACCTTGAGTGTTGATTCGCACTGTATTAACGGTTCTTGATTTTCACGCGGCTCGTCGATCGGCGGGCTGCCTGGGCTCGGCCTTGCTGAGCATGCACTTTTTACTTTCGACATTTCTTAGTTTCCGGCATTTTAGTGAATCATCTTTATTTTTTTCAATTATGTGTGTTATTATGTTAATTCAAACATTTCTTTAATTAAAATAAAAAATATGAGAAATATTAGAGAAAATAAAAATAATGTTTATAGTTGATTAAATCCAGTTCTGATTCGTTCTCCATCGTGTGAACATCTGTTTCGAGTGCAGCGCGCTATTAAATATTAATTGAGTTAAAATCGTTCATAGTGACCAGTGTAATAACTAAACTATATTAGTGCTGTAGATATATACAGTAGCTGTGGAGTAGCAGTTCGACATGGATCCACCGTCCGGGTTTCCCTTGGGAAACCCAGGACCCAACCAAAATTCAGCTAAGTCAAACCACTTCTTAACACCTCCCGGTCTTTTATCGCAATCACTAAACATTTTGAATGATGTTACATTGAATAATACGAGAGAGACAGATATAGAATTTGATGAAATATTTAGTTCACCGAATAAATCCGGTACATTAAAATCACGTGCAGATATCGGGGCCGCTGAGGTCGCGTCCATCTCACCTTGCGCATCAGATAATGCGAGTATAAATAAACCATCCAGTTCAGAAAAAAACAATTTGAGTATGGAGAATAGTAGAAATTTAAATAAGAATGATAGGTCAAGGCCTAATTATAGATATGAAATAACTGATGTCGGCCCTTTTCAGGTCTATCTTGAGGGCAATGAATTAAACCCATCACTGGGTAAATTACACCCTATGTCTATCGGTAGAATAATACTTTTTAATCACAAGGATATTGATAATCAAATCGTAGAAATCTCTCCCATGGGCAAAAACAGAGTTAAAGTAGTGCTGAGAACGTTTTTATCTGCAAATAAACTTCTCGACTCATCATATTTAAAAAATCAAAACATAGCCGCTTACATCCCACAGTTTATGGTACGTAGACTGAGAGTAGTAAGGGGAATAGACACATCCTTATCCGAAAAAGAACTCACTGAGTTGATAAAGCCACTCTCTGGGGATAACTTTAGTGTCCTGGAAACTAAACGTCTGAACAGGCGACAAGTAATTGACGGTAATGTAGTATACACTCCCACTCAGTCTGTTCTAATTACATTTAAAGGGCAAAAATTACCCTCAAAAATTTCAATTTTCCGTGTTGCCTGTTGTGTCGAACCATACATACAACGAGTTATTCAATGCTTGCGTTGTTTACGTTACGGTCATATTAGAACTCACTGCAAAGCTAAAAAACGGTGTCGTAGATGTTTAGGAGATCATGATTCGGATGAATGTAATAATTTAATAGATATTAAATGCGTTCATTGTAACGGTCCACACTGTTCCACTAATCACGCATCATGTCCCGAGTTTCAAAGACAAAAATCCATTAAAAACATAATGAGTACTGAAAATATGTCGTATCGTGATGCGGCTGATAAAATGAATTCATCGTTTTCAAGCATTGTAGCAAATAATAACCCAATAATATCTGAGAAAAATTTTCCGGACTTAAACTTGAATAAAACGGCAATTAAACGTAAACGTCAGGTACCGCAGTTCTCACAGAGCAGCATTGAAACCCGTAGGGAACATAGAGACATTTTATCAAGGCCGCGAATTGATAACGGCAATGGCATCGCCCTTAGGCAAAATAACGTTGAAAGTGGTGACTTTTCTATATCGCAGATAATTAATAAAATATATAGTGCGGTGTATGACTTGATAAAGTCTAACAATAATGATCTCGACTTGGAATTGGTTATAAAAAAACAAATTGAATCCATTTTAAAAAATACAAGTGCACTTATGCAACATGAAAATGATACAATGGAATGCTAGATCGATTAGAAGTAAAAAAGGTAGTTTAGAACATTTTATATTTCAACAAGATTTACAAATGTGCTTGATTAGTGAATCATGGCTTCAGCCCCAGAGCAAATTTATTTTCTCTGGCTTTAATGTATTTAGAGATGATAATAATAACGGAAAAACTAGGGCTTGTATTCTTTTAAACAAGAATATACCCTATGAGCCCTATGACACTTTCTTTAAAATTCCGGGTGTAAATATGGTGGGTATTTCATTAACATTCGAAAACAGAAAAAACATTAAATTTATTAGTTTATATTGTAGTCCAAACATATCAATTAGTAAATCTTCTTGGGCCTCCTTATTCAGGAGTATCCAGGGATCCTTTTTAATTGGTGGTGATTTCAATTGCCACCACTCGGCTTGGGGGGATGCAAAAACAGATGTCAAGGGAAATAATCTGTTGGATTCAATAGAGGAATCAAATTTTAAATTTCTTAATGACGGCGCTCCAACGCTCTTCAAGCGATTTAATCACGAATCTTCTGCCATTGACCTTACCATTACTACACCAGATATTGCATTATTAACAAACATTAAATAACACTTTAGGCTCGGATCATTATGTTATTAAAATATCAATAAACATCAGCCCGCGTATAAAACAGATCCAAAATAATAAAAAGTGGAATTTTAACAAGGCCGACTGGACAAAATTCAGTACATGCATGCACGAACTTACAGCATCATCTCCTCGAATCTTAAACAATGAGGCCACATATTCACAATTTTTAATAAATATTAATAAAGCCAGCGAAACAGCCATCCCAAAATATAAACAAAAATCGAAATCCCCTAAATTTTCAAAGTCATGGTGGACTGTTGAATGTCGTTTAGCAATTGAAAATCAATCTGAGGCATTAAAGAGATTTAAGCAGAATCCAAATTCTGCAAATCTCATTAAATACAACAAATGTGTCCCAATTGTAAAGAAGGTAATTTCTACTAGCAAAAAGAAATCTTTTCATAAATTCTGTTCAAATCTTAATCGCAGTACACCTGTCAGCATGGTCTGGAAAGAAATTAAAAAAATTAAAAATATATCATTTGTCAATACTCATCCTATCATTGATGGACATTGGTGTGAAGAACTACTGTACAAACTTGCACCCTTATCAGCTAATAATCTTATCTGCCTTGACAATTCACAAGAGGAAAATCACTGGTTTATGAATAAGATCAATTATGAGGAATTACGCATGAATTTAAAAAACAACACAAACACTGCTCCAGGATTGGATGGAATTACTTATGCTATGATCGATAAATTACCAAAGAATGCAAAACTTCAACTTCTTGACATTTTTAACAAGATTTTACTCACTGCAGTTATCCCTAACGAGTGGAAAGAATTTAAGATTATAACTATTTTAAAACCGAATAAAGATGTGAACACAATGTCGGCGTACAGGCCTATTTCTCTTTCTTCTTGTATTCTTAAAACATTTGAACGAATTATAAAACACCGTATTGAGTGGTGGGTTGAATCTCAGGGTAAATTTCCATCTACTCAATACGGGTTTAGGAAATGGTATTCGACACAGGATGCATTGGGTACTCTTATTACTGACATCCAGATTAGTTTCTCGAAAAATGAATCTGTGTGTGCGCTTTTTGTTGACATCTCTAATGCGTATGACAATGTAGACCATTATTTACTTGCTCTAAAGTTGCAAAAATTAGGATTTCCTCATTCTATTATTAAATTAATAATAAATATACTTGGTGACAGACGTTTGTTCTTATACGTAAATGGTAAAATATTTGTTCCTCACATATCAAATGTCGGTCTGCCTCAGGGTAGCATCCTAAGCCCACTTTTATACGCCCTTTTCCTGTCTGATTTAGAAACGATTTTTAATTCTTCAATAAAAATTATCCATTATGCGGATGACATTTGCATATATACACAGGGGAGGGATATAAATAAATGCTTTAAGACATTGGATAACGCGTTAAAAGTCTTCAAATCCTATTGTGACAATAACGGCCTTAATATCTCTCATGATAAAACACAACCATGTACTTTTACGCGTACACGATTTGATACAGATTTTGTAACCTTAAATGGTAGCGCTTACAAACACACGAAATGTATAAAATTTCTTGGTCTTTATATAGATAGTAAATTGTTATGGTCTAAACATATATCACACATTACATCTAGAGTGGAAAAGGCCGTGAATATACTTAGAATGCTGTCTTCGTGTAATTGGGGGTCCGACCCGGCAGTCTCCTTACTCATATATAAAACATTTATTCGGTCCGTAATTGATTATGGCTCGGTGTACTATGGAAACGCAAGCAATTGTCACCTTAAAAAACTAGACACTCTACAATATAAATGTTTACGTTGTTGTATAGGTGTTTTGCGAAGTTCACCAATTAATTTTTTATTAGCAGAGACTAATGAAAGACCTTTGGTTATCAGACGTAAGCAATTGGCGTTTAAATTTCTTATAAATGTAAGGTCAAAAGGATCTCGATTAATAAATAACGTTATGTCACTGAATATATTAGACTTATCTGCGAGATATTGGATTATAAAATAATCTCCCATTTTAGTAGAATGCTATAGGACCCTTATTGATGTGCAACCTAATCTCACTGATCAAGGGGGGATTTTACAATACAGGTTGCCATATGATATTTTGATTAAGCCTATTCACTGTTTTTATTTGAACAGCGTTTCATCTACAGACTGTACTCGTGTGACTGAGATTAGGTTCTTAGAACAGGTGAATACAAAATGGCCAAATGCATATACCATTTTTACTGATGGTTCCCGAATTAATAATTTAGTAGGTGGTGCGTTTTACGACCCACAAAATCAAACTAATAACAAATTCTTTCTGGGAAATAATATATCAGTTTATACTGCCGAAGTAATAGCAATTTTGGAGGCCCTAAAATATTTAACATCTATTGATGTATCAACATTTTCAAGTATTTTAGTTTTCACGGATTGTAAAAGTATAGTTGACTTTTATAAAAACTTTAAATTTTCATAAAAATTAAATATTTTAAATGCGGATATATTTAAATACATTAATTTAATTAATAAAAGGGTTTCGCTTGTATGGATCAAGGGACACTCTGGTATCAGCGGGAACGAACATGCTGATTCATTTGCTAAAGCAGCATTACAATCCGATATATACTTAAATTATTCCCTCACCCCGTCCGACATGGTTAATATACTAAATAAAAAACTAGACAATGAATTCAACCAATATTGTCAGAAGAGGAATTATGGTTTGTTTTATAAGGGCATGCGTCCCAATATACCGGTTAAACCTTGGTTTTTAAAGTGTGAATCTTTATCAAAACGATTCATTAAAACAATTTGCAGACTACGATGCAATCATGGATTATGTCCTTTTTATTTATATAAAATTAATATAAGGAATGACCCTTTTTGTGAATGCGGTGAGAGAGGAACGTTGGAGCATATTGTTATGGGCTGTGTAAGATTTAATCACGATCGAGCAATTCTTTTTGACACTATATCGAGAAAACTGACTCTCCCTTTCAATTACGCAACAATATTACAGTCATATGACTTATTTATATATAAACAAATTTTCAAATTTTTGGAGACTGTAAAATTGTCAATTTAATTAGTAGTTTTAATGGTATTATGTGGTACTCTCCTTTGTAGAATTCCTTTGTAGGGTATCCTATGTTCCGTGTTTGTTAAAAAAAAATGCCTTGACGAGCCCCCAGGCGAGAAGAGTGTTATCCCTGCGTTTTTTCCCAAGTGTGTTTGAGCTGTGTGAATGAATCGTAATATGAAAAATAAATATATGATGTTGGCTAATGGTTGCAAAACCAAGGTCAGGCAAAAAGCCATTTGATTTAAAAAAAAAGTTGATTAAATAACTTAGTAAGATTAGAAATATAATTAATATTAATTTGTAAGCAATTTTAATTTGACTTGGGACACGACCACACTACTTAATTGATTTCTAAAGACATAATTTTTCACGGCATTTCCTAAACCTATGTTATTTGTTTATTTTAATTGAAATTCGCCTGTGTTAATTCACATATACTACAATTTAAAATATCATAAGCAAACACCCATGTTTACTGTATAGTAATCTAAGTAGTAGTCTAATTTTTGTTTCGTCACCTATTGGTAACCAAAATTGTAAATTTAATAAGAAGTGTGTTATTGTAGTAAGAAAATAGGTATCGTTATATTCCTATATTATTTTATTGCAGCATCATCGATTCGAATTTCGATGCGTAAACTCATTGAGCGATACGACTCTAAAAGAGTCATGACGGTTCTTGAATCCGATTGATCGGCTGAACCGATTGAGCTAGCGGCGATTCGACTCTAAAAGAGTCATGACGATTCTTGAATCCGATTGAGCGGCTGAACCGATTGAGCTAGCTCGCTCATTGCGACCCAGTTCCACGTTGCATCGCGATCCAGGTCGGAGATTTAGAGTTGGATCGCTATTTTCGTGCTGAATGTATGTGTGTTTTTATAGGCGCGCACACGTGTTCAATATATTTAAACACACTTGAAGTGCAAACGCACGAAATTAATACGCGATTGTTATAATTTTGATTACATATTTATGCTCTTACGTATTTATATAAATTATGATTAATTTATTGGAATCATTGTATAACCGACATTATTATTCACCGTATTGATCAATTTAATGAGTTGGAGAATAAGATGAATCTATAAGAGTCAGAACTCTCGCTCGTAACTGAGTCATGTAACTCTTTTGAGCTGGATCAGTGAATCGACTCTTTGAAGTGAGTTAGATCTTTTGAACCAGCTCACTGAAAAGAGCCATTTCGCCCATCTCTAGTCGGGACTTTTATCAAATTTTATATTTGGGTTCTATTCCATAACATCTCGCGCTGATTCAAATATGGGTGATAATCTGAAGTGGATGTTTACTCTCAGCGTTATCTTCATATCTCCTAAATTATTTACATAGTCATAGAAAATCTTTTAAAAAAAGTTGCAGAGAATCAAAAAATAAACATTTAATAAGCAATCACAGGGTGGCGACCAACCGGGAAAATCAGGAAAAAGTCAGGGGATTTTATTCATCAGAAATAGTTATAAAAAAGTCAGGGAAATTAGGCCTTTTCAGCAAAAAGTCTGGGAATTTTTAAATAAATTATAATGATTATTATGCCGATAATATGATAGAAGAATTGACAAATTGTTAATTGTATTCGTACAGTACGAATTTGACACATCAAATAATATTACACAAAATTAAAATGCAATATAATAATTACGACAGCGTTTGTAAAATCCAACGCCGCTTAGTGAAAGTTTAAACTCGATTGGAAAATAACGACGGCCTACTATAACGGCGGGATACCTAATGTTTGTAAAAGTAGAACTTTTACAAAAATAGCACTTAAATCAAGAGTGAGAGAATTAAGAAGACATTTTATTTAAAAAACTGTAATTTGGTTTATTTTAACTATCACAAACATAACTTAAAAATATATGCATGTTATAATCTGTAAGAAAAATTTAAATATCTCGCTTAGGTTGACTTTAAAGATTAACAGTCCGGTCATCAGAGAATTACCCAACATTTAGCAGTAAACTCCCAACTATTGTATTTGATAAAGGGCCCAATAATTATTCATTAGTAGTATTCAATTTATCGAGACATGATGACAAGAATAATATGCGTACAAAAGAGTTTCAGATTTATAAATATTATGCATGTCGTCAACGGGTGGAAGAAGTAAAACATGTTGAGCATCCGTCTTATTGACAAACCATTCAATATCTCTTTTTCTCAACCGAGCTCATTTCTAATTTTATATAAAAAAAAATAATAATTTGCTTTGTGTGTTTTTAAATTTCTCGTTAAATCAGTGTTTTATACGCGTGGCGCATGAAGTAAAATTTCGAGTTTAGAAAAGCCCCGTGAAAATTTGTCTCGGGTCGCTGCGCGACCCTCGACAAATTTTCTACGCGGGACTTTTCTTAACTCGAAATTTTACTTCATGCTTAGTCTGGGAGTGGACAACACTCGTTCTTGGAAGTTTCAAATTGAAGGATCACTCTAGATTACTAAGTTTATTACTCAAAGGACTGTTTTACAAAGGCTACAGCTCGAAGGACCAATTGTAGTCTGCGGAGACCGAAGGACTGCAGGGAATTGAAGTTCTTTACAAAAAAACAACGAATATCTGAAGGGTCATAGCGTTTGTATGAAAGAAAAAATCCAATTTAAAAAAAAACCAAGTTGTTTTGGGTTGGGTTGTTTTCAGTGCTTTTAACTTCACTTTGAATCAGTGTTTTATACACGTGGCGCATGAAGTAAAATTTCGAGTTTAGAAAAGCCCCGTGAAAATTTGTCTCGGGTCGCTGCGCGACCCTCGACAAATTTTCTACGCGGGGCTTTTCTAAACTCGAAATTTTACTTCATGCTTAGTCTGGGAGTGGACAACACTCGTTCTTGGAAGTTTCAAATTAAAGGATCACTCTAGATTATTAAGTTTATTACTCAAAGGACCGTTTTACAAAGGCTACAGCTCGAAGGACCAATTGTAGTCTTCGGAGACCGAAGGACTACAGGGAATTGAAGTTCTTTACAAAAAACAACGAATATCTGAAAGTTCATGCCGTGGGTATAAAAGAGAAAAACCAATTAAAAAAAAAATCCAAGTTGGGTTGGGTTTTCAGTGCTTTTAACGTCACTTTAAATCAGTGTTTTATACGCGTGGCGCATGAAGTAAACTTTTGTCATTATTTATGTGTTTTTTATTCTGCATAAAATTAGAAATTAATTAGTTTCATATTTTTATTTGGTAAATATTTGCTTAGTGTTAATTTTAATAATTTTGAATATATTTGTTTCAATTTTGATAATCATCTGTTGCTTTTATACATTTTATATGGAATAAAAAGATGTTTTTAAATTATTAACTTGTAATTTTTGAGAAATTGGTTTTTAATTTTGATGTTTTCTGGGTGCAATTGAATTTTATCTATTTTTTTCCAAAAAAAAAAATGCAGAAATCGGAAATAAACTACTTTTTTATTGGTTCTGAAGATTTTGGCATTTTATTAATTTATTTATTCAGTCAACGGAGTTCATTTAAAAATACATAATATAATACAACTAAAAATATTAAATACACAATAAAACATAATTAACAATGTTTGTTTATATTAACAATTCTATTGAAAGTTTATGTTTTTTTGTCATTTTTTGGAATATTCATGTACTGTTATTGATTTTGATTTGACTATTTTTTATCAACTTGATGATTTTTTTAGAATCACTTCTGTAAATTTTATCGATTTAGAAAAATTAGCAATTAAAAATGTTATAGTTTTTTTATTAACAAAAAACTTATTGTCAGTTATTATGTTAAATTATTTTCAGTGTTTACGTCTTTTTAATTTAATTTTACTATTTATTTCTCAACAGGATAACCCAATTACAGAGCAATATTACAAAAATATAACTGCTTAGAATAATAAAATAATACATAAAAAAAGAACTAAATTACTAAGAAGAAAGATTTTGTCAATTTTGGTCCTATTTGTTTTTTAACAAGTTTTTCTTTAATTTTGTTTGTTGATTATTATTAAATAATATATTTGACGTCGTTTTATTCTTGCATTTGTCAATATTGACAATTTTTTGCTGATTAAGTTGATTTAAAGATTTTTTCAATTTTAACGTTTTTTTTTTAACAAATATTATTTGTATAATGTTTAATTTAGAAGACTTCTGTAATTTCCCGTTTGTTTTATCAATTAAAATATTTAATTTTTTTCTAATTATTCCCATTATACATTATACTGGGTGTTTGATTAAGCGAGTAGTTAAAATTGAGTAAAATTCAGCGTAGATTCTGATTTGTATGTTTTCAATATAGCTTTAGTTGGCAGTTTTATGATAAAAACCTGTTTTTCTGTTTGGCGATACATGTTACGCCCTCTAGCGACGAAGTTAGGAACTTAAAAATTATTTCCAGTGATTTCTCTTGGCCACTTTTACTGTAAATTTTTTTACGCCAACATGCTACGCTGCATAATTTCTGAGATACAGCCGGTGACCAGGCTTATCGTTCGACTCTCGTTTACTTTGGTTCTTATAGTAAGCGCCAGAGGGCCTTTTTAGAATAATACACTATTTTCTAGATTTTGTTAAAAATTCCAGTTCTTTTACATTAATTTATTACAGCGTGAAATACTGAGAAAAATGGCGAAAACCTCATCCTAATATCTTTATCCTAACCGAAGTTATAGTAAAAAGTTTGGTAGATATGCCCATTTCCAACTACGCACCATATAAAAATATATTATTAAATCTAGTAGGTATTTAGGCTTATTTGTTTTATGTCCAAGAGGTCAACGAGAAATGAAAAAATAATAAAGAGCACTTTTCCCCATTTATATGTTATGTTAATCCAATATGTGAGTAAATCCAAGATTATTTACAATGTCAAATTATAGTTTTTTGTGATGGGGGGGGGGGGGGGATTTGAGTTTGTATTTTATTTCATACATTTATTTTTCTAAAGTTATACAAAACAAGTACAAACAATGATGATGTGTCCATCGTAGTACTTTCTCATTTAATCAATTGATGATTGACATACTAAACGTATTTCACTTGTTAATTGGTTAAAGACTATTTCACATTAAATCATCGTTTCATACGCGTGGCGCATGAAGTAAAATTTCGAGTTTAGAAAAGAATAATTTGGCTCGGTCGCTCCGCTTCGCTACGCGACCGAGCCAAATTTTTAGGCTTTTCTAAACTCGAAATTTTACTTCATGCTTAATCTGGGATTGAAATCATTCGTTAGACGACCAATAATGAACCTATTTTCCAGTTTTTTTTTATAGTAAAATTTATGATTAAAATAAATGAGTTAATATTTTACTCAACTTTTGGCGTACAGGATTTTCTTTCTAGTTTGACTAATTTTAAGTTTAGTTGATTTTTTTTTTCAGAATAAGGTAGTTTACTTTTACATACTGTAAAAGCGTATTTTTTTAAAAAATCCCAATTTTTAATTATTCAGTCCAGAAAACGATAATATTGTGTCGTAAATTTAAACTTTGAGACCCCCAAATTGAACACTTTAATTCAAAAGCTAACTAAAAATATATTTATAGTCGAATTTATTTAAAATTCTCAAGATCTACTAAGAAATAAGCATATTTTAATATTCGATACAAAAAAATATATAATTCTTTCACGTCTTAAAATTATGAGACCCTGAAATAGATTTGCATGAATAAAAATATATAATAGATTTTATTTTAGACATTTTTTGTATTTGTATTTGTTTATTTATTATGGAATCTCCAATTGAACACAATACACTAAAAACGTAAACAGATTAAGATAACGTGTTAAAATTAAATACAGGGAATTTCTCTTTTAACTATACATATGGATAAGCTTTTATAAAAGAATTCAATTCGAAGTAAAATTTCAGGCCTTTCTCAACTCGAAATTTCACTTCATGCGCCACGCGTAATAAACACTAAACACACCGAAATATTGGTAATAAGTGAACTTCACTTGAAATTAGTTTCTTATACGAGTAGCGCATGAAATAGAATTATAACAAAATAAATCGCTTGCAGAAAAATAGCCCTTTAGTTTATTCTCCTAATTTTCAAAATTCATGAGGGGGGATTTATGCTCTAAATCCTCCCCTTATCTACTCCACCGTATAAGATTAGTAGTATGTTTAAAAATGCGTATATTTACTGCAATTAAACTCACTTATTACAATACTTTATTGCAATAATACCAAACACAAAGTAACAAAATAACGAATAAAATAATTAAGTCTAGCTTTGCAAAGGAAAAAACAAGGTTTTATAAAAAAATGTCTAATTAAAGTATGTCAAAAATATATTAATCTTAATCTACGCTCAATTTTGCTCGATTTAAAGTACCTTATCGTTTTTTTTTTTTGGCTTTTACATATGATGCAGGGGAAAATAGATAAGTGTAACCATTAAAATGATTGTAACTTAAAATAGGTTTACCCAAATTTAATAAACTTAGAATAATTTGATAGATAATTGACAGCACTTTAAACTATTATGTATTCTGATTTACTTTAGTTTCTATCTTAATGGCCAGAGGGCGCTATTAGTGTAAAAATACCCAATTCTGTCAAACTTTCACTATATCTCCGGTTAGGATAGAGATATCGAGATGCGGTTCCACCAGTTTTCGCACTTTTTCTCATTTTAATTAACTAACGTGACTAACATATACCTTCCGATTTAAAAATGTAAACAAAACTCAGATAATATGGTGATTGTGTAAATCGCGCCATCTGACGTTTAATATTTAAACTAAAGTAAATCTGTGTACATTTTATTCTAAAGTGCATTCAATTATCTATCAAATGAGTCTAAGTTTATTTAGTTTGGTAAAACCTAACTTAAGTTAGGAGCATTTGCATGATTGAACAGTTCTATTCTCCCCTGCTTATTATATAAAGGCCAAAGAAACAAGAAAATAGTTAAAATTAAGTAAAATTGTGCGTAGATTAAGAATTTCATACTTTTTACGAAACTTAGTTTGGCATTTATTTGATAAAAACTTGTTTTTATCTTGTATGGTAGAGATTGCGCCCTGTAGCGTCAAAGCTAGAAACTTACAAATTATTTCCAGCAATTTCTCTTGGCAACTTTTACAATACATTTTTTTAATGCAACATGCTACGATGCAAAGTGTCTGAGATCTAGCCGATGGCCACCCTTAATCAAACACCCGGTATTTATAGAATTTGTTATTGTCTAAATTTGTGTAATTTATAATTGGAATAACAATGATAGTTGTCAATATTAAAAATAAATAATGACAACAATTAATGTGGTCAACGCTAACAAAACTGATTGATAAAATAAACTAGAAGTAAAAATCTTCACAATTCATTACACAACTAATATTCAAGTTCATTGACTTTAATCATTTTTCCAGATTTTTATAATTGTTGGCGGTTTTATATATTTTCATGATTTCCTGTTACTCTGCTAATATAAATATTTTTTTCATTGTTTCATGATTCTTAATAAATGTCAATAATTTTGATATTTTTTATAATTTCTGTGTATATATAAGTAAATCTTTATTATTTGAGAAATTGTACATTACATGTAATATAATGATAGTAAAACATAATATTCTCTGATGTATTCCCAAATAGGGGCTATCGACCGTAGGTCTTTCTGCCCTTGCTTTCTTTCTTTTCCTCTGCCTTCGTTTATCGTAGTTGGAATTTACGCATGGGTAGGGATTTATGAATGTAGTAAGGATATATATTCGAATACGGTGATAGTTGGGTTTTTTAATTTAGGAGGAATGTCAGGATTTCTGGGGATGCACATTTGCTTGAGTAAGACATAATTATTGTCATTGCATGCGAATCGTTCAGCTAGGAATCTTAGTCTATCTTTAATGGTTATTATTTTTGTTGTTTGATAGAGAAGGATAATTGACGGATTATGGAGAGGATTTTGGGGGTGCCAGAGTTTTGTAAGAGTACGAAGGGATGATCTCTCCGCAACTTCGAGGTTGTTAAGTGTGGATTTGGAGGGACCAATGTTAGGTTTATGGATGTAGGTAATAATACCGCGCTTCCATTCTGGTGGGAATATTTGTTGTCTATAATTGTAATTGAGGATTTGTAGAATATATGAATGTAGGATGAGGAAGAGCTTTCAGGATTTGTCTGTGTACCTTGTCATGTCCATGGGCTGTGTTTTTACCTTTATGTAACAGTTTGTAGTATGTCTCTTCGTCTAATTTGTCAGGGGAGGGGGCATATGAGGTATATTGCAAAATTGGTTTTCATACCAGCTATTTACTTCATTGTAGCAGGTTGCATCGTAGGATGTGTCGTTTGTCGTTTTGTATGTGTTTTCGAAGTGTCTAGCAAATGTTTCTGATATGTCTTTGTCTGAAGTGAGTCGTTGGTTTGTCGCTGGGTCATTTATTTCTAAGGGATTATCATAACATTTATATCGGCTAAGTTTTCTAATTTCCGTCCAGTATTTTTTTCCATGTAAGTCGTTAATATTATTGCAGGCCTCTAGCCATGTACTGGTTTTATATTCTAATAACAATTTTTGTATGTCTTTGTTCAGTCTGTTAAATGTTACTTTAATTCGTTCGTCCTCTTAACTGTCTGTAGTCTCTGTATAGCTGTCTTTTGTATTTTATCAGCCTTAGGATAAATTTGGGAAGTGGATACTTGTAGTTTTGTTTGGGAATTTTAGGGGTGTGTCGGTAGATTGCTTTGGAGAGAAGGCTGTTGAATATGGAAGTGGTTGAGGAATCTATGTCAGAATGGGTGGAGATAAATTGGAGGATGTCGCTTGATATTTTGGGAATGTTAGCATGCTTGTAATCTGTAATAAATTCTGGTAAAATTTGAGTAGGATTTTGATTGATTTTTAGGTTAAATGAAATGGACAGATGGTCTGAGCATAAATCGGGAATTAAATGGATTGAATGGATTAAGGGTATTAGATTGTTGGTACATAACAGGATATCAGGGGTGCTAGCTTGGTTTTGGTTCATGAGGAACGTGGGGTTAGTTTTAATTTGAGTAAAATTGGAATGGGAAGGGAAGTTATTTAGCTTTGTTCATATTATAATGACATTGTCATACAGGGAGGCTTTGGTGAAGATTGTGCCTTCTATGGAGGAGGTAGGATGGAAATATACTAGAAATACGTGAATCTGGAAGGAGGGGAAGGTGAGCTTGGCATGTATACATTCATTCATAATATTATTAATCTTAGGAGCGTTTGCCTTTCCTAAGGAGACTGAAGGATGGGTTAAGATTGCAGATCCGCCACGGTAATTATGATTAAATCTACTAGCCAGGATTTGAATCGTGGACCAATTTCTAAAGTTTATAGGGTTTTTGGATTTTGTTTCCACTAGCATGTTTATGTGGATAGGATTATTGGAAAGATAATGGTTTACCACATGGGATTTTTGGGAGAGGGAGTTAATGTTAGTATATAGAAAACACACATCATTAGCCATTTTGATTTACTATTTCCGTTGAGCCTGACTGCACTCCAGTGGTGGCGACGACTGTGGGAATGGTTTCAGGAAAATCTAAATCAAACATGACTATAAACATTCGATTCCCAGACAAAGACGCATGCGTGTCGATACGATAGTATATCATGAATCTTTGTTTTAGTTTTTTTAATTTTTTAAGAGTTCTTGCCTATCTGACTTACAGTTGTTTACTTCGGTAGTATAAGTATCTATGATAAAATCGTGCAGGGTAATGGGTTGGTGGACTCGGGAATGTTGGGTTAGGATTGGGTCGATTTCGGATGTTCTTTTATTTGTTGGACGAATTTGGACGTTGGGAATTCCTATTATCGGTTGCAGGGGTCTATTTGTCGACCAGGCTCCATGGGTGGTGTCTCCGCAGGAACGGCATTTGGGGGGAAGTTCTGAAGGGCAGGTGGCTGTTGGGTGTTCTCCGGAACATATCAATTTTTTTTTTCATTCTGACAGTTACGATACACATTTTAACACTTGTCACTTAGCATGAAGTAAAATTTCGAGTTTAGAAAAGCCCCGCGTAGAAAATTTGTGGAGGGTCGCGCAGCGACCTGAGACAAATTTTCACGGGGCTTTTCTAAACTCGAAATTTTACTTCATGCGCTACGCGTATAAAACACTGATTTCAAGTGAAGTTAAAACTGCACTGATAACCAACCCAACTTCGATATTTTTTCAAAATTGGATACTTTCTTTCCTCTCCATGCTGTAAACCTTCAAATATTCGTTGTTTTCTTGTAAAAAAACTTCGATTCCCTGTAGTCCTTCGGTCTCCGAAGACCATGATTGGTTCTTCGAGCTGTAGCCTTTGTAAACTGGTTATAAACTTAGTAATCTAGAGTGATCCTTCCATTTGAAACTTCTAAGAACGAGTGTTGTCCACTCCCAGACTAAGCATGAAGTAAAATTTCGAGTTTAGAAAAGCCCCGCGTAGAAAATTTGTCGAGGGTCGCGCAGCGACCCGAGACAAATTTTCACGGGGCTTTTCTAAACTCGAAATTTTACTTCATGCGCCATGCGTACAAAACCCTGATTTGAAGTAAAGTTCAAAAACAAACAATAACATCTTCAATCAGAGTAACACGGAATCAGATATTTAGTCTGTTATCAACGATGATCAGTGTTAATAATAAATAATTAGGTTATGAATATGTTTCTTAAAACAACCACTAGCAATTTTAAAATGTTAATGGTTGCAAAAAAATAATAAAATCAAATTTATTCTTGAAGAATTTGTATTCGTGGTTCAAAAAAACAGGATTCGAATCATATTTATCTCTTACGAATCCTTTATTCGAGTATTTGTGATTCGAATCATATTAGGTGATTCGGATTCGTGAATTGAATTCTTTTTACGAGGATTCGTCCCAGCTCTGCTATCCGCATATAGGCGGATAGTTAGTTTATTTATATGCGGTACGGATTTTAACAGGGCTTCCATGTTCTGCAAACCACTGATCTGCAATTGCCCTAGCGCTAGAGTTACGGTCCCTTATGGCTAGTTGTCTAAGGCGGCGTTCTTGGAGCTCTGTTGTACTTCGCAGACGTCCTGTGCCTCTTAATCGCTGTGTTTAGCCTTCCTGATAGTATGGCTGACAACGAATCACCGTATGTACACTTCTACTCATTCTATGAGTAATTTCATGAAAATAAAAAAAAAACGCCCTCACGCAAGCCGATTATTCGACCTCTCTCAAACTGAGTAAGTTAGTAAAAATTGGTATATCTTAAAACAAATAACAGAAAAGAGTAACGGTACAAGGCTAACATTTTAATCACCTATTCTTTATGGCTAATCAAACATACATTTTTTTATCAGAATAGAATAATTAATTCTTGTTGTTCACTTTTCTTGGTCACTTAAGGATTAAGGATTGTTGTCGGGAGGGCCAAGTCTTAGGCCCATTGTAGTGCCTCCCTCCTGATGGTCTGACCCATTAGGCACTGTTGGCGATTGCCAATATTTGTGCGGCGGACCAGTTCCATCCGAGTCCTTCACGTTTGGGGGGGGGGGGTTCCCTTTAAATAATATCCCTTAGTTTTGACAGGGCCTGGCACTCGTAAAGTATGTGCCTCGCTGTCTCATCTTCTTCGTTGCATCCTCGGCATATGGTAGCGTTGGTGATTCCCATTTTGACGAGGTGCTTTTGGAAGCTGTAGTGTTCGGTGATGTAGCCGGTTAGTGTCTAAGGTTTTGTTTGGGGAGTTCTAGGAACTTTGTTTTTTGCGGTCAGGTGTAAGTATGCCTTGGCTTGGCCGCATGTTGTTAAGTTTTCCCACCTGGATTTGTGTTGTTCTGCGGTGAACTCGCGCATGTGTCTACTCAAGGACCGAGGGGATAGTCCTACTTTTGAATAGTTTGTTGTTGTTGATGCTGCTTCACGCGCTAGTTCGCCCCCGTTGTTGTTTCCCTCGTTATTATTATGGCCTTTCGTCCATGTTAGTGTTATGCGGTTGGGTGGCACTGCTATGTTCAGTGTCTCTACGCATCCGTATATCAGTTCTGATGTTATTTTGAACTTATCTAGTGCTGCTAATGCAGCTTTGCCGTCGGTGACGATAGTTATGCTTTGTTCTCTCAGTTGCTTCTTTGAGATTATTCTGGCGCTCTCCATGATTGCAAATATTTCGGTCTGTGTTGCGTTAGGATGGTTCTCTATGGAAAGACATTTGCGGACGTTTAGAGCTTCCGAGTATACGCCCGCTCCACAGCCTGTTTTTGTTTTGCTTCCATCTGTGAACATCAAGTGATCCTTTGTTTGTGTCTGCTCATTTGGGTTCACAGAGTATATCTTGTTCAAGATGTATTGGGGGATCTTTTGGTCTAGTTTGCTACTCAAATGGGGCGGGCCCCATTTGAGAATGCTTTCGTATCCTGTTGAGGTTTGGTTTGTCCAACCGCCCATGGCTTCCAGTCTTTTTGCACTATTCCTTGCCGTATCTTTGATCTACATATCAAGCGGTGGGAGGCAAAGTATTGTTTCCAAGACTGCGGTGGGTGTTGTTCAAAATGCACCAGTTGTGCATGTACACGCTAGCCTTTGGATGTGGTTTAATTTTGCTTTTGCTCCTGTTTGGTTCGTCCTAGGCCACCAAACTAAAGCTTCGTACTCGAGTGCCGGTCTGATAATACCTGTATATATCCAGAGTGCTATCTTCGGTGATAGTCCCCAGGTATTACCGATAGCTCTCCTGCATTGCCAGAAGGCTTTGTTTGCTTTATCAGTTTTGTATTCAAGGTGTTTGGACCAGTTTAGTTTGGAGTCGAGGTATACTCCTAGGTATTTGACTTCTTTCGATACCGTTAGTTGTTTATTAAATAAGGTAGGTAGAGTATATGAGTCTATCTTGTGTTTGTTAGTGAACATCACTACTTCTGTTTTCGTGGGGTTCACTGATAGTGAGTTAGAGGTGCGCCAGTTTTCTACAGTTATGAGTGCATCTTGGATTCTGTTGCATAGGACGTTTACGTATTTCCCGTTGAGTATTGCTATGTCATCCGCGTATCCAACCATATAGAATCCTTGGTGTTTAGTTTCGTTATCAGTTCATACACCAGTAGTATCCATAAAAGCGGTAATAGGACTCCGCCCTGCGGACAGCCTCTGGTGACTGTTGCCTTTAACGTAACATCTGCTAGAGATGCTGTGACTTGTCTGCTGTGTAGCATATTTCATATCCAGCTGCAGAGCATTATGTCGACACCTGATTTATAGAGTGCCTTGTGTATGTTTTGGAAGGAAGCTTTGTCGAAGCCTCCTTCGATGTCAATAAATGTCCCAAGTGTGGTCCGTTTGTTTGCCAATGCCTGTTCAATCCTCGAGACTGCCAGGTGTAGGGCAGATTCAGGGCTTTTGCCTGGTGTGTAGGCATGTTGGTTGGGGTGTATAGGTTTGGTTTTGAGAATGTTATCACTAATGTGGCGATCACATAGCTTCTCTAGCGTTTTTATCATAAACGAGGATAAGCTGATCGGTCTAAATGATTTTGCGTTTGTGTAGTCATTCTTGCAAGGTTTGGGAATGAACACTACTTTTACCATTCTCCAGGACCTGGGTACGTAGCAGATCTCTAGGCAGCCGCGGTAGTTGGCCCTGAGCAGCGTTGTGAGTCCACGCGGACCCCATTGAAGCAGTGCCGGATATATCCCATCAGGTCCTGGGGATTTGTATGGTTTGAATGATTTAATTGCCCATGTTATGGTTAGGTCTGTAACTATCTTCATAGCTAATTTCTTATCCTCCTCGTTCGGCTCGGCTAAGTTTTGCTTGACATCGTGTGTATCGACATCTAGCGTTTCGCACCCGGGGAATCGCGTTTGTAGCATTTGTTGGAGGGTCTCCTTTTCGTTTAAGGTTAGTTCTCCATCTTCTTTTCTTATGCTTCCAAGGTAGTGGGGGTTCTTGGAAAGTACTTTCTTGAGTCTAGCAGCAGTGCTGGTGGACTCTATGTCCTCGCAGTACTTCTTCCAGGCTTGTCTTTGTCCTGAACAGACTTCTCTTTTATAAATGCGAAAGTGGTCCTTATAAACATCCCAATCTGATTCTCTTTTGTTATCCTTGGCCCTGTTGTAAAGCTTGCCGGCTTTCTTTCTCATGTCTTCCAGGCGGGTGCTCCACCATAGTGTTTTCTTCCCTTTTTTGGGGGTACTTACCGGACATGATTTGTTGTAGGCTTCGATAAGAGCAACAGTTAGTTTGTTTGTTGCTTTTCCATTTCCTTTGTGTTTTATATGTAATGTTGGCGTGTAGAGGGTTGCATGATTCCTCGAGAAGGTTTCTATACTCAAGCCTATCTTTTCTGCGAGGGTTCCTATATGCAACCGTTCCTTTACATTTTTTGATTTGTGTCACTTATGCCCGGTATTATAAAACGTTTTATTACCTTAATAAAATTTACTTCAGGAATAAATTATTTATTCCAAAGATTTCGGTATTATAAACACTAAATAACTTTATTTGGCTAATAAATCTCCTCAGTAAATTATTTGTTTATTTTTCTACCAAGTAAATTTTATTCTCTGAATAATTTGACAGTTAAAAGTCAAAAGTGTGTTATAATAATTACTTTGGATTCTACTACTTGTATTTATTACTTTCATTACGGTTATCATGTCTATCATATCATCCGTGCCAGATTTAGGTTCGCTCATAGTATCTTGACTGACAGTGATTAATTCATACCACAAGACATTCTAAGGAGTCGAAGACCTAGAGTTTTTCAAGTCAGACATAACCAGGGATTTTTATACTTATGCATACGCTTTTTTAAAATTAGTTCCATTTAAATTTTTAACAGGTGTTTTCCACTCCCAGACTAAGCATGAAGTATAATTTCGAGTTTAGAAAAGCCTGAAAATTTGGTTTGGTCGCGTAGCGCGAAGCGCGGAGCGACCAACCCAAATTTTCAGGCTTTTCTAAACTCGAAATTTTACTTCATGCGCCACGCGTATTAAACACTGAAAACACTGAAATATTGTGAACAAGTGAACTTCACTTGAAATCAGTGTCTTATACGCGTGGCGCATGAAGTAAAATTTCGAGTTTAGAAAAGCCTGAAAATTTGGTTTGGCCGCTGCGCGCTTCGCGCTACGCGACCAAACCAAATTTTCAGGCTTTTCTAAACTCGAAATTTTACTTCATGCTTAGCCTGGGAGTGAAAAACACTCGTATAAGTCTTTTATAATTTTTAATAAGCTTTTTTTTTCTTGTTCTGTGTAATTCTGTCCTATTCTACGGTTATTATCCATAATTATAAGGAATTATACAAAATTTCCAATATGATTGACAATTTAATTTAAAATATTGACAATTTAGTTTAAAAAATTGGTGGTTCCAGCTTTGGCAACAAGGAAAATGTATTATTTCGGTCTGTAATCTGTAATACTGATTAAATTATTTATTTCTAGAATTGCTATTTATTTGGCATGTTTGCTTTATAATACCCAATTTTATTTGCCCATTAGTTTACTAGATAAATAAATTTACTCCACAAATAGTTTGTTAAGCTCTCGATGTTGCAGAGGAGTGTTATCGGAAAAACAGCGAGGTGTGCCAATTAATAAAACTGTAGTCGTTTCAAAACACTTTCTAATTTAATTATCAAACTACTAAATTTACATAATATGCGATTGCATTTACACTTGCTCAAGCTCTGACAGTTATTTACGTTATTCTCACTGTCTCGTGCCGGACGTATCCGTCTTGAGGGCCGGCTACCCTCTCCTACCCTTACAATAGGGTAACTTTGGAGGGAGGTGGAGAAAGCCTAAACATAGTTATCGAATGATTTATTAATCGTTTATAATACCGGGCATTAGTATAATTTATGTATTAATTGAAATATCATTTTGTTTTAGAATGAACCCAGTTTAATAATCTCTAAAGGATATAGAAATAGTTTTGTGTCAAATTTAAAGTTTTGTTAAAACAAACCGCCTTATTTATGAAGATATTTAGAGATTTATTCGAAAATTCAATCTGTTATTAAATAAATTTAAAATTCTCAGATTTTATTATTGTACTTTATTTAATCATTCAAAATAGAAAACAAATATTTCTTTCTGAATTATTGTTTGTTGCAGGGCGCAATGGCAAGAGAAAAGGGTATGTACCAGTATGAAGCTGAGAGCAAGAGCAAATCGAAAAGCAGTTCAGGAGCGGCCATTGTTCCGGTCTGTTTACCGTTATGCTGCGGACTTCCATGCACCATCATATAATCAACTTTTATTTTAAAGAATGACTGTAAATTTAAAAAAAGCAATGAAATTAATTAACAGACAATAAGTTATGTGTATTTATTAATCTTGCGTATTAACCTATTACGTACATAATGGGGCTTCTTTGTAATATATTAAACAATAATAGTAATACTGTTTATAATTGTTAATTTAATATAGTATATTGTTATTAATACCAGCAACAGTTCGTTAATTTGATATTTTTTCCCAACAATATATCCACTTATTGGTATTTGTATTTGAATGTTATTAAACTCTCTGTAGGTCACAAAAGGTAGTGGATGATGAAACGAGTCAAGTTTCATTGAATTGACAAAAGAATATTCACTAAATTGACGCCGTTAACAAATCACCGACTACTAGAAGAAATAATTCAAGTTTACTGCTGACAGCCGAGCATGGCATTCTTAACCCATTAAGCTCCAGTGATGCATACGCGCAACATAAATAATTTGTTGTTAATTAAATTACTGCATAAGTTAATTTGATAAATTATATTATTTGACCTGACTTAAAAATGTATGGAGAAAAATGTAAATATTTTGTTATTTAAATATTTAGATTATTACTCAGGTAAAAAATGTCAGTTCGTGTATTTCTAACTTCACAATATTTCAAGGTTTTATGCGCGTGGCGCATGAAGTAAAATTTCGAGTTTAGAAAAGCCTTAAAATTTGGTTTGGCCGCTCCGCTTCGCGGAGCGACCAAACCAAATTTTAAGGCTTTTCTAAACTCGAAATTTTACTTCATGCTTAGTCTGGGAGTGGAAACACTCGTTCGAAACTTTATATTGCACGTTTTTATATAAAATCGACGAATGCCTGAAAATGTACAGCGTATAGCTAATGTATATTTAAAGGAATACAATAAGTCATTCATTGAAATCGTAAAAAGAAGTGCAGAGTTTTACCTAAAATCAACTTGTAGAGTTAACTCTATAAATTGCTCGGCCGTTAATGGGTTAAACTAATGAATTACAGCTGGTATAAATAGTAACAAGTAATTGTTGTTAATGAAGAAATAACAAGTAAATAACATGTAAGACGTACCGATTTATGTTGCCATTATTTAGCTTTTATTTGAGAACATAATAATTATATGTTGAAATATTGTTTATATGTATTTGTCGCGTTTATTTGTCATAGATTCAGTCTGGATTTATATTGTGTATACATTATATAATAAACTGTTTAAAATAAACACAGATATTTTGTTATGCATTTTTTATAAATACTGATGTAACAAACAAAAATATTATACATTAAAATTTTATCAATTTCCATTTTATTTATGATTTTTAAGATATTTAGCAGATACATGTTGTTTTTTTTTAATTTTTTACCTATATTATTATTATTATTTATGTTAGAGTTATTCAGTGGATTTCGTGTAAAAAGAACAAACAGATGCGCCAGACTAGGTTCTTTATAGAATTTATGTTAAACAAAGTTGTTGAGGAAAACGTTCATTTAGTTTCAGTTCCTATGCCCCGCCTTTATCTCACTCGAAAATGGCCGTTGCCACGGAACACTATCTTTGGTTTTGTTGACATTGAAAAAACGTTACTCAATGGCAAATAAACCATATTAATCGAAGCAGTGTTTTGTGTTTTATTAACCACATTAATATGGTAGCAGAGCGTGGTTCATAAACAAGAAAAAAGGGTTATAAAGCTCAGCTTCGTTTGTGTGCAGCATTTTCGCCAGTTGCCAGCATGGAATTCCAGGGGATTGAAAAGCTGCGAGGCGCAGAAAACTGGATTTTATGAAAGTTCGTGATCAGGAACCTTTTGCGAGGAACTGAAAATGCGTACGAGGTATGTGTTGGAGAAATCACGAAACCGGAGGTACTGGCATCAGGAGCTAACGCAGAGGCGGTGACAGCATACAATAACGGTTTTAAAATATAGGATAAAGCGGATAGATTAGCCAGTCAAATTATTGTGAAGTCCATCGAGAGTAAGATTATATCGTTGCTTGTGACATGTGAAACTGCGAGAGACATGTGGGTCAAATTGCATGCTGTTTAGGAACAGCAAACGGAACAGGCTGCTCACACTGTTCAGGCTGAATTTTTCAACTTCAGCATGGATCCAACAGACAATCTTGTTTCACACATTGCAAAATTTGAAGGACTTGTTTTACGATTGCAGCAGCTAAAAGTCAAGCCAGATGAATCTTCGCTCATGGTGAAGGTGTTGGACACGTTGCCGGACGATTGCGAAAGTCTGCGGCAGGCCTGGTGGGCTAGACCGGACGATCAGAGAACTCTGGCCAACTTGGTGAGTACTTTGGCGTCGGATGCCAGACGGCGCCAGCAGCGGGCTGCCAAGCGCGAGGAACTGGTGGCGCTTGTGACGAGTCGAGAGAAGATCGACGTGAAAGGTAAACAAAAAGCATGCGACAAACCAGCTGACAAAGGTACGAAGAAGAAGAAGCCGTCATTTGCATGTTATAATTGCGGAATCGTTGGTCATATAAGTCAAAACTGTCGCAAGCTGAAGCGGGACAGGGACTTGGGTAGCTCGAAGGCGGACAGGGATCAGACAACAGTGTTCATCAGTGAAGTTCTGATTGCGGAGCTGGACAATAGCGTGTAGATCATCGACTGTGGGGCTACGAATTATCTGACATTTCATCGTGAATAGTATTCGTCGAACGAGAAGTTCACATCGCCGGTGAAGATCCATATCGGGAAGTCGTTCATGACTGCTGAAGGACGCGGAACGATATTTTTTGAGTCAGAGGTTAATGGTGAATGGTTGCCATGTCATATAGAAACGGATCTGTACGCGTCCGCTGCTCGCAGGAATTTATTCTTGGTCACAGCTGCTTTGGACAAAGGCTTGTCGTTCAACTCATCAAAATCCTGCTGTCAGTTCGCGAAGGATGACGTCGTCCGGGCACGAAGTATCAGTTACGGGAAATTGTTTAGGATGGCAGTTCGAGTTAAGGTACCTGCGGCTTCACGGGACAACGAAGCCAACGTGGCAGTCAGGGAGTCACTCCAAGTGTGGCATGAGCGGATGGGACACCAGAACAAGCAACATGTTTTAAGGATTTTGCAGCAGAATGGGATCGAGGTCAGCAAGAACGACAAGTTTTGCGCAGCATGCGTCGAGGGCAAGCAGTATAGGGCGACTTTTCATTCACGACGACAGCGAGCGGTGAATTGTGCGGTTACCTATACATGCTGATCTATGCGGCCCGATGGACGCTGCGTCACTCGGAAGGGCCAAGTATTTCGTTTGTTTCACCTGCGATTATTCCAGATGCGGTTCGTTTTCTTCTTAAAGGAGAAATCCGAGACAACAGAGAAGATCAAGGACATGTTGCAGGTCATCAAAACGAGCTTCGGACGATCTGTCAAATCACTTCAATGTGATGGTGGACTGGAATTCGACAACTCCATAGTGAAGAAACTCCAAGTTCGAACGGCACCAGATTTGTCATCACGAATCCTTACACTCCGGAGCAGAACGGCTGTGCAGAGCGAACGAATAGGACTGTCGTGGATTTGGCTCGCACAATGGTTCTTGTGAAGAATTTACCAAAGTTACTTTGGGCTGAGGCGGTCAATACTGCTGTATCTGTGCTAAATCGAGCTGGTCCCATTACCATTGATAATAAAACCCCTTACGAATTGTTTATGGGTTGAACTGGGCGCTTGAAGGAGTTGCACGTCTTTGGTACCGAGCGCTTTGTTCATGTTCCGAAACAGCAACGGAAGAAATGGGACTCCAAAGGTCAGAAAGGCACGTTTGTCGGGTACCAGGCAGACATCGACGGGCTCCGAGTTTGGGTGTAGCCAAAGAATCGGGTTATTCGAAGCAAAAATGTCGTCTTCGCGCCGGAGACTACTGGGAAAACTCAGGCATTATTTCCATCCGTTGTCGACGACAAATCGCTTGAGGGTTCCCGACTTGATGCAGCATTCGGTCCACCAAGTGAAGATGACGATGACGAATCATCATCCAGGGGACAACTTCGGAACAGGGCATTGCTCAGACCATCCGATCGCTTGAACGAAACTATGATCTCTGAAGTAAAGAGCCAAAAAGTTTCCAAGAGGCGATGACGTCAACGGAACGACAACATTGGAAGATTGCCATGGAGAAGGAGATGAACTCTTTGCAGGAGAATTCGACCTGGTCGAAGTTAAACTACTAGTGGGTCGAAATGCCATCTCTAACGGTTGGGTATATCGCATCAAGAGAGACGCTAATGGAGAAATCACACGCTATAAAGCTCGTTTTGTTGTTCGAGGCTACAGTTTTTGTTGACATTAAGAATACGTTACTCAATCGCAAATAAACCATATTAGTTTTTATTTATATTTTTGTCCCTGTATTGGTCTTCCGTTGGGCAAATAAATATTATTATTATTATTATTATTATTATTCGAAAGCTATGATTACTTATCATTATTATTATTATATTAATCGAAGCAGTGTTTTGTGTTTTATTAACCACATTAATAAAAGTGTTACATGACGACATAACAAACACACACTGCTAACTGTATCGTGCACGGATCGACGATAATCTGAACACTCCCTCTCGAAACGAGCTGGATTTTAACCATTAGATAGTTTCGTCGTTTCCAGTGAATTCAGGCATCTTCAATATTTAATTTTTTCTAGACCTTTAGTGAGTACATAAGCAGGCATCTCATCTGTAGGTAGATGGTCAATCTGTATGTTTCCTTGATCTAGCACTTCTCGGATATAATGATATCTGATATGAATGTGCTTCGTACGAGCATGAAAAACGGCCCTAATGTTGTCATTATATAACTTGATAGCATTTGGTTCTCTTATACCAAAATCAACAAGAAATTGCTTCTTTTGAAGCATCACTCAAAACGATATATTCTGCTTTCGTCGAAGAAAGTACAACAGTCTTTTGCTTCCTAGATTCCCACGACACCGGTCCTCCACACATGATGAATGCGAATCCCGTTAAAGACTTTCTGTCATCGACACAACGGCTATAATCCGAATCTACGTAGCCCAGAAGTTTCTCATTGGTTTTTCTGACACAAATACCTACGTCCATAGTTCCTTTTAAATATCGCAAAACTCGCTTAGCTGCTGTCCAACAGAGCTGGGACGAATCCTCGTAAAAAGGATTCGAATCACGAATCCGAATCACCTAATAAGATCCGAATCATGAATACTCGAATAAAGCATTCGTAAGAGATAATTATGATTCGAATCAAAGATTCGTATCCTGTTTTTTCGAATCGCGAATACAAATCCTCTAAGAATAAATTTGATTTTATTATTTTTTTTCAACCAGTTATATATATAAAAATCGTTACCAGTTGTTTTAACAAAAATATTTAAAATCTAATTATTTATTATTAACACTGAACATCGTTGATAACAGACTAAACATCTGATTCCCTGTTACTCTGATTAAAGATATATTTGTGTGTTTCTGAACTTCAGTTCAAAACACTGTTTTGTACGCGTGGCGCATGAAGTAAAATTTCGAGTTTAGAAAAGCCCGAAAATTTGTCTCGGGTCGCTGCGCGACCCTCGACAAATTTTCACGGGGCTTTTCTAAACTCGAAATTTTACTTCATGCTTAGTCTGGGAGTGGAAAACACTCGTTTAAAGCTTCAAATTAAACTCTATTATAAAATCGACGAATGCCTGAAAATTACGTAGATAAAATCAGTGAATATCATTAAAGTCGGGAAAGTCAGAGAAAAGTGTTGAAACAGGACCTGATCGTAACCTCTAAAAATCGGTAGGACCCTCGACCGCTATGTAATGGATACATTTCTGCGGGGGATGGGCCCGAATTTCACGACTTATTATAACATCTGGCGTTCCGGAACCGAATGCAAAATAGGAAAGGGTCTTGAAAGGGAAATACTACCTGATGCCATTGACACACTTTTACTTATATGAATTGTAATTACTACAATTAACTTAACATAAGTTAATAAATTCCTCATAGTAAGTTAAATATAACACATAATTCGTTTCATATTTAAAACCTAATATAAAGAAAATGAAAAAGGAAGTGAGCAACGAAAACAACAAAAATGCAGATTACGGGTAATAAAAAGATATTGATTTAATAAAAAAATATTTTAATTGTTCTAAAAGCCCAGAGAATTTGGCGAATTCGCGCAGCGCAGCGGACCGGCCGAGCCAAATTCGGGCTTTTCTAAACTCGAAATTTTACATCATGCGCAGCCGAGCGTATTAGACGCTGTATATAAACTCGAGATACTTCTGTCGATTGACCGTATAACACAATGTTATACGAAATATGCGAGTATACGGATGGATAGTAAACATTGAGTAGTGCTGTCATAGACACATTGTATTTTAAAGTTTTAATCATATAAAAACTTTTATTTAGCAAATTACAGACATGCTGCACATTTTCCTAGTTCCTAAAAACTTAAATGATGACGATGTTTTGAGTTTATGGTTGGGTAGTTTTATATTCAGTTTGGCCTTATTTATATTACTAAATTCAACTAATATGCTTTTCGATTGATTCCAAATTAGCCGATTTTTTGTGGACCAGTTTTCAAATTCAGTCATCGCTTGCATTGAAGAAGAAATCACCAATTTGGGGCCAGATGTTTTACGAACAATTCAAAATGCTGTAAAACGAGTACAATCGACATCAATTCAGGAGATGGTCATTTGACCGATATCATTTTTTTAACTTTATATTACCAATTTTACACCTTTAAATGAACTTTAAGCCAAAACATTACCAATTTTTTTTTCATTTCTAATAAAATGGCAACCAATTCATAATATGACATTACTTTTGCCTTATATTACACGAGACAAAAAGTTTATATCTTAAGAAATGTTAATTTTTGTTTTTTAACATAGATTTACTATCCTTGTTTAAGCGCGAAGTAAAATATAAAGTTTAGAAAATTCTGAAAATTTGGTTTAGTTGCGTAGCGAAACGGATAAAACACTGAAATATTGTGAAATTGAAAATATACCGGTTTTTACTTATTATATTTGAATTTCATAGCAAATTCAGTTTGATTATATTAAAAATATGTATGTCCCGAGAAATACAGGGAGTTTTTCTAACGTCACACATGAAATTCCTCGCGTGACGTGAAAATTCAATGTAATTAAACTAACAAGGTCGACTCAGTTTTAAATTAAGACAACCTTATACACTAACTACCTCGATTGCTGACCTCACGCGTGGAAGTCCTCACGTGACGTCAACAATCAAGGTAATTGAACAATACAAGGTCGGTTCGGTTTAAATCAAGACAAACTTACTTACACACCTTGGTTGATGTCGTCACGCGTGGAAATCCGTACTTGACGTCAAAATCAAAGTCATTACTGTATAAGGTTGACTCGGTTTAAACTGAGACAGTCTTGTATAAGGTTGTCTTCATTTAAACGAGTGTTTTCCACTCCCAGACTTAGCATGAAGTAAAATTTCGAGTTTAGAAAAGCCCCGTGAAAATTTCAAGTTTAGAAAAGCCCAGAAAATTTGTCTCGGGTCGCGCAGCGACCCGCGACAAATTTTCACAGGGCTTTTCTAAACTTGAAATTTTACTTCATGCGCCACGCGTATAAAACAGTGATTTAACGAGAAATTTAAAAACACCCAAAAAACATTTTTCATGTTAATCCTCACAATTAATTCGAATTATTTTTGACAATTCAAATCCTTTTGTAAGTATTCGAATCCTTTTAGAAATATTCGAATCCTTTTATAAATATTCGAATCCTTTTATAAATATTCGAATGATTTTATAAATATTCGAAACCTTTCATAAGGATTCGAATCCTTTTATATGGATTTGAATCACCCACATTTGGATTCAAATACGAATCCTCTTAAAAAAATGCATCGAACTCGGATCACGAATCCAGTTGAACTAAAGTATTCGAATGCCTCTTTTGAATCCTCTAAATGGATTTGAATCCAGGATTCGAATCCTGAATGAGTCGAATCCTACCCAGATCTGCTGTATAATGACTTATTCCAAAACTGTCATTGTATTAACACAATACTCTAACGCTATGCGAAATGTCAGGTCGGGTTGCCTCTGACAAATATAGAAGAGCACCAGTCAATTCTCTTCTGAATGATTTTTTTTAAAGTTTTGAACTCGTATCTATTGAAGTTGATACAGGCTTACAATCCGACATTCCAAACCGATTCAAAATATCACGAATATAATACCCTCTTTGTCCAATTTCGTTACTATGGCTGTCTCTGTAGAATTCCATTCCAAGACAATACTTGACCTCACCAAGCTCACGAATTTCAAATGCGTTCTTCAAAGAAGATCAACATTTTTCAATCTTGTTCAAATCTCGAGATAAGACTAGTAAATCGTCTCCATAAACAATTTATAGCCTTTACACACGTCGATGAAACTGCTCCGCTTTTTCGTAATTCTACATCCAAATGTTTATTCTAGCAGCGTCCGGCCTGTTTTAAGCCGTACAACGCCTTTTTGATTTGGTAGACCTTGTTTTCCGTAGACAGTTTGCTCAACATCTGTTTTGCTTTCTTCAGTACATTAGGAGACTGAAACTTACTGTTAATTATGAATTTAGGAACCTCTTGAGTATGTTCGGAAGTTTCCATAAAGATTTCTTCTTTGACTATACCGTTGAGATATGCTGTAGTAACATCAAATTGCCTCACGTGCTTATTTTCCTGAATAGTGCCATTGCCAATCTTACTGAACTGAGTCGAACGACGGGTGCAAATTTCTCGTGGATATCAAGTCCGGGTCGTTGTGTGAAACCTCGTGCCACCAACTCTCACTTTATGTCGAGAAATATTTCCGCCAGCGTTGTAGTTATTTCTTATTTCTGAGTACAAAACTACTTCCGATTGTAGAGCGATTAGTAGGTTGTCTGACTATGTTTCATGTATCGTTTTTCATGATCGACGCGAACCTGAGACTCTAAACTCGAAATAGCTTCACGTAGTGGAACTTCTGCATAATACCGACTAAACTTAGTGCTCTATATCGTTTTCCTTGGCCTCATTATCTTCAACTATGACGTGCTTTTTCCTAAGTGTTCTTTTTTTTTCCTGAGTATCTTTTGTGGTCTACTTGTGTTATCGTCGCTTTCCCCAAGCGAGGATAACAAGAATTCGGTAATACCCAATTCTATTTTTATTATTTGCAAACTAGTAAAATCCGTGTCTCTAAGAATTTGTGTTAATGAACAGTCGTAAAACCAAAAATGCTTATCATGCCAGCTAGAAGTTTTACAATACCTTCAGTAATCCTCAACTGGTCCTTTCTCTCAGCTACCTACTTTTTTTTATCAACTACTGGCTTTTGCCTGGCTTTGGAAAATGTTATCCATTAGCCAACAACAATGTTTTGGAGCGATGATTATTATAATACTAATGTTAACCCTAATAGGATAGACACACAGGGAAGACACTCTTCTCGCCTAAGGCATTTTTTTTTACACACAACACTGAGCCACGGTTCATAGGAACCCCACAAAGGATAAAAACAAGGGATACAAAACTATAATATAACTAAACTAAATAACTAACAATTGAATATTGATTATAATTGACTCAAAAAAATTAAGAACATGTTTATAAACAGATATGTTTCTTGATTCAAGAATAGTTTTATAATTTTACGGTAGTACCAAACTAGGTGAGACCAATTCCAATAGTATATCTCTTTCCACGGAAAATTTTTGGCAGATCGTCATAATGTATTCTAATGTGCCAACATCTCCACATTCACAATAAGGGTCCGCTCTAACGTTTATTCTGTGTAAATAATAAGGACAAATCCCATGATTACAACGTAATCTCGAAATTGTCTTTACAAACTTTTTTGAAGTTGATTGACATCCATTAAACCAAGGTTTAACGAGGACTGTAGGTGAAATACTTTTATAGAACAAACCATAACTTCTGTTTTTGTAAAACTAATTAAATTCCTTTTGCAATTCGCTGTTTAAAATGTTAAATAAATCTGAAGCAGCCACCGGATAATTTGTGGTAATGTTGCTGTTCACCCCCTCCCTTGCTAAATTATCCACTACCTCGTTTCCACTGATGCCCGCGTGACCCTTGATCCATACGAGGGAAACTTCAATATGAAAACTGTTTATGTATTGTATAATGGTGGAAGAGATTGTATTTAATTTAGAAGTGAAAATGAAATGTTTGTAAAAATCTAAAATACTTTTACAATCAGTGATTATAATAATTACGGAATAATTCTCTAAATTTGGCGTTTGTAAATATATCAGTGCATCTAATATCCTTACAAGTTCGGCCGTATAGACCGACATTATATTATCTAAGGAAAATGTTCTATTTACTTTAAGCTACCTACGTCCAAGAGACAATAGGCTGAATGGCTTAAATACGGTCAACGCGTAAACACGCAGCCCATTACCTGGCTCAAAAGGTTTTACCCACGTTTGACGCGAATATTCCAAAAAGCTTATGACGAGCAATTAGACAAAGACACGTAAGGAATATTCGCGCAACAATATTCGGGAAAAAACCCCAGCACTTTTCGCAGTTTATATGAAAACAGCGAATTACAAAGATTATACCGATTAGGCAATTGTAGAATGAAATAGCTGAGAGAAAGACCTTTAATGCGATATAAATCACAAAGCAATAACTTTTTAAGTAACACTTTTTTTTATAATATTAATTAAAAATAATTTTATTAATTTTTCCAAACGAAAAATTACCTACAACTATGAGAGCGTGCAGAAGAAATATGTTTACACTATTTGTCAACGGGAGGAAAGGTACCACACGCTGATTACCAACTAGCTCAGGTTGGTTGAGTTAAAGAGAAATGAGCAACTAACTTTTGAAACACATATGCTGTTTTAAATTATTCATTTTAAACAAAATAAAACATTAAAACAACAAATAGAATAAGAACAAGAGAAACAGTGCACGAGTTACAGGGCAGACTTGGTGTGGCGTCGGCGTCGCGATCGAAATTTCTACTAGCCCAGCGGTGGCGTCTGGCTAGTGGTGGCTTCCGGATGGAGGCGGCGTCCAAGTAGCAAGACGGCGTCTCGGTGTGAGACGGCGTCGGTGGGGTGGTGCGTCTGGCTGGATCCGGAGGCAGCAACAAACACTGCGCTCGTAGTGCGGGACGTCAGGAACGACGGCGGAACGGCTAGCGTTGGCGTCGAGCAAAGTTTCCTGGCGTCGGTGGGTTGCTGGCCTGGCCTGGATCCGGCGGAAGCAACGAACGCTACACTGGAGCGTCGTTGTGGCGTCGAGGCGACTGCGCTGGCAATCGGGTTCTCGGCGTCCTGGTCGAAGAACAGGAATGACGGCTGGGACGGCTAACGTCGGCGTCGGTTGTTTCCTGTTGTAGGAATCCTCTTCTGGCGGCAGGAACGACGGCTAGGACTTCTGGCGTCGGCGTCGGTCAGAGCTTCCTGGCTCAGACAGAAGAGTCGAGGAACGGAAGTTTCTCTTGAATCCACATGCTGTCCCCTGTACAGCACAAGAGTGGACTGCCTTTCTGGATACCGTCCCCCGATATTTATACAACGAAAATTGGCGTGGAAAAGGGAGGGTTTGAGGACTACGTGACCGTTGGCAAAGAATTCGCTAGAAAGCAATTATCGCATACAAGATAATTACTTTCAGCGAACTCTTAAATCCAAACAACCGTTAAGCTGCGATTTGAAAGTAGTATAGAAATTTATAATCTTTCTTCTTTCAAATTGCAACGGTGGTTATTAGTCCTCTCTTTTAATTGCCGATTTCAAAAAACCCGAAGGGCAATCCGCCACACCTGCCCAGGTAGATAGTGGCCCGAGCACGGTCCGAACAGCGGGAGATAATCCCTTGGACCGGGCAATTAGTTAATTGCTGGGTGCGAACTCATTTTAAATAAAGGAAGAATTGTAAATAATATTTACAATTCTTGTTGCCGGAGATTAAAATAATCCCCGGTAACATATTTATTAGTTATTAATTAAGTTTTTGTTCATATAATTATTTTTCGCCTGAACCACATTTTTATTTTTTTGTGCAACATAATTTCCCGCTCATGGAGGAAAATTGTTCACAAGTATTTACTTCATTTTATTTCAGGTTCCTCGAAGTGTCCCCAAGGGCGAACGGGCGAAAAATGGTTAGCGCGGTCCAGAAATAGTAGTGGGGGATGCGATTTTTGGGCAAGCATATATAATGACAAGGGCTGGTAACTCTATTCAGTGCTCATTCAGTGTTCAAACAGCTGTCATCTAGTTGCCATCCCAAGTCAGTGTAAATATTGTAAGTTTGTTTTGTGTACCGTTATTTTGTTACTATTTATTTATTTCACTTATACGTCTTCATTTGTTCATTTTTTTCATCGTCGTCAATTTTTTTTATATTCATTTGTTATTAATTATTTTGTTTTGGTTGTTATTAATAAATTGTTGTAAATATTTTGCTTTAAACAAAACAATCCTTTCATTTGCAATAATAATAATTGTCCCTTTACTATAAAATTTATAAGTGGAGTAATAAAATCTCGTGAGTGGTTCTTGATCGACTGTTCATTGGATGTATAGGGTGAGTATACATTTTTTTTAATTATAAAGTGATTGTGTTCGAATAAGAGTTAATCGGGTAATCAGGGGAATGCTGAATTAGGCATCAGGCCAGCTTCTCTGGTTTAATTCATTTTTATCGGAAGCCTTTGACTTCAATAGCCGAAGGCCTTAAACGTTCCCTGTGATACCTGGACCTCGCCTTGGAGTTTCATTTTCCTCAGGAACGATTTCAATGAGTGTTTCTACTTCTTCAGGGTTATCCACAACATCCAATCGGTTATCTTGCTTGTTACCATCCTTTGAAATCGATGATGACAACTCTATTACAATTTGGTTTGAATTTTACGTTACTAGTTTGTCACTTAAAGTGTCGGCTTCTCATAGAAATCTTTAAAATGACATGCTTTAAGATCTTTTACGTCGCGTGTAATAAATATCTTACAAATTTCCGGAATCCAAATTCGAAATACCTTCGAGATGCTTCTGCATATCACTCAAATATTGTGAAATTTATGAATATTCGAACTTTGCTTAAAATCTGTGTTTTATACGCGTGGCGCATGAAGTAAAATTTCGAGTTTAGAAAAGCCTAGAAAATTTTCACGGGGCTTTTCTAAACTCGAAATGTTACTTCATGCTTAGTCTGGGAGTGGACAACACTCGTTTAAAGCTTCAAATTGAACTCTTTCAAAAATCAACGAATGTCAGAAAATTTACAGCTTATGCATGTTTACCTAAAGTTTACCATGAAGTAATCATATTTAAATTTAGCGCGCATTTGTGAAGTAAACGATTCCTACCCTCACTCTAAAATCTTTGATTCTGTCGATCCTTCTTACCGTATACTCGACCGTCCTTGGAATACACATTAGATGGATGTTTCACGAACAAAAAAAAAACAAATTTTCTACTCTGAATACACCATTTATACTTAAAATGTAAGATTTGGTTTAATGATTGGAGTAGTTTAGTTTTTATTATTTATATTATACTGGGAAACTTGGTATGGTCTACACCTTGGGCGGTGTTGATGGAAATACATTACTTGCTTTAAGAATGTATCCCCAACGTTTTGCCGATCGGAGACATCGACATTCAGCGGCATTCGCTACATTTATACTTAATGACTAACTTTTATGTAATAAATTTTGACATTTCAGGGGGCTATTCACAGCACCAATGCAATTTGTCATCGGTGACAAGTTACACTGAAATAGCGTCATTTTACTTCATATGATTTGGTAAATTCTTCCCGAAATATGTAGGGTGTTCTATTTAAAATAAGGAAGTTGGTGTTTACTTCCGGTATAACCGCAAGGCCGCCATATTTACCAATAATTTTAGGTTATGAAAAACTTGATTCTGAATAACTTTTATTTGAAACTTTCTTTGCTATTTTCAACGATACGCCCACTATAAACCGATTTCCGCTCACCCTGTATATAAACCTTTATTCGGCATATTATTTACAAACATCTTACAATAACTATCATAAACTAACCATAAACCATGAGATAATAATAGAACTCTTCAGCGACATACAAACATAATATAATATAAATAAGATTTTAAATATTTCATTGTACAATTCAATATCCGTAGGTGTATTTGCACGGAAATTAGTTGTTTTAATGATTGTTTATTATCTTAAGTTTTCTTATCAGATAAGACGCATTGTTTGCATTTCGTACGAATTTTTTCGTAGTTTGATATATTATATATTTTTTTGTGGTATAACTTAGCTGTTTCTTTAAACGAAAAACAAAAATTGTCTCTGGGGTAACTTTCATATAATTGAAAAAAAATATAGTATTAGATTTGATATAATTCAAATTTAAATTTAAAATCACCGAAATGTACATAAATTGATAAAAACCATAAAAACTGACAAAAAAGTTGATATGAAACCAACAATAAGATCACGTTCGTGTGTGTGTGCAGTGCTCATGCTGTGATAAAATTTAAGTGTATACAGTGATTTTAATGCTTTTAATTTTATGTTATCTGTGTAAACAGTTGATAAGCGTGTTTGGTGCATATTTGCATTTTTCAATATTCTAAGTAAATAACTAGTGTTTTTGAGTAACAAATTGTAACCTTAAATTTTTATAAAGTTTTATTGATTTTAAATTGTGCATATGTGCATTTTATATTTGGTGCAGTAGTAATATAATATTTATTTGATATATACAATTTTATTCCTGATTTTATTATTTTTACATTTTTAATATCCGTCTCCTTCGTTTTATTGTGTAAACCTTTCCGTCGCCTTGTTCTGTTTGTTTTAATGTTAGTCACTGCCAAGGGCGGGGCTAGTGTGAAAAATTTGTGACCCTGTTGTTCCTTTATTAAATAGCCATGGGTTTTACATGCGATCACTGCTCAGGCAATATAAGTTCAAATTCATTTTACCTAAAATGCACGGGTCAATGCGTTAAATAGTTTCACGCAAAATGTACGGGTTTGTTTGAAGAAACAGCTCTACTTAAAAAAATCGTACCGCTAATAATTGGATTTGTAATAAATGTCAAACAATTGGTGCATTTAAAAAAAAACAACTGTCTCAAATTGAAACAATCTTTGATAAACTGTTACAAATATATTTCATTCCATTGAAATCTGAAATCGACGACCTGATAACTAAATTTGATCAAAAATTCAGTTTAATGGACGATAGAATTAAGAAAATCGAGGCTGACTTTACGAAAATCGAACATAAGATTAATACAAATGATACAAATACAATAACTGATCTGCAGGGTATAACTCAAACTGAGATGCTACATGAATTCGAAGATCGTTTAAGTAGGAAAAAGAATATAATTATATTTAATGTACTTGAATCTACATCGTCTGATTATAATAATAAATATAAAGATGATATGTCTGCCATTCAAACTACTCTGAACCCGGTTTCAATCGAGTTTGTCCCTACAAAAATGTTTAGAGTAGGCCAAAAAGGAACTTGCCCTAGAGCTATAAAAGCTGTGCTGCAAAATCACGACGATGTTAGGAATATTATTTATAAAACTTCAAAATTTAAAGATAATGTTATAAAGTTCGGTTATGACAACACTAAATTGCAACGTGAGGAATATAGAGGCACAAAGCAGGAATTGGAGCAACGTAGGAAAAATGGGGAAGAAAACCTGATAATGAAATATATTTCCGGATTTCCAAAGATTGTAAATAGACCAACGAAGATTAACAGGAACAACAATGCAAAAAACTAAATATATACAATGTAGGTGGGATGAGAACTAAGTTGAAACAATTTATGTTAAGTGTTAATTGTAGTATATATGATATTATTATTTGCGAAACTTGGTTAGATGATAATATTGAAAGTGTAGAACTAAAATTAAACAATCATAACATCTTTAGAGTTGATCGCTCATCTGATTCGAGCAACAAATGTCGAGGGGGCGGAGTAATGATAGCAGTACATAAAAAACTAGAGTGTAATGTTATATTTACAGACGATTCTGTCATGCTGTCAATCGGCCCGATTAGTGTCTTGGACCAATCGATGCTTAATATATAGTTATTTATAGCAGAATAGTCAGCACGTGCAAAATCGTAAACATATTCGTGAAATGTAAGCATTTCTTCGGGGGCACCAATAGTTACAGAAATTAAATATGGTACGTGGTGCTGTTTTACATCAAACAATGGTTCAATAGCTGTTGATAAATTAAAGCAGTCATGGGCAAAAACTAAATCAAGAAAGGTGTTATTTTCATTTGGAATATTGCATATTTGATATAAATTGTATATACCAAATGTTTCCGTGATTAATTGTGCGGGCACTGATAATGGATTACTATTTATCAAACCAAGATCATCATTGGACCAAGTAACTGACGGTAGATTGTAATCACCGCATACAAGGAGCTTAGAATCTGGAAATTGCTCCATAATCGTTTCAACAGTAGAAGAGTGATCCGAATATTTATCAGGTGGGGAAGACGGAGGAATGTAAACAGCACCTACAATAAGGCTCATATTTGTTTGTGAAATTGAAACAAATAATTGCTCAACTGTGTTTGAGCAATTATTTGTTTCAATTTCACAAACAAATATGAGCCTTATTGTAGGTGCTGTTTACATTCCTCCGTCTTCCCCACCTGATAAATATTCGGATCACTCTTCTACTGTTCGATTATGGAGCAATTTCCAGATTCTAAGCTCCTTGTATGCGGTGATTACAATCTACCGTCAGTTACTTGGTCCAATGATGATCTTGGTTTGATAAATAGTAATCCATTATCAGTGCCCGCACAATTAATCACGGAAACATTTGGTATATACAATTTATATCAAATATGCAATATTCCAAATGAAAATAACACCTTTCTTGATTTAGTTTTTGCCCATGACTGCTTTAATTTATCAACAGCTATTGAACCATTGTTTGATGTAAAACAGCACCACGTACCATATTTAATTTCTGTAACTATTGGTGCCCCCGAAGAAATGCTTACATTTCACGAATATGTTTACGATTTTGCACGTGCTGACTATTCTGCTACAAATAACTATATATTAAGCATCGATTGGTCCAAGACACTAATCGGGCCGATTGACAGCATGACAGAATCGTTTTATGAAATTATTCACGACGTCTTTCAAAACTTTATCCCAATAAAATGTATTTAACCATCAAATTACCCTGTTTGGTTTTCGTCGGAATTAATTGATTTAATTAAACTTAAACGTTCGGCACACAAAGATTACCTACAGTGTCAAACTTCTGAAATGTACAATAAATTTAAACATGTGCGCGCAAAATGTGTAAATATTAGAAATAAACTGTATAGTGAATATGTTAGCTCCGTAAATGTAAGCAGAAGTAATAATCCTAAGATATTTTGGAACTTTATAAGGTCTAAAAGTTCACTCTCCGATTTCTCGAATGTTATGCATTTTAATGATGAAACTAGTAGAAATGGTTCAGATTGCGTGAATTTATTTGCGGATTTTTTCTCTTCGGTATATTCCAGGGATAAACTACAACAATGCCAATTTTAAACGTTTCATCAGAAGTCATTCATACACCAATCAATATATCCAAAAGCGAAATTTTCGAGGCTATTTCTAATTTAAAACACAGTAACAGCATAGGCCCTGACGGAATACCTGCATCATTTCTTAAAGAATGCATTTACTCGATCACAATTCCAATATTTCTATTATTTGAGGCATCACTATTGCAAACAGTGTTTCCTAGTTGCTGGAAAAGGAGTTATGTAATTCCTTTGTATAAATCTGGCAAAAAAGATGTAATAACAAACTACCGTGGCATTTCATTACAATCGGTTATTCCAAAAATGTTGGATTGCTTAGTGTCTACAAAAATAAGTTGGATGTGTAAAGGCATTTTCTTGGATGAGCAACATGGGTTCCGTTCAGGCAAATCTACTTTAACAAATGTGTTATCGTTTAGCTCTTACATATTAAATGCTTTTGAAATGAATTCCTCGGTTGATGCGATTTTTACGGATTTTGCTAAAGCATTTGATCGTGTAAACCATGAAATCCTAATTTCAAAACTAATTGCGTATGGTTGTTGAGTGGATTTTTAGTGTTTTGAAAGACCGTACCCAGTGTGTAAAAATAAAAAATCATATCTCTAAAGAAATTAATGTTTACTCTGGTGTCCCGCAAGGGTCACACTGCGGGCCACTATTGTTTTTAATTTTTATTAATGACATTCATCAAGTAATTAAGCATTCGTCCTTTCTGCTGTGCGCAGATGACTTGAAATTGTTCAAGAAAATTGATACGCCAAACGATAGCTTTTTACTTCAAGATGATTTATTATCAATTAATAAGTGGTGCTGTGAAAACTATCTGTTGTTCAATATTAATAAATGTAAATTTATGCGATTTTCTAGAAATACCAATCCTTTAGTAACTTCCACACCGTACTTACGATGGAATCGAATTACAAGAGCTTAGTGAGGTTTTGGATTTAGGGATAACTTTTGATAAGAAAATGACGTTTGGAAGACATATAACTCGTACTTGCTCGCGGGCCATAAAGATGCTTGGATTTATTAAAAGGGCAGTTGTTGATTTATCACCAACTGCTTTTAAAATGATATATTATGCATATGTTCGTTCAGTAGTGGAATATGGTTCTTGTGTCTGGTCACCACATCAAAAAACATATATTAATATTATTGAAAATATCCAAACAAAATTTTTGAAGATAATGCTGTATAAATCAGGATATAATAACGAGAGAAATATTAATACAATCTGTACAGAATTTCGAATTGATAAATTGTGCTGTAGAAGGTTATTTGCGGATATGTGTTTTTTCTATAAATTAATTTCTTGTCAAGTGGAGTGTACATTTCTTTTGGATCAAGTATGTTTTCATATAAATACTACAAATCGTTTAACCAGACATATACCACTATTTTCCATACCATTTCACAAATCTAACTATGGAATTAATAGTCCACTCTCTCGCTTTATGCGCACGTCAAACAAACTGTCGCTAAATCCAAACTTTCATCTTTTTAGTAAGTCTCTCTGTAAATTCGTATCCGGTCTCAAACGTATTCAGGTTTGTTGTTGTATGTAACTTGCGACATCCATATATGTATATATATAACATGTATGATCTACATTTTGTAATAGCTTTAAGTATTTTGTATATTTAAATGTATAAAAATGGATTTTTTCCGTAAAAAAAAAAAAATATATATAAATGCAAATTTAAAAAAAAGTCGATTTAAAAACGAGAACTATGAAAAAATGGACGAACATTTTGATAATTAATTCTCGACCATTAAATAAACGAAAATCAAGATAAAAATAGAAAATCTTAAATACCACGGAGACGGCCTTTTATAATTTTTTACTATCAAAATTCAAAGTATGTTTCAGTATAAGTTACGTGAAGATAAATTTAATATTATATAAAACAAGTAATCTTTTTTCTCCACCGGTTTATTTTAATCACTAGATGTATAGGGTGGTCTAATTTTGATGTTGCTTATGGGCATCTCGGTAAATATAAGAATTACAAAAAATCCGATTGCGCATTCGCGATCTATTTTTTGAGACTAGAATAATGCCGAAAACAAAAATGCACCATCTTGTTTCTTTCAGAAGTTAAAGGGCAAAATCGAGTTTTCCAGATTTGTAACTTTAATTAATACCTTGCGTCATTTGTAAGATAGACAAAAACTGGAAGCAAAGTTTTATACGACCAATTTATAAGAGTGGCGACAGAGAGAATATTGCAAACTATAGAAAGGTTTCAATCCAGTCTGTAATGCCAAAACTGTTGGATAAAATTATTGCTGATCAAATGATGTTTTCCTGTAAGAATGTAATATCGAATGAGCAACACGGTTTCTGCTATGGGAGGTCCACGATATCTAACTTGCTAGTATAGTTGATGCTGTGTACACTGACTTTTCCAAAGCGTTTGACCGTGTTTCTCATACTGTCTTGATAAATAAACTGAAACGTATTGGCTTTGGATCATCGATAACTAAATGGATTTGTAGCTTTCTGGATAGTAGGATACAATTTGTAAAAATTAATAACTTCACCTCTAGGGCTATTAACGTGACTTCGGGGGTTCCTCAAGGTTCTCACTGTGGCCCAATACTGTTCCTGTTATTTGTTAACGATATAAATAAATTCATAAAAAATGCAACTTCCTTCTATTCGCAGATGATTTGAAGATTTTTCGTGAAATAAAAAATAACTCGGATGTCACATTCTTACAAGATGACGTAAATAACATTTATGAATGGTGTAGTGATAATGATTTGTTTCTAAATCTCGGTAAGTGTTCGTCAATTTCTTTCGGTAAACATCAAATTTCTAAAAATATTTACTCTATCAACGGGAACGACCTACCTTCAGTCGAACACATTAAAGATCTTGGAGTAATATTTGACTGTAAACTAACCTTTTATAAGCATATCGATACTATATGTTGCAAGTCATTGCAGACACTTGGTTTCATTACACGTTTTTCTAAGGACTTTTCTGTGAATACTCGAAAACTACTTTTTATTACGTTGGTGAGATCACAGCTGGAATATGGTTTTTGTATTTGGTCCCCGTATTATAATAACAAAATTATTCAAATTGAACGAGTCCAAAACAAGTTCCTTATGTCAATATCGTTTAAAAATGGGATTAGAAGGGTTGATTATAGTCGTAGTTATATGTTGTGTTCGCTACAATTGATTCATTGCATGAGAGGCGTATATATGTCGATCTGTGTGTATTGTACAAAATTATACACGGTTTGATATGTTGTAGCGAGTTATTGGGTAAGTTAAACTATAATATTCCGTCTAAAACAAGATAAATCAAAATATTTAACCAGGATTTATATCGTGCAAACTATACCAGGTACTACTCCATTAATCGAATGATAAGAACATGCAATTTAGTTTGTTCCTCCTCTCATTTTAGATTATTTGATGCGTCATTAAATACATTTAAGTTTCATCTAAAATTAATAGATTTGTCGGCTCTTATTACCGATTTTTTATAAGCGTATCTATAAAATCTATGTCTGTTGTGAATGGTAATATATACTTGTAGAATTAATTACTTTATTTTTATGTTATTTACTTTACTTTCTTTGTTATGATTTTTGTAAAAAAGACATTGCCGTAAATAAATGTTGTTGTTGTTGTTAAAAACTATAAATACCTTCCTAAGACACTTTTTCAAGTACGATCCAGTGGCGTAGGCATTTTTTTATTTTATGCACACATTTTCGAGTTCTAACCAAATTATTTTTTTAAATTGCATTGCATTAAATTGCATTTGAAATCATAGTTGGCTTTAATATACTTGATAAGAGTAGACACTAGCTTTTAATCTGCTAAATAATATAACACGGAAGACAATAGTCATTTTTTATCATTTGCATGCTTAGTTTTAATTTTGATTAACATTATAAACTAAAGGTTTTTAAATAATAATAATTCTTTTTTGAGTAATAAATATTTTATTAGGCAGAACTTAATTTTATTTTAAAATCTTGTTGAAAGAACAGAACTCTTTGCTGTTGCAATAGAATAATTAATTAAAATTGAGAATACAAATGATCAAAAACGGCTATTGTCTTTCGTAATATATTATTTAGCAGGTTAAAAGCTAGTTTCTATTCTATAATACCATTGTTTTTTAAGATAAATTCACAAAAGTATATATTTTTAAAATCAGTGAAAAACATTCGTTTCAACCATGATTTACGTTTAAAAAAAATAATAATTTGGCCATAACTCGAAAATATGTCCATAAAATAAAAAAATGCCTACGCCACTGGATTTTACTTCAAAAAGTGTCTTAAGAAAGTATTTATAGTTTTTATCTATCTTACAGATTACGCAAAATATTAATTAAAGCTAAAAAATAGACCACCCTGCACATTTCGTTCACCGAGTGAACATTTTTAATAGTTGTACTAAACTAATTGTTAAGTACAACATTCACTTAGTGAACGAAATGTATTAGGGGGACCGGAAAGTAATTCGTTTTTTTTACATTAAATTCAAACAACAACATTTGTATCGATATTTTAATTTGATCAATAACATAATCACCCTCATTTTCTACGACCTTTTGCCATCTAGTGTGCAAGTTTTTAATCCCGGATTGATAAAAGTCACCAGGTTTCTCATAAAAATATCTGGAGATGGCATTTTTAACTTCTCCAGATTTTTCACATTTTTTTCCACCTAAAAAATGCTGTAGCGATCGAAACAAGTGAAAATCAGATGACGTAATATCAGGTGAGTATGGTGGGTGCGGCAATACTTCCCATCCTAGTTCATAATTTTTTTCTAGGGTTCGTCTTGCGCAGTGCGGTCTTACATTGTCGTGTTGCAAAATTACACCTTTTCTGTTGACAAGAGCTGGGTAGTTTTCAATTAAAGATTGATGTACTCTATCCAATTGTTCACAATAAAGGTCTGCATTAACAATTTGACCAGGTTTTTGCACTCCAAAATGAACAACCCCACGAGTATTCCACCAAACACACAAAAGCGCCTTTTTGGTGTGTAAACCTGGTTTTGCTGTAGCTCGTGGCGCGCCATTTGGAGAGAGCCACTGCCTTTTGCGTTTTGGGTTATCGTAAAGGACCCATTTTACATCCTCGGTAATCAATCTATCAAAAAACGCTTCTGTATTATACCGCTAAAGCAATAAGTTGCAGGTATTGGAACGATTAGATTTGTTTTCCTCGGATAGATTGTGCGGGACCCAAACACTTGCTCTGCTTAATTTCCCAATCTGCTTGAAACGTTCCTGAATAGTTGACTAAGGTGCATTAAGATTGTTCGAAAGTTCTTCAATAGTCTGACGTGGATTTGCTTCCACTTCCACCCTTAAAATGTCATTATCCAGAGTTGTTGGTCTTCCTGATCGATGAGAGTCAGAAAGACTGAAATCACCAGATTTGAACTTCGAAAACTACCTTTGGCATTTACGAACACCTAAAGCATTCGGATAAATATCGCAAATGCTCTCTTCTAATTTTTGTCTGACCATTTCACCAAACAAAAGCTTTAACATTTTATAACTTACCAGCAGAGCCAGGCAGTATTCAAATCATTCAGGATTCGAATCCTGGATTCAAATCCTTTTAAAGGATCCGAATACTTTAGTTCAACTGGATTCGTAATCCGGATTAGTTACATTTTTTTAAGAGGATTTGTGTTCGAATCCAAATGTGAATGATTCGAATCCTTATGAGAGGATTCGAATATTTATTCGATTCGAGTGTACGAAACTCACTTCTAAATATCCGGAAAAGTATTCATCGTTCAAGGTGTCTGTTCCACTAGACGAAATCCACGAACTACTTACAAATCGCGACCTCTGGCCCCGCGGAATAAGTGTAAACAAATATTTTTTTGGGAGGGAGAAGAAAAAACAAAACAATTCGGTGAATCAAATGATACACTAAATATATTATTCTGCAACATTCAAAGTCTTAGAAATAAAATAGATCTATTAGAAGCACATGTATGGGATGGCAATTTTAATTTAATCTGTTTAGCTGAGCATTGGCTTACTTTTCATGAATCTGAGAGCGTCAAAATTGATAATTTCGTTCTTGCGGAACACTTCTTACGCAGCGTGTTTATTCACGGTCGAGTGATGATATTATTAAAAAATTATCATTACCACACCACACTTAACATCAATCATAACTCAGTTGAAAAAGATTGTGAAATAACAGGGATATTATTGGAAAATTCTAAATTTATTGTTATTACGCTATATCGTTCTCCCTCGGGAAATTTCAATCGTTTTTTGGAGATACTCAATAATGTTTTGTCTAACTTAAATGTTTTTAAATATAACGTTCTTATATGTGGCGATTTTAATTGTAATTTTAGTAATGTGAATGATAGTAATACTCAATGTTTATGTGATTTCTTTAGTAGTTACAATATGTATGCTTTAGTAAAGTTTCCTACACGAGGTAAGTCCTGCCTGGACAATATATTTACTAATTTCCACAACATAAACTTAGGTGTCAGACCATTAAACATACTATTTTCAGACCATGTTGGTATTAGCCTAAGTGTTGATTTGAAACCACCGCGCATTAAAGACAGTTGTAGAATCGTTCGTTCAATTACGTCTTTAGGTAAATTTAATTTCTACAATTCATTAAATCGTACTAATTGGGACTTTGTTAACAGTTGTGATACTAACTCGTCATGGCAGATATTTGTTGATATAGTTAGGGGTACTTTTGATACAAGTTTTCCTATAAAGGTTAAACGAAACAATAAGAACAGTCAAGAGTGTAATTGGTTTACTGCTGACTTGAAAAAAAGGCGGGAACAACTTAACCTTGTTCATGAAGCCTGTGCTAGAATGAATAATACTGGAATGAAAGAACTAAAATTAAAAATAAAAATGGAATATAAATAAGCAATTAGAACGGCTAAAATCTCTGCAAATGATAGGTTGGTGAAGTCCGCAAATAGCCCAATAAAGGCTATGTGGAACATCATTAATAACCAAAGAAATAACAAACAATCTGTGATAAAAAAGTGTGATATAGAACCTAGTTCTATTAATGACTATTTTATACAAATTCCAAACATGATTAAAAAGCAACTACCTATCTCTAATATTGATCCAATGCAATTAATAATTCCAAACGTGTCGTGGGAACTCACTCAATTCAACTTTCAGCCAGTTTCTCAGGTAAGTGTGAGAGACAAAGTCCATGAGATAAGATCTAGTGCGTGTAGTGACATTTGCGGGATAACAATTAAATTAATTAAAGATGTTATTGATGTTATTATAGAGCCACTTACCAAACTTATTAATTCCATAATTATTACTGGTAAGTATCCTGATGTGCTCAAAATATCAAAAGTGCTACCAGTTCACAAAAAGGTGATCCAAATGATTGCAATAATTACCGACCGATAAGCATACCTCCAATTTTATCGAAAATTGGGGAGAAAATCCTGTTCAAGCAAATTATTGGACATTTTGAGGAAAACAACTCCCTAAGCGACGATCAATATGGGTTTAGGAAAGGCAAATCAACAACCAATGCAATACTAGATCTGTGCCAGAGCATTATAGCATCATTTGAGAAGGGTCAGTATTTGTTTGCCTCATGCATTGATCTTTCGAAGGCGTTTGACTGTGTTTCTCATACATTATTATTGAGAAAATTATATATGTACAATTTCAGCCCACTAAGTTGTAGGCTGCTGATATCATTTCTTTTTAGCAGATTACAATCTGTGTTTCACAATGGCGAAATTGCTAGAAGTAAAATGTGGTGTCCCACAAGGCTCTACTTTAGGACCTTTACTGTTCTTATTGTTTGTAAACGATTTCCCTGACTATATGTCAAATTGCAAAGTTGTCCTGTTCGCGGACGATACAACAATCATCAATTCATCGCCAAACCTGAATGCTGGTTTGGAGGAAAATAATGTCTTGCTTGAAAAAGCAAACATTTGGTTTAATGCCAACCTCTTGACTCTGAATGCTAATAAAACCGAAGCCATTTACAGCTTGAATACGCAAGAGCCTTATCAACACAAAACGGTAAAGTTCTTGGGCATTCATATAGATAATCATCTACTGTGGAACAGCCAGGGCGATGTATTAGCTGCAAAATTAAATAAAAGCATCTTTGTTATCAGGGGTCTAAAAAACAACATCAGCCCTCACATGCTAAGAATCGCATATTTTTCCCTTTTCCAGTCCCATCTCTCATACAACATTGTGGCATGGGGACATTCCTCAATTACACACAGGCTCTTTGGTATTCAGAGGAAAGTGGTAAGAATACTTGATAACTTAGGTTACCAAGATAACTGCAAACCAGCATTCATAGAGCTAAAAATATTAACACTACCTTGTCTCTATGTCCTGCAAAGTGTGCTATTAATTAAATCGTATTACGACGACAACAAATTAAACCAACAAAGGCACAATTATCACACGAGAACGAAAAGTTACTTAAGTATTCCCAACCTCAGGCTCCAAAGATCCAGCAATTGTCAGAACTATTATGGTCTGAAATTTTTCAATCATTTACCGGATAGATTTAGGGAACTAAATATAGTAAATTTCAAGAAAGAAATTAAGATAATTCTTATCAAAAATGCCTTCTACACCATAGAGGACTTTCTAAAGCATATATTTTAGTCATTATTTACTGCTCATATACTCTGTACGTATGTATAAATAATCGTTATTATTTAAATTTTGTGTTCGTATACGCATTTGTGTAATTGTTTATATCAGTAAATCTTAAATACCTAAACTTGTAAAACTTGTAAACTCTGACTTGTGCAAGCTCTGATATAAAACTAATAAAACATTATTATTATTATTATTATCATCTAGTGTGCAAGTTTTTTATCCCGGATTGATAAAAGTCACCAGGTTTCTCATAAAAATATCTGGAGATGACATTTTTAACTTCTTCAGATTTTTCACATTTTTTTCCACCTAAAAAATGCTGTAGCGATCGAAACAAGTGAAAATCAGATGGCGTAATATCAGGTAAGTATGGTGGGTGCGGCAATACTTCCCATCCTAGTTCATAATTTTTTTCTAGGGTTCGTCTTGCGCAGTGCGGTCTTACATTGTCGTGTTGCAAAATTACACCTTTTCTGTTAACAAGAGCTGGGTAGTTTTCAATTAAAGATTGATGTACTCTATCCAATTGTTCACAATAAAGGTATACATTAACAATTTGACCAGGTTTTTGCACTCCAAAATGAACAACCCCACGAGTATTCCACCAAACACACAAAAGCGCCTTTTTGGAGTGTAAACCTGGTTTTGCTGTAGCTCGTGGCGCGCCATTTGGAGAGAGCCACTGCCTTTTGCGTTTTGGGTTATCGTAAAGGACCCATTTTTCATCCTCGGTAATCAATCTATCAAAAAACGCTTCTGTATTATACCGCTAAAGCAATAAGTTGCAGGTATTGGAACGATTAAATTTGTTTTCCTCGGATAGATTGTGCGGGACCCAAACACTTGCTCTGCTTACTTTCCCAATCTGCTTGAAATGTTCCTGAATAGTTGACTAAGGTGCATTAAGATTGTTCGAAAGTTCTTCAATGGTCTGACGTGGATTTGCTTTCACTTCCGCCCTTAAAATGTCATTATCCAGAGTTGTTGGTCTTGCTGATCGATGAGAGTCAGAAAAACTGAAATCACCAGATTTGAACTTCGAAAACTACCTTTGGCATTTACGAACACCTAAAGCATTCGGATAAATATCGCAAATGCCCTCTTCTAATTTTGTCTGACCATTTCACCAAACAAAAGCTTTAAAATTTTATAACTTACCAGCAGAGCCAGGCAGTATTCAAATCATTCAGGATTCGAATCCTGGATTCAAATCCTTTTAAAGGATTCAAAAGAGGCATTCGAATACTTTAGTCCAACTGGATTCGTGATCCGGATTAGTTACATTTTTTTTAAAGGATTTGTATTCGATTCCAAATGTGAATGATTCGAATCCGTATGAGAGGATTCGAATATTTATTCGATTCGAATACTTACAAAATGTTTTGAATTGTCAAAAATAATTCGAAATAATTGTGAGGATTAACTTGAAAATTTTCTTTTGTGTGTTTTTAGATTTCTCGTTAAATCACTGTTTTGTACGCGTGGCGCATGAAGTAAAATTTCGAGTTTAGAAAAGCCCAGAAAATTTGTCTCGGGTCGCTGCGCGACCCTCGACAAATTTTCACGGGGCTTTTCTAAACTCGAAATTTTACTTCATGCTTAGTCTGGGAGTGGAAAACACTCGTTTAACGCTTCAAATTGAACTATTTTAAAAAACAAACATTTATCGTAAAGTTACAGCTCATGCAAACAAGTATACATAGAATTTTTCTTTTAAGTATAAGTATTCCAAATTCAGCGTATTTTCTGTAAATCTTTAGATATTCCTTGTTTTTTTTTAATTCAATTTAAAGTTTTAAACGAGTGTTTTCCACTCCCAGACTAAGCATGAAGTGAAATTTCGAGTTTAGAAAAGCCCCGTGAAAATTTGTCGAGGGTCGCGCAGCGACCCGAGACAAATTTTCGGGCTTTTCTAAACTCGAAATTTTACTTCATGCGCCACGCGCACATAACACTGATTTGAAGGGAAGTTTAAAAACACACAAATGCATCTTTAATCAGAGTAACAGGGAATCAGATATTTAGTTTGTTTTCAACGATGTTTAGTGTTATTAATAAATAATCAGGTTTTGAATATTTTTGTTGAAACAACTGGCAACGATATTTATATATTAATGGTTGCAAGAAAATAACAAAATCAAATTTATTCTTAAAGGATTTGTATTCGTGATTCGAAAAAACAGGATTCGAATCTTTGATTCGAATCATATTTATCTCTTACGAATCCTTTATTCGAGTATTCGTGATTCGAATCATATTAGGTGATTCGGCTTTGTGATTCGAATCCTTTTTAGGAGGATTCGTCCCAGCTCTGCTTACCAGACAACAAGTCACTCTAACCTCTAAATGTCTTTAATAGTACTTTGAATTACCCAATGAGCTGCTAGGCGACCACAAAGACCAACATGCGCAAAAACGACATTACTTTCCGGTCCCCCTATTACATCTAGTGATCAAAATAAACCAGTGGGGAAAAAGAATTACTTGTTTCATTTAAAATCAACATTCAAGTTCAACGTTCAGGATTTTTATTCAAAATGTATATAATATTTTGTTATTTTTATTTAATAATATACACACGAAAATAACGTTTAATGATATTTTCAATAACATTTCAAAAAAGACACCATCTGCCAAAAAAAGTCTATCTGTCAAAATACGGAAAATGTCAAATACCAAATTTGAAATGTCAATTGTCAAATGTGAAAACAATTTTCAAAAATCAAATCGTAATTTATCAAATTAATTTATTAAATGCATAAATATATTCGGAAATTATTTGAACACAAATTTGAGATATTTTACATTAGATGTCATTTTTGGTATGTAACCAAGGAGTTTGGGAAAAAATTGACAAGAAGTTATAAAATTTGACAATATGGAAAAAAATCTTTAAAATTGATAAATCTCTAAACATTGAAAACCAATGAGTTATGGCATTGACGAAAATCACCAACAATTACGTAATGTGATAGGCAATAAAGAAACTGATGACTTCCGTCAATATTTAGTTGATTGATGAAAATCTGAAAACATCGAAAATAAGAAGCCGATTTAGTCGGTAGTGATGTCATTTTTTATATTTAAAATTGCAAACTCAATTTTTTTCTAGCTTGTAATATTAGTCTCTAAATTATATTTCCAATGATGTATAACAAGTAATTTTTTTTTTTAATTTGGTTTGGCTTTTGCCTGGCCTTGGAAACTTGCCCATTAGCCAACATCATTTATTTATATATTTGTATTAATTGTTACGATTACAATTTGTAGTATGCTATTATTTCATACGGACAAACAATCACTTTCATACCACACCCAGGGTCACGACGAGAAATTATTTTTAAATAAAGTCTCGCCGTGCACGGGAATCGAACCCGAATTGTTACCGCTCGGCCACCACCTGCCCTTAACAAGTAAATGTTAACGTTAAAACTAACCTCAAAATAAATATTTATTTTTAAATCGACTTAGAAATCCGAGGAATTGTACTTGGGATTACAATGATTTTATAAACAGATAAACTCTTTTAACATTGGTGTACAGAGAACTAAAATATCTTGCCTGAAATTGTAGTTATGCAGGGTGTCTACGCTAAACCGTTCGTTAAAAGTTTATGGGGTTGCCGTTGCACTAAAAATTTGAAAAAAATCCTTGTCATACGGTTGAATAAGTTCTCCTCATGTGAAATATTTTCAACTTTATATCACTTCCGGTTCCACCGGAAGTAGCACCAAATTTGTTATTTTAAATAGAACACCTTATATATTAGTAATTTTTTAGATTTCTCGTTTAAATTGCAACATATTTTATTCGAACATATGTACACTTATCTCTTACAGTTTTCAAGCAAAAAAAATATTTCTAAAATTTTGACCTCTAAAAGGCATCTTGAAATCTATCTGTAACTTCTCTTAAGTGTAAGATAAAAATATGATTTATATCTCTACTTGTACCTAGAGAATGCCTCTATGCGTGTATTAATTGGAAACTGCCAATTTTGACAATAAGTCTTCCTAAAATGTCAATATCGAAGTGCCCTCTTCAATATCTCGTAATTCATTTTTATTTTTTTAATGAATGATCCATTTTTTATCACGTGGTACGATTGGGGGGAATATTTCCTACAAAAAAGTATTAACAACTATACTCCTAAAGCAAGTAGTTTCCGAATTATTTCGAAGATTCGTTTTTCATCGCATTTATGCAGGGAATAATGCGCGCATAAGTCGCAACTGAATTTTAGTAGGCAAGTAGTAATGCTCTTGTTTTGTCGCTTATGTAATGCGAAATGTCAAATAATAAAAACAATTAGTACAAAGTTATACAGAAATCAACAAAATTAATAAATACACCCATCAATAAATTATTAATTTATTCTTTATACATGACAACTGCGATAGAATGGGTACTCAAACATGTAGAATATTTAATGAAACTTATCCACATTTGCCGCCGATGAATAAAACAAGATTTAGAAGATTGGAATCAAATTTTGTTCAATTGGCAGTTGCCATGTATAAGGAATAAATTGATAATTTGTTGATTTGTGTAATTATTCAGTAGGTTGATTTTTTGTAAAACTTTTTTATTATTTGACATTTCGCTATACAATTGCGACAAAACAAAAGCATACTACTGGCCTACTAAAATTTAATTGCGACTTATGCGCGCATTATTCCCTCCATAAATGCGACGAAAAACGAATTTTCGAAATAATTCGAAAACTACTTGCTTTAAGAGTATAGTTTTATAATACTTTTTTGTAAGAAATGTTTTCTCCAATTGTACCATGTGATAAAAATTGGGTAATTTCATTTAAAAAAATTGAATTACAAGATATTGAAGAGGGCACTTAGATATTGACATTTTAAGAACATTTATTGTGAAAATTGACAGTTTCCAATTAATTTACTCATAGAGGCATCCTCTAGGTATAAGTAGAGATATAAAACATATTTTTATCTTATTCTTAAGAAAAGTTACAGACAGATTTCAAGATTTCTTTTAGAGGTCAGAATTTTAGAAATATTTTTTTTGCTTGAAAACTATAAGAGATAATTGTACATATGTTCGAATAAAATATGTTGCAATTTAAACGAGGAACCCAAAAAATTACTAATATATAAGGTGTTCTATTTAAAATAACAAACTTGGTGCTACTTCCGGTGGAACCGGAAGTGATATAAAGTTGAAAATATTTCACATGAGGAGAACTGATTCAACCATATGGCAAGGATTTTTTTTTCAAATTTTTAGTGCAACGACAACCCCATAAACTTTTAACGAACGGTTTAGCGTAGACACCCTGTAGTTTTTAAAATCTTCCATTTATTTTAAGATTTGCAGAAATCTAAATATTAGTATTTATATAATTACACTAAGAACATACCAATAAATGCAAATATACACATTTTTATAACATTTCATGTTTATTTGTTGGAGTATATTTCAAATTATATTCGAATGGATTAGTGTATACTTACTTTTGTGATTCCCTGTACTTATTTGTTGGGTCGTTATTATTCATCAACCTCACAATAAATGACATTTGTCACGTTTTTACAAGTCACGCTAATTATAATATTTGAAAAATGCAATTATACTTTAGTTTTTAGGTCAATAAAATCGGCCAATAAATAACAGAGTTATAGTGTTAGGCGTATTTTTATCGAACACCAGGTATATAAGATATTTTGAAGAAAAATTATTATTTGTTCTCTAGCTGTGCGTGAGATAGTTTTAAGAGAGTCGCCAAGTTAGTGCCAAGTAAAGTGTTAGAAAAAAATGAATACACCAAATAATGCCGGGGTTAAAAAAAAAACACTAAATTAATCGTGGGTAAAAAAATACAGGAAACAGTTAATAAATAGCAGTAGTGAATCAAATGATAATATTCCATGTTATTAAGAGTTATTTTTATTGTTTTAGTTAATTCCATGTTATTAAGAGTTACTAACTAAATCAATAAAAATTAATTTTTCTAATAAAAATACACTTAGTTTAAGTAAAATTGTTGGGCAAAAAGGGTAATTAATAAGGACGGATCAATTTCATCTTTATTTAGTTTTTTAAACTAAACTTACTTTTCATAAATAATAAGTAGAGTAAATATAGATGACGTCATTAATTCCATTGACGGTCATTAAAGGTCATCAACGGGGAATGAAACCACTAACATTTTGTTCACAATATTTTTTATTTTTGCTAGATGTACTTTTCGAGTACTATGTATTAATTATCAATAGCTTACTGAGTGCCATTAACACTTAAAAATGTATTAACAACATTTAATATACACACCTTTGGAATAATCGGGTTTGCGGTTTCAACTTCCGCCGTTTGCGTAGGAATTAACGAGGCGGATTTAATATCAGTTGTTTATACTGTGGGAATATTTGAAGTGGAGGGTTCAAAATCTATTTCAATTTTTTCTCCATACAAATTTTCAATAAAGTAAATGTCATCTTTTGACAAATCAAAACTTGCTTGATTTTCGTGCTGTGAAAATTCCATGTATAAGCAGTAAACTAACTTTAGATGATGAACAATTAAAATAACAAACATGTTCTTTCTTATCCAAATGTATATTTATTTATTTTTATTTATTTATTTATTTATTCAACCAACGGAACAAGGTCCAATTACAGATTGAAGTTAATACAAATAAAGAAAAAACACAATAATTTTAATTAAAGAAAAATTAACATTGTAAATAAACGAAATGTTCAGGTTACTAAGCTAATAACAAGAAATAAACTAAAAATAAAAAAACTAAGAAAATAAACTAAGAAAATAAACTAAGAAAGATACTCAATGATCACATTGAAGAATTCTTTCGCTGATTTAAAGTTGAATATATCAACATCTGTATTTGTATTAATGAGTTTGTTGTACGTAGAGCACATAGAATACATCGGCGACCTGACCAGTACGTTCGTTTTGGGTATTGGTAGCTGAAATAGACGTTTAGTTCTTACACTACAGGGCACCAATATATTCAGTTGCTCCAACAATTCAGGGCAATCAAGTTGACCATTGAGTACCGTAAACAGCGTTGCCACTAAATTCGCCTTACGGCGACATCCTAAGGAGTGCATTTCAAATTCATCTAACAACGCAGCATAATCGTAATTAAAATCAGGATAAGCCCCGTACTTCTTAAAATGGAGATGCTTAACAAACCTCTGTTGTATAGCTTCAATCATCGAGGAGTACTTAGAGTAGTGTGGATCCCAAACACTTGAAGCATACTCCAGCTTACTACGTACAAATGCAAAATAAAGGGTTTTTATTGCACCAATATTCCTAAATGACTTACAATTCCGTATTATAAAACCTAAGGAACGGTTGGCGGTTGAGACAATTTTCATAATATGATCATTGAAAGATAAATGATCGTCGAATATCACACCTAAATCTTTAAACAATACTACTCGGGACAACACTGTACCATTGATGCTATAATCATAAGTGATTTTTGATTTGTTTTTAGTATATGACATAACCTTGCATTTGCCTACATTCAATGAGACATTGTTATCCCTACACCAGTTAATTATTATCTCAAGACTATCCTGTAAATATTGGCAATCATTCACAGTAAATATTGGATTAAACAATTTTAGGTCATCTGCAAATATCAAGATGTTATGTGATATTTTATCAGCTATATCATTTATGAAGCAATTAAATAAGACAGGTCCTAGGTTGGATCCCTGCGGGACACCTGAGGATGCGATAAATTGATTTGACTGATATCCCTTATATTCCACAACTAAATGTCTGTTACTAAGATAACTCTGAAATAAATCACATAAACCAGTGGAAAACCCAAGCCGTTTTAATCTATTTATCAGGATCCCATGATCAATTCTATCGAAAGCTTTCGATATGTCAGTGTAAATGACGTCCACCTGAGTACGATTATCCATAAATTTTGAAACAAATTGGGTTTTCAATAAAATATTTGACACAGTTGATTTCATGGGCCTGAAGCCAAGTTGATATGAGGACAATTTATTATTAACGTAAGGATTAATATATTTACAAAGAATAAGTTCAAAACACTTTGCAACGTTAGAGATAATAGCAATAGGGCGATAGTTCGGAACGTCCCTTTTATTGCCCGATTTAAAGACGGGTACAATACGTGCACTTTTCCAACATAATGGAACTTTGCTATAGGTCAGGCATAAGTTAAAGATATGCGTTAAAGGTCTAGCAATAATATCACGACAATCTTTTATTATTAGAGCTGGAATTCCATCCGGGCCCGCACTTAACTTGTTATTTAACTTCCCGAGTGCTTCAATTACTACACAAGTACTGACTTTACATATATTTAAGTAATCAAAGTTATAGTAAGATACATCATTTATTTCGTCAACTTTTCGTAAAGATGATCCTGCATAAGATTTGGAAAAGTGCGTAGCAAAGGCATTGACTATTTCATGTGGGGATGATAATTTTATGTCGTTATATTCCATATATGGAGGAATTGAGGACTCATTACGCAAAATATTAATAAAATTCCAGAACTTGCCCGGTTCTTTGGATACCTTATCTTCAGTTTATATGATAAATAACTTAAAATCAGCTGCAGAGAGTAATCTTACTTGAGTCCGCAATTTATTAAATCTTTGCTTAGTAAATTGGGATAAGGGAATCTTTTTTTTTTAGTTTGAGGAATTTATTTTTTCCTCGAATTTTCTTTTTAAGTTTATCCGAGAACCACGAAGGGAATTTGCATTTACTTCCGGATACTAAGGGAACATGGTCATGAAATACTTCAAATAACTTATTATACAAAAGTGTACACGAATCTTCAATGGAATCCGTATTCAGAATATCAGACCAATCAATTAAAGCAATTGACTCATACAGATTAATAAAATTCGCTTTCTTAAAATTAAAAGAACGAGTGTGAGTATTACTTTCAAAAGTTGAAGATGAACTAGAACCCTCAGTCAATGGAATGGTAATATTCACCACAAGTACAGGGTGGTATTTATCTTCTTGAGTAATAGGATCTTCAAAACGATTTACTTTGCAATGCATGTTACTAAAAACTAAGTCTAGAGTACGATTAAACAGGTTATTAATATTATTATATTGATCTAACCCCAAAAATTGAAAGCTATTATATAACCAGGTGCAAGAGGAGTTTAACATTGGGTTTGTGACATATTCACTTAGATTAAAATCACCTACAATGACTAAATTACTATAGTAGAGGACCGCTAAGTTCTCCAATAAATCAGTAATAGTAACTAATTGATTTAAGTTTACTGGTGGACATATATATACATTAATAATATATACAGTAACATTGACAATGATTACTTTTACTATCAGTAACTCAATTTTATTCAAAGCAAGCAAAGAGTGATCAAATGTTATTTCCGTAGCGTTTAGGGCAGAATCAACAGCAATTAAAACCCCCCCTCCGCATTTCTTATTAGATAAAATACAGTTTCGATCATTACGAAAAACATTATATTTGTCAACAAAAAGCTCACAACTATTCACACTATCACTAAGCCAAGTCTCGGTAAAAGCAAGTATCGGGAAGTCACTGACAGCACTATTCCAAAAAATTTCATTACATTTAGAGTTGAGCCCGCGAACGTTCTGATAATAAATATTAATATCTGAATTATTTATTATGAAAAGTTGATATTATACAATTATTACGCATGTTTTAACGACGATTGGACGCAGGTACAGGAGAATCGGCATGACCCAACATGATCTGTTGGTTTGAGGAACTGTCCAGATTTTTATTCTGTTCCAATCCATCCTGCTTCGGTTCCGGGATCGATGGGAACTCGTGATCGTCGTCCAAGTCATCGATGGAATAAATTTTGTCACCCACTTTTAGTGTGTTTCCAATAATAACTGCATGTCGACCAGCATCACGTGCTCGCTTAAGATGTTTCCACAGCCAACTCCTGATAATACGCTCATCACTTGTGAGATCTTTATTGATAAAGATACCAGTGCCTTTAAGCTTATTGGCATTTTTAAGAGCTTCAATTCTTTTATCGGCTTTAATAAATTTAACTAATACTGGACGATGTCTAGAAGTCACGGGTCGCCCTAATCTATAGGCACTGGAGATGTCATTAGGTGATAATAACAAATCCAATTTATTAATCAGCAATTCATTAATTAAAGTACAAGTTTAGTGTCCACTGAAGGTAAAAAATGCATGCTAAAATAATTCCTTTTTCATCTAGTTTATATGAACAATATGTTTTATTGTGACATTGATAAAACCGATGATTCAAATTTTAAAAGGTTATAATAAAATTGGGATTTTTTTTTCAAATTTTGTTGTGACAAATACAGGAAGTATTTTAATTTCATGCTTTCCGGCACGGTGTGGAACTGGTGGAGTTGTTCTTATGATACATCGGGATGATAGCTTGTGTGCGTTTGTGAAATAAAACACTGGAGTTTTACAAGAACACTTTATTCGACTATTCTCGTTTGCTGCTAAGCATAGACTGGCTCATAATGCCATTATTACATGTATCAGTACATTCGTTTATTATTACAAGTGGTTACATATAGGGTAGACCAGTGGTTACACTGGGGTGGTCTCTGGGGTGAGTTACGAGTGTGTGCACTTGTAACAACACAATGTGGTTGCACATTCCTACGAATATTTAAACATAGCTAGAACAAATTGTGTGCACTTGTAACAACACAATATGGATGCACATTCGTACCAGAGCTGGGATGAATCCTCAAAAACAGGATTCAAATCATGAATCCGAATCACCTAATATAATTCGAATCACGAATGCGCGAATAAAGGATTCGTAAGTGAAAAATATGATTCGAATCAAAGATTCGAATCCTCATTTTTGAATTACGGATACAAATCCTTCAAAAATAAATTTGAATCTATTATTTTCAACCAATAACATTTTATTCCATCAATTTCTATTAACAAAAATGTTAATTTGCCGACTAAATATCTAATTAAATAATGATTTTAATTAATGATGATGTATGTGTTATTGAACTTTATTTTAAATTAGTGTTTTATACGCGTGGCGCATGAAGTAAAATTTCGAGTTTAGAAAAGCCCCGTGAAAATTTGTCTCGGGTCGCTGCGCGACCCTCGACAAATTTTCTACGCGGGGCTTTTCTAAACTCGAAATTTTACTTCATGCTTAGTCTGGGAGTGGACCGTCATGTGTCTACATGTCGAGATTTTCGATATTTCTAGATTTTTGTCGATTTATTTACAGTTTGTTATTATATTAAATGCAACTTTAATATTAAATAAATATGGTTTTTCTTAGGAATAGAATATTCACCCATTAAGAGCCGAGCAAATTATAAAGTTAACTCTAATAGTTAATTTTAGGTAAAATGTTGCATCTTTTTCTATGATTTCAATTAATGATTTATTATATTACATACATCGATTTTATAAAAGAGTTAAGCATGAAGTGAAATTTCAAGTTTAGAAAAGTCCCGCGTAGAAAATTTGTCGAGGGTCGTGCAGCGACCCGAGACAAATTTTTGCTCTGATTTAAAGTGAAGTTAAAAATGCACTGAAAACCAACTCACGTTCGATATTTTTTCAAAATTGGATGTTTACTTTCCTATCCATGCTGTAAACCTTCAGATATTCGTTGTTTTCTTGTAAAAAAACTTCGAGAGACCGAAGGACTACAGGAATCCTTCGGTCTCCGAAGACCATGATTGGTCCTTCGAGCTGTAGCCTTTGTAAAATGGTAATAAACTTAGTAATCTAGAGTGATCATTCAATTTGAAACTTCTAAGAACGAGTCTTGTCCCCTCCCAGACTAAGCATGAAGTAAAATTTCGAGTTAGAAAAGCCCTGCGTAGAAAATTTTTACGGGGCTTTTCTAAACTCGAAATTTTACTTCATGCGCCACGCGTATATAACACTGATTTAAATTTAAAAATATACTATTAAGGTTGGAAATTTTTCATGGTTAAGTAACCAAGTATGCATTCACAAATATTTGAATTATTCGAAAATGTAAATATTTATATTATGAATAATTTAATGATTTAAATATTCATATTAGAATATTAAACTATTTGAATTAATCGAATTCGAATCCCAGCCTTAATAGCGATGATTCGAATTATTTGAGAAGATTTGAATCCGTGTATAAGGATTTGAATCCTTTTATAAGGATTCGAATCCTTTTATAAGGATTCGAATCCTTTTATAAGGATTCGAATCCTTTTATAAAGATTCGAATCCTTTTATAAGAATTCGAATCCTAAGAATCCCTAAGGATTCGAATTTTTTATAAGAATTCGAATCCTCTTATAAGGATTCGAATCATGTATGTCTGGATTCGAATACGAATCCTTTTAAAAAAATGTAAATAAAGTATTCGAATACCTGTTTCGAATCCTCTAAAAGGATTCGAATCCGGGAATCGAATCCTGAATGATTCGAATCCTGCCCAGCTCTGATTCGTACGAATATATAAACAAAGCTAGAAATGCACAATTAAATGATACAAGATAACAGAATATGAACACACTCGGTGGCCATTTACAATGCACAAATAAAGATGCCTGATTAAAAGATGGGTATACAACAATTTTGTAAAATTTAAGTTTGAATGATTAGCCCATATCTCAATTGCCAATATAAGCTAATTCAATTTCTTTGCTGTTTGCTCTAGGAAAATTTCATGTAATGTTTGTAAAGTTCTATTTTTTTAATTTTGTTACAAGTGTGAAATTATCTAAATCTCTTAATCCACATCTCGGGCGTTTCATTGAATTAATCGCTTCGACGTGTTTGTAACGTTCCATTTTTTAAATTTTGTTTCGAGTGTGAAATTATCTAAATCTCTTAATCCACATCCCGGGCGTTTCACTAAATTAATCGTTTCGTCGTTTTGTTACCGGCGTTTTACCCAAAACGTCGTTATTATAATTATTTCGGCGTTATAATTCAAATACATATTTAATTTCGCGACAACAACGGACCTCACTTTAAATTATTTATTATTAGGCCTTCATAATCGTAATTATACAATGACTCAAGTTCGTTTACATACATTGATGTTTGGGATTGTAAATATTTGTAAATATAGGATTAAGGTTAATTAGGTTTTAGTTAGGTTCTTTTCATTTCTTTCTTTCTTTTCATTTTAGAATAGGCACGATCATAAACTTAAATATGCAAACAAGATAAATTCAAAACTATTTGAATTCGAGAAAATAAGCTTACGCTTCTAATAGTTTGCACACTTTCAAAATAATATATAAAATTACGAAAAAACTATTCAATGGATATTTATCGTCTTAAGTTGTCTTATTAATTAAGACATTGCATTTCCACGAATAGTTTTTTTCGTAATTTTATATATTATTTTTAAGTATGCAATTTCAAATCTATTCATCTGAGATTAAAATCGCAAAACACCCTTAAATGGGGGAATTTTTGCAATTACCCCAGTACGTGATCGAACAACAGCTTTGGTCCTAAAATGCTCGCCGTGGTATACATATGCATACACTGTACATTTTTCGACATTCATTGCTTTTTGTTCAAGATTTCAATTCGAATCTTTAAACGAGGGTTTTCCACTCCCAGACTAAGCATGAAGTAAAAATTCGAGTTTAGAAAAGCCTGAAAATTTGGATTGGCCGCGTAGCGAAGCGGAGCGGCCAATCCAAATTAGGCTTTTCTAAACTCGAAATTTTACATCATGCGCCACGCGTATAAAACACTGAAATATCGTAAAGTTTAAAATATACGGCTTTAGCAATCTAATATGTAGATGTGGATAAAACGTGAGTCAAATTCTGCGCTAAAAAAAATGTAACAGTGATTATAGGCAATCCAATAACTCTAAAGTATATTAGGTTGCCTATAATCGTTGTTGTAAGTGTGTGTTTTTTGAACCTCACTGTAAATCAGTGTTTTTAAGCGTGGCGCATGAAGTAAAATTTCGAGTTTAGAGAAGCCTAATTTGGATTGGCCGCTCCGCATGGCTACGCGGCCAATCCAAATTCTTAGGCTTTTCTAAACTCGAAGTTTTACTTCATGCTTAGTCTGGGAGTGGAAAACACTCGTTAAAAGCCTCAAATTAACCGCATTGAAACAACGATTTCCCGCAACTCTAAAAATACGCTGTAATTATCGGGATATGTATACTCAAAAGAAAAATGCTCTGTATGTTCCGTTTTAGACACGTTTAAAACGCGTTTTAAACTTGTTTTAAAAACGTTTTAAACCCTGATCATAACCCTATTTCGCTTTTTTTTTATTACTAGAGTAAGCTTGCTTTATTTAATCGATTTGATTAAAACGTAACCAAATAATACGCTTGCATAACATGTTGATTTATTAGTTAAATTGTTGGAGTCATCAAATAAACATGAACGACCGTTTAAAACTCTTGAAAAAGGGAAACTACCTGCTATTCTAACAGATAAGGTCATGAATTGTAAAATCAACACACCATAAATTGCGGTTTATTTTTTTCCATTGTACTCCTACGCTTATAGAGGGTGTCTCTCTTCAAAACATGCTGGTTTAGACGCGACGACACGAAAATGTCTAAAATCTACCGATTTCTATTTCTTTCCTAAAATTTTGGAGGATAAGGGGAAAGAGATCGAGCACTCAGGGGGTAATCCATTATGGACACCAACCGCATATTTTGGGTGTCAATGTCAACCCGATATTAGCAGGTAGTAAGAAGTCCATCTATTTTCAGCCAGCGCGTGGCGTTATCTTTTGTCCGGTTTGGGATGGTTTTGATAGGAATATTGATTTGATATTTATGAAATTATTTAAGAGGTAATTATAATTAATACGACATTTGTAAAATTAAGTCAAGAATTATGTCCACGTGTACAATTTTAGGTATTTTAGAATTTTTTAAAACGTATCTGACGTTTACATCTTGGTAAATATTTATCATCATCACATCTAAGCGTTATATATTTTTAACTTTACTATAAATCAGTGGTTTATACGCGTGGCGCATGAAGTAAAATTTCGAGTTTAGAAAAGCCCCGTGAAAATTTGTCTCGGGTCGCTGCGCGACCCTCGACAAATTTACGCGGGGCTTTTCTAAACTCGAAATTTTACTTCATGCTTAGTCTGGGAGTGGAAGACACTCATTAGTTTAAAATACATCACAATTGGTAAAATATGTATCGTTAGATGACCGTCTTCAGGGGTGATATGTAAGCAAATTATGGGTCTTAGAAGTTGTCAAATAAGTAAGTTACTCAACTGTTTAAAGGCACTCTTTACAAAAAACAAAAAAATTAACATTTTACATATAAAATGTACAGAGTGAGCGAAACTTGATGTCCCAACTTTATTATAAGAAAAGGAAAAACGATAGAAAAAATCTGAAAGGTTCATAAGGTCAATTTTAATCCAAAATTGCATATTTTTCTAGATTTTGAAACTGAAGTAATGACGTCATCGAATATTTTTTCCCCAGAAACATACCTACATTTTTGGATATTTCAAAAGAGCTAATTTTTCGGAATAAACTTTGTAGAGAAAAAAATTTGCTATCTTCTTTCGACGACCTCCAAAAAAGGCGCGATGATCTCCATGTCGGCGGTTTGGATTATCTGAAATCAAAAAAGATGGTGGATTCTTTTAAAAGATAGATTAATGCAGGTATTGAACAAAGGAATAATAAAAAATTTTATTGTTGACAAAATAGTGTCTATTTGATAGAAAAATTCGTTTTTGATTGAAATTTTCGCTCCAAAATGTTAAAAAATAGTAATCATTTTTTTTTAAATTTTATTCCTTCGTTTAGTATCTGAGGAATATATCTAAGAAGATTGTGTGAAAATTTGAGACCGATCGATTAAGCCATTGCTGAGAAATCGAGATCACCGACTTTGAAAAAACCGTTTTGAGAAAAATGCGTTTAAAGTTTCAGAAGTAGTTTACACATAGGTAAACATTTTTTTCTTCAACTTACATGGTATCATCTATTCCAGGGCCATAAGGGGGTAGTCCTCTAAATATGGCTAAAAAATAGGTGTTTTTCGGATTTTTTTTCAACACTAAAACAAAAGGAAATGACAAGTTTGAGTATATCCGTTAATTAATAATACAAAAATCTTCCAGGCACCATTTTTTGTAACGCCATCAGCCGCTTCCCGTGACCGCTGCACCAGGTGAAAGCACCCCTTGTTCTCGAAACGCCCATTTTCGGTGGCCGGCCTGGGGGTCCTCCGATTGGTCCTGCAACAACATCAATGTTTTTAAGTTATTGTCAATTAGTTAATCTAGTCCCGTACGTAGGAGAATCAAAATGGAACAAAATGGCGACGTGTTAAAAAAAAGTTTGATTTATCGCCCTAAAAGTCGGCATAGAAACGTGCACCGAGCACAGACTTTTTAACGGATCGGAAAACGGCTTCGTAGGAGACTAGAAAATTCAATTGTGAATGCGAAACGCAAAGTCCGATCAAAATCGTATGTCTCAATAAAAAGTTATGCCGGCCACCGATTTTAAAAACACTGTTTCGAGGAAAACGCGTTTGAAGTTTCGGGTTACATTTTTTGCAATTTCGTTCAGCATAGAGGTATGCTGAACGAAACTGCAAAAAATGTAACCCGAAACTTCAAACGCGTTTTCCTCGAAACAGTGTTTTTAAAATCGGTGGCCGGTCAGCAATTCCTGGCCCATACAGCATCCCTTCCAGGTTATTTTGGAGGGCATTGTCAATCTTTTTTGCTGCCATGGACGACCGGCGGGCGTCTTTGGCAGCATCTGACATCCGCAGCTCTGCGCGCTCGATCCGCTCTTTGTCCGCTTTCGTGCAGAAGTTGTAGCAGCTGGGACCTATCTCGAGTTGGAGATGATTTCCATAATGCTTGATAGACCGTCGTTGAAAGTACAAGCCGCTACACTGGCCGCAATATCGACGATATTTTCCCGCTGTGGATGGTTTTTGGAGAAATCGACCAGATGCAAGCGTTGAAGCTTTCGTTGGCATTCTGAGTGTATCCTCCCAGGCATCGCTCCAGCAAGTCGTCATGGCTCAAGTCTTCATATACAGGACGAATGGCATCGAAAACTGCTGTCTTCATTGGTGGTTTGTGCGTGCAGTCCTCAAGCTGACCATCGGCTTTAGCCTTCTGCCACGTGCACCAGGAATCTGCGCCTTCTGGACAATTGGTGTGTTGTGGAGCCGCATCCGTCGATGTTTTGTGATAAAGGGTTGCCCATATTTCTTTCCTCATATCTTCCACTGACTGCGAACTCCTCCGAATGGCTAATCCGTAATAAATGGATAATTCGTCAATCAATTTACCAGTAAGTTTTCCCTTACCGCTGAGTCCTTTTGTTTTCTTTACCAGCTGTCGAAGTCGGCTGTCCATCCGCTTTTGTCTTCTGAAGTCTTCGTACGGAACAACCTTAATAATCCCCTTGAACGTTTTGCTGTCGCCGTCACCGATGCATTGGCCGTATTTTACTCCGTGCAAATCGACCGCACGCTGGAACATTTCGACGACAGCGTCCACCTCCATTTTGCCTGACGAACCTTCGTGATTACGTTGACAAGTGCTTTCATGTGTTCTGTACCATTCATCAAATTTCGCCGTTTCTTCCTTGCCTATTTACAGTTCGCACGCCTTACACAGATTCGATTTTACTTCCAGGTCCACTATTTTCCCCGTCTTCCAGCCGATAAGAGAAGTTACGCCCAACGGAGACGAAAACCCTCTCTTTTTCCACGTCCCATCGCCGGAAACCGTCAACCCGCTGAATCCTTGTTCTCCTTAGGACAAATCCTTTTCCTGCGTAGCTGCATTCTTCATGGACGAATCTCGTACAGCTGTTGAGGCGATGACCATAGCGTCGACGATCTTGTAGTACGCCGATTTTACAATCGGACTAGGCAGACACATAAATGCGCAAAACTTCAATAGGCCGTTGTATCCTATTCCCAGAAGTCGTATGCAGAAAATTATGCGGCGGTTGATTTCGAATGCGTACCCGTCGATTTTCGGGCTGGAATCGATGTACTGGGGCTCACAAGTCTGGCAACAAACGGCAATTTTGAAGCCAAGACCGCGCATTAATGTTTCCTTGAATTGTACACTTGAACCGCACTTTTTACAAACAACCAGGGCAGCAAGAAGGGCAGTGAAAACAGTCATGAATTCGATCAGCCGATAACCGAAACTTGGATCCACGTTGACATGACTCTTCCCCGTCAATCGAAGTTTTTTCGCCGACGTCGAAACACCGCCAACGTCGCCTTCCATCAAATACCGATTCTGTGGATGGCGATTTCCCGCGAAAGATCTTGACGCACGGGAGCTATTGTCTCTTGCACCTTTTTCGCGATTCCTGAGCCGTTTGAAAGGCATTTTCGCGGAACGCACGACAAACAATCACGATTACAACACCAAACGAAGCAGGCGCGCACGTAATCGTGTTTTGTTGTGAATAACCACCATAGACTGTTCAAAATGCGAAGGGAACATTTCAATCAACTGTATACGATCCTAGCGCCACCTCCGATGCTAGTGACAGCATCCTGAACTACAAATCCCTCCAGTTCTCTCGGTAACTGAGGTACCCTTCGAGCGCGCTCGGAAGCGCGCTTAGGGCGCCAGTGCACATCTTTGCATATCGCCTCATAACTGACGAACGAAGTTTCCGGCGAAGATGGGATAAAGCATATAATAAAACGTACATCCCAAAGAACATTTTAAGCGAAAAAAAAATATCGTAAAAAAAATTATTTAGAGGACTACCCCCATAAGAGGGACCTTCTGCAGTATCAGCAGCTTCTAATAAGTCCAGCTGGTGTCGTCGAGCCATTCTTCCTTCTCGCGTGCTTCCATGCGCTATCGCGTCTGAGATCATCACACGCTCTGCGTCTACTTTATCGACATACGCATGAGCTGCGGTGCCTAATGAAAGTCCTAATGCACTTATAAAGTACAGTCATGATTTTTTACCTTCATTAAACAGTTCAGCTGCAATATAAGCCGCTATTTCAACAACTTTAGAGCCACATGAAACAATTTTTGGAGTTATTTTCCATATTAACTGATTATAACTCTCATTATTGTTTTGTGTAAATCCACCAACACACCTTTTCAATAATTTTACGTTGCTAAGGTCTTCATAAATTAGATATATAGCTTCAGCAACATCAGCTGGTATAGTTGGATAATCATGGGCGTAAGAAGTTAATGTGTTTGTTGCTAGCGCATGTTGCCAACTACACCATGAACCTTCTCCACCTCGGCACGTTTCGTGTTGAGGCTCCTCATCAGTCGAACAATAGTGATAATATGTTCCCCAAATTGCATTATACATATTATCCACAGAATCACAATTTCTCCTTATTGCCAAACCATAGTAAACTGTCAGTTTATCTATTAGCTTAGCCGTGAGTTTACCTTTCCCTAAAAGTACTTTTTGCAATTTTTTTTTCGCCTTTTTCAACTGTTTTTGTATTTTTTTTTTAGCTCACAGAGTCGTGAATCCATTCTCTTCTGAACATGACCGATACATTCTTATTTGACAACTTCAACTTCACCATAAGAAGCAGCTTTCAGAATCCTAGAATATGTTTTTGAATCGCCATCAGCTATATAGTTTTTATAACGAACTTTGAATTTTTCTATTAAACGCCTAAACATTTCAATAACCGCATCGACTTCCATTTTACCTGAAGAGTCCTGTGGATTTGCAGAGGAAGCATATTTGTGTTCATTATACCAATCAATATACTCTTCAGTACCATTTTTAGGTTTTAGGTCACACAGTTTACAGTATGAACTTTTTATAATTATATCAATGATTTTTCCACTGTAATATCCAATCAATGATGTCAGTCCATACAAAGAATTTAACGCTCGCTTCTTAAAGGTTCCGTCACCCGAAACTGTTAATTCTTTATTATTTTCAGCAGTCGCTTCTTTTTCCTCGGTTTTTTCAAACAGTTTTTCAGCTGCTACTTCCACACACAGGTGAATGTTGTCAATAATTAAATCATAAGTGTTTTGGGTTAAAAAAGTAGGCATGTCCACAAAATTTAGCAGCGCCTTTTAATCCTAGTCCCAGAATTCTCATCACATATATAAATCGTCTGTTTATTTCGTAAGAATGCTTCAAAAAAGGACTGCAATCTATAACACAATTTTCACACTTACCACACACTACAACGATTTTAAAACCAAGTCCACAGGGAATTACAAATTCAGGTATATCTCCGAAAATACTTATCGGATTGGCTTCAAACTTTCAGAGAATATATTTAAATATGTGTACATACACATACAAAATCGATTTTTGGAAAATTCTAACTGCGTATCAGAGCTGGGCAGGATTCGAATCATTCAGGATTCGATTCCCGGATTCGAATCCTTTTAGAGGATTCAAAAGAGGTATTCGAATACTTTCGTGAAAACGGATTCGTGATCCGGATTCGTTACATTTTTTTAAAAGGATTCGTATTCGAATCCAAACGTAGATGATTCGAATCCTTATAAAAGGATTCGAATTCTTATAAAAGGATTCAAATCCTTATAAAAGGATTCGAATTCTTACAAAAGGATTCGAATCCTTATAAATGGAATCGAATCCTTATAAAAGGATTAGAATCCTCATACATGGATTCAAATCCTCCTAAATAATTCGAATCATCGCTATTAAGGCTGGGATTCGAATTCGATTAATTCAAATAGTTAAATATTCTAATATGAATATTTAATTCACTAAATTATTCATATTTAGATAGAAATATTTAAATTTTAGAATAATTCAAATATTTGTGAATGCATATTTGGTTACTTAACCATGAAAAATATTCAACGTTAATAGTATATTTTTAACTTCACTTAAAATCAGTGTTTTATACGCGTGGCGCATAAAGTAAAATTTCGAGTTTAGAAAAGCCCCGTGAAAATTCGTCGAGGGTCGCGCAGTTTATTACCGTTTTACAAAGGCTACAGCTCGAAGGACCAACCATGGTCTTCGGAGACTGAAGGACTACAGGGAATCGAAAGTTTTTTTACAAGAAAACAACGAATATCTGAAGGTTTACAGCATGGATAGGAAAGAAAACATCTAATTTTGAAAAAATATCGAAGTTGGGTTGGTTATCAGTGCATTTTTAACTTCACTTTAAAACAGTGTTTTATACGCGTGGCGCATGAAGTAAAATTTCGAGTTTAGAAAAGCCCTGCGAAAATTTGTCTCGGGTCGCTGCGCGACCCGAGACAAATTTTCTACGCGGGGCTTTTCTAAACTCGAAATTTTACTTCATGCTTAGTCTGGGAGTGGACAACACTCGTTTGAATTTTAAATTTAACTCTTTTAAAAAATCGACGTATGTAACATAATAAATCATTCATTGAAATCATAGAAAAAGATGCAAAATTTTACATAAATTAATTTTTAGAGTTAACTTTATAATTTGCTCAGCTCTTAATGGGTGAATATTCTATTTATAAAAAAACCGTTTTTATTAATTATTAAAGTTGCATTTAATACAATAACAAACTGTGAATAATTCGACATAAATCTAGAAATATCGGAAATCTCGACATGTAGAAAATCTTGACGGTCCACTCGCAGACTAAACATGAAGTAAAATTTCGAGTTTAGAAAAGCCCCGCGTAGAAATTTTGTCAAGGGTCGCGCAGCGACCCGAGACAAATTTTCACGGGGCTTTTCTAAACTCGAAATTTTACTTCATGCGCCACGCGTATAAAACACTGATTTAAAGTGAAGTTAAAAACGCACTGAAAACCAACCCAACTTCGATATTTTTTCAAAATTGGATGTTTTCTATCCTATCCATGCTGTAAACCATCAGATATTCGTTGTTTTCTTGTAAATAAACTTCGATTCCCTGTAGTCCTTCGGTCTCCGAATACCATGATTGGTCCTTCGAGCTGTAGCTTTTGTAAAATGGTAGTAAACTTAGTAATCTAGAGTAATCCTTAAATTTGAAACTTCTAAGAACGATTGTTGTCCACTCCCAGACTAAGCACGAAGTAAAATTTCGAGTTCAGAAAAGCCCCGCTTAGAAAATTTGTCACGGGGCTTTTCTAAACTCGAAATTTTACTTCATGCGCCAGGCGTATAAAACACAGATTTAAAATAAAGTTCAATAACACATATATCATCATTAATTAAAATCATTATATAATCAGATATTTAGTCGGTAAATGAACATGTTTGTTAATAGAAACTGATGGAATAAAATATTACTGATTGCAAATAATAGATTCAAATTTATTTTTAATGGATTTGTATCCGTGATTCAAAAATGAGGATTCGAATCATATTTTTCACTTACGAATCCTTTATTCGAGTATTCGTGATTCGAATCATATTAGGTGATTCGGATTCGTGATTCGAATCATGTTTTTGAGGATTCATCCCAGCTCTGCTGCGTATAACAAATAACAAAGCCGCATCTGTCAATAATTAAACTAATGATGGACAAATATTGTTTTGTTGTCATTTGATTTTAGATTTCAGATTTTTTTTAACGTTTTTCCTTTTCATATAATAAAGCTGAGACATCGAGTTTCGCTCACCCTGTACAAAAAACTATATGTGTGATGCATCATCGAATTCAGAAAAATATAGCATTGTCAATGGTACTCACAGAATAACTATTATAAATGTCAATTGATTGTGCATTTTGAAATCCAGAAGAAAACTGAACTTCTATAACCATTTTAGTAGTAATTTGTAATTTTCATATAAATTGATGATGTGAACGCCATCTGCTGCCAATTTTTGAGTAGTATCATTACAGCTATTGACAGTAGATGGCGTTCACGTCATTAATTTAAATGTAAATTACATATGAGACTATTAAAATGAATAAAGATGGTTAGTTTTCTTCTGGATTTCAAATTGCATTATAAATTGACAATTTTAATAGTTATATGTAATTTACATTTAGGTTGACGACGTGAACGCCATCTACTGTCAATAGTCTTGTCTATTGTACTCACAGAATGACTATTATACATGTCAATTGATTGTGCATTTTAAAATTTAGAAGAAAACTAAACATCTATAACCATTTTAGTAGTCATGTGTAATTTACATATAAATTGACGATGTGTACGCCATCTGCTGCCAATTTTTGAGTAGTATCGTTACTGCTATTGACAGTAGATGGTGTTCACGTCGTTAATTTAAATATAAATTACACATGAAACTATTAAAATGGATTATATGGGTTAGTTTTCACCATAAGTGTGATGCATCATTGAATTCAGAAAAAAATATTCTTCCAAAAAATATGAAAATCCAAAATGGCGCCCATAAGAAAAACAAAAGTTGGCAATGGTGTAATGTCAAAGTTGTAAATGTCTGGATTTAATAATTTTTGAATAAAAAAACGAAATTTCAAAAAAATCGTTTTTTGACAATACCTCAAAAAACGGCCAAAGCCGCAACATCTGAGGCACATTGGTATCTCATCGTTTTCCTCAATATAAAGTATGCGAAAATCCAGCTTAATCTTTTCTTTTCGTATCAAGGCGCGGAAGAGTTAACCGTCGTTTATTTCAAGGACCCAGTTTTCTTTGTCCTTGTTGCTGCACGGTTTCCTGTATTTACTAGTTATGTTTTGTCTGTTTGCCAGCAAAATTTCTCTGATGTCTTTATTCTTGAGGGCGATCGATTAGCTCTTCAGGGCTGTAACCCTTGTTTACACCAGTCATCTTTATTCTGGGTTTCAGCCCTTTCTCTTCTTCTACCTCCAAGTCTTTATTTCTTCCTAACTCTTCTACTATCTGGGCTCTAAGTTCCTCGTTTGTGGTGGCTACTACTACTTTACCACCTTGTAGCTTTTTAGCGTTCTGCACGTTGTTGAGGGAATTTGTCTCTAGGCTCTTCTTTATCTTCTGTAGGGTATGCTCCCTTTCTGCTTCGTTTTTACAACTGACCACCACCTCATGCCTTATCGCCTTGGTGGGAGTCTTCTAGCCCCGCTTCTCTGCTATTGTGCTAGAAGTCGGCTTCTTCCCTACTGTCTCAGCAAAAGTTCGCTGCATATTCTTCTGTCTTCTACTCTTCTTTTCGGTCCTCTTGGGCTCTTCAGCCTCGGTGGCGCTAGTGGGCATGTTGCTGATTTCATTTTTTCCAGCTTCTTTCTATTTTATGTGCACGTTGCTGGTATAATTTATTCCAGCTATTTCATTTTCTGCCATTGCACTTTTTTCATTATTTTTTGGAATGATTTTTTCGTTTGAACTACTTATTTTTCTGTTTTTTGCTAATTCTTTTCTGCTTTTTATATTTTTTGCAGTTTTTTCTGGTTTGGTAATCTTTGTCAGTTTTTTTAATATTTTGTTTTCCGCCTCTAACGCACCGAGTCTGAAGGCCTAGTTGGTGATGATGGCGTGTGCATCCCCAATCAGGTCGGTGATGGTCTGTTGTTCACCGATGGTGAGCTTATGTTTTCCTCCAGACTGTGTTCCTGCTGCTTTTTTAATGGCGGTTAAGGTGGCAGTCAGTTTGTTAATTTCGTTTTCAGAGCCTGCTAGGTTTGTTCGTGTCGCTCTATTCTCTCTCTCTTCTTCTTCCTCCTCTTCGTTATCGACTAGGTATTCTGACACAGTGGCGGCTTCTGTGTCGATGTTACCATCGAACCTCTTTCTGTTTGTAGCCATTGCTACTTTCTTCTTCCTTCTGGTTCTGCTCAGGATGGATTCGCTCTCATTTGTTTTAGATTATTATTGGGATATAGGTGTTTAATTGAATTCACTTGGTTTATTTTACTAACAATATTTAATTTCAACTAGTTTCAACTTAATGCCATTTTCAAGAATGATGTACAAAAGAAAAAAATTGCTGTTATATACTAGATGTCGGCGTATCAGGTAATACGCGCTTTAATTATCGGGGAATTCCAAAGCTCCTCGTTGTCGTTGACCACGTTTTTGCCCGCCTTTATGGCTTTACTTATCTCCAGTCCTTCCCGATAATTTAAAACTAATCCCTTGTTACCTGTATGCAACATTTTACAATCGTATGAACCAAAAAAGTGATTAAATTATTGGGCCCTAAATTACGAAACTTTTTCCTAACTTAACCGACTCTCTATCTCTTTAAATAACCGAGATCTCCATACATTCTGTTAAAATATACAGAAAACGTAAATGGCAAGTTTTTTTTTTACAAATAAAAGTTGTTTTATTTGATTTTTTGATTAGAATACGAAAAGTTCAGTGAGTAATGCTCAATAATTATTTTGGATTAAAAAAATATTTTTTGAAAAAATTGAGTTTATAAATGAGGATTTTCAAATTCAAAAAAAATATATCTCGAAAATGTTTGCGGATCAATTTATTTTTTAAAGACCATCAAGGGGGGGGGGGTTCTTGATGGTCTTTAAAAAATAAATTGATCCCCCCCTTCCTTCATGCTTAATCTGAGATTGGAAACACTTGTTAGATGAACAATCATAACCACGGTTGTTATGTTTAAAACACTTTGTTTTAAAACAGTGTTTTAAACATGTTTAAAAACAGCCGGGGTGTTTTAAACGGTTTTGTTTTAAACATGTTTTAAATCCTAAAGGGTATCACAGGATAAGAGGGTTAAAAGTGCCCCCCATGCGAATCCAGGATCGCGATACTCAGACGAAAGACAATTGAAAATGCCGACATTCCCTAAATTTTCAGCTTCCTAAACCAATTTGTTACTGAGATATGAGGGAAAACGTGATTTTTACGTTTTATTTTTTTCTCGGCATCTACTGCGTGCATCGAGCTGGAAAAATATATTGCTTAAAAGGAAAAAATAAAAGTTACATGTCAGGGTATTTTTTTCAAAAAATATTGGCGCCAAATTCAAATATAAAAAAAATATTAAAGTTTTCAAATTCGATTTTCGCACTGTAGACATTGGACTACTGTCTCAGATTTTGTACATGTAATGTGTTTTTTAACCCTCTACAACATATATTTTTTGTAGAATTTTAAACAATGTGGAAGATGGTCAAATAAAATAAACCGGTTTAAATATTCATATTTCGCGCCAAAATTGTAATAAAAAAATGTGTTTGTCCACATTATGAATAATTCATATTAATATTAATATTTAACTGTTATTTTAAACTAGTTTCTTCTGTATTTTGATAATAAATAAGATTTCTGATGTTAAAAAGATTTAACATTACGTAATAAAACTACCAAACTCATTTTTTAAATTACATTTTCGTTTAGCAGTTCATAATTGTTTATTGTTGTACGAGAAGATACGAGTAAAGGCATTTAAAAAATTATGTATTCAGTTTTAGATATGCTTTATAATATCTACTCGTCGTCACTATCTTCTTCTATAACAGGTATTACTTGGTCGTTCACAAACAGCCGACTTAAAATTTCGGCCGGTTTGACAATTTTGGCTAAGTAACGCGCATGTGTTAAGTAATAAATAATCGCAGCAATGTGAGAACAACATCCCAGGGTGCGACTCCCGTTCGCACATTCACAATAGTGTCGTTTCACTCCCGCTATTCCGATTGAGTCCGGTACGTAATCTATATATACTCTATATGTTTTCGCGTTTATGTGTCGGGATGGAACCTGGATTTTAACAATATTCGATTGTTCTTTCAAAAACTGCAGTTTTAGGGTTCCCTCTTCATCCAATAATTCCGCCAAATAAGACACCGCTTGCTTCAACTGATAAGTCCCAGTGAAAAATATTTTCAAGTCATTCTCAGTCATTTCTGGAAAGTCAGCCAAATCCTCAGAAGATGAAGGCTGAAAAATGACTTTTTTTTCTGCTCCAGCCATTCTTCTCCACTTTAGCCTCCAACGTGTTCATGGTAATCTTCTTAGATGCAATCTGGCGAAGAATTTCTTCTCGATTCTCGACGTCAGAATTGAGTCGCTTTCCGAATTTGTTGTTTAAAAAACTTGCGATTCTGCAAAATGCTTTTGCTGTAGGCAGCAATTTGTTGCTGAGTTGGTGATCCAACAATTTATATTTTTGCCCTATGATTCCATGAACCGCCTCAACCACCCAGCGAACCTTAGTTACAATCCGAGATGCATTCGATTCAGCAGTTGTTAATTGCTTCCGTTTGTCTGCAATAATTAAAAATTTATGTCAAAACATGAAATTGTTTTATTGCAAATAAACCTCTAATACATTTTCGTAATTATTCTTTCGAAATTAATATAATGTCAAGATAAATGACAAATATACCTTTAAGGGCAGGCATACAGACTGTGTATCCTTGCTCTTCTAACTCAGTCTTGACATCCCGAAATCCCCGGTCAACTATGCAAATATCACCTTGTTCTAAAAGACATTTTAGTCCATTTTCATCTTCCATGATTTGGCGCATTATTTGAGCATCATTTAAATTGGCAGTTAATGGTCCAAGCGTTTCAACAATAAAACCATTTGTTGTACAAATTATAAATGGCTTCAACAACGGTTTCTTCTTTTGTCCTAAAAGATAAGTTTTTTTCTGCAGTGAGATATATCAATTTCATAAGTGTGATATAATGTAATAAAAACATTCCAGAAAAAAATATTTTTTCTGAACACGTGATATTTTATGGAAACTGGAAAATGCATTGCATGTTTTTTAAACGAAAAGATAATATTTCAACAATTTGATTCCGAGGCGACTAATTCTAGTGAAAACAATAATACCTGAGTACGATTTTCGCTGATACTCATTGTTTCTACTTTTTTGGTGCGTGACATAAGTGCCGTCAAAAATGAGTGTCAATTTCTTATCAGCATTGAACAACTCTTGCGCAAATGTTGATGTTTGCTTTTCAATCAAATCCTGTCGAGAAATTGTTCCGAAACCGAAATGAAAAGGCAATATATCTTTTTCAAACGACTCGATGACAGAACTGCAATATTCTGACACCTGTTGTTCATTTCCTAAACCAAAAGTTACAGATATGAAACTATTCGAGACTCCAGTGTGTATCTTATATAGAAACACCACGAGTGCTTGAGTCACGCTTCGGGTTTTAGAAGATCTCATTGACGTCATCATGTCACGAAGCTCTGTGAGATTTTCCCACGTTAAACTCAAAATACAAAAAAATATTTAAATAATTGTACAAGATTTAGTGCTGTTACCCAGATATCCGCAGTTTTAACATTGAATTATCTACGAATTCACAGTTAAATGATTGTGCAATCTGTAGTTGTCCAGGCAATTACTATTTTATGTCAAAGGAGAAAAATATTGTTTAAATTGCTACATACATGTAAATATTTTAATGTGCTCCTCCGAAATATTGTAATCGCCCAATTTGTGCAAAATGGTTGATTCGGAACGATCTGACAAATTGTGCTAATAGTTTTTCAGATCCTTAACATCGATAAAACTAGAGTTCGCATAGACAATGAGCTGCATCAAAATATCTTCATAAAACCGTTTTTTTATTAGGTGACCAGGGCAACAACGGTTGCCTTTTGGAATAAATATTTTTTTTTACTGAAAGCTTGTCTTCTCGCATCGTTTGAAAGTGTTATAATATTTTCAGCCTTCCCACATACAAAGCAATATTTTTGGGTCGACACAACTCGCTGAAATGGTAACTTCATAACGAACGACGGATCATCGGCTGAATTTGAGGAAATCGAATTCTGCGACGAGAATTCTGATGAAAATGAGTCGCTCTGAACAAAGGTAGAAACTCGACTTTCTTCCATGTTTGTGTCAGTTTTAATGTAAACAATAGCCCGACACTTATTGCACAATTTATCACCAACTGCGACTTCTCTATGCAAAACATTTGCCAAATGGTCTCCTTCAACTTTAGACCGAATAACCTTTACTTGGCCTGTTGATCGCCAAATCAAAATATTGCAGCTTACACATCTTACGTGTTTCGGCTTTTATGAAGCACGCTCGCTTTCAGTCGACATAATACAACGGTGAGGTTATGTACGCCGCGCCGTCTAAACACTAGCATTGTGGCGCAGGCGCACGAGTCGCCGGCCGCCTCAGTAGCGCCACCTGTGCAAAACAATTATGAACTGCTAAACATAAAAATCATTTAAAAATTAAGTTTAATACTTTTATTACGTAATGTTAAATCTATTTAACATCACAAATCTTATTCATTAAAAAATTACAAGAGAAAGTAATTGAAAATGACAGTTAAATATTAATAATAATATGAATTAATCATAATGGGGACAAACTCATTTTTTAATTGCAATTTGGGAGCGAAATTTTATTGTTTAAACCGGTAAAGTTGGTTTTTATTTTATTTTACTATCTTCCACATTGTTGAAAAATCTACAAAAAATATATTTTATAGAGGGTTAAAAAGCACATTACATGTACAAAATTTGAGACAGTAGTCCAATGCCTACAGTGCGAAAATCGAATTTGAAAACTTATTTATTTTTTTTATATTTGAATTTGGCGCCAACATTTTTTTTAGCTCGATACACGCAGTAGATGCTGAGAAAAAATAAAATAGAAAAATCACGTTTTACCTCGTATCTCAGTAACAAATTGGTTTAGGAAGCTGAAAATTTGGGGAATGTCGGTATTTTCAGTTGTCTTTCGTCTGAGTATCGCAATTCTGGATTTACATTGGGGGCACTTTTCACCCCCTTATCCGGTGATACCCTTTGTTTAAAACATGTTTTAAACGTTAAATTTGTTTAAAACCGTATTTTTATTATCTTATCTGCTAAAAATAAATATTTGCTAAATTATATTTTATATTACTTCATAAAATTTGTTCTTTGTTTTTAAATTTTAGCTAAATTGTTGAAGATATTTCAAATTACATTATCAAACATAACATTTTATTACAATAAAACTGTGTGTGCATGAATGTGGTTTTTAAATACAGGGATTTTTTTTTCAGGTATAAGCATACACTGTAAATTTTTCGACATTCGTTTTTCTTTTTTGTTCAAGATTTTAATTTGAATCTTTAAACGAAGGTCTTTCACTCCCAGACTAAGCATGAAGTAAAATTTCGAGTTTAGAAAAGCCCGAAAATTTGGATTGGCCGCGTAGCGAAGCGGAGCAGCCAATTCAAATTAGGCTTTTCTAAACTCGAAATTTTACTTCATGCACCACGCGTATAAAACACTGAAATATCGTAAAGTTTAAAATATACGGCTTTAGCAATCTAATATGTAAATGTGGATAAAACGTGAGTCAGTAATTATAGGCAACCCAATAACTCTAACGTATATTAGGTTGCCTATAATCGTTGTTGTAAGTGTGTGTTTTTTTAACTTTACTGTAAATCAGTGTTTTTAAGCGTGGTGCATGAAGTATTGTGTATGTGTAAGGGCAGAAGAGACGGTTGGATGAAAGAAGAGATGAAATAGTAAATGAGAAACAACTATGGGCGTACGTAATGATAAAGAACCCGAGGAGAAGAATAAAGGGAGAAAATATCAGTATGACACAGTGGAAGACATATTTCGAGGATATGTTAAGGGGAGGACACGTGGAAGCAGAGGGGAGCTATGAGAAAAGGACATTCAATGGGACAGAAGACTTTAGGGAGGAGGAATTAGAAAGAGCCCTCAGAGGGATAAAGAAAAGGAAAGCGGCGGGGCCAGATGGATTCCAGGGGGAGGCTTGGAAATAGTGCAGTGCAGGAGGAAAGCGGGCCATGCGGGACATTTTAAATAAAATATGGAGGGGAGAATAGCAATTCCCGGAGAAATGGAGGGAGGGTATAATTATTCCAGTGCATAAGGCGGGGGATGAAATGTGCCCAGCAAATTATAGGGGCATAACACTCATGGACACATTATACAAAGTGATGATGGGGATGGTAAAGGAACGGTTGGAGGAAGAGACCTTCCTGAAACCTGCCTGCTACCAGATGTGCACGCAGGTTTCAGGAAGGGTCGACAGTGGATCAGATAGCTACTCTGAACTTTCTGATTGAGAGAGAGATGGTGAAGAAAGGCAAGGTGTATTTGATGTTTGGGAATTTGAAAGCGGAATGTGATTCTGTTGAGAGAAAACTTTCTCTCAGAATGTTTGTGCTGGTAGAATGTTTGAAAGGTAAGGGAGTATCAGAGCAGATTGTAAATTGGGTGGCTGAGGTGTACAAGGATACGTGGTGGAAGGTAAGAGGGGGTGAGTGCGAGTCGGAGAGGTTTAAGATAGTGCGTGGTGTGAGACAAAGCTGCCCTTTGAGCCCACTACTGTTCAACTTGTATGTCGCAGATATATAGAAGGTTCTAGAGATGGGACAGGCAGGGGGAATAGTGGTGGGAAGAAGGAAAATATGGAGCTTGGCGTTTGCGGATGATGTGGTAGTGATTGCAGAAACGATGGGTGAATTGAATGAATGGCTGGAGAGGTATTTTAATAAAAGGGAGTTAATTGTGAGTGTCAAGAAAACTAAATGGATGGTATGTAAGAATGGGGGTGGACGAAGAAAGGATGAGGAATTAAAGTGGATGGGAGAGAGTGAGTGAGTTTAAATACCTAGGTTATATGTTCGCCGAGAGCGGAGGCAGAGCAAAACATAAAGAGTACGCATGTAAGAAGTCGAGAATGGCAATGGAGAGGATGCTGAATGTATGGGAGGAAGTGTTAGGAGGAAATATGAACATGAAACTAGTGTGGTGGGATGCTTGTGTAAGAGCGATAATGATGTATGCGTCAGAGGTATGGGGAATATCTGAGCATGAGAGAGTGGAAAAGGTACACCTGCAAAACTTAAAATGTATATTAGGAGTGGAGCGAACAACGCCAAGCTATGTGGTATGGCAGGAGTTTCAAAGAATGTCTGTGGAAGGGGAGTCAGTGAGGAAGGTAGTAAAATTTGAGAGAAAGATAAGTATGTTAGAAGAAGAAAGTTTGTTGAAGGAGGCATGGGGTGTATGTTATAAGGAATGGAAGGTGAATTCTAAGGGAATAGGATGGATGAAAGACAGAGAGTCGCTGTACAGAAAAGTGGGGTGGTCGTGCCAAGTGGTGGAGAGGCTGGAGGGGAGAGGCTGGAGCTAGAGTATGCGGTGAGGGCGAAAGATGTCGAGTTGCAGTTGCAACAAATACGTATAGACAAGAGCAGCTCTAGGCGACCAGACCAAAAACTCTAAAATGTTCCGATTTCTATCTCTTTCCTAAAATGTTGGAGGGTAAGGGGAAAGAGACCAAGCATTCAAGGGGTAATCCATTATGAACACTAACCGCATGTTTTGGGTGTCAATGTCAACCCGATATTAGTAGGTAGTAAGAAGTCCATCTGTTTTCAGCCGGCGCATGGCGTTATCTTTTGTCCGGTGTGGGGTGGTTTTGATAGGAAGATTTATTTGATAATTATGAAATTATTAAAAATGTAATTATAATTAATACGACATTTGTAAAATAAAGTCGAGAATTATGTCTATGTGCACAATTTTAGGTCAATAAAATTTTTTAAAACGTATCTGACGTTTACATCTTGGTAAATATTGATCATCATTACATCTAAGCGTTATATATTTTTAACTTTACTGTAAATCTGTGTTTTATACGCCTGGTGCATGAAGTAGAATTTCGAGTTTAGAAAAGCCCTGTACAAATTTGTCGAGGGTCGCTGCGCGACCGTCGATAAATTTTCTACGCGGGGCTTTTCTAAACTCGTAATTTTACATCATGCTTAGTCTGGGAGTGGACAATACTCGTTCTAGGAAGTTACAAATTGAAGGATCACTCTAAATTACTAAGTTTATTACCATTTTAAAAAGGCTACAGATCGAAGGACTAATCATGTTCTTCGAAGACTGAAGGACTACATGGAATCGAAGTTTTTTTACAAGAAAATAACGAATATCTGAAGGTTTACAGCATGGATAGAAAAGAACACATCCAATTTTGAAAAATATCGTAGTTGGGTTAGTTTTCAGTGAGTTTTTAACTTCACTTGAAATCAGTGTTTTATACGCGTGGCGCATGAAGTAAAATTTCGAGTTTAGAAAAGCCCCGTGAAAATTTGTCTCGGGTCGCTGCGCGACCCTCGACAAATTTTCTACGCGGGGCTTTTCTAAACTCGAAATTTTACTTCATACTTAGCCTGGGAGTGGAAGACACTCGTTAGTTTAAAATGCATCACAATTGGTAAAATATGTATCGTTGGATGCCCGTCTTCGGGGGCGATATGTAAGCAAACTATGGGTCTTAGGAGTTGTCAAATAAGTGTTACTCAACTGTTTACAAGGCACTCTGTACAAAAAACAAAAGATTAACATTTTACATATAAAATATACAGGGTGAGCGAAACTCGATGTCTCAGCTCTATTATAAAAAAAGGAAAAACGAAGGAAAAAATCTGAAAAGAGGTTCATAAATGGGATTGAGTAAGGTCCATTTTAATTAAAAATTGCATATTTTTCTAAATTTTGAAACTAAATTAATAAAGTCATCGAATATTTTCTCCCCAGAAACATACTTAAATTTTTGGATATTTAAAAAAAACAATTTTTCTGAATGAACTTTGTAGAGAAAAAAATTGCTATCTTCTTTCGTTAAAAAATTAAAAGCAAAGTTAAAAAAAAGTTTTATCACAAGTTCCCAATTGTCACGACTTAAACAAGTAGTTTTTGGAAGCAAATAACACAGCCGCATCTGTCAATAATTAGACTAATGGTTCACAAATATTGTTTTGTTGTCATTTGATTTTAGATTTCAGATTTTTCCTATCGTATTTCCTTTCCATATAATAGAGCTGAGACATCGAGTTTCGCTCACCCTGTACAATAAACTATAAGTGTGATACATCATTGAATTCAAAAAAAAATATTCTTCCAAAAAATATGAAAATCCAAAATGGCGCTCATAAGAAAACGTGAATGCCATCTACTCCCAATAGCATTGTCCATGGTACTAACAGAATGACTATTATAAATGTCAATTGATTGCGCTTTTTGAAATCCAAAAGAAAACTGAACTTCTATAACCATTTTAGTAGTCATATGTAATTTTCATATAAATTGACGATATGAACGCCATCTGCTGCCAATTTTTGAGTGTATCGTTACAGCTATTGACAGTAGATGGCGTTCACGTCATTAATTTAAATGTAAATTACATATGAGTCTATTAAAATGAATATAGATGGTTAGTTTTCTTCAGGATTTTAAATTGCACTATAAATTCACAATTCTAATAGTCATATGTAATTTACATTTAGGTTGACCACGTAAACGCCATCTACTGTCAATAGTCTTGTCTATTGTACTCACAAAATGACTATTATAAATGTCAATTGATTGTGCATTTTGAAATCCAGAAGAAAACTGAGCTTCTATAACCATTTTAGTAGTCATATGTAATTTTCATATAAATTGACGATGTGAACGCCATCTGCAGCCAATTTTTGAGTAGTATCATTACAGCTATTGACAGTAGATGGCGTTCACGTCATTAATTTAAATGTAAATTACATATGAGACTATTAAAATGAATAAAGATGGTTAGTTTTCTTCTGGATTTCAAATTGCATTATAAATTGGCAATTTTAATAGTCATATGTAATTTACATTTAGGTTGACGACGTGAACGCCATCTACTGTCAATAGTCGTGTCTATTGTACTCACAGAATGACTATTATACATGTCAATTGATTGTACATTTTAAAATCCAGAAGAAAACTAAACTTCTATAATCATTTTAGTAGTCATGTGTAATTTACATATAAATTGACGATGTGAACGCCATCTGCTGCCAATTTTTGAGTAGTATCGTTACTCTTATTGACAGTAGATTGTGTTCACGTCGTTAATTTAAATATAAATTACATATGAAACTATTAAAATGGATTAAGAGGGTTAGTTTTCTTCTGGACTTTAAATTGCACTAAAAACTATAAGTGTTATGCATCATTGAATTCAGAAAAAAATATTCTTCCAAAAGCATATGTAAAACTGTAACAAGTTAAATTGAGCTGTCTTTGACAGAAAAATTGAAAAATGTTAGTCACGGAGGAATTCCATGCAAATATGAAAATCCAAAATGGCGCCCATAAGAAAAACAAAAGTTAGCAATGTCAAAAATGTTAATGTCTGGATATAATACTTTTTGAATAAAAAAAAAAAAAATTCAAAAATAATCGTTTTTTGACAATACCTCAAAAAACGGCCAAAGCCGCAACATCTGAGACACATTGGTATCTCATAGTTTTCCTCAATATAGAGTATGCGAAAATCCAGCTTAATCTTTTCCTTTCGTATCAAGGCGCGGTACAATTCACCGTCGTTTATTTCAAGGACCCAGTTTTCTTTGTCCTTGTTGCTGCACGGTTTCCTGTATTTACTAGTTATGTTTTGTCTGTTTGCCAGCAACATTTCTCTGATGTCTTCATTCTCGAGAGCGATCGCCTCGATTAGCTCTTCAGGGCTGTAACCCTTGTTTACACCAGTCATATTTATTCTGGGTTTCATCCCATTCTCTTCTTCCACCTACAACTCTTTATTTTTTCTTAACTCTTCTACTATCTGGGTTCTAAGTTCCTCGTTTGTGGTGGCTACTACTACTTCACCACCTTGTAGCTTTTTAGCCTTCTGCACGTTGTTGAGGGAATTAATTTGGCTCTAGATACTTCTTTATCTTCTGTAGGGTGTGCTCCCTTTCTGCTTCGTTTTTACAACTGACCACCACCTCATGCCTTATCGCCTTGGTGGGAGTCTTCCAGCCCCGCTTCTCTGCTATTGTGCTAGAAGTCGGCTTCTTCCCCACTGTCTCAGCAAAAGTTCTCTTCATATTCATCTTGTTCTTCTGTCTTCTACTCTTTTAAATTTGTTTAAAACATGTTTTAAACGTTAAATTTGTTTAAACCCGTATTTTTATTATCTTAGCTGCTAAAAATAAATATTTGCTAAATTATATTTTATATTACTTCATTAAAATTTGTTCTTTGTTTTTAAATTTTAGCTAAATTGTTGAAGATATTTCAAATTACATTTTCAAACAAAACATTTTATTACAATAAAACTCTGTGTGCATAAATGTGGTTTTTAAATACAGGGTTTTTTTCTTCCAGGTATACATAAGCATACACTGTAAATTTTTCGACATTCGTTGTTTTTTTGTTCAAGATTTCAATTTGAATGTTTAAACGAGAGTTCTCCACTCCCAGACTAAGCATGAAGTAAAATTTCGAGTTTAGAAAACCCTGAAAATTTGGATTGGCCGCGTAGCGAAGCGGAGCGGCCAATCCAAATTAGGCTTTTCTAAACTCGAAATTTTACTTCATGCGCCACGTGTATAAAACACTGAAATATCGTAAAGTTTAAAATATACTGCTTTAGCAATCTAATATGTAAATGTGGATAAACGTGAGTCAAATTCTACGCTGAAAAAAACTGTTTTAAACAGTAATTATAGGCAACCCAGTAACTCTAACGTATATTAGGTTGCTTATAATCGTTGTTGTAAATGTGTGTTTTTTTAACTTTACTGTAAATCAGTGTTTTTAAGCGTGGCACATGAAGTATTGTGTGTGTGTGAGGGCAGAAGAGACGGTTGGATAAAAGAAGAGATGAAATTGTAAATGAGAAACAGCTATGGGCGTACGTAAAGATAAAGAACCCGAAGAGAAGAATAAAGGGAGGAAATATTAGTATGACACAGTGGAAGACCTATTTCGAGGATATGTTAAGGGGAGGACACGTGGAAGTAGAGGGGAGCTATGAGAGAAGGATATTCAATGGGGCAGAAGACTTTAGGGTAGAGGAATTAGAAAGGAATAAAGGAAAGAAAAGCGGTGGGGCCAGATGGAATCCAGGGGGAGGCTTGGAAATGGTGCAGTGCAGGAGGAAAGCGGGCCATGCGAGACATTTTAAATAAAATATGAAGGGAAGAACAGCAATTCCCGGAGGAATGGAGCGAGGGTATAATTATTCTAGTGCATAAAGCGGAGGATGAAATATGCCCAGCAAATTATAGGGGCATAACGCTCATGGACACATTATACAACGTTATGGTGATGGTAAAGGAACGGTTGGAGGAAGAGGTGGAAGAGAAGAGCCTGCTACCAGAAGTGCAGGCAGGCTTCAGGAAGGGAAGTTCGACAGTGAATCAGATAGCTACTCTGAACTGGCTGATTGAGAAAGAGATGGTGATGAAAGGCAAGGTGTATTTGATGTTTGTGGATTTGAAAGCGGCATATGATTCTGTTGAGAGAAAGTTATTGATAGAATATTTGAAAGGTAAGGGAGTGTCAGAGCAGATTGTAAATTGGGTGGCTGAGGTGTACAAGGATACGTGGTGTAAGGTAAGAGTGGGTGAGTGCGAGTCGGAGAGGTTTAAGATAGTGCGTGGTGTGAGACAAAGCTGCCCTTTGAGCCCACTACTGTTCAACTTGTATGTCGCAAATATATAGAAGGTTCGAGAGATGGGACAGGCAGGGGGAATAGTGGTGGGAAGAAGGAAGATATGGAGCTCGGCGTATGCGGTAGTGATTGCAAAAACGATGGGTGAATTGAATGAGATGAAAGGTAGGCTGGAGAGGTATTTTAATAAAATTGTGAGTGTCAAGAAATCTAAATATATATATATATATATATATATAAACATACACACACACGTACATATACATATACACCGACATACACACATACTCTATGTACCATATGTAATGGACCTACACATGCACGTAATAGCTTTGAAAAGTATATTACATGCTGAAAGCTGAACAGCTGATTGATTACAGCACAATCAATTGATGTATATTGATCAAGTAGTAATTTAGTTTTCATCAATGTCATGTTACTATCAAAAATTATTGAATTAATCAATTGTTCTTTCGTGCTCATTGTTAATTTTGTCAAGGCGTAGATAAAGTATCGTAAGTTTCTCGAGTGGTATGGCAATTACATACTCGACGAATACTGCATTCGCCGCTGCGCGGCTCGTGCGCAACATATCCGCTCATATGTAATATGCTGCATACCACTCTCGTGCTGTAATATATTATTTTGTTACCTGGGTTGTAAACTCAAACTTTCCCAAAATCCTCGAGTGTGCCGAAAGGTACGCACCTCGGTATAGGCGCTATTGTTTAGGCGGCCACCTGGCCTTAATGGCAAAACTTTCCGGGATTGAGGGAAATTTTCTGTTTACAACAGCTTCAATAAACTTACAAAACCCTAATAACTAAAACGTACAATAACCTACCCTAATAAAACTAATCCTATACTTACAAACATTTACAACGGAGATCGTAAATGTATATCGACGAACTTGGTTCATTTTATTACTAGTGATTATAATACGAGAAAAAAAAACATAACTAAGGTAATCCAAAAATGGGGTCCGTTGTTGTCGCGAACTGCTTTAATTACTGTTTCGCCGAAATAATCACTGTGACGGTGTTTTCGGTAAAACACCGGTAACAATTCGGCCCCGTAAAATGAACCAAAATCGATTGATGATCCATATCTAAGCACACATATATGATAGAAATAAGCGCATATTTCCTGATGACGAAGAGGATGATCTTCGGATATTATGAATACAACGTTCATCACACAAATTACGGTGCGAGGAAGTGTCTCTGTTTTCCGTCGAAATGTCCAATTAAAAACAGGCACTAAAACAAGGCAAAAAGTTCGTAATGTCTCATGTTGATGATGTGGATGGTCTCGGAGGGGGATCATCGGCGTCGTCTTTATCCAGTGCGTCCTCAGAATCATCGTCATTCTGAGGTTCTGGTGCTGGTCGGATGTCGTCCGCATGTACTCTCACATTGTGGCCATTTCGGTCGATCAGGAAACCTCGCCCCGCAAAACGATCCCGGATTATAAATGGTCCTAGCCATTTAGCAGCGAAACCAGCAGGATTTTCGTTATCGCTTATAGGATGATTACGAATAACAACCAACTCTCCTATTTCAAACTGGGAAGCTTTCTCTGGTTGATCATATCTTCGTACATACTCCCTATTCCGGTTTCGTATTGTTTCCTGGCGGATTTGCAACTCGTCGTGGTTGTTGTGCTGGCGAGCTAATAAAAGATCTTGTTCTGCAGGCCTAGGTAATTTATATCCCAAAAGTGCTTCGGCAGGTGTAACTCCTGTCGCAGCATTGGCACGGAATCGAAGTTCGAACAGGATTGGCTGGAGATGGCGGTCCCATTGGTTTCCAGGTTGTCCTTGCATCCTGATACGCAGGCACTTCTATATCTCCTGGTTTCTCCGTTCGGTTGGGTTTGCTTGTGGATGGTATACCGGAGTATAATAAGCTTCAATTCCCCAAATCTGAAGCTGATTTTGCCAACGGCGCGCGGTGAATTGTGGCCCATTGTCACTTAGCAAGTTTCTAGGGTAACCGAACCTATGAAAAACCTGTTCTAACAGTTTTAGAATATTTGTGGTGCTCGCTTTACCAATCGGAAAAGCTTCCACCCACTCAGTGAATAGATCGGTTACCACAAGTATTGAGCGTTTCCGTGTTGAACTCGCGGGATACGGGCCCATTAAATCGACCGCAACGGTGTGGAATGGCGCTAAGGGGATTCTAGCCTTCATGGGTGTTTTCTTCTGAGCCTTGTCACGCTTTGTTGCAATGCAGATGAGGCAGCTCTTCATGTAGTTCCGGACATCTTTGACGAGTGTGGGCCAGTAGTATCAGGCACGAATACTACGTATTGTTTCGTCTCCTCCAGGGTGAATTGCCTCATCGTGCATCGCGTGCATCACTCTTGAAACGGCTGTAGCTGGCACAAACAGGGTTTGGTCTCGATCTTCTTCGGGTCGACGGTACAGCTGCTCTTCCACTGCTTCAAACATCTCATTCCATTTGTTCCAATCGGGATGGCCTGGATCAGATATTAACTGAAGAATCCTCCGGCTCTCCTCATCATGTCGCCGAGCTTGCATTATTGAATGCACGACAGGAATTTCAAGTGCATTCAGTTCTGGAGGGAGTATGGAGTATAACTCGGGTAGAGGGCTGATGGGCCGATCCTTGGGGTCGTGGCTTAGTAGGTCGGGTAGCTGGTTGGCTTCTCCTGGGCAATGGCTGATGTCAAAATCAAAACTCTGAAGTAATAGAACCCATTTTGTGAGTTTTTGACGTGAAAGTGACGTCCCTCAAGCAGTGGGCGGTACTTCTGGAGCGCGAATACCAGGGCGAGGCACTCTTGCTCGTTTATGTGGTATCGCTTTTGCGTATCGTTCAGTTTCCTTGAGTCGAATGAAATTATTCTATTCTCGCCCGTGGAAGTCATCTGGAACAATACACAAGAAATACCAAGATTTGATGTGTCCGTTTGGAGGGTGAATTCGAGATTTAGCGGCCTATGAAGCTGTAGTGGTTGTTTCACTCGGTTTCGTAAAGCCGCCATAGCAGCTGTTGCTGCTGGGGTCCATTTAAATGTGCGGCTAGTGGCTAATAGATCATTTAAAGGCGCTGCAATTGCAGCAAAATCGTGTATATACTGCCTCACCCAGTTGCAAATTCCTAAGTATTTCCGCAGTTGTCTCCGGGTTTTCAGAATAGGATGATTTGCAATTTGCTGTAAATGCTTTTCTAATGGCCTAGTCATGTCGCCGTCCACCATATGCCCTAAATACTCCAATGCCGTTTTTCCGAATGAACACTTTTCCGTCCTTAATCGCAGATCGAATTGATCTAGGCCAGTGATGGGGAAACTACGGCCCGCGGGCCAAGTCCGGCCCGCGGAAAGGTTTAATCCGGCCCGTTTAAGAGTGCCGTCGTGAGAATGTTTGAACGCGTTCTTACTTCGTAATGTGACGACCCGCATAAAAACTACCTGCGGCGATATTCAAAACACAATAGTATTCTGGACAAATCCATCCGACCTAAACAGATGACTCATCTTCGCTCGAAACTTGTTTTCTCGAAAGAACCGGAAAAATCCAATTCCCGAACAATCCTTGCAGGTAGGTATAAATACAAGCGAGGCCGCCCGAAGATCAGTTAGTTAGCGACTTAGTCAGTCATCTGCAACGACCCGCTGTGACTCGAGTAATTGTTTGTGTAATCCCCGAAACTCCCACTGCCTCAACAAACACCCGCGCAAGAGTATTAGTTAGCAGTAAGCTTTCGTCAATTGCGTTTCTGTGTGTTGTTCTCCGTAGTAGGTAACGTCTAAAATGGATGTTAAAAAAAGAAAAGTGGATTCAGAATGTCGAGTTTTTAAAGAAGAATGGACGTGGAAATATTTCTTTACTTTATTTAAAGAAAAACCTGTGTGCTTACTTTGCAATACAACTGTTGCAGTTTTAAAAGAATATAACATTCAACGCCATTTCAAGAGCAAACATGAAAACCACTCCTACTCATCGTTAAGTGAAGAGGTGAAAAAAATTTAATCAAAAGATTTAATAAAAAATTTATCAAGTCAACAACAATTATTTCAGAGAGATAATCATTCTCAAAGATGCGCTACGAAAGCCAGTTATGTGTTGGCTTATAATATTGCTAAATCTAATAAAGCATTTTCAGATGGTGAATTTATAAAGCAGTGCATGATAGATGTGTGCGATATTATGTGCCCTGAAAAGAAAAATGATTTTCAGTCACTGTCTCTCTCAAGAAGAGCAATCACCGAGAGAATTGAAAATATTGATAAAAATCTAATTTCACAACTGACTACAAAATCTCAAAAATTTATTTTTTATTCAATTACCATGGATGAAAGTATAGATATCAGCGATACTGCGCAGTTACTCATATTTGTAAGAGGAATCAACGCCCACTTTCAAATTACAGAAGAACTTGCAGGGCTGTAGTCAATGAAAGGAACAACGACTGGTGCCGATATATTTTGTGAATTTGAAAAGTGCATCGATAAACTTCGTTTGCCTATTGATAAGTTATGTAATGTAACTACAGATGGTGCTCATAATATGGTTGGAATCAATCAAGGATTTGTTGGGAAATTTAATTCTAAGTATCCGGAAAATGATGTTGTTTTTTTGCATTGCCTTATACATCAGGATGCTCTCTGTAAATCGGCTTTAGATATTGACCATATACTTAATATTGTTGTAAAACTAGTAAATATGATTCGTTCCAGAGGATTATTACATCGCCAGTTTCAACAGTTTTTGGAGTCCGTACATGCTGAGCATTCCGATATCCTGTATTATTCAAAAGTTCGTTGGTTAAGTGCTGGAAAAATATTTGAAAGAATTTGGGATTTAAAAGACGATATTGTGAATTTTCTTCTTGATAAAGACATTTATCTTCAATTTGACGTCTTAGAAAACGAAACGTGGCTTTCTGATTTCGCTTTTTCACAGACCTCCTCGTACACATAAATAAACTTAATCTCAAATTGCAAGGGAAAAAACAGTTTCTTTACGATATTTGGCAATACCTGAAAAGTTTCAAATTACAGTTATTATAATTTGCTAATCAGATCTCTAAATCTGATTTTTCTCATTTTCCAAGAATACAATCTTTAAAATTCACTATAGCGACCCCATTCAATGTTAATTACGAAGAAGTTGATGCAAAATTTCAACTTTAGTTAATAGAACTGAACTGTAATACTCTCCTGAAACAAACTTTTTATACAGTACCATTACTAGAATTTTATAAAAATGTAAGTCCAGATAATTTCCCAAATCTAATTACTCATGCAATGAAGATAATGACAATGTTCGGCTCATCTTATATATACGAACAAATCTTTTCAACAATGAAGCTCAGGAAAACTTCTTTAAGAAACAGAATTACAGATGAGCACCTTTCATCAGTTTGAAGAATTTCTGCTTCGCAAATGGAACCGGACTATAATGAAATTTTGATGAAACAGTCTCAATTTCATTTTTCTCATGCACCATCAACCAGTAATGACACCAGAAAATAAAGTGATAATACTTCACATCAAGAACTACACTAAATTCATTTTATATTTTATGCTTATAATTTTTTTACCTTTTGCTTTTTTACTATTAAAATAATAAATGTATGTAATAATATATGTATATGTTTATAGAACACATACATTTTTTAACGATTAAGCATTATTCTTTGGCCCGCTACGATTGTCTGGTTATTACAAATGGCCCGTCTTAAAAAAAGTTTCCCCACCACTGATCTAGGCGTTTGAAAATAAGAGCTAGATGTCTTAAGTGTTCTTCGGGTGTGTTGGAGTAAACTATTATGTCATCTAGGTACACCATAGTAAAATACCAGCGAGGACTTCTTGCGACATAAGCCGTTGAAATGTAACGGGAGCATTTTTTAATCCAAACGGCATTACCCTAAATTGGTAGTGTCCTCTATCCGGGGTTGAAAATGCGGTGTATAATTTCGACTGCTTTTCCATTGGAATTTGCCAATACCCGCTTTTCAAGTCTAACGTTGAGAAAATCTTCGCGTCTCCAAGATCGCGAAGCGCTTCTTGTATGACAGGCATGGGGGTCGGAAACTGATACTGCATTAATTTTCCTGTAGTCAATACAGAAGCGGTTATTCCCGTCCTTTTGCTTGGCCAAAACTATAGGAGATGCGTAAGGACTCGTGCTCGGTTCAATTATACCCTGTGTAATCAATTTCCCCACTTGTGAATCGATTTCTTGTTTCCGGGCAGGGTTTACTCGATAGGGGCGTATTCGTATAGGTTTATTTGTTGTGAGGTGTATCTTATGTTCCGTTGTGCGGGTTCGTTGCGCAAATTGGTTCTTTGGTTGGAATGTTCGACTAACTCCTTGAATTTGTTTGCTGCATTTCCAACGAAATTGTGATCCAATTTAGGCGGCGTGATTTCTTGATCGACCGAAATGGCCACAATGTGAGAGTACATGCGGACGACATCCGACCAGCACCAGAACCCCAGAATGACGATGATTCTGAGGACGCACTGGATGAAGACGACGCCGATGATCCTCCTTTGAGACCATCCACATCATCAACATGAGACATTACGAACTTTTTGCCTTGTTTTAGTGCCTGTTTTTAATTGGACATTTTGACCAAAAATAGAGACACTTCCGCGCACCGTAATTTGTGTGATGAACGTTGTATTCATAATATCCCAAGATCATCCTCTTTGTCATCAGGAAACATGCGCTTATTTGTATCATATCTGTGTGCTTCGATACGGATCATCAATCGAATTTGGTTCATTTCACGGGGCCGAATTGTTACCGGTGTTTTACCGAAAACACCGTCACAGTGATTATTTCGGCGAAACAGTAATTAAAGCAGGTCGCAACAACAACGGACCTCATTTTTGGATTACCTTAATTATGTTTTTTTAAGGTAATCCAAAAATGGGATCCGTTGTTGTCGCGAACTGCTTTAATTACTGTTTCGCCGAAATAATCACTGTGACGGTGTTTTCGGTAAAACACCGGTAACAGTGTTTTATATGCGTGGCGCATGAAGTAAAATTTCGAGTTTAGAAAAGCCCAGAAAATGTGTCTCGGGTCGCTGCGCGACCCTCGACAAATTTTCACGGGGCTTTTCTAAACTCGAAATTTTACTTCATGCTTAGTCTAGGAGTGGAAAACACTTGCTTAAGGCTTTAAATTAAACTTAAAAAAAACAGGGAATATCGGCAATGGTTGTATCAGTTCCATGGTATGTCATTATTTTTATAAAATCACATTACTTTTTCTTAATTATTTTAACTTAGAGAAACGTAAAGTGTTGAGTGTGAACATTAATAAATTTAGAATTTTTCCCTCTAAAAAAAAGTAAAATACATTTTGTCTCTAAAATAAATAGGGAAGCCAATATTTTAACACATTAAACATAACATGCGATTTCCTATGTTGCGTCCGCCAAGTCAACATCCTGTATAAATAATTCTTAATTAAAATTATATTTCACGTACCTGACAATGCGGACACAGTTGATTTATTAGATTTTAATAAAATGCACTTCAATCGATGCCTTTATACACATAACGAAAAATACTAGCATTATTAGCCTATTATAAAACAGAGCTGGGCAGGATTCGAATCATTCAGGATTTGAATCCTAGATTCGAATCGTTGTAGAGGATTCAAAAGAGGTATCCGAATACTTTAGGTAAACTGGATTCGTGATCCGGATTTGTTACACTTTTTTAAAAGGATTCGTATTCGAATCCAAATGCGGGTGATTTGAATCCTCATAAAAGGATTCGAATCCTCGTAAAAGGATTTGAATCCTCATAAAAGGATTCGAATCCTCATAAAAGGATTCGAATATTTATAAAAGGATTCGAATACTTACAAAATTATTCGAATAGTTACAAAAGGATTCGAATCCCCAGAAATAATTCGAATTAATCGTAAGGATTAACATGAAAAATTTGTTTTGTATGTTTTTAAATTTCTCGTTAAATCACAGTTTTATACGCGTGGCGCATGAAGTAAAATTTCGAGTTTAGAAAAGCCTCGTGAACATTTTTTACGCGGGGCTTTTCTAAACTCGAAATTTTACTTCATGCTTTGTCTGGGTGTGGACGACACTCGTAAAAATCAAGTAAATTAATGATTTGTCTCAAATTTGGCATGATGATTTTTGCCAGATTTGAGATTTTTAATTGTTTTTCAGTAATTTCGCCAAATATAACATTTTGATGAATTTTTATGATTTCCGTCAACTTTGACAATTTAATAAATTTCAATCATTTCCGTCAAATTTGACATTTTTAATTGTATTTTAAATAATTCCCTCAAATATGATATTTTTAATGTTCGACGTATTCAATCGTATTCTGACAATTTTCGCACAAATTAATATTTTTGACGTTAGCAATCATATCAAATTTTGACAATTTTCACACGGATTGACATTTATGACGTTTCGAATTAAATTTTGACTATTTTGATATGAATTGACATTCCCAATCAAATGTTTACACTTAACATGTCGATTTATAACATTTTTATAAGATTTTCAACAAATCGATATTTTTATAAAATTATCATCATTTCGAGATTTTCGTCGATTCATCAAATGTTTATCAGATTTTGCAATATTTTCTCAATTTTCCTTAATTTATCGAATGTTGATGAAATTTTCAATATTTCGAGATTTTTAATTAATTTATGAAAATGTTTATTAGATTTTCAACATATCTTGATTTTTGATATTTTGGCATTTTTATCGATTTATAAATTTTGATGAAATTTTCGATATTTCGAGATTTTCTCCTCGAATTATATAAAATGTTTATATGTAAGATTTTCAATATTTTTATTCAGATTTGTAACGATTTTCAAAAATTATTGAATCAATATTTGAACACACAAATTTGAGATTTTTTTTTCTTCAAGACATATCTCATCATTTTTGACATTGAATGACATTTTTGATATTTTTGATATTTTTTACCTTTTGAGATGACATTTTTGACAATAGATTATATTCTTGATATTTGATTACGTTTCTTGACATTAGATGACATGTTTCACATTAGATGTTACTTTTGATAAAATAAAATACATTTTTTTACTTTTTTACTGATGTTGACATTAAATGACGTATTTGACATTAGATGGCAGTTCTGATATTTTATATTTTTTTACTTTTTAGACATTAGACGACGATTTTGACATTTGGTATTTTTGATATTACATAAAATGATAATTTTGACGTAAATTGATTTTATCAACACGCCGAATCTATGACGTTTTTAATATTTTTTATATTTACGAGATTACAATTTCGTCATTTTGATGTTTTTGGCAATTTTAAATAATTTTGACAAATTTTGATAACTTTTAAAACTGAAAACAGTTTTAATATGTTTTTATATTTTGAACTTTACTTGACATTAGTGTTTAATACGCGTGGCGCATGAAATAAAATTTCGAGTTTAGAAAAGCCCCGTGATAGTCTGGCTACAACTTTTGTTTAAAACATTTTTTGATTTAGAGGTCGAAAGCCATAATCGGTGAGTTATTGATGTCCACTAGATTTTTTAGTTTCTAATTCAAAAACATAAGAGCTGAGGTGAAAAGTGTTTAGGTAAAAGAGGTATATTTCTTCGTTGGCTACAACTTTTGTTTTAAACATTTTTTGACTTAGACGTCGAAAGCTATAGTGAAATTCGTTTAATAAAAAAACATCTAATGATTTCTGGTGATTTTTAACGCAAGACTTTTAGATATTTGAAAGTATAATTAATATTGAATTACTGAAATAAGTATTTATTTTTAATATACAGTAAACCCTTCTTTAACGCGGTACTCTCAGAACGCGGTTTCCATATAACGCGGAGCAGAAATTGCGACAGCCCTCCTATAACGCGGTACTCTTACAGCGCGGTTTCCGTTCAACAACGTCCACTCAGTTCTTTCCGTGCACCCCGAATGGTTTTAACATTAATAAGACCCAATTGCCTGTATTCTGGCGATTTAATAAGAAAGCTTGGATGACTCAAGATTTATTTAAGGATTGCTTTTATAATTGTTTTATCCCGGCAGTGGAAACCTATACGAGGTAAAAAAAATGTATTTAAAAGTTTTATTGGTTCTTGATAACGTTGGTAGCCATAACATAGAACTGGATCATCTAAATGTAAAAATTGTCTTCCTTCCTCCTAACTGCACGTCATTAATACAACCTTTGGACCAATTTGTCATTTAAACTTTAAAAATGTACTACACACGCCAAATTTTCCAAACCATTTTCGACAGATTAGAAAAAAGTAAAACTAAAACTCTTACTCAAGTGTGGATGGAATTTTCTATTTTAAATTGTATTAGAACCGTATCATTAAACCATCAACGCTTAATGCGTGTTGAAAACCTCTTTTACCTCAAATGGTTAAAGCAATACAACACGATTCTACAATTTCACTTCCAGTTACAGAAATAGTAAACATTGCTTCTAGTTTAAGTGATGAAGAATTTGCAGTAAACCATCGGGATGTAAGAGAACTAGTACTCAGGGAAGAAACTTTAGATGAGGAAGAACTGATGGAAATTATTAACGCACCCACCTCAAATGCATTGATAATTGAGAATAAGGAAAACGAATGGGTGCCAAATCTTGATTTACAAGATGTGAAAAAAGGGCTAAATTTGGCTAAAGAATTAGAACTTCATTTCATTCAAACTGATCATTCAACGGTGCGCAGTGCAAAGTTTAAAAGAGAGTTAAGAAATTGCTTAGCTCCCTATTGAGAGGTTTAAGAAATTGCTTAGCTCCCTATAGAGAGGTTTTAGTGGAGTTAGAAAAAAAGCTACAATCGAAAACCAATGTGAGGATGAACCAAGTGAGGAAGAGATTTTGCCTATTAAAAGAAGACGTGTTAGGCGACTCATATCTGACAGCGAGGATGAGTGTTGAAAGATTACATACTTTTTACAAACATCTTTCTTGTTTTTGTTAGAAAACAGTTTTTTAGTTTGGTTTTTGTTTCATTTTTTTATCATTTGTTTATATAAACTCTTCAATTCAATAAAAATAATTTATAATTTATCTTATCTTTTGTATGTATTGGTCTTTTGTATTTATTGGTCTCCATAGACGTTTTCCATAGAACGCGCTACGAATTAGCCTGGTTTGTACGATTAAACCCAAGTTTCTTATAGCGCGGTTTCCATATAACGCGGTACGCACTCACCGCGTTATAGGAGGGTTGACTGTATTCGTAAATATACGGTAAACAATGTAAAATATTTATTTAATTAAAATATTTAGAAAATAACAATACAATAAATTTTATATTATTATTATTATTATTATACTGGGTGTCCGTATTTCAACGGAATGTATGGGGATTTCGGTTATTTAAAGAGATAGAGAGTCGGTTAAATTGGGGCAAAGTTGCATAATTTAGGGCCCAATAATAACCCAGAAACAAGTTTGAAATATCTTACTTCCTTAATGAGATATTGTCAAAAAACTTATTTTTGAAAATTCGTTTTTATTTTTTTATTCAAAAACTATTGAATCGAGACATTTACAACTTTGACATTATAGGCACTTTTTAACGATAAATCTAGTAACATATTGCCCCAGAAGACGGGCATCCGACGATACATACTTTATCAGTTGTGACATATTTTAAAGTAACGAGTGTCTTCCACTCACAGACTAAGCATGAAGTAAAATTTCGAGTTTAGAAAAGCCCCGCGTAGAAAATTTGTCGAGGGTCGCTGCGCGACCCTCGACAAATTTTCACGGGGCTTTTCTAAACTCGAAATTTTACTTCATGCGCCACGCGTATAAACCACTGATTTGAAGTGTAGTTCAAAAACACAAATACATCTTCATTCAGAGTAACACAGATATTTAGTCTGTTATTAACGATGTTCAGTGTTAATAATAAATAATTAGGTTTTGATTATTTTTGCTAAAACAACTGATAACGATATTTATATATAATTGGCTGTAAAAAAATAATAAAATCAAATTTATTCTTAAACGATTTGTATTCGTGATTCGAAAAAACAGGATTCAAATGTTTGATTCGAATTATATTTATCTCTTGCGAATCCTTTATTCGAGTATTCGTGATTCGAATCATATTAGGTGATTCGGATTCGTGATTCGAATCTTTTAAACGAGGATTCGTCCCAGCTCTGTTATAAAAGTTGGGGTATAAAATTCATTAATCCATTTTGCACCGCTTGCGCCGAACAATTAAACACTGGAAGGCAGATAAAAGTCAAAAAATTACCATAAAATGTAATTCATTATAAGTTTACGCGCTAGTGAATAAAATATAGTATTTACTACTGTAAAATTGCGTTAGTTTAGCACCGATTTATTTACACTTTTTTAACACTAAGAAAACGTGGTTTTATTACAATGTTAGTATCATTTAATATGATCTGTAGTAATATTTGAATTGTAGATCAAAAAATAACATATTAAATACAGTTTAGCAAGCTATGTATACATGTGAATTACCAACGTTCAAGAATATTATTTATAAAAATGTAATTTTAAGTAAAATAATAACGTGAAATCCCACTCCATCAGCCGCAGTGGTAAATTGACACCCACAAACTGGTCAAATTTTGTGTAGTAAATTTCTCAAAAACTAAAGAGTTAATATTTTTTTGTTTCCGGGATTGGTCTTATTAAGGCTATAAGCACCTGTTGAATTATTTTCATTGCAAATTTAAAAAAATCAATTTTAAAAATGGTTTGTCTCTGTTATAAATAACCATTTTTTCTTCGATATTCTTCAATTGATACAGTGATTACGGTAAGAAAAGATACAGAAAATATATTTTCTTTATCTTGATTTGTATTCGAGAAATTGGCTAGACAACATTTCAGACACAAATTTACCCCTCTTGATAAAATTAGCACAATCAGGAGGGGTATTTCTCATTAGAAAAATCTAACTGTGCCTAATTTTAAGACAATGTTTTATTATATTTTTAACTTGCTTCTCATTGATCACTTGATGAAACATGATTAAATATTTAAAAAAAATGCAATTTTATTTTATATTATTTTAAATTTAATTTTTTAAAAATGGTTTATTAGATAACAACTTATATACAATAGCAATATAATTTATGAAGAGGACTTGAAACACACGCACTCTGATTTCCATATACATTAATCCTACTAACAATTCCAGTAACACTAAAATTATCTTCAAACTTCCTCACCGACCCTTCAAATAATCCATCTCCAGGTGTCGTGCTTAAAATAATACTGTAATCAATCGTTGATGTTTTCTTGGTCGAATTGAAAGAATCAAAATTAACCCGTGCCATTAAAATTTTATTTAAATTTAAAACCGCACATTTAGTATAATTTTTAAGCATTGAATTTATGTAATTATTCACCATGAAATTCGCAGCTTGCACGGCTATCGTGCTGTTCGTTTCAATTTCCTCGCTAATTTGACAAGTGCACCAATGTGAGGAAATCCCAGCATCCTCACAAGTTCTATTCGGGGTTATTTCATTGAAGAAGCTGTAACTTCTATTTATTCTAGGTTCTTGGGACCGCGTTTTCAAGAGTTGGTCACTCAAATTGGACGAATCAAGCAAATCCTTGAGGGTTTCATGTAAATCAAGCGGAGTTGTTAATCGCTTACGATTAATTATCAAATTTTCTAATAATATAGGATGTTGCTTCAAGTACCACTCAGGAAAAATTAAATGTAGGAAAGGCAGCCTTTCTTCCAACATTCCTTGATAAGTTGAGCGAATACCCCCCCATCTAATCCCATGATCGCTCATCAAAATTAAAAGTGTGTTGTTCAAAACGCCAGTTTCTTTAAATCCACTAATTAGATTGTAGTAATCCTCATCGCCAAGTTTGAGTTTGTTTAAATAATCATGCGATAAAACACTTCCCCAAAAATAGGCAAAGTATTTGTTATCGCCCACGTCCATAGCCTGAACAAATCTTGATATGTACCTTATAATTAATTTATGCGCCGGTCTTGATCCAATACACTCGTTGACATTCATCTTGTGCGAACTTCCAATGTCTTTATCAGCAACACAATTAAAAGGATCCCAGTAATAATCAGTTGGTTGCTTCCTAAATCCCTTTGCTTGGTAGTGAAACAAACCCATCCAGGCAGCATCCTCTCCAAAAGCAGTTGTAAATCCCAATTTTTTAAAGCGTTTCCAAATCAACGGGCATTCATCAAAATAATCATTTCGAGTGGGCCAGCATGCTTTTATCAATTCGTCTTTTGTTAGGCCGGTTAAAATCGGGATTTGATTTGGGAAGGAGTTGTCGCCGATTTTATTGAATCCGAACATTTCCACTGAATTTAAATTGTTTAATAACTTCACGGTTTTAGGCATTTGCCTGTACAAATTTAACCTGGAAACGCCATCAATTCCAATAATTAAAATATTTAGCGATTCGTCTCCTTCAACGCGTTGTTTGGTATCCTTCAACGGGACGAAATCGAAGTAATCTTTGTAAATTTCGCTTTCGTTGTATTTACAAAACACCTTGACGAACTCAAATTTGTCTATAATCGCTTGTTTGTTAAATTCATAAACGTTTTCATCAAAGCTGACTTGTGTATCTTTAGCGTTTTTAGATGGATCAATCCGGTGGAATGGCTGGTAGTAACATTTGAGTAAATCGGTGTTGTGGACTTCGTAATAATCTAAATTCGACTCGATTAGGTATAAAGTCGTTGGAGTGGAATCGACTAAGGCCGGTTTTACTTTATCACATGTAATTTCTTTTTCGTCAAAAATATATTTTTTAATCAAATCATCCCATGCATCCATTTCCGGGATTGTACATCCGGGTGTGCGTACTCCAAATCTATCTTCATCTATTTCTATGGTTGTTTCTTGGGTTTCCGCGAATGTTCTCCAGCTTGTGAATAAATATTGGATTTCATTTAGGTAAAACACAAATAGCACGATGCTATTGATAAGAAATATTGCGAATAGGTATTTTGTGCGAAGCAATTTAAACGAGATGTTCATCTTGACTGAATGTATGGCTTTATTTCCACTTTAATTAGTGCGAGGACATATTCATGTGAATATATTCATGTGGAAAGATAAGATATGAAACGTTATCTAGTCAATTATTTTTTTAATTGAAACAGTTAAAGCTTTGCTCTTGCCTGCAATTGCAAATTTTCTGGCTCTTTTAAACTCGAAATGTTACTTCATGCTTAATCAATAAGTAGAAACACTCGTTAGAAGCTTCAAATTGAACGCTTTTATAAAATCAACGAATTTTAACCTTTATATAGCTCTACTACCTTCTTAAAAAGCGAGGCATGCCACTTTCGAATGCTGTATTTTAAAAAATAAAAATATAAATACAGGTCTAGATTCCTTGAAATGATTTTTTATAATTTTGGCAAAATCAAATTTTTATCACAATTATTTACCGAGACATTAATAAAAATGCATAAAAAGTACTCACATTTTTGTGGACTTTTAGAAAGATCAACTTTAACGTTATATAAATATTGATTGGCTCTATACACAAATTTAAAAAAAAATGCGGGTAATAGATGAAACCTATTTATACCGGGTGTTGACTTGGCGAAAGCAACATACGAAATCCCATGTAAATTTTGAAATGTTCAAATTTTGGCTGCCCTATTTATTTTAGAAACAAAATGTAATTACCTTTTTTATAGAGCGAAAAATTCTGAATTCATTCGTGTTAACGTTTATCACTTTACGTTTCTCTATTTTAAAATAATTAAGAAAAAATAATGTGTTTTTATAAAAATAATGACATGCCATGGAATTGAAACAACTGCGGATGTCAAAATGGCAAAAGATATCGTAGTCACTTGATTAAAGTAAATGTTTTCGAAATGATTTACACTATACAAGAAAGAATGTCATTCTTTTTATAAAAGCACATTTTTTCTTAATTATTTTAGCTGTTAATTTTCTGACATTCGTTGATTTTTAAAAGAGTTCAATTTGAAGCTTTAAACGTGTGTTCTCCACTCCCAGACTAAGCATGAAGTAAAATTTCGAGTTTAGAAGAGCCCCGAGAAAATTTGTCGAGGGTCGCGCAGCGACCCGAGACAAATTTTCTGGGCTTTTCTAAACTCGAAATTTTACTTCATGCGCCACGCGTATAAAACACAGATTTTAAGTGAAGTTCGAATATGCATACATTGGACAATATTATAGTGTTTAATACGCGTGGCGCATGAAGTAAAATTTCGAGTTTAGAAAAGCCCCGTGAAAATTTTGAAATTTATGTACATTTGAACTTCACTTGAATTCAGTATTTAATTCGCGTGGTGCATGAAGTAAAATTTCGAGTTTAGAAAAGCCCCGTGAAAAACTGTCTCGGGTCGCTGCGCGACCCGAGACAAATTTTAACGGGGCTTTTCTAAACTCGAAATGTTACTTCATGCTTAGTCTGGGAGTGGAAAACACTTGTTCGACAACCATTAGAACCTTTAATGACAATACTTATTCTTAAAAAAATCAACAATGAGATAACTAAGGAAACTCATAAAGATTATGAAAATGCAGTTTGTTTGTTTTCCATTTTCTTTAAGAAATCAGTATTGTTATTAAAGGCGCTTATAGCTGCCGAACGAGTGTTTTCCATTCCGAGACTAAGCATGAAGTAAAATTTTGAGTTTAGAAAAGCCCCGTGAAAATTTGTCGAGGGTCGCGCAGCGACCCGAGACAAATTTTCTGGGCTTTTCTAAACTCAAAATTTTACTTCATGCGCCACGCGTATAAAACACTGATTTCAAGTGAAGTTCAAATGTACATAAATTTCACAATATTTCCGGGTTGTATACGCGTGGCGCATGAAGTAAAATTTCGAGTTTAGAAAAGCCCCGTGAAAATAAATAATTAAATAAAATTTGTCTCGGGTCGCTGTGCGACCCTCGACAAATTTTCACGGGGCTTTTCTAAACTCAAAATTTTACTTCATGCTTAGTCTGGGAGTGGAAAACACTTGTTTAAAGCTCTAAATTGAACTTTAAAAGAAACAGGAAATATCCGCAATTGTTGTATTAATTCCATGGTATGTCGTTATTTTTATAAAATCACATTACTTTTTCTTAATCATTTTAACTTAGAGAAACGTAAAGTGTTAAGTGTGAACATTAGTAAATTTAGAATTTTTCTCTCTACAAAAAAGTGAAATACATTTTGTCTGTAACATAAATAGCGAAGCCAATATTTGAACACTTTAAAATTAACATGCGATTTCCTATGTTGCGTCCGGCAAGTCAACACCCGGTATAGCGACGCAAATAAAAATTAATTATTTATTTATTTATTTCAACGGCTTGCCATTTACATGAAAAATATAATATACAAAAAAAACAAATATGTACAAACACTAAACTTAAAACTAAACAAGAAAAGTTACAAATCCTTTAAAAGGCGCTTTAATAATGAAAAAGACCCATTCAAAAAATCAAATTTTAAAATATTTGCCTGACACAAAACCCGAACAGAAGCGGAAAATTTCGCATAATCCGTGGGCCTGTAGCCGTTGTGGAATATACGAGTAATGTCAGATCAGGGCAATCAAATATCCATTGAGTAGTTTGAAAACTAACATAATGTCTGCTTCTACACGCCTTTGCTTAAGGCTGCGAAGGCCAAAAGTCGTCAAAAGATCAAAGTAGGGCTGATCAGTACTAAATTTATAGGCAAGGTACCTTACAAATTTCTTTTGAACTTGCTCAATTTTATTAATGTCGCATTCAGTGTATGGAGACCATACCGTTGAAAATATTCGAAGTGGGGTCGCACTAACGAATTATACAGAGTTACCAGTGTTCTACTATTTGTAAAGTTCTTACTGTTACGCTTCACAAAACCCAGCATCTGATAGGCTTTCGTGACAATGTTTGAAATATGGTGTGCAAATGACCACTTCGAATCCACAGTGACACCTAAATCCCTTATTCTATCAACACGATTTATTGCCACATCGTTGAAAACATAATTTGTAATGATCGACCGTGAAAAAGTAATGATATTACACTTCTTGATGTTTAGCGTTAATCTGTTGTCGTTACACCAGCTATAAAAGTGATCAAGTTCATTTTGCAGGTTTGTTGCATCAAGGGTCGATTCAATACGCATATAAAATTTCATATCATCAGCGAAAAGTAAACAATTGGCATTCTGAAAACAGCTTGTAGCGTCGTTTAAAAATATATTAAAGAACAAGGGACCCAGGTGTGATCCCTGAGGAACACCAGAAGTAACCTTTAGGGGTCTTGATGTTATTTGCCCAATTTTAATCACTTGCAACCTATCTGTTTAGTAGGACTCTATCCAACGTAAAAGAATATCAGTAATGCCAACAAAATGAAGCTTGTTGAGTAATAGCGTATGATCAACAGAGTCAAATGGAATCAACTTGAAAACCGCGTTCCAAGGCGTTGACAATATAAGAATCATATAACAATAAATTAGATTCCGATACCCCTACTTGAAACCCATGCCGTTTATGAGAGATTGAAGATTGTAATGAATTAGTTAAGAAATCCGTCATCAATTTTTCAAAAACTTTTGGGATTGTTGCAATTATGGATATAGGGCGATAATTTTGAACAAGTTTGTTATCGCCATTCTTATATATTGGAATTATTGATTGATAAGGCTGATACGTGTTGAAAGTTCATATTCACTTTTATATAAATAAAACAATTTAATTTAAACACTTTCAAATATATATTGTAATCACGCTACAATTGTTTCGCCACACTGTGGCTTCTTCAGGCTTCTTCGCCTGAAGAAGCCACAGTGTGGCGAAACAATTGTAGCGCGATTACAATATATATTTGAAAGTATTTAAATTAAATTGTTTTATTTATATAAAAGTGTATTGGAATTATGTTTGTTGATTTCCAGCAAGATGGAAAGCAACCACTAGATAGCGACAATTTAAAAAGTAACCTTATTGGTCTACTAAGTGCGAATGCACTTTTTTTAATAGGGAAGCAGGTAGACCATCGGGGCAATAGTTATCTTTAAGAGTTTGTAATGCATTAAGGACCTCTGTGATTTTTATGTCAGGTGTTCAATTTAAGTGAAGAGATGATGGCCAAATCGACGAAGATATCATTTGTTTATTATGCGAACATGGAGGTCTATACACTGATTCAAAATGATCAGCAAACAAATCAGCTATTCTACTTCTGTAGTTGTCAACCTTATTATCCCTAAGAAAATTAGCCGGCATACGATCCCCACCCCTCTTCGATCTAACATGAGACCAAAATGATTTTGGATTTATATTAATTTCGGACTCAATATTCTCAACGTGATTACTGTAACACAATCTGGATAGGAGCTTGCACTCATCTCCTATTTTTATAATATTATAAATACAGCACTTATTCAATTTATTCCTAAGTTTAACATAAAACATAAATATAAATATCCACCGTGGTTCACAACTGAAATTATCAACCTGTTAAGAGAAAAGAATCGTTTAAGGAAAAACTTAATCGTAATCCCCGTCTATTTCAACAATTTTCTAATATTAGATCTTCCATCAAAAAGAAAATAAAACAGGAACATAATGAATAAATTTCTTCTATTAAACGTAAGGTTATTTCCGACCCCAAACAATTTTGGTCATATGTCAACTCTATAAAATCGAATTCTTCTAGATTTCCTACAACTATTACACATAATGATAACATTTTGGAAAATCCAATTGATATTGTAAATGGCTTTAGTAAATACTTTAAGTCCGTTTACAGTCTCCCATCAAGTAATCTATTAGATAAAAGCTTCAACCTGCTTCTAAACTTTGTATTTACCATGACCACTGAGAAACTAGTCGTTGACCTTCGTAGGAAGCTTCCAAATAATAGCTCTTCTGGGGAGGACAAGCTACCCTCATTCTTATTAAAAGATCGCACTACATTACTTTGTGAACCTCTTGCTACTCTATTCAATCTATCAATTAAGTCATGTACATGACAAGACAAAGTTCAACATAATGTTCTTTGATCAAAATTGGATAATTTTGGTTTTTGTAACTCATCCATATCATTAATTAAATCACATCTCAGTGAACGTAAAACATATGTAGTTGCCAATGGTTTCAAATCTTGCAAATATTATCCAACATCAGGGGTACCACAGGGTTCCATTCTTGGTCCATTACTTTTTAACATATTTATTAACGACCTTTCTCTAAACCTTGATTGTCAACATCTGTTATATGCAGATGATTTAAAAATTTACAATACTATAAATAATATCAATGACTGCCGTAACTTGCAGATTAGCCTAAACAAAATTGTTACTTGGTGTTTAGAGAATGGGCTCGATTTAAATATTGATAAATGTAAATATTTGTCTTATACTAAAAAAACTAATTATATTCACTTTAACTTCCGCAATTGATGGTAAATTACTTGAACGTGTTACAACATTTAAAGATCTAGGTGTTTATTTCGATTGTTACCTTAGCTTTAACTACCATATTAACGTTACGGTAAGAAATGCATTTAAGTCATTAGGTTTTATATGCCGCAACGCATCCCAATTTCACAATGTTGTCACACTTAAAACTTTATATTATTCTTATGTACGGTCAAAGTTGGAATATGCTGCGATAGTTTGGTTTCCTCAAAATCAGTGTCAAATTAAAAAGAACGAAAGTGTGCAACGCAAATTCCTAAAGTTGTTATACTACAAATTTGAGGGAAGATATCAAGAGAGGCATCGAGCATAACATATTATTGGAACTATTTGACGTTAGGTCGCTTGAATCTCGTCGTAAAAGTACATGTATTTCTTTCCTCTATAAACTTTTGCACAACACAATTGATTCACCTGATTTCTTAGCTAAACTCGGATTGCATATTCCTTCTTTTTCCAGCAGGCAGAAACCAATATTTTATGTATTTGCGCATCGGACTAACGTGGGATTAAAATCTCCTGTTAGTATTATTTGTAATTGTTTTAATACAATTTCGCATTGTAGTGACATCTTTTACGATTCTCTAAAAATGTTACTCTGTAACTTGGAGCCAACTGTGAATTAATTATTCTTACTAAAAAATTGTTTTTATATTCACAGGACACGAGGCATCGCACCACCCACACTGGAATTGTGCTTAGCGAAGATCCACAGTATTATAAATACATTTTATCTCATGAAGATAAGACAATTTACGCTGCGACGTTGAGCAGGTACAGTCGATTTCCACTCCCAACAAAATAAATTCTTTTTAAAAAGTTAATCTTCGGTCCGCGAAAGATAACTGGCGCAGTCGTTCGGATTTTTTGGGGAATTAATCAAAATTCGTTCGTTTCAACGATTCACCAAAAACCTAAAATCGTCGTGTATTTGTCCGGCTTGTAACGTAAATTCAATTTCCTGACTATCGGAGTCGCAACCATCAAAGAGGAACATCGTTTTCGGTTTCTAGAATCGCCTAGACTCTTCCAACGGTAACAAATTCCCCCTGACTATTGGAGTCAACCACGAGAGAGGAACATCGTGTTCGACATCTGGATCGACCAGACTCTCCGACGGATCCCAGTCCCCCAAGAAGAAGAGAAGAAAAGAAGAAAGAAAAAGAAGCCAAGCCCAGGATCACCATGAGGCCTTGCACTTAATAATTTGATGTCAAAGTGTCAAATTATTATAAGCCATTGAAGAAAAGAAGACAGTTGTCAATTTCAAAGACTATAGGAGAACTTAATACCTATGTAGAAATTTGACACAGAAGAAAGAAACCATCGAGACTACCCGAAACTCCCATCCTCACTTTAAAATGGCGATATCATTGTTTGGTTATAAAACGTCAAATTAAACGATATCGACGACAATAGCATTTTTCAAAAAACAATAGCATTTTAAAAAATTCGAAATTTACAAAAATAATACAGTTCAATTCAACATATTTTTCCAATCAAAATTGAAATAATAATTTAATTGTGCAAGTGATACAATTCAAATGAACATTATCAAGGGAATCATCATTTTAATCCTCGTGTAAGTAAATGAATAACAATTTAAATAATTTAAACGATTTAAACGAACTAATAGAACATTTTCAAAACATCGATATAAACCCTCAAATAAACAACCCGCAAATAAATAACCCCCAAATAAACAACATGGCTTTACCACAAATTTCAGTTAAAGACATTTTAGACATAATTCCTAAATTTGACGGAGAACCTTCAAAATTATCTACTTTCATAAGTTCATGTGAATCTGTAATGGCAATGATGGCACCAAATAACGATGTCGCAAGAACAGCTTTCACCTTATGTCACATAAGACCAAAATTAATTGGAAAAGCAGCAGTAATGTTAGCAGCCAGACCGTTTAACACCTTACAAGAATTAAAAGACATACTAATTTCACTATTTGGAGATCAGAGAGATGAAGAATCACTTTTAAGAGACCTTGTCATGATAAAGCAAAAAGCAAATAAAACACCTTTACAATTTGCAGACAAATGTATCGACATTCGATGCCTTTTATTGAATAAATTAGAACTTCAAAATATTCACCAAGATATCAAAGACGCAAAGAGAAATTTATATAATGCAACAACACTAAAAGCATATTTAGCTGGACTAAACAGCCACATGAGTCATCTATTACGTTGTAAATCACCAGCAACAATCGAAGACGCAATACATATGGCAGTAGAAGAAGAAAATATGATCTACCACCGAACTCAGTTACATTCAAATCAAAATTCAGGAAAACAAAATAAAACACCAACTCATAATTTGAGAATTCAACCTTTACCGATTAGAAATAATCCGAATTATCAACAACGACAAAATCCTTCAACTTCTAATTAACAATTTTCACAAAGACAATATCAACAACCAAGACAGTTTTAACCTCAACAACAGTTTCAACCTCAACAACAATTTCAACCACAACACCAACAATTTGTCAGACCAAATCAAATAAAAAGACAATTTTCCGGAGTAACTAATACCTCGCCATCACCGACACCGACACCAACACCAATGGACATTTCATCAGGAAATACTGCAATGATATACCCGCAACAACAACAACCAAGATATACAGCACAAGAACTCTATCACCAAGAAGACCCTGAACAATTGTACGAACAATTTGAAGAATATGAACAAGAAGAATTCTATGATGGAGAACAATATGAAGAAAATATTAAAGATTCAACAGAAGAAAATGTTTCAACACCAGCCTTGAACAACCCCAATACTTAGACCTCAACATCTCGAATTTTCATAAATTACCTTACATAATAATTCCCGAAATTGACGCGAAATTTATGATTGATACGGGATCAACTAGAACCCTAATAAATGAAGAAATTGCAGAAGAATATTTTCCAGATATAATTGAAATAGAACCCTTCCAATTTAAAACTCCACATTAAATTACAAATCATAATTACTTAATTAACATTGGATCATCAGATATATTCAACAGACCAGATATTTTATATAAACATTATATTTTTAATTTTCATATCAAGGATTAATAGGAACCGATTTACTTCAAAAACTACATGCAGTAATAGACTTCAAAAATAATAAAATAGTTACACCACATGCTCAAATTCCACTTCATTTACCAGAAAACAAATGAAACGAAATTATTTTAACATGCAAAAAGAAAATTAAAGTACCATCATTAACACAGATACAAATTCATTTAATGACACATAACTGTGAGAATAAAGAAGGAATGATAGAAAATTACAAATTTAATAACGAATTAGAAATACCAGCAGGAATATGTAAAAAAAAAATAATTTAACAAACATTCTCATAATATATCCAACTCAAGAAGATATTACATTTATACTTCCAGAACTAAACATTCACTCAGGACCGTTAGAAATTAATAATATTAATTTTGAAGAAAATGAATTAAAAACAGAAATAAACTTTAACTCACTTCAAAAACAAAATTTAAAAAAATTACGTTTAGAACATTTAAACAAAGAAGAATATAAAGCAAGTAGAAATGTATGTTATGAATACAGAGATATTATGTACCATCCAGGAATCCCTTTATCATTCACCAATCAAGTTAAACACTCAATCAGAACAACAGATAATTTACTAATACATACTAGATCTTATCGATACCCACCAATTCATAAAACAGAAATCGAAAATCAAATTGAATCTATGACAAAACAAGGAATAATTAGACCCTCAAAATCACCATAGTCATCACCACTATGGATAGTTCCGAAAAAGATTGATGCAAGCAGAAAGAAGAAATGGAGAATAGTCATAGACTATCGAAAATTGAATGATAAGACAATTGATGACAAATACCCATTACCCAATATAACAGATATATTCGACAAATTAGGAAAATGCCAATACTTCACCACTTTGGACCTAGCAAGTGGATTTCACCAAATAGAAATGGATAAAGAAGACATAGAAAAAACAGCATTCTCGACAGACAAAGGATATTATGAATACCTAAGGATGCCTTTTGGACTCAAAATAGCTCCAGCGACCTTCCAACGAGCAATGGATAACGTTTTAACAGGATTAAGAGACACATCCATGGTTTACTTAGATGACGTAATCATTTTTTCAACATCTCTTCAAGAACACATTCAAAGTTTAAAGAAAGCATTCGAAAGACTTAGAAAAACAAATTTCAAAATACATCTAGATAAATCTGAATTTTTACAGACAGAAGTTAAATATTTAGGACATATTATCACAGAAAAAGGAATATCGCCTAACCCAGATAAAATTCGAGCAGTTTTAGATTATCCAATTCCAAAGACAACAAAACAAATTAAAGCTTTTTTAGGATTAACAGGATACTATCGGAAATTTAGACAAAAATTATGCTAAATTAACTAAACCGTTAACATCGTGCCTTAAAAAAGGCGCAGAAATAAAACATACATCCGAATTCATTAAATCATTCGAAACTTGTAAACATCTTTTAACAAACAGTCCAATACCTCAATTCCCGGATTTCACCAAACCATTTATATTAACAACAGATGCCTCAAATGAAGCATTAGGAGCAGTTTTATCACAAGGAACTGTAGGACAAGATCGACCCATATCATATGCATCAAGAACTTTAAATGACACCGAAAGAAATTACTCAACAATAGAGAAAGAATTATTATCAATCGTTTGGGCAACCAAATACTTCCGACCATACCTATACGGAAAAAAACTTACAATCTATACAGATCATCGACCTTTACAATGGCTAAATAATTTAAAAGAACCCAACAGTACACTAATGAGATGGAAAATAAAACTTGGGGAATTCGATTATAAAGTAGTATACAAAAAAGGAAAATTAAATACAAATGCTGATGCATTATCTCGAACACTAATCGAAATTCACCCAATAGAGATTTTTTCTACAAAAGGAAATGTAGATGAAGAAATTGTTAAATTACTAGATGACATCATTAGAGAAAGAGAAATCTTGAAAACACCAGATATAAATCCATACAATCAACAGCCACATTCATCACAACCTATGATCGATTATTACAACGAAATTCCACTAGAAGACGAAACCATGAACACTGTTCATTCAACACAAACAGATGAACCGAGAGAATCAATAAAAATAAGTGAAGAACCGATTAATAAAGAAAGACGTCAGATAATAATAAAAATATCAGAGAACTCAAAACAATCGAAATCAGAAAAATCAGGACAGAGAAAAATAACAAAAATCTATATAGACGTTAATTACTCAAAACAAGATTTGATAAACATCTTAAAAAATTCTACTATGGAAAACGAAACATTTCACATGTTTTCTGCGAGAAAAGAATTGTATACTGAACTTTCAAATATGTATTCAGAAATATTTAACAACAACGGACCCAAAATAATATGGCATACTAAACAGAACAAAAATTTGAAGACTCAAGAAAAAATTATAAGCGTAATAAGAATGTACCATGAAGGAAAAACAAATCACAGAGGAGCCATTGAAACATACAATGAATTAAAACAGCATTATTACTTCGAAAATATGATAAGAACAATCCAAAATTATATAATCAACTGCGAAATTTGCCAAAAAGCAAAATACGACAGACACCCACCTAAAATTCCATTGAACTTGACACCGTGTTCAAGAAAACCATTCGAACATTTATTTATGGATGTTATTCAGATCGAACAAACAATTTATCTTACGATAATTGACTCCTTATCGAAATTTGGATATGCGAAAAAGATTTTATGTAAAGAGGCAGCAGTTATTGGAAAAGAATTAATTGAATATTTTTCATTATATAAAACTCCTGAAAAAATTACCACAGATAATGGCTCAGAATTTAAAAATATTTTAGTACAAGACCTTTTAGAAGTTCATGCTGTCAACTTTCACTTTATTACACCGGATCACCCAAATTCCAATGGACCAATCGAAAGACTTCATTCTACATTAATTGAACATATTAGAATAATTCGACTTAAAGAAGAAACAAAATCATTAAATATTGAAGAACTTGTCAAATTAGCATTATTGGCGTACAATAATACAATTCATACAAACACCGGAAAATCACCACAAGGAATATTATACGGAACTGATACAAACACCGTGAATGAAATTACTACGAATGAGAATATTATCGACGAACATTTGAAACAAATGAAAATTTTACATGACTTAGTAAAAACCACGAATGTAAGACAAAAAGAAAAATATATCAAATATCATAACGATTAAAAAATGTTAAAAATTTTAGGCCTAATCAAAAAGTTCATATAAGAGACAAAATTAAAAGAGATCAGAAAACCGTCGCTATATACCACGGCCCTTACACAATAATATCTATCGACCCAGACAATGTTGCAAAAATACAAATAAAAGAAAACGTAATTAAAAAGGTTCACTTAACTAATCTAAAATCAACATTTCAAATGGAGGATCAAAACCGAAATGATCAATCAAATACCAGATTCTAAATTCATACTTTTAAACGAAAATTCGTTTATCGAAGAAGACGATCGCTGCTTTCGCCTTGAAAAATCATCATATTTATGTGAAGCTAAAGTTTTACATAACCCAAACGAAAAAACATGTGCAGTATAATTAATCACTTACGCAATACTACTATCGAAATTCATTGTTCAACAAAATTGATACAACGAAAATCACTTCTTGGAAATTATTTAATTTCGTTACCTCATGGATGTAAAGGAAAATTTAATTCAAAAACATTAATATCAAAATTTAAAACAGAATATTCCCTATCGTTAATTACAATGCTTAATATTCGTGTAAAACAAAGTGAATTAAATGTAAACTTAAAAACAACAAATATAACTGGAATCGATATATCGAAATTCTCAACTTTAAAACAACAAATAAACACTTTGGAAAAACACGTTGTATCTCAGCAAATGCTTGAAACCCATAACTACAAAATTAATTGGATGCTAGTTGCAATCTCATGCATACTGATTTTGATAATAATATTGTATTTGGTTAAATATTTTATTAAGATCAGACAAAAATTAAAATCTTTCATAATTAAAAGTTATGCAAATCCTATTAACGTTCCATCTGGACCTTATTAGCCCATGTCACTTCTACGGATAGAGGAGTTATCGCACCACCCACACTGGAATTGTGCTTAGCGAAGATCCACAGTATTATAAATACATTTTATCTCATAAAGATAAGACAATTTACGCTGCGACGTTGAGCAGGTACAGTCGATTTCCATTCCCAACAAAATAAATTCTTTTTAATAAGTTAATCTTCGGTCCGCGAAAGATAACTCATGCCTGCAACATTTAATAAGTAATTTTACTGTTACAGAATTTATTCTAATTTCATTTATTATTATATTTTGATATGTACCAGGCTTATGTTTTGTTTTTGTCTTGTAATTGGAAAATGTTTCCTGTTAGACAATAAATGGATTATTATTAATATTAATATTATTATTATTATTATTATTGAGGAAAATGCTAAGTAATCAGATTGAGAGGGTGACAGCATATAATTTTATGTAACTTTTTTTTTAGAATAACTAGAGATTTAAGTTCTTTGCTAAATCTTATTGGGAAACTATTTTTAATGTTATACCTGTTTCTTAGTGGAACATGCATTTCCAATGCTTGGAAAATGTACGTATAGAATGTGTCACAAGCTAATTCAATACTACTATAATGGCGGTCATAGGTGCATTTGGTTGCAGTTAAAGGTGCATTTCATTCCGTCGTTATACTATGAATCTTACCACAGGAAAACACAAGAAGTGCAGGTACTTGGGGAGTTTTATTTATACTTAACTATGTCACGTACAAAAACGGACGTTAGCACGCGTTATTCTCTAAAATTATATTTTTATTATTTTTTGTGTCCACGGCAATCTTCATATCTCTCCCCGCCGTCCGGATTATTCTTGTTCAGGCGACACCACATTACCCCCCACCTAGATTGAGGAGGAAAAGGAAACAGAGGAAGAGAAAGTTACACGTTTAAAAGATTTAGAAGAATGATTTGGTCCAGAGTGTTTAAGGATTGATTTAAGGGATGTGGTGTATGGAATAGAAGAATTAGAGTGTAATGGTTTTGTAAAGGAAGTAACTGAAACTTGTGGTGTATAGCTAGGTTTAAGTCGATCGATGGAAACGCAATCGTATCTGCCGTTAACATTTACCGTAAAAAATTTAGAATTTCGACTGATAATTTCGAAAGGGCCATCGTAAGAATTTTGTAACGGCCGTTTTGCGTGATCCTTCCTTATAAAAACATGAGTGCATTTTTTTAGATCGGGGTGTATGAAAGATGGGTTAAGCGAGTAATTGCGGGGCTAAGCGTCTTCATCCTATCTCTCAGGCCGTCGATAAAATTTGAGCCTGAAGGAATTAATTTAGAAACAGATTTCGGAAATAAAAAATCGCCTGGTAAACATAATGTTTTACCATAGACGTATTCCGCTGCGGTGGCCGAAAGCGAGGTTTTAAAAATGGTACGCAAACCTAATAAAATTAAGGGAAGTTGGGATACCCAGTTACTCGGATCGTTACTTATTCTGATCGAGACTTTAATTTGGCGATTGAGCCGCTCTACCAAACCGTTACATTGCGAATGGTAGGCGGTGGTGAACTTATGCGTGATACCGAAAATGTTGCAAAATTCCTTCCAAATGTTGGATTGGAATTGCCGACCACGATCAGTAATAATCGTCGATGGAATTCCAAAACGTGCAATCCAACAATTTAAAAATGCTTTGGAAACGGAATCTGCAGTAATTTCGACTAGTGGTTGGACTTCAGGCCAACGCGTAAAACGGTCGATGCAAACTAAAAGGTATCTGTAAGTGTTACAAATAGGCAAAGGGCCGATGATGTCGATGTGTATATCGGTGAAACGGTCGTCAGGGTCCGGAAAAGTAGCGATTGGTGATACAGTGTGTCGGTGAATTTTAATTTGTTGGCACTTCAAGCATGATTTGACAAATTGTGCAATGCCTTGATTCATCCGTGGCCGCACATAGCGAGATGTAACCAGACGTTTCATTGCACGGACGCCAGGGTGTGTAAGTCCGTGAAGAGACTGTAAAATGTTAGTTCTTAGGACTGAAGGGATATAGGGTCGTCTTTGAGCAAGAGTTATGTCTGTGTATATAGGTGTGCTAGTGCCAGGCGGAGTATATTGCTCGAGCTTAAGTGAAGTGGTGCCGTTATTCAAAAGGAATTTTGGTTCGCCGTCTTCGGATTGTAATTTTGCAAGGTTAGGTATATCTAAAGAGTTAATTTCGACTCGCGATAATGTATCAGCAACGCTGTTTTCGGTACCTGGAACTAACCTGATGTCAGTGGTGAATTGCGCGATGAAGGTGATGTGCCTGTGCTCTCGTCCTGAAAAACGATCCGAGTTCGAATTTATAGCAGAGATCAAAGGTTTATGATCTGTAAAGATGATAAATTCGCGACCTTCAAGATAATATTTGAACTTTTTAATAGCCAAATAAACAGCAAGCAATTCACGGCCAAAAGTACTGGATTTGCGTTCTGTTGTTGAAAAAAATTTGGAAAAGAAAGCGAGCGGTCGAAGAACGCCAGAATTATCCTTCTGCTGCAAGACCGCGCCAGCAGCGGAGTCAGATGCGTCTACCATAATGCTTAACTCCGCAACAGGATCTGGTAAACCAAGCATAGCACAGTCAGCGAGTGCAGCCTTAACTGTCGTAAATGCTTGAAGAGCAGGTTGGGACCAGACCAGCGGTTTGTTGCGTGGAGTTGTTGCAGCAAGCTGGTTGAGCAGTGCTAGGATACTCGAGCATGATTTTATGAACCGATGGTAAAAGTTCACCATGCCGAGAAAGCGTTGCAATGCTTTTTGGTCAGTGGGTTGTGGGAAGGACAAAATCGCATCGACCTTGGACTGTAGAGGTTTGATTCCCGAATCACTAATGCTGTGACCTAAAAAGTCTAATTTTGTTTCACCGAAAACACATTTGTCAGAGTTAATTTTTATTCCAAAAGAAGTTAATCGCTCAAAAATTTGTTGCAAGTGACGAACGTGTTCATGTTCATCCTTGCTGAAAACGAGAATATCATCTATGTACGCGAAGCAAAATGGTAGTCCGCGTAATACCGAGTCCATAAACCTTTGAAACGTTTGAGCGGCGTTTCTTAAACCGAAACTCATCCTAGTGTATTCGTAAAGTCCAAAGGGTGTTGTGATTGCCGTTTTCGGAATGTCTGCAGGATGAATTGGAATTTGGTGATATGCCTTTACTAAATCGATTTTTGAAAATAATGTGCAACCACGACAATTGTACGTGAAATCGTGAAGAATAGGCAAAGGATATCGGTCTGGTATGGTAACTTTATTGAGTCCACAGTAATCGCCGCATGGGCGCCAAGAGCCATCTGATTTAGCTACCAGATGTAGCGGCGTCGCTCATGGGCTAAAAGAGGGTCTCACGAAACCGAGCTGTAACAATTTATCAAACTCGTTTTTTGCAATTTGAAATTTGTGAAATTTGCATCACCACGAAAATTGTGATGGTACCAGCACAGTTTGTGTTGTGGGTCATCGCCTAATTGCTAAGCGGTTTCTTGATGCTGACCGACTTCTGTTCCGAAATTTGTTTTTAGATTGCTTTGTCAAAGCGGTTGTTAATGAATTTAAATTTTGTGTCAGCTCAGAAATTTGAGATTGCAGCTCAAAAATTCTAGTGTTGTAAGATGTTAGATGTTCAATTGCCGAGGTGTGAGACACGTTGGTGTTATTAATGATGGTGGGTGCCGAAATTTCTAAAATTTGATCTGCCAATTCTGCCAAGTTTGTTAATGAGGTGGTTTTTGCAGACACTAGAATTTTTTGCATATCTGACGGTAAACGATTTAAAAAAAATCGCGTAGGAGATTGTCGTTTATTGGCGTTGTTCCCAGCAATTGTTGCAATTTTCGTAGTAGTTGTGAAGGCGTTTGGTCGCCGAGCACTTCGACAACAATTGTTGCAAACGCTTTTTTTCGGAAATAGTGGTTCGTTTGATTATCTCCACTTTAAGCGTCTCATAAGGAAGGTCAGCGAGAGGTTAAATTAGTAAATCCCTAACTTCAATGGCAATGTATCGGGGTAAGGCGGCTACGACTCTATAAAACTTGCGACTAGAATTTGTAATGCGCGAGTTCAAAAATTCCGCTTCAATCTGCACGAACCAGATTGAAGGGTCAACGCGGAAAAATGGGGGCAAATTACATCTTAGGGTGCCAACGGCAGCATCTAATTGTTCTTCCATGATGTGTGATTGAAAATAGGAAAGGTGGCGGCAAATGGCAAGGTTGCAGGCTGTGTCGGCTCGGTATCCTGGTTAGGAGCGGGCGCCGCGGCCGGCGGCTGTTGACAAGGTCCGGTTTTCTGCACTTGAAACAGGGCTCCGTCGTTGATGCTCGATGCAGTCAGGAATTCATCGGAAAAAAGGTTCCTTGGCGTCGACGTCTGATGCTGGCGGGTATTCCTGTAGTCAGCTCGCCTTGTAGATCCTGAATCTTGATGATTCCCGTGGCGAAGATCGTTGTGGAAAGAACACGTCGGGGTCACCAATTTATAACGGCGGACATAGGTGCATTTGGTTGCAGTTATAGGTGCATTTGATTCCGTCGTTATACTATGAATCTTACCACAGGAAAACACAAGAAATGCAGGTACTTGGGGAGTTTTATTTATACTTAACTATGTCACGTACAAAAACGAACGTTAGCACGCGTTATTCTCTTTCTATTTCCCCGCCGTCCGGATTATTCTTGTTCAGGCGACACCACACTACAATCATTAAAAATTGAATCCCAATGTGTATTAATAAACAGGTTATTAAGGGATAAATAATCCGCTTTCTTACAATTAAAACCAACAGTATTGTCTGTCCAAGAGTTGACATATTCTGATGGTAGATGCAGGTTCAAGCTAAGAGCTGGATTATGCTTATTGCACGACACAAGAGGAAAAGATGTTGCCTGAAGTAGAGAATCCAAAGATAAAATAGAGTCTATAAATGCTAAGTCAAGAAGCGCATTATTTATATTTCTTACAGAATTAACCTGATGTAAATTTAAATGACAATATATGTTAGCCACCAATTCTGATTTTGGGTATGAAATGTTATTACGTACGCCAAACTCCTCATTAATCTAAGTTGCATTTGGTAAGTTATAATCAACCAAAAATGCACATGATACCGTGATCAGTCATCGATTCTATAACATTACAATGACTTGAATAGACCGACAAATCAGAGTTTGGAGGCATGTAAACTGCGCCAGCAAGAATGGAGTAGCACTCAGAATTAATAGCTACATACAGTTCATCTGAAATACAACTTTTTCCCATAATCTCATGAGAGTCAAAATTATTAGAGACTGCTATGAGAACGCCGCCACCACGAGATTTATTTGACGCAACATAATCACGATCACACCTATAAACACTGAAACTATCAAAACCTAATTCGGCATTTGATATGTTGTCATGAAGCCAAGTTTCCGTTAGAATAAGAACATCATAATCTATTAGTGGTATTGTTGTAGTTATATCCATTAGTTTTGTCCGAAGACCGCGAACATTCTGGTAATAAACCCGTAGTTTGGGCATAGGCGCAGCCATATTTACGGACAATGTAGAATGTAGAATATTGGAGGACGCTGTTGTTCCTGGTAAAATAGCGTTCGATTTCCGTTTCTTCGATCGATTTGAGAAGAGACGAACAGTAACACCATTTGGCCATTTATCAGCGACCATAATAGAATCCACTTCATCGCAACCGATGCCAATTTTGAAAGAACTGTATCTCTATTATTGCTGATCAGTGGAATGCATACTATGTTGTGTACATCCATACTATTTAGCCAGGAATTAATATCATCAACTTTCGTGTTCGGGGCGCAGTTGCCAACATAGTAAAAAAACTCTTTTAGGAGCGCACTTGATAACGGTGCTAATAGCAGTACCGCAAATAACGTGGGATGCATTAGAACTGTTCACCTTTGAGTTGGTAGTAATCGCAGTATTTAAGCCACTATTAGCATCTAAGCATAAATTAGAAGCAGTGATTTCAACTGTAGGTTCGCCAATAGGCCGCGCAGTAGACGCTGAAGAAGTGGTACTAATCCTTTTAACTGAATTGCCGGTAGTTTTCAATTTTTTTTAGATTTTGATTATTATTATTAATGTTTTTATTTGCAGTGTGCTTAATAGTTATAGGTTTGCTAGAAGTTATTACATGCTTCCACGTTAACACACCTATTGGTATCTGCAGAATCAGATAAGGATGATAATGCAGAAGTAATGATGTTCTTTATCTCATTATTATTGGCAAGAGTTAGGTTTTTTGTAGAGAGATCAAAATCATGTTTTATTGCCTTAATAAATGATTTCAATTCCACAATTTCCTGTTTCAATACCTTTACCTCAAAGTGTAAAGAGCAATGATTAACGTCATTGCAGATGTTAACACCTGATACGGAATCAGAGATAGCTGGAAATTTAGTTGTTTGTGATCGAGTTGTATGTGTTTTATTATCAACTTTATCTTTATCAAAGGCTTTGCAGCCTGGGCATTGTGATAAAGACGTAATATTTTGGTCAATATCAGGAAAACCTTTATAACATTTTAAGCAACTATAATGAAAAACCGAGTTGCAATACGCACCAGTAAATCTAGACGCAACAGATCTCGTACATTTATAGCAATTCATAGTGCAATAGTATATGCAGCGCAATTTACAGGTTAAAATTAAAGGTAAATTAAATTGAATTAAATTAGATTGATAAAAATATATCAAAAATGTAATTTAAATAGTAAAAACAGTAAGGACAAAGACAAGGAGACAACACACCCAGGGGGCTATCAGGGTGAATTAATAAAAACAAGCACAGGTAGCCCACGGGAGGGCATACAATAGAGAACAGAGGAAAAGGCGTTATATTATTTGTAAATTCTAATTTATAAATAGATAATTCATAAATAAAAGTCTTTCCTAGCTGTGGAAGCGAACCTGTGTCTACTGCGTGACAGTCGGATTCTTATCCATTAGGCTAATATTCTCATCAGTAAAATAAATTTAATTAAATCTCAGAATAAACAATCTTGATTTAATGTATGAATGGTGTTCGAACATCAGAAAATAATTTGAGGTTACTTTGAGCCATATGACTACTAATAAGAAAAATAACTAAATCGGTTGCTTTTAAGCAAAGACACTCTCATCTACAGGAGGCCTACGGGCACTCACATTAAACAATTCACTAAACAAGGTCAGATCCGTGTCAGATTAAACCAAATTAAAATGCACTCGATGCACACACACACAACTAGTAATTTTATTATTTAGTTAAAATAATTGAGAAAAAAAAAATGTGATTTTATAAAAATAATGACATGCCATAGAATTGAAACAACAACTGCGAATGTCAAAATGGCAAAAGATGTCGTAGTCACCTGATTTAAGTAAATGTTTTTGAAATTATTTACATTATACAAGAAAAATGTCATTATTATTTATAAAATCACATTACTTTTTCTTAATTATTTTAGCTGTTAATTTTCTGACATTCCTTGATTTTTAAAAGAGTTCAATTTGAAGCTTTAAACGAGTGTTTTCCACTCCCAGACTAAGCATGAAGTAAAATTTCGAGTTTAGAAAAGCCCTGAGACAAATTTTCTGGGCTTTTCTAAACTCGAAATTTTACTTCATGCATCACGCGTATTAAACACAGATTTTAAGTGAAGTTCGAATATACATAAATTTGACAATATTATAGTGTTTTATACGCGTGGCGCATGAAGTAAAATTTCGAGTTGAGAAACGCCCCGTGGGCTTTTCTAAACTCGACATTTTCCTTCATGCGCCACGCGTATACAACCCTAAAATATTGTGAAATTTATGTACATTTGAACTTCATTTGAATTCAGTGTTTTATACGCGTGGCGCATGAAGTAAAATTTCGAGTTTAGAAAAGCCCCGTGAAAATTCGTCTCGGGTCGCTGCGCGACCCTCGACAAATTTTCTAAGCGGGGCTTTTCTAAACTCGAAATTTTACCTCATGCTTAGCCTGGGAGTGGAAAACACTTGTTCGGCGACCATTAGAACCTAATAACAATACGTATTCTTAAAAAAATCAACAATGAGATAATTAACGAAACTCATAAAGATTATGAAAATGCAGTTTGTTTGTTTTCCATTTTCTTTAAGAAATCAGTATTGATATTAAAGGCTCTTATAGCTGAAAATTTATTTGTTTCCATTCCCAGACTAAACATGAAGTACAATTTTGAGTTTAGAAAAGCCCCGTGAAAATTTGTCGAGGGTCGCCCAGCGACCCAAAACTAATTTTCTGGGCTTTTCTAAACTCGAAATTTTACTTCATGCGCCACGCGTATAAAACACTGATTTCAAGTGAAGTTCAAATGTACATAAATTTCACAATATTTTAGGGTTGTATACGCGTGGCGCATGAAGTAAAATTTCGAGTTTAGAAAAGCCCCGTGAAAATTTGTCTCGGGTCTCTGCGCGACCCTCGTCAAATTTTCACGGGGCTTTTCTAAACTCGAAATTTTTCTTCATGCTTAGTCTGGGAGTGGAAAACACGTGTTTAAAGCTCTAAATATTTTGAACCGAAAATTAGCCAAATTAATAACTGATCTTAAAAAAACGGTAGAGTTCCTTAGCGACAAAATCGACGAAATAAAAAAAGAAAATAAGGAAATAAAGGATTGTTTAAAAATTATAAAAAAAGAAAACAAAAAACTAAAGGAAGGAGTGTCAATATTGGAAAACATAACAGAAAATACGGAAAAAGAAAAGATAAAAAACAATATAATAATAACTGGAATATGCAAACGAGAAAAAGGTGAAAATGTAACAGAAAATGTTAAAAAAGTAGTGAAAGGAATAAATATAAACATATAAACGCAGAAATAATAGAAGCCAGCAGAATAGAAATGAATAAAGAAAACAGCCCAATAATAGTAAAATTAAAATCAAAAAACTCAAAAGAAGAAATCATAAAAGCAAGAAAGACAATAGGATCCATAACAAATACCGAGTGTAAATTGACAGGTACAGAAAACGAAATATATATAACTGAGCAATTAACAAAACAAGGAAACTACCTCTTCTATAAGGCTAGGGAAATGAAAAATGAAAATAATATAAAATTCCTATGGACGAGAGATGGAAAAATCTACATGAAGAAGACAGAAACCAGCAAGAAAATCCGAAGAATAAACCTTTCAAGCTTAAACCAAATCTAATTACATAAAGCACATACATATACAATCCAAATAATAACATTATCTAAAATGGCTAATATTTATCTCCATAATGCTCGAAGCATAAGAAACAAATTTCAAGAAATCGAACTAATTCCACCAATAGAAAACAATCCAGATATAATAGCAATAACCGAAACGTGGCTATCGCCCACAAACGAACAACTCTACAAAATAGAAAACTACAAACCAGAATTTAATTCTAGAAGCACGAGAGGTGGCGGAATAGCTATATATATATATATCAGAAACAATACACCATACACCCAAATAGCCAATAAAACAATAAATCAAATACAATTCATCACAATAGCACTAAAAAACAATAGCATATATCTTACACTAATATATAAACCACCACATAAATCACTAAATGATCTTAAACAGGCGCTAGAAAGACATATAGTAAAAAAGAGAAAGACGCATATTATAATAGGAGACATAAATATTGACGTTCTGGAAAAAAAACAATCAAACTAAAGCCTATAACAAAATACTAAAAATAAAAATAACATTTTATTCTGGAGTAGGTATGTGGATGATATTTTTTGCATTTGGACAGGCACAAACCGACAATTAAATTCTTTTGAACAATATTTAAATTCAATAAATCGAAAAATTCAATTTACATCAGAAACAGAAATCAACAATAGTTTAAACTTTTTAGATTTAACAATAGAAAAAACTGACACTAACCATTTAAAATTTAAAATATATAGAAAAGATACATTTACTGACACAATAATCCCCAATTCTTCAAATCACACAAACCAAATTAAGTTTAGTACATTTAACTCATACATAAATCGGCTAATAAACATCCCATTGAGTAATCAATATTTCGCCATCGAATTAGCAACCATAAAAACAATAGCTCGCAACAATGGATATAATGCTGAAATTGTTGATAACATCTTAAAAAAGAAAAAGAAAAAACAATTGATGAAACACTTCTATATCGAAGAAATTAATGAAATAAAATGGGCCAAACTTAATTATGTTAAGGATTTGTCAAATAAAATTATAAACAATATAAAGGGTAATGAATTTCGCATCATATGCACTAACCAGACAAATTTAGGAAAACTACTAATAAACAATAAACCCCCCATAGACAAATTAAAAAAGTGTGGAGTGTACGAACTAAAGTGCAGTGAATGTGATGCATTATACATAGGACAAACAGGAAGAACTTTTCAGACAAGACTAATAGAACATAAAAAATCAATTATAATTAACAAACAGTGTACAGGGATTTCAAAACATTGTATTATTAACAACCACTTTATAGATGTTATTAATTTCAAAATTCTATATTCAGGTAATAAGGGCCGTAATTTAAACCTCAGGGAAGGCCTAGAAATAAATAGGGCAATAAAAGACGGAAAACACCTTGTCAACGACAATGAGGATGTTTGGAATTCCCCAATCTTAAAATCCCTTATTACCTGACCATATATAAGCTTGTTGGTATCTTTTGTAATTCACTCCTGATAATTCTGTAAAACGCGAAACTAGTCGAGTAAATAGTAAAGTAAAAAATTGTGAAACAAACCAAGTGTAATTTAATTTAAACCTTCATAATCAATATTACAAAAAATGCAAAAAAATATGAAAAAACAGAAATCACAAAAACAGACCACAGACAAATAACACGTGACATAAATAACATAAACATAGAAACAATCAATAACATGGAAGAGTTATCAAAGAGATTAGAAACAATAATAGACAAAAATAAGACTAAAAAATATATTAAACGAAAACCATAGAATCCTTGGGTAACCGAAGATATACTGAAACAAATAACAAAACGAAATAAACTACAAAACAGATATGATAAAAATAGATCGAACGAAGTAACAAAAGCACAATACCATAATAAAAAAATAATCACTACTAAACTAATAAAGAAAACAAAACAACAGTACTACAAAAATCAATTTGAGACAAATAAAAATAACACCAAGTCGCTATGGAAAATAATAAATAAACAAATAAAAACTACAGCAGAAAAAACAAATTATATAAAAGAAATCAGAACATCAGATGGAACCATTACAAAACATCCAAAAGAGATCGCAAATAAAATTAACCTCTACTTTACGAATATAGGAAAACACCTAGCAGAAATACAACTAAGCAGCACTACAAACACATCACTGAGAGATCCAGACGAAATAACAGAAATAGAAACTTTTGAATTCCACATGACAAACGAGATGGAAATCAACAGCATAATTAATAACCCAAAAGAACATAAAAGCCCAGGTTTTGACAAAATAACAAATACCATAATCAAAGAAAACAAAACTACACTCACACCTATACTCGTTAAAGTAATAAACAAGACAATAGAAGAAGGAATATACCCCAACTACATGAAGAAAACCATAATAATTCCAGTACACAAAAAAGGAGACCGTAATAACCCTGAAAATTGTAGACCAATAGCACTATTATCGACGCTCAACAAAATACTACAAAAATCTCTGCAAATACAGATTAATAAACACCTTGTAACCCATAAAATCATTAGCAGCCAGCAATACGCTTTTCAAGAACATTCAGGCACTTCGTCTGCAACAACAGATATGTTACATGAAATAAAAACTAAATTGGACAACAAAGAAAAAGTCGTTACAATATACATAGACATGAAGAAAGCCTTTGACACCATCTCAAAATCGAAACTAATAGAAAAATTACGTAATATCGGCATACGGAAAACCAAAGAACTAAAATTATTGGAAACGTACCTAACACATAGACCACAAATAACAAAAGTGGGAAATGAATCCAGTCAACCCGGAATATGGAATACTACAAGGAGGAATACTACCACCTATACTCTATATAATATACACAAACGACATGAATAAACTCAACATAAAAGGTAAATCATATATATATATACGGACATCGAAGAAAATATAAAATCGGATGTGGAATTATTGGAAACATGGTACACACAAAATCTGCTAACAATAAATCAATCAAAAACAACATATATGATATTCTGTAACAAACGGGAAGATACAAACATACAAATCACAATAAAAGGAAAAACAATACAACAAGTGAAAAAAGTAAACTACCTGGGCATAAAAATACAAAATAATCTGAAGTGGGAACAACATATAGATAAACTACTAAATCAGAATACAAAAACGATAGCAGCCATGTATAAAATACGAAGTTACATACCAGAAAATACAAGAAAACAAATCTACCATGCATTATTTTCTTCAAAACACAATTATCTTTGCCACATATGGGGAAACACAACAAAGAAAAATATAAACAAAATACAAACCCAACAAAACAAAATTCTAAAGACACTATACAAGTTGGAATACAGAACTAACACCAAATTGCTGTATAGAAAAACAAATGAACTAAACATTAAAGACCTAATAACACTAAATAACATACTGTTATTGTATAAAATAAAAAACAACACTATAAAAACAAACATATCCCTAATGCAAAACAAAGACATTCACAACTATGAAACAAGAAGAAAATCAAACATCAGAACAGAAGTTTTCAAAACAAAACAATTTGCACACTTACCAACAACGGATACGATACAACAATATAACAATAAAGATAAACACATTCAGAACCTAAAATACCCTGCTTTCAAACTGAAAATAAAAAACCTATTAATAAACAACAAAATATAACGAGAAGTAAGAAGAAATACGCGACCAGAAACCAGACATCCTCCAATACCAGCAGCCCACGACGGACCAACTCATGGCTCACTCTCGTGAGGCGAAGACAGGAGGAAGGAACCTTAAAAAATAGTCACTTTACGAAAATTAATTCATTTTATATCTATGTATTTATGTATATGTATATATATTCTGTATTTGTTTTTCTGTGAATAAAGATTGTTTAATTAAAAAGAAAAATAATTGAACTTTAAAAAAAAACAGGGAATATCCGCAATTGTTGTATTAATTCCATTGTATGTCATTATTTTTATAAAATCACATTACTTTTTCTTAATTATTATAACTTAGAGAAACGTTAAGTGTTAATTGTGAACATTAGTAAATTTAGAATTTTTCCCTCTACAAAAAAGTGGAATGCATTTTCTCTCTAAAATAAATAGGGAAGCCAATATTTGAACACTTTAAAATTAACATGCGATTTCCTATGTTGCGTCCGCCAAGTTAACACCCGGTATAGCGCCGCAAATAGAAATTAAATATGTCAACTCTTTAGGTCCCTATTTAAAAAAAGTCAAGCCCTATGTTCTTGGCTATTTAACAATCAATTTATACAAAAAAAGAGAAATTTTACATTACACAATAATATTGCAAAAAATATGATTAAATTTGTTATATATGAAATATTCTTTTTTTTTGTAGATTAACAAAGCTACGAAGAGATAGAAAATAATTTCGATCAAAGTAAGAAGCGGAGAATAGAGGGGATCTCATTCGTATCACAATGTTTGGTATACGCACGATGATGAGAGAACAGGGGAGATCTCGGTCGATGATAAGAGGCCGCTCTGCCTCAACGTCAAGTGCATGATTGCCGTACGAACGCTGAGATAGCATAAACTCATCTCTCGATGGGAGGGCGCATATGTCGGAATTTTAAATTTCCCGCAATTTCTAACGGGCTTGTTTTCAATCAACAGCTGTCAGATCTGATGGCACAAAAATGCCGAAAAGACGAAACCGTCTCGAAATGAGCGTTAATAAATATAAATAATTACAACCGTAAGTACATATAATATTTTGGCTAATGTGTAGAATAGGGTACATACTCCATTTTGATACGTGTCGATGGTTTCCATGCACCCACTCCAGTGGTTCTCAACAGGTTATTTCCATAGATCTGTGTGTGTGTGCGCGCGCATTAAGATCAAAAATCAAACTTCAAAAATGAAACGTTAAAAATTTATAAAATCGGATATTTGTAACTTTGCACTTTTGAGCCGATTCGGTCTTTGTAACGCAAGCTCAGTATACAAAGGAATTTCGCCATTGAACACTTCCCCAATAGTTGAATATGCGCAGTTTTCCTACGAGTTTTCTCTAATAAGTGTCCCCATCACACTATTGTTGCCCTGCCCACGCTCCGACGCGTCCCGTTTTCAACAATTAACCATACAACTGCATTCGGTTGCTATAGGAACAGTTGATTTTCTTATTTTTGATTAACCTTCTACGTGATCGTGACCGAACTTGTGCCAAAGTGTCGGGCATACGATTTTATATCGGCATTGGCCCATCCGGATGTTTAATTCGATTTGCGTAACGCAAGTCGAGCGTAGAATATTTTGAAATTTATAGCAATCTGTCAGATTGGGTCGACCATAATGAAAATTGTATGGCTGTATTGTAGTTTGTGTCAGCGTAGATTTTTGCCGAAAAAAGGTGAAATGAATATTTGGTGGTTTTGGGTGTATTATTTAAGCTTATAATATACCCCGACATGTTTTTTTACGAAATCGGACTTACCGTGTGATCAACATTTATTGTTGAAAATGTTGTTAGTATTGATAGAAAAAAAGCGTAAACACTTGTTTTGCAATAATATTACACTTACATTTCGCTCACAAATTGTATCCGAAATTAACTCATTTTAGAAGGTTATGTTCGCTGTTCCCGGTCTAATTCTTTACTAATTATGGTTTAACCATACAGAGCTCTTATTAATTTCACTACTGTTCACTTATTTCAACATTTTGCTTTGAATTTAATAAAAAAAGTTAAGGTTATTTATAAACCAGCGATAATTTATTCTATTCTAAACCTTTCTACTAACCTAACCTAACCTAGAAGTATGTAAAATGGCTAACGTGTGCAGAGATACTGCTGCTTCGTTTCTTTACTTGATAAGCGATTGCGTTGCAAAGAGATAAGTAGTTTATTCTATTAAAAACCTTTCTCCTAACCTAACCTAGAAATACGTGGAATAGGCATCATGCAGAAAGAGACTTACGCAATGTATTCTATTGCAATTTATTCTCGCAACCTACCCTAATCTAGGAGTATGTAGTTTAGGTATCGTGAGCAAAGAAACGTACGCAATTTATTTTATTGCAAACCTTTCTCTTAACCTGACCTAACCTAGAATTATGTGGAATACGCATCGTGGACAAAGAGACTTACGCAATTTATTCTATTTCAAACCTTTCTCTTAACCTAACCTAGAAGTATGCGGAATAGGCATCGTGCATACGCAATTTATTCTATTGTAAACCTTTCTCCTAACCTAATCTAACCTCAACCTTCCACTTAAGCCACAAACTAGTAGAAATGTAAAGTTCATCAATGTCTCTATGGTTTATTATTCATCTGTATTATATTTTTTTATCAATTTTCAACAAATCGGTTCTTTTCAGAACCATCAACAATATTTGAAAAGCTTGCATGTACTTAAATTTATATAGTCTTAAAGTTATTATATTAATAATTTAATTGTATTGAACCTATACGTGTTTAAAGTGTGTTAAAATTAAATATTTAGTATGTATTATAAAGTTACCAGGTGGAATTATTGCTTACTAAACATCATGTATTCCATATTGATGAAAAAGACATGCAGAGGGTTAATCATGATTATTTAACTGTGGAAGTACCTATGGTGCAAGTGGGCATTTGTTAAAAGTCTTGAGCTTTTACCAGAACATCGCATTGTTTACTTTGCGAAGTAAAATTTAATTTTCCAATTTATAGTTAATTTTTATATTTAGCAATTAATCGCGATCAGACTTGTACTAACGTGTCGGGCGTACGATTTTACGTCGGGGTTGACCCATGTGAGGGTTTGGTTCGGTGTAACACAAGGAAGGCGTAGAAGGTTTGGACATTTTTGACAATTTGTCAGATTCGGTCGTCCGTAATGAACATTGTATTTATTTAAAAGCCATACACAATGACACACACATACACGCACACATATATCTAAATGTTGAGAACCACTGGAGTGGTTGCTGTTGCTTCCACATTAGCTACACATTAGCCAATATTTTTAGATTTTAACCTATTGTATATTATTTTAAATAAGTCTACAGTCAAACAAATTTAAAACCAGGGTGTTACTACATTATTTCTCTTTATTTCTTCCTAGCACATGTGGATGATCTTTAAGTATACGAAAAACCCATAGTCGTGGATATTTTTATCATACTGAACTAACAGCATTTTTTCATGGAGTATATCCCGGTTGTTGTTAGATTAAGCAATTCTGAATCTTTGGGGATAGGCGTTAACATAAATAATTAAAACCGTAAGTTTATACATTCCAAGTTTTTAAGCTAGTGTGTATTATTTTAATGAAGTCTGCAGTCAAACACATGTAAAACCAGCTTGTCTATATTATTTCTCTTTATTTCTTCCTAGCATTCGTGAATGATCTTCAAGTACTAAGCATAAAACCGCCACGAATGTGGAGATTTTATTCACACCGGGCTAGGAGCACACTTCCATGGAGAATGTTTCCGTTGCTGTTGAATCAAGTAATTGTAAAATTCTACCTAAATTTTCCGATTTACAAAATAAGTTTTACTATATACCAAATACTTTTCCCTTTAATATTTTTGCTGAACATTTTTGTAGTAACAATAACTCTCTTCTGGAAATATTTTATTTGTATTTATACATACAGCGAGTTTTCTTTTAAGTATACGTATTCCAAATTCAACCTATTTTCTGTGTTTTAAGTTCAATTTGAAGCTTTAAATGATTGTTTCTCCTAGACTAAGCATGAAGTAAAATTTCGAGTTTAGAAAAGCCCCGTGAAAATGTTCACGGCGCTTTTCTAAACTCGAAATTTTACTTCATGCGCTACGCGTATATACCCCCGATTAACAGTTAAGTTAAAAATAATAATGCTTAGTTGTAAAAGTGATCAATATTTGGCGAGATGTAGCGAAGAAAATGCGAGAATTACTTGTTATGTCAATAGTTTTGAAATAATTATAATAAAAGTAGAATAAATTTAGTTTGTACAACTTTTATGAGATAATCGATACTTATTTTGATTATAAAAGATTGACAGTTATTAATTAATTTTGAGTACTAACAATGATTAACTGCTGTTGAGATTTTATTCATTAACAGGTATGACGTGATTGTTTCTAAGGCACTCTTTGCAAAAATTAAAAAATCATAATTTTAAATATCAAATCTAATATACATTATGAGTGTGGTACATCACTGAGTTCAGAAAGAAATATTCTTTCGAAATACAAGAAAATCCAAAATGGCCCCCATCAGAAAAACAAAAGTTGGCTATGGTCCCCGGGTAAATATCACAGTTATAAAAAAAGCTACTAAATTCTTCATTAAAACGTGCCTGTATATTGTCAAAGTTGTACATTTCCAAATTCAGTATTTTTTGATTAAAAAAATAAAAACGATTTTTTAACAAATCATTTTTTTGTTGATATCTCGAAAACAAACAAAGATATTTCAAATTTGTTTTTCGATTATTGTTAGGGCCTAAAATACGCAACTTTGCACCAATTTAACCGACTCTCTATCTCTTTAAATAACTGAGATTCCCATACATTCTGTTGAAAAACGGGCACCCTGTATATTGTATATTCTTATTTATAGATATGTGTGCAATTTTGAATTTTTGTTTCTATTTGAATAATTTTATAATTAAATATAACATGGAAAATGGTTGTAATATAATTACTATTTTTAGATAAAAATTGTATAACAAAAGTTCGAATAACGACATTGTCTTCAAATTTTGTTTTAACAATTTTTCGTAAAAAAATAAAATTAAAATGGGGGCGTTGAAGGTAAAAGGGAAGAATTATTTAATATTAAGTAATTTATATTTTTAATCAAATATTTTCTTCGACTCCGAACAATTTAAAGTAGACTAAATTGCTTTATAGCGAAATGTTCAGCTATGTTAGAATGAGTGTTTCGACCAGTGGCGGATTTCTTATTAGGCTAAGTAGGCTGAAGCCTACGGCGGCAAATTTTCAACGGATACCTAATTTCGACTTTGAGGCTTTTATGAATTTTTATTTAGACGGGAAACTTTATTTCTCTCGGCTGAATACCCCTGGGCAGCAGTGTTGCTAACTCTAAACCATCAAATGTCTTAAAGTCTTGTATTAAAAATCACCAGAAATCATTAGATTATTCGGTTTTTATTAAACGAATTTCAATTATGTTAACAACAAAAAACTCGCAAATAATTAAAAACTTTGTGAGACTCAAGAATTTTCAAAAAGATTTAGACTATTTTTTTTTTTGACATACAGGGAGATTTATTAGCTTCCGTACAAACTTTGGCATTTAAAAGTAGATTTAATTTCATGAAGAAATGATTCATATCATTGCAGGTTCTATCTGTCCTGGTTTAGAAGTTATAGCGTTTTTCAAATAGTGTCTCTTGGAACACTAATATGTAATCATAGTTTAACACTTTAACTACCATACGACGCGCCGGCCATCGTATGTATTTCTGAGCAACTAGGCGGTACGACGGCCGGTAGTCGTTTGTTTATATTTCCAAAAATGTATTAAAATTAAAATCCTAACCATATACCTGTATTTATGAAACCTTTATTAAAGCTTGATTAACGAAAATATTGTCTTTGGCCCACAAACGTATACATTTGAAATATGCACATGGCAGTTAAAGTGTTAAAGAAATCAAAAACATTCTTGTAACAAACGGAAAGCAAAATTTACCTACAGTAAATGTTGAGAAATTAGTCCATTTTCCTGAGTACATAATTGGCATAAACGAATTATACCCTCTTGTACGCATAATAAATGCATGTTATTTCTAATATGAGTTGCAGCATCTTGAATCCTCTGCAATAACTAATTGCGATCGTATGTTTCTACGGCATAAACACGTTTCTTGATGTGACCCCATAAATAAAAAATCGTAAGGATTCTGGTCAGGTGATCTAGGTGGCCATGGTATCGGCCCTTCGTTACCAATCCATTTATTTAGGATATAAGTATGCAGCCATTGGGTCACTTGTCTTCCTCGGTGAGGCGGGGCCCCATCATGCTGATACCACATATCTTTTATTATGTGGAGTGGAACATCTTTCAGAGGATCAAACAATGTTGTGTTAAAAAAATGATGGTACCGCTCTGCACTTATATTTCTAACAAACAATTGTGATGAAAGTATTAATATAACCAAACGATCTTTGACAAGTGATAATTTAAAATAATGGTTACTAAATTTTGTTTGGCTAAATCACGAATAATACGTTTTTTCTACTTAAAAGTTATAATAGCGCTATAACTTCTGAACAAATAAAGATAGGACTTTTTTGATATATTTTGGGAATCACTCCTTAACTGTAGCTTTATTATCGATTCAATCAAACAAAGCTTTAAACAAAAGTTGCAGAGAACAAAAAAATACGCAATTTTATGATAATTTGAAAATTTACGAACGAGTGTCTTCCACTCCCAGACTAAGCATGAAGTAAAATTTCGAGTTTAGAAAAGCCCTGAGCAAAATTTGGCTCGGTCGCGCAGCGACAGAGCCAAATTTTGCGGGCTTTTCTAAACTCGAAATTTTACTTCATGCGCCACGCGTATTAAGCACTGATTTCATGTGAAGTTTAAAATATAGAAACATATTAACTTAATCAAAAAATGTCTCAAATAAAAAGTGTAGCCAAGGAAAAAACACAAAACGTTTGTATAAACAATTTTAACCTTAGCTATTTTGTTTTTGATCAAGAAACGAGAAAGTCTAGCCCAGATTTATTCCTTAACTGTAGCTTTTTTATCGATTTAATGAAACAAAGCTTCAAACAAAAGTTGCGGACAACGAAAAAATACGCAATTTTGTGATAATTTGAAAATTTACGCACGAGTGACTTCCACTCCCAGACTAAGCATGAAGTAAAATTTCGAGTTTAGAAAAGCCCTGAGCAAAATTTGGCTCGGTCGCGCAGCGACAGAGCCAAATTTTGCGGGCTTTTCTAAACTCGAAATTTTACTTCATGCGCCACGCGTATTAAGCACTGATTTCATGTGAAGTTTAAAATATAGAAACATATTAACTTAATCAAAAAATGTCTCAAATAAAAAGTGTAGCCAAGGAAAAAACACAAAACGTTTGTATAAACAATTTTAACCTTAGCTATTTTGTTTTTGATCAAGAAACGAGAAAGTCTAGCCCAGATTTATTCCTTAACTGTAGCTTTTTTATCGATTTAATGAAACAAAGCTTCAAACAAAAGTTGCGGACAACGAAAAAATACGCAATTTTGTGATAATTTGAAAATTTACGCACGAGTGACTTCCACTCCCAGACTAAGCATGAAGTAAAATTTCGAGTTTAGAAAAGCCCTGAGCAAAATTTGGCTCGGTCGCGCAGCGACCAAGCCAAATTTTGCGGGCTTTTCTAAACTCGAAATTTTACTTCATGCGCCACGCGTATTAAGTGAATTTCAAGTGAAGTTTAAAATATAGAAACATATTAACTTAATCAAAAAATGTCTCAAATAAAAAATGTAGCCAAGGAAAAAACACAAAACTTTTGTATAAACAATTTTAACTTTAGCTATTTTGTTTTTGATCAAGAAACGAGAAAGTCTAGCCCAGATTTATTCCTTAACTTTAGCTTTATTTTCGATTTAATCAAACAAAAGTTGCAGACAACGAAAAAATACGCAATTTTGTGATAATTTGAAAATTTACGAACGAGTGACTTTCACTCCCAGACTAAGCATGAAGTAAAATTTCGAGTTTAGAAAAGCCCTGAGCTGCGCGACCGAGCCAAATTTTGCGTGCAGTCTAATATATCAGCAGTCTAATATATCATCTGATGCTCCTCACTGAGAATAGGCGGCAAAATATTTCAGCCTACCGGCGGCAAAATCGTAAGTCCGCCACTGGTTTCGACCAGTGTGCGACGCCAGCATTCAAGTCTTGTTGTTGAGGACTGCATTGAGCAGTAACGAAGAAGTAGGTACGTGGACGGAATTAGAAGAACTACTTTTGAATAGCCGACTCTCTGGAAAACTGCAAGAGTTACTCCAATCTTTAAAAATGAAGATAGGCATCATATTGACAACTATAGACCGATTTCTTTTATCAACAATTTTGCAAAGATGTACGAATCAATCCTAACTACTAAACTCTATAATCAACAGCAAGGATTATTAAAAAAAACGGTCGACATCAAATAATTTAATAAATTTAACAGAATTTATTTTACAAAACTTTGAGAAACGGAAACAAGTAAATGTTATTCATACAAATTTTCGTAAGGCTTTCGACACTATTGATCAGTTAATATTATTGACTAAGCTAGGAGAATTCGGTCTCCATAAGAATGCGTTCGACCTAATCCGGTCTTATTTGACCGATAGATTGCAATATGTTGAATACATGGGTTTCCGCTCCTCCAAGTATTGTTCATCTAGTGAAGTACCCCAAGGGTCAAACCTTGGGCCACTATTATTTTTAACATTTATTTATGACATAGTTAATAATATAACATCGCGGGCATTACTGTTCGCAGATAATCTAAAAATCTTTTAATCTGTAGCATCTGTAAACGACGCTGTTATCTTGCAAAATGATTTAAATAGTATTAGTCTATGGTGTAAACAAAACAAATTAGAACTCAACATTAATAAATGCAAATATATTGTTTTTACAAGAAAACGGTATATAGTGGATTATAGATGCTGTTTGCAAGTGAAAGATCTAGGAGTGACCTTTAATGAAAATTTAACATTTATTCCAATGATGCTATTTGTAGAGAAAGCTGTTACCGGCGTTTTATCGAAAACGTCGTAACTTGATTATTTTATTCATATTCGCGAAAACATCGGACTCCATTTGTTTTGCTCATTACATTTCATAATCATTTTAATTCCAAATGACTCAAGTTCTTAACCATTCATTCGATGTTCTTTTGTATATATTTTTTTCTTTGTAAATATGTTAATTACTCGTACATTCAATTCCGCCCGAACGTGACCAAGAATACGACTTACGAATTTTTCAAACAACCCCATCATAAACCGCGCGACCGGCTTCGACCGAATTTTACCACCCCGAGGACGCCCGTCATAAAATTCTCCGCGCCTCCGAGGATTGGCATCATAAACCCCACGGCGAGCTGTAGATGTTTTTCGACCATGGAACAATGCCTATAGAAATCTCTTCCGATTTTGGAAAATTTTAGGGATAAGGCATATGGTCGTAACATCTGCAGCACAAACTTGGACACGCCGTAGCGGTCGAAAACCAGAGGCCCCAAACCAGAGGCCCCAAACCAGAGGCCTCAGGAAGGAGTTACTACCAGGGCCCAACCCCATCCCCAAAACTTCCTCCACCACCATCTTCGACCAATCACCGTCACCCCCAAGATACATAGCGGGGGCGAAGACATCGGTGGTTGGGAAGACCGAAGAAATAAAAGGAGTTGGAGTTTGAATTATTAATCAGTCCAGTCCAAGATTTCAATCTATCATCATCAGTTTACTTCAGTCGAACTTCATCATTCGGGTTGTATCATCAGTCAAGTGAATCAACATCATTCAGCAATCACCATTATCATCAAAGTTCCAAGTAACTTCAAAGTGTCGCGATTCATTAACTCACGTCGTAAGTCGTTCATTCATCGCAATCGTCACGTTGATTTAATTTAATCATTGTACATTTCATTTACGTATCATATTCATTCATTGCATTTCATTTTATTCATTTCATTTATCATTGTGTTTATTTTTAATCATTGTATATTTCTATTCGTATTAATTCTTGTTCATTATTAGTTTTGTTTTTCGCTGTTAATAAGTTTTATATTGTTGTGGAAAATCAAGTCATTCATATTCAATCATCATTTTAACTTCATATTTTTACATAAACAAAAGTGAGTGCAATCTTTACGGATATCGGTAAGTTTATTTTATAATTATTTTTGTGTCTGTATATAACTGAGCTAACGGAGTTGTTTTGGAGGAACGTCGCTCAGTGCAAAACTCATGCTCTCTATAAACTTATAAAAATTAGCACAAATCCCAAGCGACGTCCCGCACCCCGATAACAAAGCTTAAAAATGCTAGGTTTTATTAAACGCACTTGTAAAACATTCACAAATATTAAATCTCTAAAAAAAATATATTACTTATTTATCTGCAGTAAACTTGAATATGCTAACATTGTATGGTTACCTGCATATGAAAACCATATAGACCGTATGAAAAAAGTTCAGAAGACATTTTTTTTTAAATTACGATATTTTAGAGAAACGGGAACTTATCTGGGATACAGTTCGAATACCAACATAAGTTACTTACAGCTCCTCTCCCGTTACAATATGCCTACTCTTTTAGATCGAAGGAATAACAGTCATTTGATATTTTTATATAAAATTATCAATAATTTGGTTGATGACAGTAACCTGTTATCATTAATAAATTTCACCATCCCTAGACCAAATTGCCGCAGACATAATACTTTTACTTGTAATATAGTCGTACTAATTATTCACTAAATTCACCTATTAACACCATGATGCGGTTGTTTAATAACTCTGCTACTGATATGGATATTTTTAATACATCTCTATAAACATTTACTCGAATTACAAATGCCATTGACTGGAGTAATAATTAAGTATTAGTTAAGATAGTTGTATTATAGTTATCATATATTTAATGTTAGTGTTGTATACGTACCGCCACTGGCGTACACTTTTGGTACGCCTATGTATTCAGTAGTGTAAAAGACACCCGAAACGGGAACAGCGCCAGTCGCCACCCGCCATTATGATGAAGCATTAGCACGTGTGCTAAAATTGTAATGTTGATAAGATTATGTGTTAAAATAAAGTGATAAACAATAATTCTGATCAATATCTTCTATACGACCTAATCAACAATTCCGTGTACAACACACACCAGAGAATACAACAGTTAGTATTGTAAACTATTCACATATTTTACTAATTTTAGTTTTTCCCTGTTATTGGATATTGTATCTGTTGGGAAATAAATAAATAAATAGCTTTGGAGACCAAAGAAGTGAAGTGACCGTACGACTACGGTAAACGAGTGAAAACCACATTACAAATTTTACTTACACAAGTAAAATTACAAGACAATAATAACCAGAGCAGAGCACTGTCAATTACAAAAACACTGCGTTGCAGATTTACCTGCAAGGACTTCTGGAAATTGATAACATTACATTTATTAATCTACAATATTAACAGCCACGCCCGAATGTTAATCAACAAAATAAATCATCGACCTCGCGTTCCACAACATTTTGAAGACCATATCGTCAACCTTCCAAAACCAACACCTATATATTGGGCATTCCACGCCGGATACCATCTGGCTTTTGCATCTCCGATTTTTTTCATATTTTATTATGTTATAATACCAAATGAGAGAGGATTTTTTTCAATTTTATTTGTGCAGCCGCTTTCCTTCCTTCCTTCCTTTTTTTTAAATGCTAATAACTTTTCGAAAAATGAGCCGGTTTTAACCTCTTTTTTGAATTCTTTATTTTTTAATATACTTTGTGATTATAAAATCCAAAAAAAACTAAAAACCATATTTCTATGAAATTTTAAAATTTTTAATAAAAATGTTGATTTCCAAAAAACACGTACTGATCGATTTTCTTGATTTTTTTTTTTTTTTTTCTAAAAGACTGTTACTCATTCCGCAACTTTTAAGCCAAGTCCGATAATGAGATGATAATAGGATCTATTTTTTTTTTCGAATTTTTAAAAATACATGTTTCAGCTATCAGTACTAATAACCGTTCTCTCAGGTCCAACAGCAATAGTTTTTGCCATTTATGAAATGTAATAGATATGTCTTAATAATTTAATAGATTAAAACTAAGGTCACATACAAAAATATTCGGAAAATATTTCTATAAAATTTTCAAATTTTTAATATAAAATGTTGATTTAAAATAAACACGTACTGATCGATTTTCTTGATTTTTTTTTCTAAAAAACTCACTCATAACGCAACTTTTAAGCCTGTTCCGATACTGGGATAACGATGGGATTTATTTTTTTTTCTTTCCAATCGGACCACCATTAAAAAATGTATTAGTCATTAATAAACATCCCTGGCCTAACTTAAAATTTCACCTACATTCTATTTATTCGTTCACTAATTCGATGGCCAAACTGACATCGTTTAAAAACTACCAGTCTATGTGGAATCTCGGTTAAAATACGTAATGTGTGCGTATGCCAGAGACCACAAACAGGTGGCCTATTATTATTAATTATTTTTAATAATTATTTGTAAGGTATCTCCTAAAGGTACGGTAATTTCAATTGCAGGTATTGTTTATTTAAACACTGCCCCTTATATAGTACAGAGCCTGTACATTAGTTCTTTTACACCTTGTATAACTAGTACATGGATTTAAAAAAAATCGAAAAAAAAATCCCATCGTTGTCCCAGTATCGGATTAAGCTTAAAAGTTGCGTAATGAGTGACAGTTATAGTCCATTAAATTATTAAGACATATCTATTACATTTCATAAATGGCAAAGACTATTGCTGGTGGACCTGAGAGAAAGGTTTTTATTAACTTTTAGTACTGATGGCTGAAACATGTAATTTTAAAAATTCGAAAAAAATAGATCCTATTGTTATCCCATTATCGGACTAGGCTAAAAGTTGCGGAATGAATAACAGTCTTTTAGAAAATCGATCAGTACGTGTATTTTGGAAATCAATATTTTATATTAAAAATTTGAAAATTTTGTAGAAATATGGTTTCTAAAATTTTTTGATTTTATATTCAAAAAGCATTTTGAAAAATAAAAAAACAAAAAAAAAGGTTAAAATCGGCCTATTTTCACAAAGTTATAAGCATTTAAAAAAAGGAACGTTTTTTCTCTTCAAAAATCGATATCTCGAAAGCGGCTACACAAATAAAATTGAAAAAAATCACGGACGCCTCTCTCATTTGGCACTATAACATAAAAAATTATGAAAAAAATCGGAGACACAAAAGCCAGATGTATCCGATTTGGCGTGGAACGCCCCATATATATATATATATATATATATATATATATATATATATATATATATATATATATATATATATATAAATATCTTTATTGATAGAATTGGTTACATAAATCAAATTAAATACATATAAATACAAAGAAAAATAAAATAAGTTCTTCTGTCAATCGACTATCGACCATTGGTCTTTCCGCCTAAATGTTTTGGTCTCTGTCACTGTCTATTATGGTGTACAAAAGGGTCGTGATTATTAATGTAGTCGGTTGTCTTGTCAAAATGGTACTGTCCTTCAATTGTCGTGATCGTTAATGTCATGAAAAGATGAAATGAACTCACGAATAGTGGTGATAGGGAGTTTTCGTTTAGGTGCTATGTTTTTGTTTCGGGGAAATACATAGAGGGTTTAGGAGGTCGTAGAGGATAGGATTTAAGGCGATTTTTTCTGCTAAGTGGGATGGGCGATGTTCTATGGGGATGACTTTTGTTAGCTCATACAGGAGCGTGTTTGAAAGATTTGGAGGGGGTTTTGGGGGTGTCGGAATTTAGTTAGCACTTTAAGGGCCGATCTTTCCGCAACTTGAATATTTCTAAGCGTAAGAGGGTGGGGATTATGGAAAAGGATAGCAGCATAGTCTAGTAAGGGGCAGCATATCATTTTATATACAGGGTGTCTACGCTAAACCGTTCGTCAAAAGTTTATAGGGTTGCCGTTGCATTAAAAATTTGAAAAAAATCCTTGTCATACGGTTGAATCAGTTCTCCTCATGTGAAATATTTTCAACTTTTTATTACTTCCGGTTCCACCGGAAGTAGCACCAAATTTTATATTTTAAATAGAACACCCCATATATTAGTAATTTTTTGGATTCCTCGTTTAAATTGCAACATATTTTATTTGAACATATGTACACTTATTTCTTATAGTTTTCAAGCAAAAAAAATATTTCTAAAATTTTGACCTCTAAAAGGCATCTTGAAATCTGTCTGTAACTTTTCTTAAGAATAAGATAATAATATGATTTATATCTCTACTTATACCCAGAGGATGCCTCTATGAGTGTATTAATTGGAAACTGTTAATTTTGACAATAAGTGTTCTTAAAATGTCAAAATCGAAGTGCCTTCTTCAATATCGCGTAATTCAATTTTTTCAAATAGAATGACCCATTTTTTATCACGTGGTACGATTGGGGGGAAGATTTCCTAGAAAAAAGTATTAACAACTACACTCCTAAAGTAAGTGGTTTTCGAATTATTCCGAAGATTCGTTTTTCGTCGCATTTATGCAGGGAATAATGCGCGCATAAGTCGCAACTGAATTTTAATAGGCAAGTAGTAATGCTTTTGTTTTGTGGCTTATGTAATGCGAAATAATAAAAGCAATTAGTACAAAGTTATACAGAAATCAATAAAATGAATAAATACACCCATCAACAAATTATCAATTTATTCTTTATACATGGCAACTGCGATAGAATTGGTACTCGAACATGTAGAATATTTAATGAAACTTATCCACATTTGCCGCTGATGAATAAAACAAGTTTTAAAAGATTGAAATTAAATTTTGTTCAATTGGCAGTTGCCATGTATAAAGAATAAATTGATAATTTGTTGATTTGTGCAATTATTCATTTTGTTGATTTCTGTAAAACTTTGTACTAATTCTTTTTATTGTTTGACATTTCGCAATACAATCGCAATAAAACAAAAGCATACTACTGGCCTACTAAAATTCAATTGCGACTTATGCGCGCATTATTCCCTGTATAAATGCGACGAAAAACGATTTTTCGAAATAATACGAAAATTACTTGCTTTAGGAGTATAGTTTTATAATATTTTTTTGTAGGAAACTTTCCCCCCAATCGGGACATGTGATAAAAATTGGGTCATTCCATTTAAACAAATTGAATTACTAGATATTGAAGAGGGCACTTAGATTATATATAAATCATATTTTAATGTTATTCTTAAGAAAAGTTACAGACAGATTTCAAGATGCCTTTTAGAGGTCACAATTTTAGAAATATATTTTTTTCTTGAAAACTATGAAAGATAAGTGTACATATGTTTGAATAAAATATGTGGCAATTTAAACGAGGAATCCAAAAAAAAAACTAATAAATAGGGTGTTCCATTTAAAATAACAAATTTGGTGCTACTTCCGGTGGAACCGGAAGTGATATAAAGTTGAAAATATTTCACATGAGGAGAGCTGTTGCAACCATATGACAAGGATTTTTTCAAATTTGTAGTGCAACGGCAACCCCATAAACTTTTAATGATTGGTTTAGCGTAGACACCATGTATATGCACAGATGTGTCTATACTTATACCTTGTTTATTATAGGTTAAACTTCTGAAGTGCGCCGCCCGATTCTTGACTTTTGCTTTGAGGGTTATAGAGTGGTTCTTAAATGTGAGTTTTGGATCGAATTGTATACCTAGGTATTTACACGTGGTTGAGGGACATATTACATGATTATTTATGGATATTGAGAAAGGGGAGTTGTAAGGTCGGTGAAGGGGAATTAAGAGTTGTGATTTATTTGGGTTAATCGATATTCGCCATTTAGCGAACCATGTCTGAATGGTGTCTATTACGCCCTGTAGAGTGCTAGAGCTTTCGGTAGTGTGGAGGCATGTGCGATCAGCGCCGTGTCATCGGCATAGAGGAGGGGATAAGCAGATTTATTTATATGATTAGGATTGGGATTGTAGATATCGTGTACAAGGAGGTTATAGAGAAGTGGTGATAAGGTAGAACCTTGAGGCAAGCCTTGTTCAGGAGTAAAAGAGCTGTAAACAGAATGGCGTATTTTGATTTGGGGAGCTCTATTGTAAAGGAAACTGTCTAGGGGGTTTATTAAGTGAGACGGAATATTGAGGGAGTTGAACTTGTACAGCCAACCTCGATGCCAGACAGAGTCAAATGCTTTTTGTATGTCTAGGAATAAGATTGCAGATCTATGACCTTCGAGGCTTGCTATTTGGCAGTTTGATGTAAGGATAGAGAGAGGTATAGTTGTGGAGCGGTGTTCAAGGAATCCAAATTGGTAGGGTGGGATAATGTCGGATATACAGGTCATAAGTTTATTTTTAATTATTATTTCGAACAATTTTCCAAGGATAGGGAGCAGAGTAATGGGACGATAGCTGTTAGGTTCTAAAGCATCATTTCCAGGTTTGTGAATACATGTTATTATTCCCCGTGTCCACTCTATTGGTATGGCTTGAGTGGAGTAAATGTGGTTTAATATTTTTATTATGTATGTGTGGATATTCGTTGAAAGAGATTTTAGGATAAGTCTAGGAATGTTATCGTAACCGGGAGCAGTGTTTTTGCCCTTTTTAAGATTCTCAAAGTACTCTTCCCCTTTTATATCATCGTTTGGAGTGTGAGAAATTTGGGTGGTTTTAAAAGACATGTACCAGGAATTAACACTGTTAAGGAAGTCGCTGTCATAGTCGATGTGATCTGTCATTGTGTAGGATTGTTCGAAATATTTTGCAAATGTATTTGTAATATCAGTATCGTCCGTCACTATCTCTTTTGTCGTGGGGTCTGTGATCTTTTGGATAAAATCTGTTTTTCGGTATTTGCTCAGTTTCTTAATTTCTTGCCAATAGTGTTTACCATGTAGGTCATTGATACATTCACATGATTTAATCCAAAGATCACTTTTGTATTGTGCAATTAGAATATGAATGTCCTTATTAATTTAGTAAAATTTTTGTCTAAGCGACGAATCGTCAGTCTGTCTAAAGTCACTGTATAATTGTCGTTTATATTTTATTAGGCGGAGTATGTATTTATGAAGGGGATATTTGTAGGTTTTTTTTGTGATGGTAGGTGTATTGTCTTGAATTAATTTAGTTAAGGTATCTATGAAAGATGAGATGGTATTAGGATTAATTAATTGGTTTTTAGAGATAAATTCAGTCATTTCGTCTTTTTTGCAATGTCACAGTTTTTATAGCTTAGTATTGTCTTAGGAGGGGAAGGGAGAGGGGAGCATATATTAAAGAACTGTATGGACATGTGGTCTGAACATAAATCAGGAATGAAGATAACATTTTGTATGAGATGTTGGATATTACTTGTGCAGAGAAGAATATCGGTAGTGGTAGATTGTTTGTTTGACATAATAAAAGTGGAACCAATGTGTATACGAACAAAATTGGAGTTTGATATAAAGGAAGAGAGTTGTCTTGATTTGGTCTTGTTAATGTTAAAATCACCAATTACAACAGCATGGTCATACAGAGATGCCTTCGTGAAGATTGTATCTTCGATGGAAGAGGAGCTATAGATCTATATAAGGAAAATATGAAGTGGGAATTGGGGGAGCTCAATGATACAGTGCAGACATTCATTCATTTGATTTTTGGGGGATTTGATTTTATCAATTTGATTTTTTGTCTGGCTGCCACCAATGAGCCTCCTCGTTGGTATTGTAGGGGAATTGAAGAAGGAATTTGGATGAAGGACCAACTATTAAATGAAAATGGTTTGTTTGTTTTTGCTTCGACCATAATAATTACATCAATGGAATTATTGGTCAGATAATTGGATAATAGATGGGATTTCTTGGAAAGGGAGTTGATGTTACCATATAAGAAATTAAAGACAGCCATTTTTGCTAATTATTTGTGAAAAACCTGTTTGGATACCGGATAAAGGAGCTACCGGGGGGATGACATTTGGGGATTCGAGGTCAAACATAACGACAAACATCTTGTTTCCTGAAAAGTTAACATGAGTGTCTACATTGAATGAATTTATGAAGCGAGCTTTTAGTTTTTTGATGAGTACATCTCTGTCTTTCACTGTTGGTTCGTTGATTTTTGTAGTATAAATGTCAATAATGTGTAATCATGAACTGTAATGAGATTATGAATGCGTGCGTGTTTTGTGAGGTCCTTGTCAATTTGTGATGATTTTTTGTTCTGGTTTATTATTTTTATGTTTGGTATTCCCTATATCGGTTTTAGTGGTCTGTTAACGCATTTTGTTGACCATGCGCTATGGTCCGTTTCTCCACATCCCTTGCATTTGTTGCAGGTCGAAGTGGGGTGATATTTATTGCATCTGCTGCACGGAAGAGGAAGTGGAGTTGGTGGTTTGCTCTCGACGACTGTGTAGACTTTACACATGAATTAGAGTTGTTCGTGTAGAAGTTTTGTTAAAGGATTCTAGTGACGGTGTTATTACTCTAATCATGCGAGTGGTGAAATCGTCCTTCTTTGCAATAATGCGATGGTAAACGCGATGTGTTCTTCCTAATACGTACAGGCGCGCACTGATGGTCAGGTCCTCAATCTCTGGCTCCACTCCTTTAATAATGCAACAATACGAAGGCGCCGGCGCGCTGCGCTGAATTGTTGCGGTCGTGTTAGTGTGTGTGTGTGGGGAGGTGACTGTGTGTAGCGAGAGAAACTCGTGTATTATACGATCCGATTGTAGTGATTTTAGCGCTCTTTCAATGTTATTTTTTGTGTCGTTGGATTTGATTAAAAATCCCAACTGTGCTTTGATTATTAATGCGTCGTTGTCAAAGTTAAGCTCATTCTAAATTAAGGCGAACTGGATGCGAGTTAAATCGTTGATTGTTGTAATGTGAATGTGTTATTGTATTGTTGCAGGGTGCGTTTTTTGTTGTGTGCTACTGATGTTTGTTGTGATTGTGTCGGATGTATTGTTTGAGGAGTGATAATGCTTGTTGATGGCTGTGATTGGGTGTAACTGACTTGAGAGTGAGATGGTGTCTGAGATTGGGTAGTGTACGTGGGGTTTTGATTTTGTGTTGGTTGATTTTGTTGTGTCGTCATTTGTTTTAAGACAGATTGCAGTGATTTGTAAGTAGTGTTTACACTATTACCTGTCACGTGTAGGGATGACAACGATATATCGATAATATCGAAATATCGATATATCGGTTCGAAATATCGAAACAAATATATCGATGCTTTTTGTTTCGATATATTGATAAATCGATACTGTTGGTTTTCGATATATCGAAATGTACAATAAAATTTATTTTTTGATTAATTGCCGCGCCCTCTACGAACAAACGGAAAAATTATAATTATGCTAAAGTATGAATCTACACTTATCAATGATACTATACTGCCTTTCAAAAAAATCAGAACACAAAGTATTTATTGGGCGATTTTAATGAAATTTACAGAATTTGATCATGTAAATGAACTGCATCGATGATCAAAAAATCAATTGTTTTGGTTACTATTTAATGGTATTTTTCCTTGATTTCACCATTATGAAGAGCTGCTGATTTTTTAATGTAATTGCTTCTAATATCCAAGTAGCCTCTGAGTAGTTTGACGTTTCAGTTTGTAAAACATAAAAAGATGCCTCGTGTTCGTCGGCGTGCACAATATCATCATATAAGTGAATTTGAAAGGGGTCGCATTATTGGAATGCGAGAAGCGGGTTTTTCGGTTCGTGCTATTGCTGAAAGGGTAGGCCGTAGTGTATCGGTGATCGTACGCTGCAGGTCTAGATGGTCCGAAGCTGGGGAGAATCGACGTAGACTTGGATCAGGACGTCCAAGAAGCACCACTGAGCGTGAAGATCGAGCTCTTCGTCTTACAACTTTAAGGGACAGATTTACAACGTTGCGGGCATTGGGAAATGACTGGTTGGCTCTAAATGGCCAAAGAGTATCCATGGCTACTGTTTACAGAAGAATCCGCAGTTTTGGTATAAGATCCTACCGTCCACAATTGTGTCTACCTCTTACTTCACAGCATCGCAGAGCAAGACTTGATTGGTGCAGGGAAAGACAACATTGGACCCATGAATGGAATAACATTATCTTCAGCGATGAGTCTCGGTTCTGTTTATGGGCTCATGATGGTCGCAGAAAAGTGAGACGTCGACGCGGTGAACGCAGAATTTTACAATTTGCTGTTGAAAGACATACGGCTCCTACACAGGGAGTAATGGTTTGGGGGGCGATAGCATATGGTAGTCGGTCTCATCTAGTTTTTTTAGAAGCAAGTCTTAACGCGATTCGGTATATTGACAACATTTTACGGCCAGTGTTAGTGCCCTATGTAAATGGCTTGCAGAACCCCATTTTTCAGCAAGATAATGCCCGACCTCACACAGCGGCCATTACAAGACAGTTTTTTGATAGAGCCGAAATCAATTTGTTACCTTGGCCATCTCGTTCTCCAGATCTATCGCCAATAGAACATGTTTGGGATATGATAGGTGTTAGAATAAGTAAGTTACAGCGCCCCGCTAACACTGTAATGGAACTTAGAGGTCAAATTATCGAAGTTTGGAATGAAATACCCCAAGTCGATATTGACAGCCTGATTTCTAGCATGCCTCGACGTGTTAATGAGTGCTTGGGAAATCGTGGAGGCCCAACACATTATTCATTTTTATTTATTTGTTTTTTTGTTTTTCAACTTGATTTTTTGATCATCGATACAGTTCGATTACATGATCAAATTGTGTAAATTTTATTAAAATCGTGCAATAAATACTTGATGTTCTGATTTTTATGAAAGGCAGTATATTTCCCGCTTACTGTACTTACTATAACATAACCTTAAATATAATTTTGCGGCTTTTTTACGTGTGTTCGGTTCGAGTCTTATTTTGTCTTATTTAAATTGTCCGGTTCGTAGTGAGCGTAGTGAGAAGGTAAAATCACAAATGCCTCCACGAAGTGATATTTGGAAAGATTTTATAAAAAATCAACAATAATGAAGCCAAATGCAAATATTGTGGTCGAATATTAAAAACCTCAGATAATACCAGCAACCTAAGAGCCCACTACAAAGTACACAACATTCCTAAAACTAATAAAGAAGATAAAGTAACAACAAATTAATCAATGCAGTCAATTTATGATTCACAACCAAGTACCTCAACTGCAAACGTTATTAGTTAAAATGAATCGGACAGCAACACTACCATAACTGTTACTGAATCTACTTTACCAAGAATAAGTGAGTTCAATTGAATTTTCAACTTCAATAAATCTATACAAACATTTAAATGATAACATGTTTAATTATTTGAAACGCTCTTAATTAATTTACTTTTTTAGCCTTAGCACACACATTCAGTTTAAATGTAGCTAAAAACCAACGCTGTTGTGTTTTCACTTTTATTTGTGTTTTATATGTCTTAAATGATACATGTACAACAGTTAATGGTTTTAAAATATTATTTTTAGGTATTATCACCGACAAACTGGACAGAAGAAACACTGAAATCGTCTTTCCAGAGAATATCAAGTTTTTCAGAGGGAGGATCACGCCACTGCAGAATCACTAACGGAATTGTCAAGTTCATATGTATGGACACTTTACCATATTCACTAGTTGAAGGAACCGGCTTTAAGCACTTCCTAAAAGAATTATCACCTCTGTACAAAATTCCAAGTAAAAATACAATTAAAAAATGTATTATGGATAAATATGACTATTTATCACAAAAAATAAAGATGGAGTTAAGAAGCACAACAGATATTACAATTACGACTGATATATGGACTGAAACAATGGCGATGAAAATCTTTTTAAGCTTAACAGCCCATTATTTTAAGGGGACTGCAGGATTCACAATAAATTTAGATGTAATTGAATTAGAGCAGCGGCACACTTCAGACTATATTTCTATTAAATTAAAGGATGCTTTTAATGAATGGGGGATTGATTTAAATGAGATAATTGCAATTGAGACGGATAACGACGAAAAATGGTAAATGCAGTAAGTAGTTTAGTTGGAACGAAAAAACACATTAGAAGAATGCATCTGATGAACTTCGGCTTTCTCAAAAAGAAGTAACAAAGCTAAAGCTAATCTTGGACGTTAAAACAAGGTGGAATTCAACATATTACATATTGGATCGCTTTTTGCTTTTGCTTTCTCATGTAGTAAACATATTATTAAAAAAACCCAATTCACCTCCAATACTTTCGTCCACTGATCTCGACAAAGTAAAAGGGCTTTCTGGAGAGAAATACTTAACTTTAAGTAAAATCATACCTATGATAAATTGATTAAATAGCCAATTAGAAAGCTCCCTCGATTGTATAAGTTTAGAAGATAATGAAAAAAGGATCTTTTTATCAGAGGTTAATAAACGATTTGGCAATATTCAATATAATCATTTTCTCTCAATCAGTACGATTTTAGATCCACGATTTAAGAATATACATCTTACTGATTCGACAGCTCTTGCAAAAACAATGCATAATTTAACTAAATTGATTGAAGAAATACAATGTAATAGTTCAAAGTTATCATCCAGTTCAGGTTCTTCAACTGAAGATAAAGAGTGCTTTTGGAATACTCACTATGAATTAGCGGTATCGAAAAATAAGAAAAAAAGAAAAAACAATAATTCTGAAATCAGTTTATACTTATCAAATGGTGTGAGTAATTTGAGGGAAAATCCATTGGAATTCTGGGAAGAAAATAGAAATATTTACCCCACCTTATATAAAATTGCAAGGAAATTTATGTCACCAGTTGGCTCATCAGTACCATCCGAACGTCTGTTTTCAAAAGCTGTAACGGTTATGACAAAAACAAGAAATCGTTTAAATGGTAAAAGTTTAAAGACATTGCTATTTTTAGGTTCACTTCCTGGCAATTATTGGTATTGAGTATTCATTTATGTGTTACAAATTTATATTAGGTTTTTATTATTGTTTGTGTTGTTGCTATAAAAATATATTTAAAAACATTTTTGCACTTTTTTCTTTTCATTTAAAAGATATATCGATGTTTTTGAAACGATATATCGATATTTTCAAAACGATATATCATTTATATCGGTAATGCTATTCGATATATCGAATAATCGATATATCGATATTTTAAAAAAATTTCCATCCCTACGCTCTAGTCGCTACTGCATCGCAAGCGATTAACTTGCGACTTCCTTGCTATATCGCTAGCTGCCAGACGCGCTACTTTACGCCTCGTGTCAACCAGCCTTTAGTGACGACGTCGAGATTGCCGTGCAGGCAACGTGTAATCGAAGCAGCTTGTCGTTTTATCCCAATGTCAATTGGGAAAATGGTCGGTCCACCTGCTCCCTGGTGAAACCATAGCGTAAGAGTGGCAATTGAAATGAAAAAGGGTATTTTATAAATTTAGACGTACACCCACCCAGGAAAATTTGATTGCTTTCAAGAAGCGGCAAGCTATTGCACGCCGCGTAGTTCTTGAAAGCTAAAAGTCATCATGGGAGAGCTACGTGTAGGCTATCACTCCGACCACGCCGGTCGGTCAGGTGTAGAGGAAGGTGGGTGCAATAGAAGGGAAGAAATTCCCAGCAGTAGCACCTATCTTGCGAGTCCAAGGATGTGATATTACCGACACACGCAATCGCGTGTCAGTTTTGTAGCGCTAGTAGCTCTCTAAAATATAAACACACTTTCCTGGGAGCCAAGGATGAATTAGAAGTCCCTCTGGATTTCTTCTCACCGGATCCCTTATGCTATAATATGCCATTCTCAACAGGGGAACTTAAAGAGGCAGTTCGTTCAATGGGCGATTCGAAGGCCCCGGGTCCAGACGGCATCCCGTATCAGATGATCCGAGAACTCCCCTTTTGCACGAGGGAGCATTTGTTGGACATTTATAATCTGATATGGGACAGGGGCGTCTACCCTGGCCTACAACTTCGGTATCAACTTTTAGTTTGTGTTTGTCCGCTCCAGAGTCCTTTTACAACTCTGGAGCACATATTGTATATAATTTTTAGGATCCGTGATATTAGGTTTAGGTTGCGTCGTCCGTTTTGTGTTGGGTCCGGCATTTGGGGTCATTTACAACCCCAATGTCGTCCGCTCTGTGATATTAGGTTTTAAGATGTTTGTCCGTTTTATATAAGATCGGTGATAGGGTATTTTACAATCCTGCCACCACAATATCTGTGATATAAGGTTTAGGGTTATTTATTCTATTTCTGATTTGTTTAGTGTTGTTTATTTTAATTAAATTATTGAATTTATTTTTTTCTTTAATTTTATAAATAACACGCTAAACCGGCTAATGACCTTGGGGTCTAAGCCGGTAAGTGGCAAGGGTTTTTAGTCGGTAGTCCTCCAGTTTAAAGGAAGTCCGACACTCCGTCCGTAAATGGATTTTCCTCCCACACAACAACAAAAAAATACAACTTCATGTCATATCTGATAAAGAATAAACTTTAAACAAAATCTGATATATCTTTATAAATAAAGAAGTTATTTCATTATTTCAAAATTGTGAAGTTTTGAGTTTTGAAATTTAACTCGAAAGCAATTGAAGATAGACAAATTTTGATTAGGTACATAAAATAAGCTCTAAAAAAGACCTATAAAAGCATACATTAGTTTTTGTCTATCATTGATATTAATGCTACTTTAACCCATTAACGGCCGAGCAATTATAGAGTTAACTCTAATAGTTGGTTTTTGTAAACATTTTGCACTTATTTTTATGATTTTTATGACATACAGTAAATTTATCTTTTAAATATACATAAGGGCAGGTGGTGGCCGAGCGGTAACGTCGCCGGGCTGTATCGCTCGGCGAGCCACAAATTCGGGTTCGATTCCCGTGCACGGGGAGACTTTATTTCAAAAATAATATCTCGTCGTGACCCTGGACGTAGTATGAATGTGTGTGATTGTCCGAATGAATAGTTAAATACTACAAATTGTAAATTGTAATAAATTAATTGATACAAAAATATATAGATTGATGATGGCTAATGGGCAAGTTCTCAAGGCCAGGCAGCAGCCAAAAAAAAAATATACATAATGTATACGATGTAAATATTTAGGCATTTTTCGATTTTATACAAAAACGTGGAATATAAAGTTCAGAACGAGTGTTTCCACTTCCAGACTAAGCATGAAGTAAAATATTGTGAAGTTGGAAATACACTGCCATTTGTTTATTATGAGGAATAATCGAAATATGTAAATAACAAACTATTTACAGTTTTCCTTATACACTTTTAAGTCAGTTCAAATAATATAATATATTAAATTAACTTATGTGGTAATTTAATTACCAACAAAATGATAATTTGCGTGCATGCACCAATGGCGCTTATTGGGTTAATTGAAGGAACCATCGAAAATGCTGCACCCTGTACAGGGTGGCCTAAATTTGATGTTTTCATAAGGTATCTCTTTTTTGAGATATTAATAATGGCGTTAACAGATCATGATTAACTTGATTAGTTTGGTAGATACCAGGGGTTTTTTAAATGTTAGCTATTTTAAAATATGTCATTATCATTAACTAAAGATATACAAAAAACAGTACAGTAATTATTTGTGCAGTTTTTACAGTGAAATGCAGTGGGGTACTTATATTTTTATTCGGACTTTTCATTTCCGAATTATGATATAAAGTGGATTTTTTTAATATGGAACACCCTATATATTTGTATGTCATTGAATTTAATATTAAATCAGCATTACATTTATATATAAAATTGATTTTCATTTTAACTGAAATATTGTGTTTTTAACTCTGAAGCTTTTAGATAAAATAAATCATTATACATTTCTCTGTAATTGGAACTAATTCTGTTGAGAAATAAAGCATTATTATTATTATTATAAATATTTGATAATTCATACTATTATAATTACAGAGATGTTAGTATTATTTATTAATAATAAAGGGGTCTGTGGACGTAGTAATTGATCGCAAAACTCTACAAAAATAGTAAAATTAATATTTTAAGTAAACTTAGTTTTCAATATAATCATTTTTTTTTTTTATAGAAAATTTTATAAATTTTTGATAAATATGTATGTCAATGTAAAGCTAATTTAAATTGTTATAAAAAAAAAAACTTTGTGTCATAACTCTGAAATCAATAGTTGAAATTAAAAAAAATAAGTTCGTTACTGAATTTTACGTTTAAAACTACACAAATATCTATTTAACTATTTTGTATTGTGGAGGCTTCTACTTCGTTATACATGTTCATTTATTAATAAAAAACGGTTTAACTTTGTTTGTATAACACAATTTATTGTGTTATATAAACAAAGTTTAACCGTTTTTTATTAATAAATTTAACTATTTTTTTTGTATATCTTGTAGATTTTGAGAAAAAGTAATCGAGCTAGTCAGTCATGATCTGTTAATGCTATTATAATTTTCTCATATAAAGAGGTCATGGCGTGTATATCAGATTTTGTCAAACTATTCGGGTTACTGATATACCCTATAAAATCATCGAATTTAGATCACCCTGTACAGTTCTATTCAATAAAAAAGCGTACAACTACTAAACCCGATTTTGACTGCATCCGTATGTTATCAAATTTAACATCTTTTACCATGGCAACCACTTATATTATAATCAACTTACATTGTTATACAATAAGTGTATACCTTTTTATTTTACTCATTATCAATTGATAATAAGTATGTTGTACTCGAAATGTACATCTAGCAAAATAAATATGATTTGAAGTGAGTGTTTTCATTCGACGTTTATTTATTTTTTATCAAGATGTTATTTAGGCACGATTTGAGAGTAATTAAATGGGATATTGATAGCTTTATTAGTAAACAAAATACAACAAAAAGCAGTGGCGTAGCTTGGGATTCAGCCGCCCGGGAGGGAGGCCAAATTTGCTGCCTCCTTATTTTGGTATTTAAATCAAAAATGCTCTTAAAGAAAATCAATAATTTTAGCAGTTATTTTGAATCAATGTGAATTTTACAACTGATATCAAGCAATGAATAGAACTTTATTTTAATTTTCAAAGCAATACTCACGGATGGACTTCCCCGAAGGGATTTGCCCGCATCGTATCCTAATTTGCATTTATTATTAGACAGTCAGCTCCGCAGTAAGGAAAACTTGCGTCCTGGGCCAAAAATCCATTTTTTTTATTTTAACCGTTTTAATAGTTATACTACCACAACATTTGAGTTTTTCTGAGTCGCTATTGACAGTTGTTATATTTAACAGAATAATGCCTTGCATGTTTTTTTTATTTTGACAGTTTTTACAGTACATACACGCGTTTGATATAAAAACTGGTATCTTTTTGATGTTAGTTATTAATTTTTTTCAGTATGTATAATTTTTGTTGATATTGATGCGACAGTATCAGCTGTATATACAGGGTGCCCGTTTTTCGAGTTGCACTATGGGGATTTCGCTTCTTTGGAGAGATAGAAAATTGGTTAAATGGGTATTACAGTGCTTTCATATTCAAATATCTTCCACTGATTCGATGTAATTTAAAAAATAAAGAAATTTTCGATATTTAAAAATTGCCCATATCTCCGTTATTTTTGATCTTATTCCAAACTGGTGAAAACATACTTAGAGCGACTTTTTAGGGCTCGGCTTATGGAGTAAGTTATAAAACTGCAAAGCGATTCGTTTATGTTTTTTTAAAGACAACCTTTGCTTTTCTTATGGGTGCATTTGAAGATATGCATATCATTGAACTTTTAAAAAATGTATTGTTTTCATGGTATGTTGCCATGGAAATAATCGCCGAAAGTCCACAAAAACAATTTATTTCAGTAAAAATAGATGGGCAATGATTAATAATCTTCCTGTTAAATAATTTTTCAACTGACTGAATAAAACACTTACTATGTTTTTTACCACAAAATATTTATTGTATGTATATATATTACATTACACAAATATACACATAAATTCACGACTTAAGTTTCGACGTTTGACGGTCATTTTCAAGTGAAACAAATTACAAACAAGGTTACATTTATACAGGTACAGTATTTAGAGTGAGGGTAACAAAACAAATTAGGGTGAACAGGTACATAAATTTACAGATTAAAGGTTTTCGAAAAGTGGCGAATACACTAAATCTATTTGTTCGTTTAACAGATTAACGAGGGGATTGTTTGTCCGTTTGGAAATTTCTGCGGATTCAAGTAGATTAAGCTTGGTGCCTTTGGTACAGTTATGTAAAATTTTTAATTTGATTGATTTTTGGAAATGAATGTTTGCACTCTAAAACATGGTTGGAAAAGGAACTGGAGTTTTGGTTTAATCTAAATACGCGAAAATGTTCCGAATATCTCTTTTCGAAACTACGACCGGTTTGGCCTACATAAACACTATTGCATTCGGAACAAGGAATTTCATAAACACCCGATTTCTTTAAGGGATTAATTTTGTCTTTTGAATTAAATAGAATGTTGGATGATTTGCAACTGGATCTAAACGCGATTTGATGGTTTTGTTTTCGAAGAATGTGAGCAATTTTTTCTGTAGTTTTACCAAAGTAAGTTAGTGTAATGTATGGATCTTGGTTCACATTTTTCAGTCTGGGATAAATGTGGGTCATAGTAGTTTGATAGCGTTTATTATTAATTAGGTTTTGAATAAGGTTGACTGGATAACCATTAATTTTTACAATTTCTAAAATTTTGTTTAGTTCTATGGTTCGGTTATTGGGTGATAAAGGAATTGAAAAAGCCCGGTGTATCATTGAATGATACGCGGCTAGTTTATGCGACAGTAGGTGATTAGAATTATAAGGGATAGTGGAGTTTACATTGGTTGGTTTTCTATAGGTATCGAATTCAATTTTGTTGTTATTGTGGATTAAGGTCAAGTCTAAAAAGTTAATTTTATTATTTTGTTCGTGTTCCAGTGTGAATTTTATTTTGGGGTGTATATTATTAATTAAGTTTAAAAACTGATCTAATTGACGTGAGGTACCACTAAAACAAGCGATTATGTCATCTACATATCGGTGCCAGAATGATATATGTTTCTTGTGAAATCTAGGTTAAAAATTATCTCCTCTACATGTGCCATGAATAAGTCTGCTAATAGGGGGCTCAAGAGCGATCCCATTGCCAGACCTGCAGTTTGTTGGTAAAATTGATTATTAAATTGGAAATAATTTTGTTGTAAACACACTTCGAATGCCTCGGAAAGTTCTGATTTAGTGATAACATCAATATTTAATTTATCTAACATATTCTGGATAATTTTTAGGCATTCATTATTATTACTAAGTCGTGAATTTATGTGTATATTTGTGTAAAATAATATATATACATACAATAAATATTTTGTGGTAAAAAACATAGTAAGTGTTTTATTCAGTGATTATGAATAACCACGTAGTTACGGTCGCAACCATCATCATGATTAATATTTCAACTGTTGCATAGCAACTTGGTTTTGTTTGGTTGCAATGGCAACTTGAAACAAAAGCCTACATGTTACATATCGTTAAAATCAGAATAAAAAATGCATTTCAATGATGTGCTAAAATTTGTATGTCTCCATAAGAAAAACAGAAGTTAAGTCTATAAAGCAAAAACGATTTGATTTGAATATTCTAAACGTTTGCCATTCGATCAGTGATAAAAAGTTGCCATTAGAAACTTTTTACAGAATTTGAAAAAAATAAAAAATAACGGAGATATGGACGATTTTTAACAATTAAAAATTTCAGTTTTTTTCGAAGTACATCGAAACAATTTAAGAAATTTCCAATATGATAGCAGATAACCGAGATATCCCCCATAGTGCAGCTCGAAAAACGGGCACACTGTATAGTAGTCAAATAACTGGCAATATCTAATGTTACCATTGGGCCCTTTCATCAAAATATTCAGCATTCAACATGTTCGGCTTTGTTTGTGATGTATGTTGCTATCTAATGAACGGTACTTCGGCCATTTTGAAAACATTAACCCGCCTACAACAATCGGTCTATTATATACGATTGCAAATATCCCAAAAACGTTGACAACTAACAGTCGGGTCATCAGAGAATTCGGGCTTATTGATTTATCCTCAATTTACGAGTTTATATATTTTCTGTGACAGTTGCGATAGTTTAAAAAGTCTTTGACTATAATTATAATATGTTTTGTCATTATTACTACATGGCCTATGACACGGAAATACCCCCAGAAGACCTGGTTAATGCGGTAGGAGAGGCAAACCAGAAGGGGGTTGACATCGTCATCGGCGCTGATGCGAATGCCCATAACACCATATGGGGGAGCTCCGACACGAACAACAGAGGTAAGTCACTACTTGAGTTTATTCTGGCAACTAACCTATCTATATGTAATATTGGTTCCGAACTTACATTCATTACTTCTAACAGGCGCGAGATTCTAGACATAACATTGGTCTCGGACCTGGCGCACAGCAAAGTTAAAAATTGGAAGGTCAGTGGCGAACACTCCTTCTCCGACCATAGGTATATAGAGTTTCAAGTGGATGTGCGATTTCCAGTGCACCCTATAATTATCAACAAACGACTTACGGACTGGGACTCTTATAGGACCGTTCTTATTGGGGCTCTGCCTAGCGATATACCACGTAGACCCAAGACTGAGGGGGAGTTGGATCGCCTGGTAACTACCCTCATCGAGGCCCGCAAGTAGGTAATGGGGGCTGCTTGTCCTGGTAAAGTGTACCGAAGCAAACAGAAGCCTCCATGGTGGAACCAAGAGATTTCCTCCTTAAGGAAGGAATGCAATAAGCTGTTCAACAGAGCAAAACAAACCAGCCAATGGTCTCTGTATAAGGATAGCCTAAGAGCTTTTAAGAAGGCTGTTAGGCAAAGAGGGCCTTTTGGAGAACCTTTTGCAACAAAATTGAGGAAACCTCCGAGGCGAGTCGGCTCAGAATAATACTATCGGGAAACCCAGCTATCCCGGATATTCTCATGAAGCAGGGTGGTGACTGGACCACTTCATGCGAGGAAATCCTAACGGCGCTGATGGATACGCCCTCTCCCTCCGACTCTGGCGGGAAAGTGGGTCGCCCGGACCCAGGAGGAGCTGCCCCATATATGATATCTTGAGTGAGCACAAACTGGCTTAAAGTGTGAAAAGCTTCAAGCCTTTTAAAGCTGCAGGCCCTGATGGGATCATTCCTACTGAATTGCAGATAGCCTCAGATATTATAAATCCCTGGATTGAAGTAATATTTGAAGCCTGCCTAACTCTATCGTACATCCCTCAGAGATGGAAAGAGACAAATGTGGTGTCCATACCCAAATCAGGGAAAATAATCCACTCAACACCGAAGGACTATAGGCCAATCAGCTTATCGTCCTTCTTACTTAAGACGTTGGAGAGACTAGTTGAAGCGTACATAAAGGAACGCATCAATCCATACCTTTGGTCAACTAGCCAACACTCTTATACTAAGGGCAGATCTGTGGAGCCGGCGCTGCACGTCGTCATTAACCAGGTTGAGAAGTCCATGTGCAATAAGGAGTTTACGTTGGCAGTATTCTGGATATCGAAAGAGCCTTCAACTTTGTACAGCCAGAAGCAATTCTGTCTGCCCTCAGAAACCTGCACATGGACGAGTCGATATGCCTCTTCATAGGAGAGCTGCTGACGGAGAGGTACGTTGTCCTCCTCGCTAGGTGGCTCGCACTCAAGAAAAAAGGTTAATAGAGGTACCCCTCTAGGAGGGGTCCTTTCTCTGCTACTATGGAACGTAGTCATAAATAACCTACTAAATGAACTAGAGTCTATAGGGTGTAGGGCAATTGCCTACGCTGACGATGTGACTCTTACGGTCTCTGGCAAACACTTAAACATCCTATCCGAACTTATGGAGCAGGCACTCCGCAATGTAACCCGCTGGTGTAAGAAGTGTGGACTAGGCGTAAACCCCCTCAAAACTGAGCTTATACTCTTCACCAGAATGCATAAAGTACCGAAATTCAAAGTTCCTACTCTAAATGGCACGGAACTGGTGGTAAAAGAGCAAGCTAAATATTTGGGCGACGGGAAGCTTAGTTGGAAGCCCAATATCCAGGAGGGAGCACGAAAAGCGCTTGTTGCGCTGTACTCCTGCAAAAGAGCAGTGGGCAAGAACTGGGGACTGAAACCAACCGTTGTTCACTGGATGTACACGGCCGTGGTAAGTATGTTCTACGGGGCCGCAGTCTGCTGGACTGCTCTCGACAAAAGGATCCACCAAACTGCACTCGGCAAGGCTCAGAGAGCCGCCGAATTGGTCATAACGGGGGCGGTCAGGTCCACCCCCTCCAAAGCGCTAGATATAATACTAAATCTAGCTCCAGTCGACCTCTACTGCAGATATGCTGCAGCTACCGCAGCGATCAGAATCAACTCAGTTGGGATATGGAGCACTAGCAAACAGGGCCATGGAAGGATCCTGAATGAGCTTGTCGATATCCCCCTGAAGACTGACTGCTGCATTCCAAAACTTAATTTTGAAAATAAGTTCTCCACTTCCATCCCGGACAAAACCAAATGGTTAGAGGGCAGGATAATTCAAGGCAAGGACGTCTGGCTCTTTACGGAGTAAAGAAAACAAAGTAGGGGGAGGAATTTTCTCACAAAATTTCAACCTCAAAAAGTCTTTTAGACTCCCAAACCACTGTAACATTCTTCAGACAGAGGTAATGGCCATCCGAGTGGCAGCGGACTGGATCCACAAAAATGACCTTCAGGGAAACCGCATCAGGTTCATTACTGATACCAAGCCGCCATTAGGATACTGAATAGTCCATACTGCACTTCAAAGGTGGTCAGTGACTGTAAAAAATCGCTAAATAGGCTTGCAAATAACTGTGACATGAGACTTATGTGGGTACCCAGTCACAGTGATATCAGGGGAAATTCAATTGCTGACGACCTTGCAAGGAAGGGGGCAAGAATTAAGGACCTGTCTACTGAACTCTCCAACCACATTCCTCTTGTGGAATGCAAGCGACTACTTAGGCATGATAGCATCGGTCAACCATAGGTGGAGAGAAGAAGATACGTGTCTCATAACAAAGCAGCTATGGCCTATATGGGATACTATAACTAGCAACAGATTAATTGCACTTAGCAGAATCGACATAAAGAAGGCGGTAGGCATCCTCATGGGCCACTGCCTTGTAGGTAGACATGCACAAAAGATGGGTCTTGAGCACAACGACTTTTGCAGAGGATGCCTGGATGTGGAGGAGGAAGAGACGGTATTTCACTATCTGGGACAATACCCTGCTCTCGAAGGGAACAGGAGCAAGTACCTTGGTATGCACTATGCAAATTGACTAACTAACCTCACACCTCTAGATGTGAGAAATGTGATCGGGTTCATTAGGTGCTCGGATTGGTTTGTATAGGTTGGGAGGGAGGGGAGATCTGACTTCTTTTCACCCTTATAGTATCACAAGGGGCCCTTTGGGCCTAAGTGAGCGGTCTAACTGCTGCCATTAGAACCTAACCTTTGACATTTATAAATATAATAAAACAATTATCTTTTTGTGAGTGTGATATTTTTGCCAACTTTTGGCAGGTATTTGTATTTTTGAACTCGATTTACAGCAGTTAAGGCTCATTTCGTATAGCTAGGCGAGAAACGCTTAAAAATTTGGACATAGTTGGGTCTCTGTAGAGTTTATATGTACAGCTAATTAAGTGATTTGCCTAAAAATAATGTCATTTCGATACTAGCAATGCAATTGTTTTAATAAATTGACTATTTTTTAAAAATATGATAGTTTTAGAGATCTGTGTACATTTTCAAAGGTATTAAACATTGTTTTATTTTTCGTGTAATTAAGAATCACAACAAAATGTGTATTTATACTGAATATAATGGACATTTAATTCAATTCAATGTATAGGGTTCTCCAAAAGTAAGTAGTATATTAAACTACTCATATCGTGGCTGATTTTTATGCATTTTTAAAAATAAGGACAGTATCAGGTCACGATAAATAGAGATTTTTATATTTTAACCTTTTGGTTGTGAAAACACATTTTATTTTTAAAACACATGCATGGAAAATAACATTGTAGGCGATTTTCAACACAGGTTTTCCTTATTAGAACACAATATCTTTTGTGCCTCTACAAACTAGCATTGTCCAATATTTATTATTACGAATGTGAACTGGGTTTTTTTGCACCCTTTCGACGGTTTCATACCCGTAAAGGTCTAAGAGCCCATGCACGTTGAGAGCTTTTCAAAAGCTGGTAGCAAAATTTGAAGAGAGTGGTTCTGTTATGGATAAAAAGAAATCAGAAAGACCCCCTATGACAACAGATGTTGCAGTTGCTGAAGCAAAATTCAGCAAATGAAACAGAATATTGAACATCTAGGTTTACAGTCTTAAAGAAAGGTTACTTCTTGTTCAAGAAGAAATTGGCGGCCACAGACAACATAAATGTAATATTTTTAATAAATCCCATTTCTTTCTACATATACAGGCATTTTTAATTTTCAAATTGCTCAATGATCAATAAAAATATCAGTATTTCGAAATACGACTTATTTTTGAAAAACTCTAACCGGGTGTTGACTTGGCGGACGCAACATTGGAAATCGCATGTTCATTTTGAAGTGTTTAAATATTGGCTTCCTTATTTATTTAAGAGACAAAATGTATGTCACTTTTCTGTAAAGGGAAAAATTCTAAATTTATGAATGTTCACACCTAACACTTTACGTTTCTCTAAGTTAAAATAATGAAGGAAAAGTACTGTGATTTTATAAAAATAATGACTTACCATGGAATTGATACAACAATTGCAGATATTCCCTGTTTTTTTAAAGTTCAATTTATAGCTTTAAACAAGTGTTTTCTACTCTCAGACTAAGCATGAAGTAAAATTTCGAGTTTAGAAAAGCCCTGTGAAAATTTGTCTCGGGTCGCGCAGCGACCGGAGACAAATTTTCTGGGCTTTTCTAAACTCGAAATTTTAGTTCATGCGCCACGCGTATAAAACAATATAATATTGTCAAATTTATTTATATTGGAACTTTACTTAAAATCTGTGTTTTATACGCGTGGCGCATGAAGTAAAATTTCGAGTTTAGAAAAGCCCAGAAAATTTTTCGCTCTACAAAAAAGGTAAATACATTTTGTTTCTAAAATAAATAGGGGAGCCAAAGTTTGAACATTTCAAAATTTACATGGGATTTCCTATGTTGCGTCAACACCCGGTATAACTAACACTTTAAAAATAACACATATTTCAAAAATGTTAAATAAAACAACAATTTTACAAAGAAAGACAATTTTTGATATAAACTGCCTGCACATAAATTGTCGTTTTTATCAGAAATCGACATTTTGGAAACAATGCATCATTTTTGTCGAACATTTTGTATTTGTTGTAAATCGATTTTTTTGCCAATTTCACAAAAAACGATTGTTTTTTTAGGTAAATTGTCGTTTTTCTTATAAATTTAATTGTTTGTTTTACGTTTTTCATTATTGGCATAACATAAAATTGTTCTCATATATGGCCAATCTATGTTAACAATGACATTCTGTAACTATAATGGAATGTCAGTTTTGACATATGGATTGGCATTTTAGACAGTATTGTATTAATTATGATTTTTATTCTATATTTTCATTATTAACATTAATTGACGTTTTTCTCATATATCATCATTCTATGTTAATAATAACATTCTCTGACTATCATGGAATGTTATTTTTCTCATATTGCATTATTTAACAGTATTGTATTAATTATGATTTATATCGGCTATTGTGATATTTTGATACTTAACGTTTTTTGTGACAGCAATGATATATTTTAACAGTTACAACGTTTTTGGACAATTTTTCAACAATTATGATACGTTTTCAGTACAATTTGTAGAAATAAAATATAGTGTAGTGTTTGTAATAATAGAAAATAATTCTTGACCAAAGTGCCGAAAGTTTGTAATTATGCCCGTGTGAGTAACGATTCCCTGTTTTAAGAAATAAATGTCAATTTTAACACGAATTAACATATTATTATTTAACGTAGGTTTCCACTCCTTGATTAAGCATTAAGCATCCGAAATGCGAGTCGCGCCCAGGCAAATCCAAATTTTCAGGCTTTTATAAACTCGAAATTGTACTTCATCCGCCACGTGTATAAAATACCGATTTAAAATGAACTTTAAAATATGAATTACTTATATAATTTAAAATTTATAAAATTTCGGACCCGACGCCCTAAGGGGCAACAAGGGATAGCAGAAGAAGAAGAAGAAGAAGATAAAATTTCGGATCTTTGGCTCCCCTCTGCTTGATGCGCCTACGGCCGTCGCCTCTTTGGCCCACCTTTACTGCGGCCCTGTAGACAGTATTAAACTCTATTTTTTGTATGAAAGAATAAATTCTCTGTAAATATTTGTCGTGAACTAGAGATAGGCAACTCTTAAGCAAGTCGACTCGAAGAGTTAGCTCAGTGAAGTGAGCTGGTGAGCCAAGTGACTCAGTTCAAAATATGCAGCTCTTTTTGAGCTATGACTCATTTTGATTCGTCTGCTCTTCTAGAGATTCGCGGCTCGCTAGCTTCTCTCAGCCTTGTTGAACATGCACTTTTTACTTTTTGCATTTGTACAGTAGTCAATTAATTTATAAAAACTGAATATATTTCATAGCAATTTCAACACCTGCGTTTGGATAGAGAACTGCCTCTTATTAGTTCACAGATACTACAATTTAAAATATCATAACCAAACACATTTATTATCTAGTGAATATTACAAGTCTTTCTTTCATCACCTTTTTGTAACCAAAATTATTGATTTAATAAGAAGTGTTTGTTATTGTACTAAGAAAATAGCTATAGTTTTTTTCAATCATATTATTGCAGCATCATTGATTCAAATCACGACGCGAGTTATCGCACCACCCACACTAGAATAATACTTACAGAAGAATTCCATTTGATATAAATACATCTTATCGCACCATGATGAATTAATTACGCTGCGACGTTGAGCAGGTACAGTTGATTTCGCTCCCAACAAAATGAAATCTTTTTAAAAAGTTAATCTTCGGTCCACGAAAGATAACTCGCGTAAACATTTCTGTATATATTTTTTTTTGGTACAGATTAATTTCTCAATATTTATTTTCGTATGTTTAATTTGTATTGAAACGCGTCAATGCATATTAAGTGCGATTTTATTGGCTACTTTTTCTAATAGTCCTATTGGGAAACCAATTTACACATACTTATGAAAAAAATGTAGAAGGTATCAAGAAATTTAGTCCCTAATACTTACTTACTATATTTTTATTAATCATAATGGAATATCATATTATTAGTAATTTAAGCACGCATCAGGTTTTTCTTTAAGTAGACCACAAGCCGTTTTTAAGAAATTAGTCTGAGCACCGTCTTGAAGTTCATCGCTGTACTTATCATTGAAAAATATCGTAGGTACTCCTTTAATATTTGCAGCATCGGTACGATCACCATAAACGGCCAAAATATCATTGCCTTGGAAGGTATCCGAACATACTCTTAGTTGACCAATTGAAAATCCATACTTTTGGGCACACTAAAAAAATAATAATTATTTACAAATAAAATAAAATAAGAATTCATGTTAGTTTAATATTGTTTTTATATATTTTCCTTTAAATTGTTGAAATAATATACAGGCTGTAGCGAGGACGGAAAGCCTAACATTTACTTTAGTAATAAACATACAAAAAAAAACGTTAAATATAAAATATAAAATTATTAATAAAAAACTGTTTAACTTTGTTTGTATAACACAATTTATTATTATGTGACTGCAGTTTCGGCAAATTTAGCTTTTCATTATCAAACATATATGTTTAATAATGGCAAGCTAAATTTGCCGAAACTGCAGTCACATAAAAATAAATTGTGTTATACAAACAAAGTTAAACCGTTTTTTATTAATAAATTAACATGTATAACGAAGTAGAAGCCTCCACAATACAAAATATAAAATTATTGTCGCACATAAAGGTCGTCCCATAATTCCTAGACGCCATTTGATATTTTAATTAGGACACCCCATTTATTATACAGAGAGTTTTATTTAACACCGAACATTTTCATCCAATACAATGTGACACCTTTAATTTTTAAGTTATATATGATATATGAATATATGACCAATAAAAATGTTAGCCAATCAATGGCAATTAATGCCTCAACTTGTACATACAGGGAGTTTTTCTTTCAAGTATACATGTCAAAATTACAGCGTATATGCCGTAAATCTTTAGATACTCGTTTTTTTAACTGAGTTCAATTTGAAACTTGAAATGCGTGTGTTCCACTCCCGGTCAAACCAAATTTTCAAGCTTTTCTTAACTCGAAATTTTACTTCATGCGCTACCGGTACAAAACACTGACATACTACGAAGTTTGAAACACACCGCTAAACTTTACATTGCATCAGTGTTTTGCACTGGTGGCGCATGAAGTAAAATTTCGAGTTTAGACAAGCCTGAAAATTTGGCGCTTTGCGCTACGCGACCAAACCAAATTTTCAGGCTTTTCTAAACTCGAAATTTTACTTCATGCTTAGCCTGGGAGTGGAAAACACTCGTTGAAAGCCTTAAATCTTTTAATAAACCGAGTGTCGACAAATGCACAACGTACGCTTAAGTATACTAAAAAAATTCTCGTTATGAAAATGTTCGGTGTTAAATAAAACTCTCTGTCTATTACCTTTTTGTATTCCTCATTAAAAATAAATGCCAGTTTGTTGATATAATATTCGGTCCAAATCGTACTATTTCGGAGTCATTGGACATTTTTTAAAACAAATTACGTTTCTAGTAGTTTCATAAAACTAAAATATCTAAATGAGATAGACTATAGAGGGCGCAATAGTTAATAATTGAATTCTCTTTCTACTAAATTACCAAAAAATTATCCGTACTTACCAAATAAATAATAAAAAAATTACAAATACATGTTATCTTAAGCGAAAGAAAATTAAATGTTGAGTTGAATGGTGTCGAAAAATATACCGGGTGTTGACTTGGCAGACGCAACATAGGAAATCCCATGTAAATTTTGAAATGTTCAAATTTTTGCTGCCCTACTTATTTTAGAAACAAAATGTATTTACCTTTTTTGTAGAGGGAAAAATTTTGAATTTATTCGCGTTAACGTTTATCACTTTGCGTTTCTCTAAGTTAAAATAACTAAGAAAAAGTAGTGTGATTTTATAAAAATAATGACATGCCATGGAATTGAAACAACAATTGCGCATGTCAAAATGGCAAAAGATATCGCAGTCACTTAATTAAAGTAAATGTTTTCGAAATGATTTACACTATACAAGAAAAAATCCTCCTAATAATGTTTGTGTTATATTTTTTGTCGTTTATTAAGTATTTTGACATCCGCAATTAATAATAATAATAATTATAAACGTCTTTATTTATACAAAAAAGATACAAGGTGTAGAATGTATAGCAAAATTACATAGGCGAAGTTCAGTCGATCTGATAGTCAGATCAACTGCTCTTCCATTTAACCTATCTATAATTTAAAATACTCGGTAAATCGATACATTAAAGCCAAAGAGATCATTAAATAGTTAATAAAACAAATGAAATTAGTTGGATGTTAAAGTAATGTATTTCTGAACAAATTATGACATATCTCGCGATCAAACTTCATCAATGTGAGATTTTTAATATGAGATGGCATGCTGTTATATAATTTATAAATATTATAAGAAAAACATCTCTGAAATAAACCGCCTTGTGGAGCGGAGGTGAGATAATACCTCTGAATCTCACATTGATGGTATGAACATCAGACCGGAATACTATTCTATTGTAAAGATACGGGGGTTTATGAGTAACAATAATTTTATTATAAAATGTTAAACAATGCAACGTTCGGCGGTTGTTCATGTTAAGCCATTTTAATTCGATTCATTTATCAGATATGTGATCAAACTTTCGAATGCCAAAAATTAGGCGAATGCAAGAGTTTTGGACTTTCTTTACATCGGCAAAATTGAAATGGCTTAATACAAGTGTTTCTCATAGTAGTTTTCTTAATTTGATATTTAAGTAATGTCGGCTAAAATAGATTAATTTAAAATTCAGAAAGGCTATAGAAATGCATTTATTAATATGAGATTTGAAACGCAAATCATTATCAATAATTAATCCTAAATTTCGCGAAGAATCAGCAAAAGACAGTGTGACACCATTTATGGTTATTTTCTATTGATCTTTTACATATTGTAAAGACTTACGTGAGCCAAATAACATTACAGTCGACTTATTCTGATTTATATTAAGTGAGTGTTTACGCGACTGTTCTAAAATGTTTGAGAGATCTGAGTGGATTTTAACATTCGCCAAGATAACATCATTCGGTTTAAATGAAAATAATAACTGTGTGTCGTCGGCATATAAAGTTGCAGAACAGTTTGTTAGGACCTTTGTAAGAGAAGATGTATAAATGGAGAATAGTAAAGGTCCTAATATTGAGCCTTGAGGAACCTCAGATTTTACCATAATGAAGTTAGATGAAATACTTTCCATAGTAACTCGTTGATATCTATTCGTTAGATAGGCATCTATTAATTAGACGCTGAAATGGAAAAGCCAAAATGATGTAATATAGAAACCAGTCTGTGACTGATTGTATCAAAGGCTTTACTATAGTCTAGTAAAATTAAGCACGTAACATAACCTTTGTCAGTCGCAGTTATAATATCATCTAAAACATTAGATAAAGCAGTAGTACAACTGTAGTTGGCTTTAAACCCAGATTGAGTATGGGGAAGTAAGCAATTAATTTCAACATATTCTACAATTTGATTATATAATATCCTCTCTAATATTTTAGATACAATAGGTAAAATATTTATGGGTATAAGATCATTAAAGTTTAATGGAGAGTTGTTTTTTGGGATAGGCACAATATCTGCAAGTTTCCATGCATTTGGAAAATAAGATTGTTTAATACAACAATTTATAATGTGCGTTAAATAAGGAATTCAAAAATAACCACAAAATCTAATCATAGAAATACTGATGTTATCGGTTCCTACGGCTTTAGTTTAAATATTATTAACAATACAAGAGATTTGTTCGGTCGTAGCTAGTTTAAATTCAAATGAGTTTTCATTATTATTTTTATGAATATTATTTAAGTAAATATTATTAAGAACAGTGTCTGTTAAGCTGTTAAAGGAATTGGAAAAGTATTCATTAATAGCATTGACATCCTTAATGCAATTAGGTAAAATTGTTTTAGGATTACTAGCTATAATTCCATTCTTTTTTAAGCATTTCCAAGTAGAAAATGGATTATTTTTAATAGAGAACTCGATAAATGCTTCCTTTTCCTTAGTTACGGCAGAATTCACAATGTTACGCCATTGTTTATATATAGAAATTTGCTCTGGATTCTTAGTCTGCTTAAATTTATTGTATACAACATCTCGGGAATGCATCATTAAAGTATCCGTAAGCCATGGAGCCGATTGCCTTGTAATTCTTCGTCTTAACAAAGGAGCGTATTTATTAAAAATAGTCAGTATGCAGTGATTAAATATGAGCACTTTTTGTTCACAATCATTCACATCAATAATATCTTTCAAACTAGATCTTTCTAAGTCTCCAATGAATTCATCTCTGCATATATGATTTATTTTACGATATGTAATGAATTGTTTCTTTTTTATGTACAATTTTAAGCCTACAGAATATTAAATCATGATCCGTTATGGATATCTATAACATCGAAGTCAGGACATATGCTCGGGTTAGATGTTATAATTACGTCTATTAGAGTCTCGCTGTTAAAACAAGTACGTGTTGGCTTAGAAATTATTTGAGTAAGTTTATACGTATTCAGAAAAGCCAGAAATTTGCGCATATTGTTGCAACAAATATTAATCATATTAATATTAACATCTCCTAAAAAAATCAAATCATTGCATTGAGGCAAAAGATAACTTATGGCATCCTCGAAAGTTTCTAGAAACGTGTTTAAATTGTTTTCGGGAGGTCTATATATAACTCCAATAGATAACACAGAATTTTTGAATCGGCAATAAATCCATACCTGCTCCAGATTATTAAGAATACTAGACGATACAATTTCAAAATGTATATTATTCCTTATATACAGACCAACTCCACCTCCGCGATTACTAATTCTATCTTTACGAACGAATACATACCCCGAAATTGTAAATTGATTACTGTCCATGCTTGGCTTCAGCCAAGTTTCTGAGATCGCGATAATGTCATAATTGGAAGAAAGTACCAGTGTTTTAAAGTTACAAAAATTAGAAATCAATGACCTTACGTTTAAATGTGCTAATTTAATATCATCCATAATTGAATTTGTGTGTAATGTATCGATGAATCAAGGTATTGTAGACGCTCCAGTGCATTAATACAGGAAAAAATATATATGTATATATAACTGAATAAAAAATAGAAAAAATCTAAATGTAATTCCTACGATTTCAATATGTAATATAAGTTGTGTAAAATTAAATTATCAAATTATTGTCATGCATGAAAACAAAATAATATAAAATAAACATAATATTACTGTCTGTGTAAAAGGTTATTTAAATTATTTAATAGCAAGAATAACGAAACTATGCATGCATGAGTTAAATTAGGTCAAATAAAATATTCGTCAGTGCTTAATTTTTCACAGAAAAATATCCCTTTATAAATTCTTCTCCGGTTGCATTTTTAATTTTTATGTAGATGTTTCCGTGCATAGACCAGATATTATGCATATCCATATGATCCCTGCCTAGCTTTAAGAGTTTATATTTAGTAGATGATAAATCCTCAGATATCATAATCCCAGAATTTTTTAAGTAACGACGATTCTTAAGAATCTTAGATACATCTATTGATTGCAACTGCACGATGATGGTGTTTGTATCATTATTTTTGTTTCTCATTCTGTAACATCGATTTATTATTACGTCATCAGAACGTAATTTCGAAGAAAATAAATTATATATTGTCGCAATTGTTGTTTAAATATTTTAGCTGTAAATTTTCTGACATTCGTTGATTTTTAAAAGAGTTCAATCTAAAGCTTTAAACGAGTGTTTTCCACTCCCAGACTAAGCATGAAGTAAAATTTCGAGTTTAGAAAAGCCCCGTAAAAATTTGTCGAGGGTCGCGCAACGACCCGAGACAAATTTTCTGGGCTTTTCTAAACTCGAAATTTTACTTCCTGTGCCACGCGTATAAAACACGGATTTTAAGTGAAGTTCGAATATACATAAACTTTACAATATTATAGTGTTTTTACGCGTGGCGCATGAAGTAAAATTTCGAGTTTAGAAAAGCCCAGAAAATTTGTCTCGGATCGCTGCGCGACCCTCGACAAATTTTCACGGGGCTTTTCTAAACTCGAAATTTTACTTCATGCTCAGTCTGGGAGTGAAAAACACTTGTTTAAAGCTTTAAATTAAACTTAAGAAAAACAGGTAATATCCGCAATTGTTGTATCAATTCCATGGTATGTCATTATTTTTATAAAATCACATTACTTTTTTTTTAATTATGTTAACTTAGAGAAACGTAAAGTGTTGAGTATGAACATTCATAAATTTAGAATTTTTTCCTCTACAAAAAAGATAAATACATTTTGTCTCTAAAATAAATAGGGAAGCCAATATTTGAACGCTTTAAAATAGTACTACTAGTAGTAGTATATAGAAAAAATCGAGTTACACTTTGTAGGAGAAACTGGCGACGAAGTCAGCAAACCTTGATAAGTCAAGAGGGACACTTACCGATGTAATTCCTTTTTCTTCCCGGTCTGGCCAGACTGAAGTGGACTGTATTTTGGATGCACTTGATTATTCTTAATTTCACACGCTGCTTAATATTCAAAACAATAATTTGAAAACGAAAACGTGACTGTCTCGGCGGACGTTTTGCGCAGAAGTCCGCGTAAAGTATCCCGACGAAAAATAAAAAGGTTTGCCAACATAATCCGAAATTAACTATATATATGGCCCGAAATTTAAATTAATTTACGACACAACAAAATAAGTCATTTTAAATTCCCGAAATTAGATAAATACACAACTTGTGTTGTATAAATAAATAAAATAAATTAATGAATTCTGAACATTCCGCCCACCAAAAATCACATGATTTTTTATGGGTCGACAGGTAGGATTGCAAGTTTTACTATTGGTCTCTGAAACAACACCGAAGGAGTACGCACAGTAGCTACTCTTGCAATCCCATCTGCTCCGCGATGCAATTTGGTAATACGTCCCATGTGCCATTTCAAAGGAGGCACGTTATCTTGCTTTATGAGGACTAATGAATTTTCAATTACAGCATCTTACTGCGAAAACCATTTAGAGCGCTGTTGCAGCGTTTGTAAGTATTTAGTATGCCAACGACGCCAAAAATCTTGATGCATACGCAACAGAAGTTGCCATCTGGATAAACGTGAGAGTTTAATCTCAGCAACATCTTCCTCTGGAGGAGCGCTTAGTGGTTCTAAAGAAAATGACCAGGAGTTAAGACCGACAGATCATTGGGATCAGAGCTAACTGGACACAGCGGTCGTGATCGAGAATCGCCTCAATTTGAGTTAGAACTGTGTTCAATTCCTCATATGTGAGTATCTGTTCACCAATTACTCGTGTCAAGTGTGTCTTGACTGATTTCACCCCTGCTTCCCAAAGTCAACCCATATGTGGAGCGCTGGGAGGGTTGAAATGTCACTTAATGGCCAATTTTTCGACAGAATTCTGTAAGAGCATCTGGATAGCTCCCACAAAATTTTTTGCACAATCACTGTACAAATCAGTACATCTACCACGACGAGCTATAAAACGACGAAAACAAGCTAAGAATGCTTCCGATGTCAACGAAGAAACTAATTCCAGATGGATGGCTTTTGTGGTAAAGCACACAAATACACATATATACGCCTTTGCAGACTTTGCTCCACGGTGCTTACCCAAAGTGATCGTCACTGGGCCTGCAAAGTCAACACCAGTGCGTACAAATGGCTTAACTTGCGAACTACGAGAAATAGGTAACCTACCCATAAATGGTGTGTGAAACCTAGGTTTTACACGAAAACATCGTGTACATTTAAATATAACACGTTTGATTTCACGACGACAGGACAAAATCCAGAATTGCTGTGATAACATATAATGCAGTATCTGACAACCCGGATGAAAATTATCTCTGTGATATTGTTCAATGATAAGAGTGGTTAGTCGATGCTTATTTGGTAGAAGCATTGGATGTTTTGCATCATAATGCAGAGAGGAACGGTGTAGCCTACCGCCCACCCTCACGATACCCTTTTCATCTATAAAAGGAGCTAGTAAACGCAAGGGTTTACTGCATCCCTTTCCCTGATTAAGCTTCAAAATGTCCTCAGAGAAAACTGTAGCTTGCACATGTTTAACTAAGTATCTAAGGGCGATGTGAAGCTCATCATTTGTCAATGAAAGATGTAACGAAGGTTTACTTTTAGACTTTCTAATAAAGCGTAACATGTAAGCAACTATCCCTTGTATTTTTCGAAGTGACGAAAAATTATTTAACAAATTATCAAATATATTTGTTGGAGTGGTTGCTAACAAAGTCATAGTTTTTTCTTCTGTCAGTACATCTGAGGTATCACAGACCGACACAAGGATTGTCCAGAAATCTGGTGATTCTATTAGCCAATTGGGCCCCGCCCACCATAACACCTTAGTCCGTAGCTCAGTAGAAGCCAAGCCCCGAGATGCACAGTCAGCTGGGTTATCAAGAGTGGGTACGTGACGCCACGCAGTGGCTGGTACCCTATCCTGGATATATGAAACTCTGTTGCTCACAAAGGTCTTCCACCTGTGTGGCAAAGATTTTATCCATGACACAGCCACTAACGAATCAGACCATGCAACCACCTGATTAAATGTTACAATATTCTTAAAAGTCTCCAAAACTGATTCTATGAGGTCTGCCAAGAGAACTGCAGCACACAATTCAAGGCGAGGGATTGAGACTTTTTTCAAAGGGGCTCCCTTTGATTTAGAACAAACAATAAAGTTGTCTGTTTTATCTACAGTCGAAACACGAAAATAAATGACAGCTGCGAAACCTGCTTCGGAAGCGTCACAGAAGCCATGTAGCTGATAATTCAATGTATTATCCAAGGTTAAACGACGAGGAATTTGCAAGGAAATGAGAGCCGATAATTGCGATTTAAAACTTAACCATTTTTCTACGACATACGCAGGAGGAGCTTCATCCCAATCTAGGTGAAGTGTTCATAAGTATTGAATCAACCTTTTAGCAAAAAATGATAATGGCGAGATTAATCCTAGTGGACCAAAGATGCGAGCAACATCTGACAAAATGGTGCGTTTAGTACAAGGTTTGTCAGTTAATTTTACTTTAAAGAAAAAGCAGTCTGAGTCTGGCTGCCAATGAAGTCCCAGAATTTTAGCACTAGGATTTTCATTGTTATCCAGTGATAACGAAGATGCATCGGATTTATCTGTCACGTCAGTAAGTAAGGCAGGAACATTGCTTGCCCACTTACGTAACTCAAAGCCTCCTGATTGCAACAAATGGGTGATATCTTTAACAAGAAGTTTACCCTCTTGCAAGGACGAACATCCCGAGACAAGATCATTCACATAGACATCTGTGGATATGACACGTGAAGCGCACGGATATATCGATTCTTTGATTCTGGCTAATTCAAGAATCGTACGAATAGCGAGGTATGGAGCAGACGAAATTCCATACGTAACAGTGTTTAGTTGATAGGTCTCTAATTCATCTAAGGGAGAAAAACGCCAAATTATTCTTTGAAATTTGCGATGATCTTCACGAACCAATATTTGTCTGTACATCTGTTTGATGTCAGCAGTGAACACGATAACATGAAGTCGAAACTTCAAAAGAATCGAGAAAATGTTAGTTTGAAGTTTGGGACCTATCGATAACTGATCATTCAGTGAGTGACCTTTCGCATTTTGCTGAAGCATCAAACACGACACGAAGTTTGGTTGTCATGCCCTCAGGCTTCATTACATAATGATGTGGAATGTAATAGCTATCTGAAGTTGAAGTTGCTGATACAGTAATTTTATCCATATGACCCGTCTCTAAATAATCTTTCATGAAATCGAAATAAAGCGAACGTAGCTCGTAATTCTGAGTCAATCGACGTTCTAGAGCTATGAATCTTTTTACAGCGATTTCGTATGATCCAGAAAACGAAAAATAAGCGTTTGGTTTGAACAGTAAGGGTACGACAAATCGACCAGAGTGGTGAAGAGAATATTAATTTTTGAAGATTTGTTCCGTCTGATGATCCTCGGGGGACAGCGTGACCTTTAAAGGAACTTGTTCTAACTCCCAAAACTTTCTTATGTCAAAGTCAAGTGAAGTGCATAATGAACTCACCCGAGTTTGACCCGAGAAGTTGGGAATCTCTACCTTACCCATCAAGATCCATCCAAAAAGTGTATTTACTGCTACTGGAGCTGCATTACCTCCTCGTAGTTTGCCATCCACCAAAACAGATGAAAACACATCGGCTCCTAAGAGCAAATCGACAGTACGAGGAATTCCATAATTAGGATCAGCTAATTTTAAATTATTTAAATGCGTCCAAGAACTATTTTGGGGTATTATCGAAGAGGGCATATCAGAACAAATTTTTGAGAGAATTATGCAATCTAAAGTAAGTTGAAATTCACCACAATTTGCGGGTTTTATAATACAGGATGTAACACCTCGAGGGGAAAATGACGACATAGAATTTATTCCTTGTATAGGAATATGCGAATTAGCCCTTTGTAAACCTAATTTTTGTATGCAACTTTCAGTAATGAAGTTTGCCTGACTACCGGTATCTAGTAATGCTCGAAGAGTATAAAAATTACCAAATGAATCACGAACGTCTATGAGTGCAGTGGATAACAATACAGTGTTTCGATGAGTGGAAATAGTATTGGCTATTAAATTAAGCGAAGTTGAAGAATTTTCAATTTCAACTAGGTTTCCCTTTTTAATTTGGCTTACATCGTGCTTTGGAAAATGCAGCAAAGTATGATGCTTGATTTGACATGTTTTGCATGTATGCAAATATGTGCATTGCGACATACTATGTGACGGACTTAAACAGTTTATGCAAAGTTTAAGGGATTTTACTAAATCAAAACGCTCTTTTGGTGATTTACTTAAAAAGAGTTTACATGTATGCAACGAATGGCTAGCCTTGCATAGCCGACAAGAGCTTAATTTTGTTAAAAATGTATAAGTTGTCTTTTTAGGCTCATTTTGTTTAGGTTTATTGGTATCGAGACGATAAATTGTTGAGGTTTCCCATACGTGACATTGGGTTTCTAAATGAACTAGAAGATTTGTGATTGAAGGTATTTGATTATTAGAGAGTGTCAGTTCAAATCGCTATCTAATCGAGGGATCAATCTTTTGAAATAACAAATCGAGCCACAAAAATTCGAACTTTTCTTTCTCTGTAAGCTTAAGTTTATTAAATGCCTTATAATGTTCTTCAAATGTCTCAATTACTTGTCTAAGAGAGCCTTTTGTTTTAGTAGACGGCTTGATTGAATGAATAGAGCTTAAATATTGATAAGAAAGAACTCGAGTATTCATGTATTTGTTTTTGAGTAAATCAATTGCAATTAAATAATTATCTGCTGTTAATGTAAGACCTTTAACTAGACTTGCAGCTGGGCCTTTCAAGTATGTTTGTAAATAATAGAATTTCTCAGCATTCGACAAGTCGTTTCTATTATGAATAACACTTCTATATAATTCAAAAAATGAAGGAAATTCCGTTAAATTGCCCGAAAATGGCGGAATATGAATAGGCTCTAAATCCGATTTAGAATTTACAGTTTGATTATTTGATATGTGTATTTTATCATCCAAATTATACGTTAACTCAATATCCTGTAAGTAGGCTTTAATGGAGTAAAAAATATCATCAATGTCAGTAACAATTTTATCGAGATTTTCTAGATCTTCAGTAGTGTCAGTAGTATTTGAACTTATTTGCGTATATGCATTGTGGAACTCATCATAAAGTTCACGCGCCAACTCAAAGCGCACCAAAGCCCCATTGACTTTAGTTTGATCGGCAACGGCCGCCCCCGAAATGACCAAAATGGGATCCAACCTTTTTTTATACTATTACCCAATACAATGACACTGTTCACTGATACTGTTATGCCTTGTTTTATTTCCATTATGTGGATTAATATTATTAATAATTAAATAATTAAGGAACGAAAATTAATAAAATAATATATTTGAATTAATTAAAAATAGTCAAACAATTAGTCTGATTATTTTCCGAAATGCAAAATGTGTATTTATTTAAATGAGCAATTCAATAAAATAATACGAGTGAGCGAGAACAAAAAACGCGAACAAAAAACACTAACAGATGTGCGTTCGCCGTTTGCGAACTCGAGAATATAGCGACACAAAAAAACCGACAATGCGAAATTGAATCTTAAGTAACGCATGAATAAGAATAACACGTACAGAAGCGACGTTACGAATTAACGACGATTCTGTCGACGGAATAAAATATCTGATACGAATTACAAGATATCCGGTTCGAATGACCAAAAAAATGTAGGAGAAACTGGCGATGAAGTCGGCAAACCTTGATAAGTCAAGAGGGACACTTACCGATGTAATTCCTCTTTCTTCCCGGTCTGGCCAGACTGAAGTGGACTGTATTTTGGATGCACTTAATTATTCTTAATTTCACACGCTGCTTAATATTCAGAACAATAATTTGAAAACGAAAACGTGACTGTCTCGGCGGACGTTTCGCGCAGAAGTCCGCGTAAAGTATCCCAACGAAAAATAAAAAGGTTTGCCAACATAATCCGAAATTAACTATATATATGGCGCGAAATGTTAAATTCCCGAAATTAGATAAATACACAACTTGTGTTCAATAAGCAAATAAAATAAATTAATGAATTCTGAACACACTTGATTATATATTCATAAATTCAACTGTTTTAATTTTATAGCCACCTAAATCCAGCGCAGTGTATTTATAATGTTAACGATAGCGGCCTTTATTCTTAAAAGATAGACAAGACTTCAACTCTATATCTCATTTGGTTTGAGAGATATTTTAGGTTTACGAAATAATACCACTTGGACCAAATGTTATATGAACAAACTAGCATTTGTTTTTAAAAAGAAATAAATGTACAGGGTGCGCAAAAGTTTCCGCACACATTCTTTCAATAATAACCTTTTAATCGGCAAGTAGAACACAACAACAAATTACATCTCGCTGCAGAGACGCTTTCAGGGATTCTATTAACTTGTCGTTGGTAGATCAGGCTTCATATCTCCAGATGGACCAAATGGAAAAATATATCGGGTTTAGGTCAGGCGAATGTAAAGAGCGCAAACTTGATTTAAAAATTCTGATGATTGCGATTCGATCTTCCCTAGAGCTCATATTTCCAAGAAGTAATACCGATTTGACATATCAAACAAACAAATGAACATTGTTTGTAGAGAATTATAATGGCTACAAGATAGACTATACAATAACGATACAAAATACTACGAACAGTACGTAAATTTCCATGTAAAAAATGTGTTTGCCGCACTCTGTATATGCGAAAATAAGTTTATGTTGTGAAGTAAATGATTTTATGAAACTTCTATCACAAACATTTTGTCGTATTTTAAATATTAAGAGAAATATCGAGCTTTCCGTTCTCGCTGAAACACCTTGTTCAGTTTTCGACACCTTGTACAGGTTTCTAATTGAATTTTACTTGTTTTTTTCCTAATAAATTATATCATTTTTGACCAGTTTTGACTTAATGCCATTTTCGAGGAATGAAATAATAGTAATTCGCTACTTACATTAAGAGCATTATCCTCGCTGGCAGGATTATTGGATCCCATCATGCAATTAACATATTCCACGTCTTGATCTTGTGATAGATGTTGGTCTAAAGCACACGCTTGGAATTTATTTCCTAAACATTCCTCAGGACCGTGTTGGCACTTTATCATCCATTCGCCATCTTGGTAGATTTTCTACATAATAATAAAATACGTAAGTTGAATTTGTTACCAAAATCTTTGTAAAAAAACACAAAATAAAAAAATATAAATATTTTAATTATTTATTTGATATGTTGTGGCAAGTTATTAGAAATGTTAACATTTCATATTCTGTCTAAAATAAGAGGTATCAAAATATTTCAGGAAGATGTTTATTGTGCCAACTATATTATTTTATTAATCGAATGATAAAAACATGTATCTTAGTTTTTTATTAGCCCAATTATATCTTGTATGATGCGTCATTAAATACATGTAATTATCATTTTTCGCAAAACGCTATTGATTATTTACATCAACCAAACCAAATTTTAGGGCTTTTCTAAACTCGAAAGTTTACTTCATGCGCCATCAGTATAAAACAGTGATTTAACGAGAAGTTTAAAAACAAACAAAACAAATTTTATGTTAATCCTCACAATTAATTCGAATTATTTTTGTCGATTTAAACCCTTTTGTAGCTATTCGAATCCTTTTTGAAGTATTCGAATCCTTTTATAAATATTCGAACCCTTTTATAAGAATTCGAATCATCCGCATTTGGATTCGAATACGAATCCTCTTAAAAAAATGTACCGAATCCGGATCACGAATCCAGATTAAGTGAAGTATTTGAATGCCTCTTTTATATCCTCTAAAAGGATTCGAATCCTGCCCAGCCTTGGCAATTATGATACATTTTAAAATAAATACATAAATTTTCGTAGGGATTATATTATGAGTATTGTTTTTTATTCACTACATACTACCTTCTTATTTTAATGTAATCTAATGTTATACAATTGTAGCAAACCTCGTTTAGAGCGAACTGTACTCTATAACCGATACTACTGCTTAAAGAGAACACCGGCTACAAAGCCAATCCTCCGAAGTTCGCGATAAACTATTTTGACTATATCATATAAGAAAGATAATAAAAAGTGCTACTACTGTGCTACTTAAAGTGGGACACCTCGTATGCTTATAAATATTGTGTGTGCGAAAGTATTACTTACATGTGCATTGCCATATGGTACAAAATCCATCTCCAAAGCCTCACCTATTTTTTGGTAACCTGGATAAAGTTGTTCATTGAGAAATGCAATACTGTACGGACATAATGATTCGTAGAAGACGGTGACTTTTAGCTTGTCTGCTCCAATAACCTAAATATAAAATAATTATAAATAACAAACCTATTATAGTTAATTATTAATTTTTTTATGGCGTAATTCTTTGCAAAGTTTATTTATATTTAAAAATAAAACAAAATCTTTTGTTTTATTGAACTATACAGAGTGTTTCAGTGAATCCGCACACTAGAAGTATATGGACTTCTAATTAATGTATTGTAATGAAATTTTGGCTTCTCTGTAATTGTGTGTGCTCGTTTCAATGAAAATATTTTCAAGACTATACGACTTCCGGTTATACCGGAAGTAAACACGAATTCCCTTATTTTAAACGGAATGCTATATTTTTTTATTGCAAATTTGGATTCTACATAAAATTCTATGAAAAAATCATAACATTACCTCCAGATTTAACCGTTTTCGAGATATTTGACATTTGGATAAAATATAGTGCTTTTTCGTATCTCCGAACAAATAAAAATCGTAGGGATGCCATGTTGGCTATAAAGAGCTAATACCCGAAAGTACCTAGTGGTGATATATTTTTGGAATAATGAAATACAGAGTGTTCAAAATTTTATCGCACATTTAGTCAACTATGAATAAATAAATTTGGATTTTTTTCAAACGGAACACTCTGTATATATTGACATATTCAAAAAAACTGAAAAATAAAGAAAGCAGGGGGGATGACGAAATCGCCAACAACCTAATTAAAGATTGTATAAATTGTATTTCTGATGTTCTTACATACATAGTTCAAAATTCATTTAAGCATTGAATTTTTCCTGATAATTTAAAACTTGCGCTAATAAGACCAATTTATAAAAAGGGAGATAGTGATTTGATGGACAACTACAGGCCGATAAGTCTTCTATCCTTCTTCTCAAAGATATTTGAAATCATAATGTGCGACAAACTAATGAACTTTTTAAAGTCCTGCGATCTGTTGATCGAATCCCAGCATGCCTACATAAGAGGGAAGTCGATAAGTAGTGCAATATTTGAATTCACAAGTTACATTAATCAGGCAATCGAACAAAAAGAATTGGCACTTGGGGTATTCCTAGATCTCTCTAAAGCATATGACACTATAAATCACGGCATGCTGCTCAAAAAACTTGAGCAGTATGGTATTCGTAACAATGCTCTAAACTGGTTTAAATCATACTTATCAAATAGAAAACAGAGAACGGCAATAAATAGTGAGGGAAAGGTGTTTAAATCAGAAATAAAAGTATGCGGAGATGTAGAAATACCTCAAGGGAGTATTATAGGGCCAATTATATTCATTGTATTCATAAATGATATGCATATACTGAAGTGCAACAATAATCATAGCATCACAAATTATGCGGACGATACCAGCTTTCTAATAACAGCTAAAACTGTTTCGGAATTAGAAGAAAAAGGGAGCCACCTCTACAAAAAGATTTCAGATTGGTTTGCATCAAATATGTTAAAGGTAAACATAGAAAAAACACAAGCTGTTTTATTGAAAACAAAACAGAACAAATCACAAACTCCTCAACATATAACTCTGGGCAATGGGAGGATAACCTTGGAAAAAGGAATAAAATCCTTAGGGGTAGTGATTGACAGTTCGTTAGACTGGCGCTCGCATATCGACGTTTTGGTGACAAAACTATCAAGAAAGTGCTACATAATAAATAGCATAAAGTCATATCTTGGTAGTGAGTCGACTAAGACAATCTATTATGCTTGTTTTGACTCACTGTTAAGATTTGGGGTGATTTTTTGGGGAAATAGCACAACAATAAGCAAAGTGTTTGTGCTACAAAAAAGGTGCATACGATCCATCTTTAGACTAAAATTTAAAGAGACCTGTCGCGGTATATTCAAAAAGAATAGGATACTGACAGTATATGCAGTCTTTGTATACGAATCATTAATTTTTATATTCAAAAATCAAAGTCTTTTCAGTAATGACAGTGACAAACTTTACAACACAAGAAATGTGAACATTAAACAACCGATGCACAGGCTCACGATAACGGAAAAGAACGCTATGCATCGATGGATAACGTTTTATAACGCGCTACCTACGAAAATCAAAAATGGTGATTCACTTAAAAAATTTAAGACATCGGTTTTTAATCTCCTCGTTGAAGCAGAATTATATGCCCTGAGTGATTATTTTGAAGCTTGTATATAATAGATATATACATATACTTGTTACGTTGACACAATTTCATCAATGTTCTTCCAGAATTATATTTTACTTTTGTAAGCATTATTGAAATAAAGTTTGTTTGTTATTGTTATTGTTATTGTTATTCTAATGCAGAATTGAATTCTGCATTGATCTATATTAGAATTTCCTATGCCCATCTTTTTTCGTGTCCAAGATATTTTTATTTAAATGAAACTAGTAAAAATAATAAGAGTTTTTAATTTTTTTTTTTTTTAGAGAAAATAAAATAAATAGTTGAAAGATGTGTTCGATATGATCAATATTTAACAATAATAAACAATATCTATCTAAACTTGCTAATTAACAAGATATCAAGAAAAAACTGAAACACGCTCAGAGTAAAGTACTAATTCCGGTTTCCTCATTTTCACCAAAAGATTTTTAAATCCTAAGATTGTAATAAAAGTATCACAAAAGACGCCGAATATAAGGCGAAAACGAAATTTTCGATTTTTTTTGCATTCCAGAGTGGCATAAGTTTAAAGTTTCATTTCAATATCTTTAGCGGTACAGACAAACAGACATACAGACATTTTTCAAAAATGGTCTTAATCGACTTAAGGGACTTCCAACATTTCCTTTGTATTATATACCGTGAAAGTAAAAAACAACAGAACTTACTAATCCATAGTTCAATAACAAAACGACGTATTAGAATAACTAATAAAATTAACGCAATAAATGTAATGGCCGCCATTTTGTTCTAAACACTTCAAAATTCTGCGGTTTATTTCGCTATTTGTTGCTTTATTAATTTCGATAGCGTTCAATTTACCAAATTCAAATACTATGGGTTAGATTGACACTTCATTGGAATTAACTGTCTTAGCAGATACATTGTTTTTAATACGACTTCATAAATAAAAATCAAGTGATGTGAGATCAGTAGATCTTGGTGACCATCGCTGTGGTCCATTTCATCCGAACTAGCAATCTTTAAACATTCTTGATAGTTATTTATCAACAGCATACGATTAATGTCCCCCTCTAGGAATTGCGAAACCTTGCCGTGGATGAGGTTGCTAGCGTGCTGCCGTGGCGTTTCCAGTCGATGGCTGGGAACGTGACGGCAGTCTGACTAAGGAGCAACTCAAACCCAAGCCAAGGTGTAAGGCATCGTTGCCGAGGGTAGCGTAACACTGGGGGAGCAGTGCCGTTAACGATCCCTTGGGGGCACCGGGCAAAACCCCCTCGTATTTAGTTTTACCTGGTATTGCGGAGCTCTCACCAGGTGGACTGTATATTTCCCTAGCTACAAAACAAAAAAACAAAACCACCAACAGGCCAGGAGGCTCCCAAGGCAAACGAGCCAGGGACCTTAGACAATGCCAACAAGGAGGCTACCGAAGCCACAGGGCAGGGTACCTCTACACCGCAAGGGCCGCGCAAGGCACTGAGAGTCAATGCCGTAGAAGACGTGGACATGATGTCAGATGAAGAAATTCGTAGGGCAATGATATCAGGCGTCGCAAAGGCCAAAGTGGCGCGGCGAGTGAGACAAGGCCAGAATTACGTAGAACTTCATCAGCAGGCAAGCACGAGAGGCCCAACGCCCAAAACCAAAGAAGGAATCCCAAGGGCAACCAAGGTCCGGGGCTCCTTCACAAATAGCATCCCAAGGGCAACCAAAGTCCGGAGGAGCTAAGCAAAACGCTGAGAAAGCCTCGTCAAAGAGTTTCAGATCAGATAGCACCACGCCTAGGGCGGCCAAAAAGACCAAAGTGGGTGGGCCCTCCTTCACGGAGGGTCAAGGTCGCCGTAGCAAGTGCGGATTTCCCAAAAATCCAACTAGAGCAGGAGAAGCTGGAGGCACTCCAGGACTCGATAATGTCGGCGTACGAGCAGATACCGGAGCAAGGGCCACAAGTCCGCTTCAGCAAATGCACGTACCGACCAGGCTACCTAACGGTAACATGCGCCCACACGGACAGTGCACAGTGGCTAAGGAGACGTTCCAAACCCTAAAACCCTGGGAGGGAGCATCCTTCAAGGAGTTGAAGGGAGACGACATTCCCAAGCCCTGGATCTGCACAGACGAAGGGAAAGAAAGGCTGGGGGCCGACAGGATCCGCAATAGACTGAGAATAGGGAACAGAGGCCCCAAGACACACCTCTGGACGGTGTGGGGAAAAACTCTAGAAGTAAATGGGATGCTGTGGACCTTCTCAATTAACAAACAGTCAAAGGAGGAGGTAGAGAAGCTTAACATGCACCCCTTCTTCGAGTACGGTAGGCTGCGACTCCGAATCAGAGAGGGTAACAAAGCGGTAGAAGGGGACAAGCAGGTCAAAGAAGCCACAGCCCCGAAGAGGCCCGCCAAATCCCAAGGCTCAAGCGAAGCCGGGGAGGAGGCAAATAAATAAGACAACATCTCGTCCGAAGATCAGACCTCCGCCAGCGGAACCAGTGCGCTCTTAAGGCCACAGGTCAAAGAGACGGGGCACCAATGGAGGGGGCCGGATCCGAGGATGAGATGCCACAAGGTACCCCTCTTCAACAATAAGGGGGGAGATTAGGGTCCTGCAGGTGAACCTCCAGCATGCAAAAGCCGCATCGGCAACGGAGATTCGATAAAGAAGGCCTGGACATCGCCCTCTTGCAGGAGCCCTGGTTATTTCGAGGAAAAGTGGCAGGCCTAGCGCCACAACATTCCCAGGTAAGTTACAGCCCAAACACTGTAAGGCCAAGGGCGTGCATAATTCATAGCAATAGGGTAAAGTGTACACTAATACCGCGGTTACGCACGGATGATGTAGTTACAGGTATTACAACAGACATGACAGAGAACGGAGAAAAGAGCTGGATGATCTGCTCCGCCTACTTTCCAGGAGATGACAGGGCCTGCACTTCGCGCATACTAAGCGATATAGTAGCATAGAGCGCGGAGAAGTCATACCAGCTCATCATAGGATGTGACTTTATCTCTGCGGAAGGGCTTATTATAGCCAACATAGGCAACAAGCCTACTTTCAACATAAAAACCCGCAAAGAAGTACGGGATTTGACAGTCTGTACCGGAAAAGTGAGTGATGTTATAGTGAATTGGCATGTGTCAGAAGAGCCTTCATGCTCAGACCACAGGGAAATCCTCTTCGACCTGGACACATCTCTCACGGAGGGTAAGTATAGAAACCCCAGAGAGAAAAACTGGGAAGGATATAAAGAATCCATCAGGGAGGATCTCCGGGAAGAAACAGCACCGGTGAGTGAGGTGGAGGGGCTAGAACTGGCAGTGGAACAAGTAAATGACGCCATCAAGACGGCATACTTGGAAAACTGCCCGGAAGAAACAACCCGACACAGGGGCTGCCGTACAATTTGGTGGAACAAGAACCTAGAAAAGCTAAGAGCCCAGGTTCGAAGGCTATTCAATAGAACTAAAAACACACAGAATTGTGATACCTATAAGGAAAATCTTACGGTGTACAACAAAGAAATCCGAAAATCCAAAAGAGACTCGTGGAGAAAGTTCTGCGAGGAGTTAATCGACACTCCGGCATGATCGAGAATCCACAAAGTCCTGGCAAAGGATGGAAGTGCTGCAAAAAAGGTAGGTTTCTTCAGAAAATCTGACGGGACCTATACTGAAATAAAGGAGGAAAGTCTCAAAGAATTACTATAAGTTTACTTTTCAGCCTCAACAATCCTGTCAGAGGATTGGAGGTTAGCCGCAGAGGTCACAAGACCAAGCAGAATCAGATGGGCCATAAGCAGGTTCCAACCTTATAAGTTCGCTGGGATGGATGGGGTTTATTCCATCCTGCTACAGAAGGGCATAGCGGAGCTGGTGCCGCATCTAACAAAGATCTTTAAAGCCTGTCTGGAATTGGGACACGTACCAAGGGGGAAGCAAGTAAAGGTAATCTACTTGCCTAAGGTAGGTAGAATAGCAGATCTAACACCGAAGTCTTACAGACCCATCAGCCTCTCTTTATTCCTACTGAAAACAATGGAGAGACTGGTCGGCAGATACCTACGAGACGAGATACTGGGGAAAGATCCCCTCAGTAACCGTCAGTACGCTTACCAGCCAGGAAAGTCTACGGACTTGGCGCTTGGGGACCTAAACAGGCTCATCACAAAGTTAATGGAGGACAAAGAGATAGCTATGGTCACATTTCTAGATATTGGAGGGGCTTTCAACAATGTCACAACCACTCGCTGTCACAACCACTCGCTATTAGAGGCACAAGCAAGAAAAGGCGTCCCGCCAAGCCTCTACCAATCGGTAAGGGCTAGCCTGGAGGAAAGGACAATTACATCCACTCTAGGAGGGCACACCATGGAAGCTAGAGCCGGCGGGGCTGCCCGCAGGGAGGGGTTCTACCTCCACTGCTATAGGCAACTCTTGTGGACGACTTACTAAGGAAACTGTCCGAAGAAGGCATCCACTGCCTAGGGTATGCGGATGACCTAGCCATAGTCATCAGAGGCCGGTTCGCAGGAGTTATCTCACAACGAACACAAAGGGCCCTAAACATAGTAGACAACTGGTGTCGACGGAAACGACTGACGATCAATCCCGAAAAAACACAGATTGTCGTGTTTACAAACAGAAGAGCGCTAGACGGTCTAAGGTCACCGACGCTCGGGGGCTCAAAAATTCTCTCCGTCAAGGAGGCGAAATACCTAACGGTAATCTTCGACGACAAAATGACGTGGAAGACGCACATCACGAAAACCGCCAAAAAACCTCAATGGCATTGGGAAGGTGTCGAAGAATGTGCGGGAAAAACTGGGGGCTCAATCCCAAAATGACCCTCTGGTTTTATACAAGGGTGATCAGGCTCATGATAACCTACGGGGCAGTAGTGTAGTGGACAAGGACGGCGCAACAGGGGGCGATAAGGCTCCTGAGAAGCACACAAAGACTAGCATGTCTCAGTGTCACATTAGCCCTAAGCACTACCTCTATAGCAGCCCTAGAAATGATCCTGAACCTTTGATTAAATGTATGGCAGGTCCTCTATACAACTCTTTGACATTTGCTGTGAATGTAAAATAAATTCAAGATATCGTTGTTAGAGTAATTACCTCTAAGAATAGTTATAACTTCACTTTACTGTTAAAGCAAGTAACAACAATACGATTGACTTTTTGATTTAAGCAACAACTATTTATTAAAATCAACACATAGATGATGTTTATTTTCTAGACCCGCTTTATAAATTACATTTCTATAGTTTTTCTATTGCACTGAATATTGACTTATTTTTACAAACATCTTAATATCTCAAAATCGAAAGTAGATAATTATAGGGAATGCTAGTATAGATCAATGCGGAATTCAACTCTGCGTCAGAATATGTTGAAATATACAGGGTATTACATTAAAAAAAATCGAGATTTAATTGTTTAAAGTTGACTAAATGCGGGATACAATTTTGAACATTCTGTATTTCAAAATTCCAAAAATAAATCACCATTGGGTACTTCCGGGTAATGACTATTTATAGCCAACATGACATCTTTTTCATCTTCTTTTATTTAGAGGTACGTATTTTTACGTGAATTATGAAAAAGCACTTAATTTTATCCAAATATTAAATATCTCGAAAACGGTTAAATATAGAGGTTATGTTAGGTTATAATTTGTTCATAGAATTTTATGTTTATATTCGCGATACAAAATATAGCATTCCATTAAAATAAAGGGAGTTGGTGTTTACTTCTGGTATAACCAGATGTCTTATAGTCTTGAAAATATGTTCATTCAAATGTGCACAAACGATTACTTCGAAGCCGATAATGTTATTACAATAAATTAATTAGAAGTCCATATACTTTTACTGTGCGGTTTCCCTGGAACACCCTATACCGGGTGTTGACTTGGCGGACGCAACATAGTAAATCCTATGTAAATTTTGAAATGTTCAAATTTTGTTCCTCTCCTTATTTTAGAAACAAAATGTATTTACCTTTTTTGTAGAGGGAAAAATTCTGAATTTATTCGTGTTAACGTTTATTACTTTACGTTTCTCTAAGTTTAAATAATTAAGAAAGAATAATGTGATTTTATAAAAATAATAACATGCTATGGAATTAAAACAACAACTGCGGATGTCAAAATGGCAAAAGATATCGTAGTCACTTGATTAAAGTAAATGTTTTTGAAATGATTTACACTATACAAGAAAAATTTAATTACTTTTAATAAAATCACATTACTTTTTCTTAATTATTTTAGCTGTTAATTTTCTGATATTCGTTGATTTTTAAAAGAGTTCAATATTAAGCTTTAAATGAGTGTTTTCCACTCCCAGACTGAGCATGAAGTAAAATTTCGAGTTTAGAAAAGCCCCGTGAAAATTTGTCTCGGGTCGCGCAGCGACCCGAGACAAATTTTCTGGGCTTTTCTAAACTCGAAATTTTACTCCATCGCTACGCGTATAAAATACAGATTTTAAGTGAAGTTCGAATTCACATGAATTTGACAATATTATAGTGTTTTATACGCGTGGCGCATGAAGTAAAATTTCGAGTTTAGAAAAGCCCAGAAAATTTGTCTCGGGTCGCTGCGCGACCCTTGACAAATTTTCACGGGGCTTTTCTAAACTCGAAATTTTACTTCATGCTTAGTCTGGGAGTGGAAAACACTTGTTAAAAGCTTTAAATTGAACTTAAAAAAAAAACAGGGAATATCCGCAATTGTTGTATCAATTCCATGGTATGTCATTATTTTTATAAAATCACATTACTTTTTCTTAATTATTTTAGCTGTTAATTTTTTGATATCGTTGATTTTTAAAAGAGTTCAATTTGAAGCTTTAAACGAGTGTTTTCCACTCCCAGACTAAGCATGAAGTAAAATTTCGAGTTTAGAAAAGTCCCGTGAAAATTTGTCGAGGGTCGCGCAGCGACGCGAGACAAATTTTCTGGGCTTTTCTAAACTCGAAATTTTACTTCATGCGCCACGCGTATAAAACACTAAAATATTGTGAACTCTATGTATATTTGAACCTCACATAAAATCAGTGTTTTATGCGCGTGGCGCTTGAAGTAAAATTTCGAGTTTAGAAAAGCCCAGAAAATTTGTCTCGGGTCGCTGCGCGACCCGAGACAAATTTTCACGGGGCTTTTCTAAACTCGAAATTTTACTTCATGCTTAGTCTGGGAGTGGAAAACACTTATCTAAAGCTTTAAATTGAACTTAAAAAAAACAGGGAATATCCGCAATTGTTGTATCAATTCCATGGTATGTCATTATTTTTATAAAATCTCATTACTTTTTCTTAATTATTTTAGCTGTTAATTTTCTGATATTCGTTGATTTTTAAAAGAGTTCAATTTAAAGCTTTAAACGAATGTTTTCCACTCCCAGACTAAGCATGAAGTAAAATTTCGAGTTTAGAAAAGCCCCGTGAAAATTTGTCGAGGGTCGCGCAGCGACCCGAGACAAATTTTCTGGGCTTTTCTAAACTCGAAATTTTACTTCATGCGCCACGAGTATAAAACACAAATTTCAAGTGAGGTTCAAATATATATACATTTTACAGTATTTTAGTGTTTATACGCGTGGCGCATGAAGTAAAATTTCGAGTTTAGAAAAGCCCAGAAAATTTGTCTCGGGTCGCTGCGTGACCCTCGACAAATTTTCACGGGGCTTTTCTAAACTCAAAATTTTACTTTATGCTTAGTCTGGGAGTGGAAAACACTTGTTTAAAGCTTTAAATTGAACTTAAAAAGACAGGGAATATCCGCAATTGTTGTATCAATTCCATGGTATGTCATTATTTTTATAAAATCACATTACTTTTTCTTAATTATTTTAACTTAAAGAAACGTAAAGTGTAAAATGTAAACATTAATAGATTTAAAATGTTTCTCTCTACAAAAAAATTATATACATTTTGTCTCTAAAATAAATAGGGAAGCCAATATTTAATTTCTAGGTTTAGTACTTTGTAATAGTTTGATTTAAAATTGTGATTTCACCAAATCATTATTTTTCCACATATAATGTTACACAATGATTTGTTCAAAAAACGCAAATGATTAAAATATTTTATATTTTTTGTATACTTACATGGCCAGATGAAATTAACAAAACAGAAAGAAGTAGGAAGTTCATGTTCGTTATAATACTACTATAGTATATACACCTGAATTTCTTTCCTGATTTATATACAATTTCTTATCAAACTTGTTAAAGATTATTAATTTTTAATAACGGTTTTTTAATTATTGGGTATCTGCTTACGGAAATAATTGGATTTATAGTTCTTAAAAGTGGATCAAGTTGTCTTGTTTTCACTGATAACAGCAGGATTAATTAATAATCCATTATAAACCGCGCATATCTCCTTATTATTCGTTTTGAACATTAATTAATACCGATATACTCGTCAGTGCATTGTTTTGTTATTGATATAAAATTTGGGTTAAATTTTTGTTTCCAGACAAAACATTTTAACTGATAAACAAATCTATAATCTTAAAAAGGATCTCGAAAAAAACACTTTTGCGAAAATTTATCTCAAACCGATTTTGTCTTATAAATTTGAATAAGTTGCAAAAATAAAAATATTTTTTAAGTATTCAGAGTGTTTCATTTTGAGTAGGACAGTATGGATAACTTTTTTATTACTAATGATAGAGATTTGGTTAAATAATCAAATTTGTGCGGTTTTATATGCTGAAGAAAAAAAACTTAGAAGTTATTTAAAAAAAAGGAAAATTCCGGTTTTAGAAAAGAGTATATTAGAAATCTGTAAAAACATTGCTAAAGTAAATATTATGACGTATCATATGGAAAAATAAAATTAATAAATGTACAGGGTGGCCCAAATCGGATATTACTATAGGGGATCTCGGTTATTAGAAGAGATACAATAAAATCGATTGCGCATCCTCGAGCTCTTTTTTTGAGACAAACTCAATGCCAAAAACAGAAATTAGCTATTGTCTTTTGTTTTCAAGTTATTCAATATTTTCCTTTTTCGATTTTTATTAATATCTCAGACATTTATTATTTTATCAAGATAAGAATTGTATGTTCCGCGGGTACTTTTTCGAGGGGAATCGAATGCAATTTACAGCTTATTTCTATCTTCATTAATAAAAGAGATACAGCCCAAACTTATATTTTTTTCAAATAGAATTCATATTTGGCTGTGCTATTATATATTTTTTATTTTTTTCCTTTTTTATTAGTATATAAAATGTTGATGTTTTATTTGAAATTTATTGATATATATTATATTTTATTAAATTTTAAATATTCTTATTAATCGCAGTAGGTATGTTAAATATTAAATTAATAATTGCTGGAATTTGAGTAATCTTATATTAGGATGTGATAATAATTACAATTATTTCGAAAAAATGAAATGAAAATAAATGGATATTATATCTCGGTTTTGATTATTGACCAACCAGATTTAAGATTTATTTTTCTTAGGTTCTTTGATTATTTGTCATGAAATAACATTGATATATGAATGCTATGTTGCCATTGATTAATTATTTGACAAAAAGTGGGATTAATAAATGAAACCTGTTCCGCCGCGAAATGAATCTTTACGACAGGGTAATTGTTTTTTTTTTGTATTGACCTACCAGATTTAGTAGTTTTTTTTAATAAAGTTGAATAATTGGTTGGATACTCTGGTTGTAATTGTGACTTTTGTCTTCAAAATAAATTTGAGGTTATGTTTACAGATGGTTGCCATGTGAACCATCTGTAAACATAACCTCAAATTTATTTGAAGACAAAAGTCAGAATTACAACCAATTATCCAACTTTATTAAAAAAAATACCAAATCTGGTTGATCAATACAAAAACAACGATTATACTAAAGATTGACAGATAAATGATAATAAATGCTCAAATTGATTGCCATTGTTCAAAATGCATGAGTTACATCTATTTATGACACTTCTACATGCATTATGAATATTAATATGAGATATTGAATTTATAATATTCATGACATTTTGACGTAAAATATTGATATTGTTGTTATTTAATTTATATTAACTGTCCTTTATATAGCCCCAAAAAAAGAAGTCCAGCGGTGTTAGCTCCGGAGATTGCGGAGGGCATTTTACCGGTCCATTTGTGCCTAACCATTTTGCTTCAAAATTTACATTTAATAAATTTGTCACTTCTCTACAATTATGGGGAGGTGCGCCGTCTTGTTGAAAATACAAATGTTCCCCTTGAAATAATGGCAAATTGTCCAAATAGTTCTCAATAATATTTTGTTGTAAAATGTCTGTATGTTTCCATCCATTCAAGTTTCCCTCGTAAATTTTCTAACACAAGATTCGGTTTCCCAGTAGAGCATACCAAACACTAAAACCAAATCTACCTTGTGCCTTAACATCAACAGTCCGATGAGGGTTAGAATCTTTCTAATAATGAGCATTGTGCCTATTAAATATTCCCGTGGAGCTTATGTATGCCTCGTCGGTCCAAATAATGTCTTTGTAAAAGTTCTGATTTGGTAAACATCTAGCTCTGTACCAGTTACAAAATTCTAATCTTCGTTCAAAATCCTTAGGGTTCAAATGGTGTCTTTTTCGAATCCTGTAAGGACGGATTTTTTTTTTCGGAATCCTTAAGGCACGATTTCTTGAAATTCTTTGTTCGTGTTCTATTTGCCTACTTGAAATTTCTGGATTTTCAATTACAGCCCCAATAACACTTAATCCAGCTTCTTCTGCATCTAATATATTATATTCTCTGGATCTCGAAGTAGTAAAGGAACCGTGGTAGATGAGATTCGTCGTCAACCGCTGGAATATAGATTTATCGGGCTGTTTTCTCTCCAAATATCGAGTATAATATGTTTCCAATGCAATATTAGAATTACTGTTGCTTTGAATAAAACATTCTAACATCAAACGTTTCGTAATTTTCGTACTTCATGTTTAAACACTTAGTTTATTAATACACAACAAAATGCAACAAACAACTAATATAAAAACAACGTTGTTGTTTTTTGTTTCATGCGTAACAGGCATCATTTTATTTACAAGCCTACTGCGTTTAATGAGAAATATTTAAAATTGAATAAAAATATAATATATCTCAATAAATTGCAAATATAACATCAACATATTATATATAAGTGAAAAGAGAAAAAAATAACAAATGTATTAATAGCACAGCCAACTATAACTTCTATTTAAAAAAATATAACTTTGGGCTGTATCTCTTTTATTAATGATGATAGAAATAATCTGTGAATTGCATTCGATTCTCCTTAAAAAAGTACCTCCAGAACATACAATTCTTATCTTGATAAAATAATAAATGACTGAGATATTAATAAAAATCGAATATGAAAAATATTGAATTTTTGGCTATAACTTAAAAACACAAGACGATGGCTAATTTCTGTTTTTTGACATTGAGTTTTCCTCGAAAAAAGAGCTCGAGGTTGCGTCATCGGTTTTTTTCTATGTCTTCTAATAACCGAGATTCCCTATAGTGACATCCAATTTGGGCCACCTTGTACAGTTAACCAAAAGAGTTAGAAAAACCTGATCTACATGCCATGACCTCTTTTTTGAGAAGATAACAATGGTATTAACAAAAAAACAGATTATTAGTTATTTGTTTAGTTTTCTTTGCAGAATTCAGTAGCGTACTTATTTTTTTATTTATTTCACTTCAGAGTTAACACTAACTTGTTTTATTTTTCAAATGGAACAACTTGCATTTTTTTATATCATTGATGAAAATTAGGGGATAAATAATAAGTATTAAAAAGTAAGTTTAATTTAATCATTAATTTTATACTAACATCAAACTAAATTTTGAGTAGTTGTTCATTAACTCGTAGGCCTGTAAACTAAACAAATTGTTTTGTTATCGATTTTTGTATGCAACACTGATTAGATCTGGTAACGTCAGAACCATTTTAAAATTCAATGATTAAATCAATGCAATGATTAAATCACGAAACTTGAGCCTTGTTTGAATTCGCGAAGACTTACGTCACCACTACTGTGACTTAATTAAACACAGTGGCGACCATTCCCTGTCATCCGCCATGCGTGGTAAATATTAATTAAGAAAATAGGTTATAATTAAATATCTGATATTCAATTGTGACAGCGAGTTATTGTCATCTTTCACATGAAGCGTCATCCATGGACGGGAGTTATTTACTTAATTATTAAATATTAACATATGATAGTTAATACCTCAAATTAACGGGTTTAGGGTGATTCTATCTACTGTTGCGAATTTTTGAGGTACGATTTTAGGGTAAGTGAAATGAAACACATACGAAGAAATTGCTATGACAAACTTTCGACCTTATAGCTACGCCGCTGTTGGTCTGCCGTATTGGGTCTAACAGCCAATAAGTTGTCGCCACTGTGTTTAATCAAGGCACTGTAGTTACCACTAAACATATTAATTTTAACAGGTAAGGAGAGCAAGGATATAAGTATATTCGGATGTCTCTTGATTTGACTTACGTTGTACCAGACCTGGGCAGGATTCGAATCATTCAGGATTTGAATCCTGGATTCGAATCCTTTTTGAAGATTTAAAAGAGGCATTCGAATACTTTAGTTCAATTGGATTTGTGATCCGGATTCGTTACATTTTTTTTTTAAGAGGATTCGTATTCCAATCCAAGTGTAAGTGATTCGAATCCTTGTAAAAGGATTCAAATATTTATAAAAGGATTCGAAAATTTATAAAATTATTCGAATATTTATAAAAGGATTCGAATACTTACAAAAGGATTTGAATCGTCAAAATTCATTCGGATTAATTGTGAGGATTAACATTAAAAATGTCTTTTCTGTGTTTTTAAATTTCTCGGTAAATCACTTTTTTATACGCCTGGCGCATGAAGTAAAATTTAGAGTTTAGAAAAGCCCAGAAAATGTTCACGGGGCTTTTCTAAACTCAAAATTTTACTTCATGCTTAGTCTGGGAGTGGAAACGCTCGTTCGAAACTTCAAACTGAATGCTTTGATAAGAACATTAAACGACTGAAATGTTTCAGTTTTTTTCAGTCATTTAATGTTCTTATCAAAGCATTCAAGTTTCGAACGAGCGTTTTCACTCCCAGACTAAGCATGAAGTAAAATTTCTCGGGTCGCGCATTTTGTCTCTTGGCTTTTCTAAACTCGAAATTTTACTTCATGCACCACGCGTATAAAACACTGATTTAATGAGAATTTTAAAAATACAAAAGACATTTTTTATGTTAATCCTCACAATTAATTCGAATTATTTTTGACGATTCAAATCCTTTTGTAAGTATTCGAATCCCTTTATAAATATTCGAATCCTTTTATAAATATTCGAATCCTTTTATAAATATTCGAATCGTTTTATAAGGATTCGAATTACCCACATTTGGATTCAAATACGAATCTTCTTAAAAAAATGTAACGAATCCGGAGTACGAATCCAGTTGAGCTTAAGTGTTCGAATGCCTCTTTTGAATCCTTTAAAAGGATTCGAATCCTGAATAATTCGAATCCTGCCCAGGTCTGACACATAATATATAAAATTACGAAAATGTTCGTATTAACCGCAAACAATGAGTCTTAATTAATAAAATAAGACTACTTAAGACAATAAATCCCCATTGGAACAACAACTTCCTGTGCAAATACACCGCCGGATATTGAATGATACAATACAATATTTAAAATCTTATTTGATTTGAAACAACGTTCTATCAAAATATATGTAACATTTAGGTCAAATTCTATTCAAACCAACTAACAAATATAAATGAATTTGAGCTAAATGTTACATATACTTTGATAGAGCTGTGTAACAAATCAAATAAGATTTTAAATATTTCATTGTATAATTTAAAACCCCGCGGTGTATTTGCACGGAAAGAAGTTGTTTCAATGGGTATTTATTGTCTTAAGTAGTTTTGTTAACTAAGACTCATTGTTTGTAGTTAATTTGAATAATTGCGTAATTTTATATATTATATAAAAATAGAGAAACAAATTGAAAAATTTACATGGGAATAGGGGGAATTCCCATGTAAATTTTTCAATTTGTTTCTCTATTTTTATATAATATATAAAATTACGCAATTATTCAAATTAACTACAAACAATGAGTCTTAGTTAACAAAACTACTTAAGACAATAAATACCCATTGAAACAACTACTTTCCGTGCAAATACACCGCGGGGTTTTGAATTATACAATGAAATATTTAAAATGATGCGATGATAACTTAATAAAAATATTAATATAACAAAATCTATCAAAAATATAAAATTTCATTTATTTAGAGAATTCAAACCTTTAATAAAAAGTATCAATTAATTGTTCTTAAAAAAAATCTGATGAAGCTAACACAGTTACCGACCGTGAATTAAAATAGTATAGGATTATTAATGCTTACTGGGATAGAGTGATAAAATTCAAAAAATAAAATTAAAATATCACCGTTTTCAAGATGACCATAAAACTAAAAGAGCTAAGAGAAGAAAAATATTCACATTACACATTCGCGAGCAAGACTTCGTAGAGGTCAGGCGTGCGAGAGTTCTTATAAAGTGAAAAACCCAAGCCATCAATTATCCTTCTGGGTCCAACATAGATAGAATGGACGGAGATGTCGTGGATGACGCCGACATGGACAACTCAGAGTTCCGGGACTTCCAAGAGGTTACATCCAAGAAACGTGGCCGGCCGCCGAAATACCACACCGCAAAAAGAGCAAACATAGCAGGTAAATTGATTGTGAGTTACGTGAAGATCAAATTAATTTGACGAATAAAGCACTAATAACCTGTCTTCACATTTTTATTTGAATTACCAAATGTACATTTCGGACACAAAGTGACCATTATAAATGGATTAACAAGTGTTAATCCATTGATAATGGCCACTTTGTGTCTGAAGTGTACATTTGGTAATTCAAATAAAAGTGTGAAGAAAGGTTATTAGTGCTTTATTCGCGAAATAGCAGGCAACATGCCAAAAACCACAAACAAATTGTTGCAATCAGTTCTAAAACAAATGACTACACAACACAGCCAACAAGCACAAAAACAACACCCTATATGCACCACACACGCATCGCAATGAGAAATTAGACTTACACAATCACAGCCATTAACAAGTTCAACACCTCCGACACAAATACAACAAACATCATTAGCACCTATCAAAAAACACAACCACGAACAATACAGCAACACATTCACATTTACATTTGTCATGACCTCACTCGCTTCCAATTCGCCCTGTTATGGAATGAACGCAATTTTGGTAGCAATGCGTTAATAATAAAGACACATTCTGGTTATTTATTGCAATCAAACGAAAGAAAAATAAACTTGGAAAAAGCAATAAAATCATTGCAAGCGGAGTGCATTATCCATGAATTTCGTTCGCTCCACTCAGCCGCCTCTCCATACGCTACACTAGCGCGGCCGCAGCAACTCAGCAGCAGTGCGCCGGCGCCCTCCTATTGTTGTATTATCAAAGAAGTGGAGCCGGAGATCGCGGACCAGACTATCAGTGAGCGGCTGAACGTTCTAGGAATTACGCATCGTTATTGTCGCCGCATTATCGCCAAGAAGGACGACTAGGCTACGCGTATGATAAGAGTAATCACCCCCTCACTAGAATCATTCACAAAACTCCTCCATGAACACTTCAGATTTATGTGTAAGATTTATACAGTCATTGAGAGTAAACCACCGACGCCACTACCTGTTCCATGCAACAAGTACGACCACGTCACCAGCAACTGCGCCGAAAATATAACCTGTGCCAAATGTGCAGGAAAACAACCTACATCTACGTGTAGCACTGAATTGCCGATCAAATGCAAGGCTTGCGGAGAAACGGACCACGGGGCATAGCTAACGAAATGCGCCAAGAGACCGCGACAACCGATTGAGGGAATCCTTAACATCACAATTATAAACCAAAACAAAAAACTCTCAAATTGACAAGGACTTGAAAAAAAAAACGCAATAATTCACACCCCCATCACTGCTCATGATTACATTATCGACATCTACACGACAAAGATTAAAGAACCAACGGTGACAGATAGAGACGCACTCATCAAAAAACTCAAAGCTCGTTTCATCGATTCGTTTAATGTAGACACCCATGTTAATTTTTCAGGCAACAAGATGTTCGCCGTCATGTTTGACCTTGAATCCCCAATTGTCATCCCTTCTGGGGGGCTATCCGGCATCCAGACCAGACTCTCACACCTTAGTAGTAACAATGGCGGTGTATAATTTTATATACGGCAATATCAACTCCTTTTCCTTAAAATCCCATCTAGTTTCTAATTACCTTACTAATAATCCCATCGATGTCATTATGATGGTTGAAACTAAAACGAAAAACTCTTTTTCATTTAATAATTGGTCCTACATCCAAATTCCTTCCTCGACTCCTCAACAAAACCAACCAGGTGACTCATTGCTGGCAGCCAGACCAGTAATAAAACTATTGAAATTAAATTCACCTAAAATAAACAATATTATGAACGAATGTCTGCACTGCACCATTGAGCTGCTTCAATTCTCACTTCACATTTTCCTTGTATACATCCACAACTCCTCTTCCATTCAAGACACAATCCTCATAAAGGCTTCTCTTTATGATCATGTTGTAGTAATCGGTGATTTTAACATGAATAAAACAAAATCAAAGCAACTCGACTCCTTCATAGCAAACTCCAGTCCCACATTCATCATGTCAAACAACCAATCTACCACTCCCGATATTCTTCTTTGTACAAGCAACATCGAACACCTTATAGATAATGTCACCCTAGTCCCTGCTTTATGTTCGGACCACTTATCTATCCAATTTTCCCTTAATTTTAGCTCCCCTCTTCCATCCTTTCCCAAGACAATTTTAAATTTCGAATACTATGACATTACAAACGAAACCGACGAAATGCCAATATCAATGTATTAACCCTAACACAATTTCCCTTTTCCTAGAAACCCTGTCTCAATCTATCAAACATAACACACCAACCATAACCAAAAAACCTACAAATATCATCTTCCCAAATATATCCTCCATTTAATTAAATACAAACAATAGTTACATAGAGACTTTAGACAAACTGACGACATGACACTTAAACAAAAATTCAACAGACTAAATAAGGACATACATACGATGATTACACAGTATAAAAGTGATCGTGAACAAATAAACGACTTACATGGTAAACATTACTGACAGGAGATCAATAAACTCTGCAAGTACCGGAAAACCGATTTTATCCCAAAAATCATACACCCATTGACAAAAAATACAGTGACGGATGATATCGACATTACTAACATCTTTGCGACTTATTTCAAACACTCGTACACAATGACAGACCACACAGACTATGACAATGAATTCCTTGACAATGTAAACTCCTGGTATGCGTCTTTTAAAACCACCCAAACACCTCTTCCCCCAAATGATGCTATAAAGGAAGAAGAATATTTTGAAAACCTCGAAAAGGGCAAAAACACGGCACCCGGTTATGACAACATTCCTAGAATTATCCTCTAATCCCTACCAACAAATATCCACACCTATATCCTAAAAATATTTAATCATATATACTCTACCCAGGTGTTACCGTCAGAGTGAAAGCGCGGTATACCTAAACCCGAAAATGACCCATTAGATCCTAGCAATTATCACCCTTCTCCCAGTCCTCGGAAAATTATTCGAAACCATAATCAAAAACAAACTGATGTCCTGCATAGCTGACCTTATTCCTCCCTACCAGTTTGGATTCCTCGAACACTGCTACACAACTCTACCTTTATCCATTCTCACGTCCAACTGTCAAACAGCAAGCCTTGGAGGTCGTAAATCCCTGTATGCGTATTACCATTTATATGCTGAATTTCAATACAAAATCATGTTTGGCATATAAAATACCGTTTCCAAAAAATATTTCAGCGTTATAATTACTTTATGTATGTTCATAGACACTAGCTATTAGAAACATGATGCCTAGAAGGCAGTAGCGTAACTGACAATTGTGTTTTTACTCCTTGCTAATTTATATCGTTATAACTCAAGAACTAATCGTACGATTTAAAAAACTGTTTCGACATTATAATTACTGTACTAATGTTTATAAACACTGGCAACGAGATAGCTTGCGCTAGTAAGACAGTGGCGTAACTGACGATTGTTTTTTCACCTCTTGATAATTGAAATCGTTATACCTCAAAAACTAACTGTACGATTCAAACATTCTTTCGGCATTGTAATTACTATACTGATGTCTATAAACCCTGACAATGAGATAGCTAGTGCTGACAAGACAGTGGCGTACCTGACGGTTGTTTTCTCTACTACGTAACTCGGCAACTAACCGTACGATTTCTGTTGTAACTTAACGTCACAAACTTAAACTTTAAGAAACGATACGGTTGGGCGGGTTTAAATAATTTAATTTGCACTGCACTCATTTACAGTTAACTCAAGACTGATTTTTATTCCAATAAACAGATGTTCAACACAAAGAAATTTGACCTCTAGATAAGAAAAATACACATTTAAATATATACAATTTAATACATTCTCACACCCCCACCCTTAAATAACACATTATCCCAAAAATAAAATCAATATTTAAAATTCTAATTACAATAAAATTAATTAATCTTTTTTTTTAACATAAGAATGAAACCGACATATATTCGTTTTTATTTACATCTTGACCTTAAAAAATATGACGCTACCTGAACTTCGTTGTCTTCCGCTATTTCAGTCTTATCTGTATTAATTTCACCCTGTGTCACTGCATCAGAATTATTTGTCAATTCTGTATTACTCGGATTAACATCACTGATAACAGGTTGAAAATTATTAGAATGTCTTATCTGATTAGAGTGTCTTTTCACTGAGTTCGCTCCGATTTTCACTTCATACGTCGTTTTACCGATTTTGTCTACAACTTCATCTTTCCGCCAAGTCGAATTCGACGGAATTTTGTAATCACGCACTAACACTTCTTGTCCGCAATTAAGATTTATTTTGTTATTTCTCAGACCTTCACCATTATTTTTATTCAATTATTGTTTTTGTATGAGGATGCAATAAATCAAATCTCGTTCTAAGTTCGCGACCAAGCATTAATTTAGCCGGACTCTTATTTGTAATACTATGTTTCGCAATCCTATAGTCAAATAAAAATAGCAGCAGGGCAGTGCGTAAATTCTTTTTTTCTAAAAATGCCTTTTTCAACGCTAATTTTACAGTTTTTATCATAATTTCTGTTGCCCCATTCCTTGCGGGATGATGTGGTGGTAAAAATTGAATGTTTCAAATTCAGTGGAATGGTGAGCCGTTATCTGATACTGGCGTATCGACTAATCCGAATCGTGAAAAAAGAGATCTTAATCATGTAATCACCATTGTTCTATTTAATTTACATACTTCTAACCACTTAGAATACACGTCGGTTATTATTAAATATTTATTACCGTATAATGGGCCTAAAAAATCTACATGAATTCGCGACCACGGTTTTTCCGGTACAGGCCACGATGAAAATTGTTTTGATGGATTTGGCCTTAAAGTATTGCAAATATTGCAATTTGCGTAAATCTGTTCGATTTCTGTATCCATCTTGGGCCACCAAAAGTATGACCTGGCAATGGATTTCATTTTATTTCCACCTAAATGCGATGAATGCAAATCATCTAACATAATTTTATGCAATTTCGGCGGAATTATAATTCTGTATCCCTAGAATAAGCACCCATGTTCGATATGTATTTGATGTTTTCTGTTAAAAGATGTTTTATCTTCTGTGGAACTACTTTCTTTTGGCCACCCGAGTAAACACCAACTGTAAATTTGATGTAACCTAACATCTTTTCTGGTTTCACGAGCCACCGTTTTGTAATTTAATTTTAAAGATTCGTTTAAATTTAGCGAGTGCCCTAAATTATCTTTATTTGCTGTAGTAATTTCTAACAGTAATCTCGATAACGCATCTGCATAATTATTATTTGAGCTGACGTATTTAATTTCCTATTGATACGCTGATAAAATTACTCATCACCTTTGCAATCGACTTGCGGCAATGGTCGGAATTCCCTTTTTGCTGCTGAAAATCAACAACAAAGGCTTGTGATCGGTATTTAATGTAAAATATCTACCGTATAAATATTGATCAATTCGACGTACCCCAAAAATAATAGATAAAGTCTCTTTATCGATTTGTGAATAATTTCTCTCATTTTTTGTAAGTGACCATGAGGCATACGCGATTACTTTACATGAACCATCGGGGTATGTATGTGCTAATACTGCCCCTAATCCATACGAATTTGCGTCACATGACAAACTTAATGGTAATTCAGCATTATAATGCGCTAAAAAAATGGGTGAAGCCATGTCATTTTTTACCTTATTAAACGCGTGTTGACATTTTTGTGACCATTCCCATTTACAATTTTTCTTTAATAATTGATGCAGTGGATATAATTTTGAGCTAAGGTTCGGAATAAACTTTGCATAATTATTCACTAAACCCAAGAACGATTTTAATTTTGTTATATTACACGGATTTCTCCCATTTAAAATTGGTTGAACCTTTTCTTTTGATTTCTGCAAACCGTCTGCATTAATAGTATAACCAAAATAAGAAACTTTCTTTTGAAAAAAGTTACATTTGTCACAGCGCACTCGTAATCCAAATTGTTTTAATTTATTTAGTAAAAATTTCAATCGTTTTAAATGATTGTCTATATCTTTTCCGGTTATTAAAATATCGTCGAAGAAAACCGCGACACCCTGTATATTTGCAAATAATTGATCTATAATTTTTTTAAATATTCCAGGCGCTGAGGCTATTCCGTACTAAACCCTTGTGTGTATTAATTGTTACTACTTTTCGGGATTCTATGATCAATTTAATCTGTGCATACGCTTGCGATAAATCAATTTTACTAAATAAAATACCTCCGCTAAGATTTGAAATAATATTCTTGTTACCCGGAAATCACCACATAGACGAATATTTACGCCTTTCTTGATAATAGGTACAATGGGCGTAGCCCATTTGCTATAATCTGCCGGAGATATAATTCTCTCTGCAGTTAATTTATTTATTTCATTTTCATGCAAAATACTTGAACACTGTCCTGTTTTAATATTAAATCTATTTTACCCCCATTAAAAGTTCCTAATCCATCATTAAAAACTTCTGGATATTGTGCAATTATTCTATCTACTTCACTAGCAATTGTATAGTTTTGCATATTAAAAACTGTAAGGTTCATAACCTTAATTGACATTTACAAAAATGAAATCCATTTTCTGCCTAACAGTGGTGGACCCCCATTTGGAATTATAAACAATTTCAAATTCGGAAATAATTCCCCTATATATTTAGCAATTACTTTAATATACCCGCGTGCCGAAATTTTGTGTCCAATATACGATCTAAAATGACTGCAGTCATTTTGGATTACGTTTTGCTTAAAATACCTTTTATAAATTTCTTCAGAAATAGCTGAAATTGCCGCCCTTGTATCGACTTCCATGTTCAATATTACCTCGTCTATTGCAACATTTACTTTTATAGGACCCAAATTATCCTTAATATTAAATAAATTTAATTCTGAGTCTGAGTTTTCTGATAATTCATTCATTCATAATTCATTTTTTTTCTGATAATTCATTTTGATGTTATTTATTGCCTCCGTGGTTTTTATTAAATCTACAAATTGATTTGATGTGACCACTATTTCCACAATGATGGCAAATGGCCTGTTTAAAATAACAGTCAATAAATCTATGATTGTTTCTACCCCAATGTTTACATCGCTGAAATATCTGCGACCGCTGCTCCCGTCGATGATGATCGTGCTACTGGTTCTCTGTCGGCTGTGTTGTCCTCGCCACTGCGCTCTTCGTCCGCTGTTTTGATGACGTCTGCAACGCTCCGCCGCCGCTGCTGCTCGCTTCCCTCGATGATCTGTTGAGCTGCTTTGTTCCCAAATGATGGACTGATAATATTTTATCCACCAATTGTGAATCGGTTTCGGCCCGTTCTAAATTTATTGCGATTGTTACTGCTGATATTTTAAATTTGTTTCCGAAAAAAGCCTCAATTTAATTGCTTCATTCCTGATTCCGTAAACAAATTGGTCTCTCAAATGTTCCTCCAATTCTGTTTTGAACTCACATGTCTTTGCAAGACTTTTTAATGACGTGATATACTGGAAAATGGACTCGCCTTCTTCTTGCTTGCGCATCCGGAACTTGTACCTCTCCGCCATTGCAGATGGCGCTGGTTCCAAATGATCCATTAATTTTTTCACGAATTGATCATAACTACCCTTTTCAGGCTTCTCTGGATCACATAAATTTATTAACAACTCGTAGGTTTTATCTCCGACTACCGTGAGAAGAATTGCCACCTTCTTTTCATCCGCCACATCGTTTGCCATAAAATACTGCTCGACACGTGCGATGTATATGGACCAGTTTTTTACACCGATTTGAAACTCACTAATTCTTCCTATCGACATTTTCACTTTTTTAGTTTATAGTTTATCCTCGTCGCCAACTGTTGTAACTTAACGTCACAAACTTAAACTTTAAGTAACGATACGGTTGGACGGGTTTAAATAATTTAATTCGCACTGCACTCATTTACGGTTAACTCAAGACTGATTTTTATTCCAATAAACAGATGTTCAACACAAAGAAATTTGACCTCTAGATAACAACAATACACATTTAAATATATACAATTTAATACATTCTCACAAAATTTCTTTAGGCGTTAGAACACCTAAAGTGATGTTCATAAACACTGCTCACGAGATAGCTAGCGCTAGCAAGACAGTGACAGTTTTTAATTCCTTGATAATTTATATCGGTATAACTCGGGAACTAACCATACGATTTCAATATTTTTTTCGGCGTTAGAATATTTAAAGTAAGGTCCATTACCACTGGCAACGAGATAGCTAGCGCTAGCAAGACAGTGGCGTACCTGAACAATGTTTTCAGGATTTTCTAAACTCGAAATTATACTTCATGCTTAATCTAGGAGTGGAAAACACTTGTGGGAAGTTTCAAACTGAACGCTATTCAAAAACAATAAATGCTTGAAAATTTACCAAGTACACATCGGGTTATGTATGTACCAACACTTGCATGTAAAACTCACTATATGTTATCTAACCAACCTAATCGTAACATGGGTATCTTTTCGATACTACAAAATTGTGATTTAGCTCCTTTAGTTGCTATTTAATTTACTTTATTTTAATTCTAACACAATCTATCTCAATATCCTAATTCTACAATATACAGGGAGTTTTTCTTTAAAGTATACATAACCCGAGACAAATTTTCTAGGCTTTTTTAAACTCGAAATTTTACTTCATGCGCCACGCGTATAAAACAATAAAACTATGTGAAATTTATATATATTTGAACCTTACTTGAAATCAGCGTTTTATACGCGTGGCGCATGAAGTAAAGTTTAGAAAAGTCCAGAAAATTTGTGTCGGGTCGCTGCACGACCCTCAACAAATGTTCACGGGGCTTTTCTAAACTCGAAATTTTACTTCACGCTTAGTCTGGGAGTGGAAAACACCTTAAATTCAACTCTTTTTAAAGAACAAGGCATATCTAAAGATTTAAGGAAATAAGCTAAATTTGGAAAACGTATACTTTAAAGAAAAACTACCTGTATGTTATTATGTTGTATTTAACTTAAATATTATTAGGTAATTACTCAAATTAAGTTTAAGATTCATTTCTTGCGACTGATGAAGGAGCAACTCTCTAAGCAAACCTAAATATCTAATCCATGTTACATATCAAATATTTAGCTTAAATCACACATTAAAAGTGCGATTCTTTTCGCAATCTACAACAAGTTAGTCTTACAAAGACTATATCAAACACTCATTGAAACAACTACTTCCCGGGCTAATACCCCGACGGACATTGAATTATACAACAAGTGTTTGCTGTTACATACAGTAATCTACTGTAAATGTAACAATTTGGGTCAAATTATTTAGGCCATCTATAGATGCGTTTCGAGATTTATCTCTCATCAGTATAACTTTGCCATTCCCTCTAAACAATTTGACACCTTAGACTGGCGGTCACGTTACCGTTCAAACATAAGTACTTTAGCTTAAATGTTTTAATAGTTATTGCTTACATTATACTGCTCAGTCAACTTAGCCCCCCGAAGTTCGACTTTTTTGACGGTACTGTCTTCTAGGCATCATCTTTCTAATAGCCAGTGTCTATGAACATACATAAAGTAATTACAACGCCAAAATATTTCTTGGAAGCGGTATTTTATATGCCAATCATGATTTTGTATTAAAATTCAGGAAGTAAATGGTAATATGCATACAGGATCTATAAGCTCTCACATCAAAGTTTGGATGTGAATATTTTTTTACCTAATATTTTTGAGAGAATATTTTTTTCATATTCTGCTGGCACTAACTCTAAGCAATCTTTTCTACCCAATTTGATTAAAAAATCTCATTTCTGGGGGCTAGGGTTACAAATGTTTTATGATTTTTTTTGGTTGTGGGGGTGGGAATCAGAATAGTATAAAAAAACTTGAAAAATCCAAACTCGGGGGGCTAGCATCAACCTAGCGCCCCCAAAAGTTCAAACCCCCGTAACTTTCTTGTCTAAATGGCGCTAGATCTAATTTTTGTGGCGCTAGCTGGCTCTAGCTAAGGCCCGTCTAGCGCAATAGCTTCGTTTGCGTCACGTCTCAGTGGCCTCTAATACGTCTCAGTGACCCCAAATAGGGGACGGCCCACCGGGATTTGCCCCGTAGCTCTAATTACTTATTACCGGTAGCTCTTATTACGTGAGGAGATAAATATTTTATAATAATCTAAAAACATGCTTCAAATACCTGCGTTCATTGTCAAGATATTCTTAAAAAACTTTTTTTTCAATTTTTGTTATTGACATTCTGAGAAACTTTTTTATGAGGAATCCAGTACTACACTTCATGTTAAGATAACTCTAACTTTTAATCAAGAACCTTAGCCAACTTTTGTTTTTCATATGTGCGCCGTTTTGGATTTTCATATATTTTGAAAGAGTTTTTTTTCTGAATTCAGTATATATCACAATCATAATTTAATTTACATTTCAAATCGTCGTTATTTTGTTAAAACCTCATATGTGTATCAAATAAATGTTTAGGAAACACAATAACTGTTTAAAAAAATTGAGTTAAGTAGTTCTTTTCAAACATTGTTTTTTAAGGATCCTTGTATACGATTTAAGAGTTAACTTTACCACATAGGAGGTTTCATGAACTCATCGGGCTGATAACGTAGAGTCCCTTGATAAATAAAACCATGTTTTGTATAAAAATGCCACGATATGTAATATTAATTATTTATGATGTGTCTTGGAAACACTTGAATTACTCATTAAATTGACAACAATTAAATTGAAAAGGTAAACTATTTTTTGGGCAGTAAAGAATGTAAGAAAAAGAGCGGAATTATGTGTGATTCGTTCGAACACTCACTAGCAACACGAACACTTACTACTTTACTGCATATTGTTATTTAGGTTATATATTGTTACGTTTATCTTTTTTAAAATATTTGTTACATACTTTAAACAACATATTTGTTTATAAATATTCTCTCATATTTCTGTGAATAATGGTTACAAATGTATGACATTCCTGGAATATGCCGTAGATACGATGTCGTTGTAACGCATACGATTTTGTATGAACAATGCATTTCTATCATATCTACCTTTTTAATAATTACGAATACAACTAATGCGTAACTTATCAATATTTCGTTTGTAAACAAATAAGTTTTTAAGCAGTAAAGTAATCAAAAATGTAGGGTTCCGTCATTAAGAATAATTGGGTAAGCAAATTGTGGGCTCTAGGAGTCGTCAATTAAGTGAGTTACTAAAATGTTCAAAAACACTCTTTACAAAAAAAAACATAAAAAAATTATTTGACATTACAAATGTAAATTAAATGATGAGTGTGGTACATCACTGTATTCAGATACTCTTTTAAAAAATATTTCAATCCAAAATGGTGCCCTTAAGAAAAAAAAAATTGGCTATAGGGTGTTGTCAAATGTTGGAGTTATCTTAAAATTAAGAAGAATATTTGATTGCTCATTAAAAATTGCCTCTACAATGTTAGTATTGCAAATGTCTAGATTCAATAGTTTTCGAGTCAAACAATAAAGAACATATTTCATAAAATGAGCTTTTTGACAATATCTCGGAAAAGATATTTTGAATTTGTTTTTAGATTATCAATGAGCCCCAAAACACGCAGCTTTACCCCAGTTTAACCGACTTTCTATGTTTTCAAATAATCGAGATCAATCATGCCTCCCTATCATGAGGGGGGGGGGGGGGTAAGGTCCCGGGAACAGAGAAAAAGAGAACAAAGAAGAAGTTAGGACCACTGCCATATACAGTACACCGCGGCGCACCGCCTCCCCTCCGGCGGTGCGCCTGTATATGGCAGTGGTCCTAACTTATCCTAACCTTTTTTTTTATTGAGGAGAAAATTGCATTTACGCATTACAGAGTGTGGGACTCCTGCCCCATCTATAAAAGCCCAACCCACTAAAAAACTCCTCTTCTCTTCGCAAGACTTCCTTATTGGTATCGCCTACTGGCATTACTTCAATAAGGGCGAAAGCGCTGCCTTTTCATGTCGCGCGGCACTAGATGGCGTCTATTCGTTCCCTGTCCACAATGCTTCCCACTATTCCGCAGTTTCGACCATGAGCGGTACTAGCGTGGTCTAGCCTAACTAGCCTATTTTCCCGCGCAGCCTGTCCCTCTTCTTAAGAATATGAATTTGTGTTCAGTATTCATTCATTCACCGGATAACTATATACGCGTTTCAGACTTCAACACCATCATTAATATAGTCCCGAACCAGTGCTAGAAGAATACTGAACATCTTTGACTATTTATTATGGCCTGTGCAATTTACATATGCTTGAAAGCGTAAACGCCATCTAATGCTCATTTGCATAAGTAGCATCGTCAATAGCTGACAAACTAAACGTTTGTATACAGCAATTGTTTGTCCACAACAGGGCTTTATTTTACAGAATACAAATATCAAGAATATGAATTTTTGTTCAGTACTCATTTATTCACCGGATAACTATATACGCGTTTTAGGCTTCAACGTTATTATCAGTATAGTCCCGTTATTTTTCGTTATTCTTAATACTTACCGAGATAGAGCAAAAAGTCACCTTTTCAGACTCAATCAAAAACTATGAGTTCTAAAACAAAAAGTTTATATACATGATGTAACCAAACTACTGTACAAGCTCTTTACCATATAAGAGTAAATATTTAAATAAACAATAGTTGCAATTGAAATTAATTAATTAAAAATAATTAATAATAAAGGCCACATTGCGTATTTTAAGAGAGATTCGACATATACTGGTTGTTTTTAAACGATCTCAGTTTGGATATCGAATTACCCCGGATCCAGTGAATGGATCAATGAAATGTAGGTAAAATTTTAAGTAGAGCAATGGATGTTTATTCATAACTCATGAAAGTAGGTCAGATTGGAAAGAATTATGTCTATGTTATCGTTTTCATAATTAGTTGCTGACGGAATTCCGAATTATGAATATTTTCTAAACGTGTTGTTACCGTCCTAGTTACCTCCTGGGCAGCACTCCCTTATATCAACTAATATAAATCATAATTTAAAAACAAACGTGATGATTCAATAACCATGTGGCATGCAAGTCCCCGAACCGAACGATTTTCCCCGCTGTCAGTCGATAAAGTGGCTGGGTCCCAACGATATAAAAGAGCGCCACCGAATTGTAATTAAAAATCCTTCGGTCCGTCTGGAACTTACGTTGGTGAAATTCGGAAACCAAGTTGGAGAGAAAATATTTATTTATTTATTTATTTATTAGTAATTTGTGTCATTACAATAATTGCTTACACAAGTCAAGAAACGCAAATAAAATATAAAAGTAGCTTAAATCTAAGGACGAAACAACTAAAGCTAAGTGTAAATAAACAAAGTAATAATGTATGTAATCAGACTGGACAGTTATTAACAAATAAGTACTGAATGTCAAAAGACATACATATATTTAAAATTGCCAAATGACAAACATATAACTTAAAAATGTCAAATGACATACACATATTTAAAATTGTTAAATGACAAACATACAATTTAAAAATGTCAAAAGACATACATATAAACTAAAAATTGTGAGTAGAGTAAAAAGACGTATATATAGTATAAGAAATAAATAATGTGTTTACAATATTTTGTAGTTGTCAGACATGAGGTCTTCTATCGTGTAAAACGCTTTTTTAATTAAATAGTTTTTTATTTCCTTTTTAAATTGTCTAATGTTCAGTTTTTTTATCGGTTCAGGGATTTTATTGTATATATTTGGTCCATAGTAGCTAACACCGTTCTGACATTTTGATAACCGTTGTGGCTGCAGACAGATGTCACCCTTGTTTCTAGTATTATATATATGTATCTCTTCATGTGATTGATAACATTTAATGTTTTTTTTAATATGTAATAAGCAATTAAGGATGTATATAGCTGGTAATGTTAATATTTCTAGTTTAATAAATTCATATTTGCAATCATCAGAATATCCTAAACCAGATAGTATTCTAATTGCCTTTCTTTGTAACCCAAATAGCCGATGCAATATAGTAGAGTGGCCCCAAGTAACAATTCCGTATGAGAGATGACTTTCAATTAGAGAGAAATATATGGTTCGTAAAAATTTTCTTGGTAGGCTGTGCGCTAAGTTTCTCAATAAGTAAATGTTTTTACATAATCGAGAAGCCATTTCATTCCCGTGTGAATGCCATGTTAGCTTGCTATCAAGATATATTCCAAGAAATTTAACAGGAGCTTCTGTGTCAAGTTCTACAGATCGTAATGAAAAGACTTGATCAATAGTTTTTTCTTCGTTCATAGTTAATTTGTTATTTACAGACCAATCATTAACCCGTTTTTTTGTTAGTGCAATATCATTTAGACACTCATTTATATTATTGTCGCTATTTGTTACTAATGTATCATCAGCATAGAGAAAGATCGAGGAATCTCTAGCTACTAAAGGTAAATCATTAATGTAAGTTAAAAATAGTATGGGGCCGAGGATTGATCCTTGTGGCACACCATATTTTAATGTAATTTCTGATGATACATTGTTGTTTATCATAACTAACTGCTTTCTATCCTGTAGGTATGAATTTAAGAGTTTGCAGGTTGATGGATGAAAATTATAGAAGAACATTTTTCGAATGAGGGTTTCATGACAAACACAGTCAAATGCTTTACTTAAATCCATAAAGGAAGCGGCTGTATGCATGCCTTGATTAAAACATTCAACTATTGTTTGGACAAAAGCATTGACTGCATCTGTTGTTGATCGCCCCACTCGAAAGCCGAACTGCTGCATGTTTAACACGTTTTCCGTTTCCAGAAAATCGGTTATTTGATTAGCGATTGCCTTTTCAAAGATCTTTGATATTATTGGTAGTATTGATATTGGTCTGTAGTTATTTTTATCTGATCTGTCTCCTTTCTTGAAAATGGGGATTACCTTTGCGTTTTTTAATGCTGTTGGGAATATACCATATACTATACAAAGATTAATTAATTTCGTTAGTGGTATAACTATGACATCTATTACTTGTTTGACTAGAGGAGTTGTGAAACCATATATATCTCTACTTTTTGAGTTCTTTAAACTTTTAACAATATCTCTAATTTGGATGAATGTTACTTCACTTATGTTCAGGTACTTTGCGGTGGTTGTTTGTGTTTGCTGAACTAACAGATCTAGGGGATCAGCTACATTAGAGGGAAGTTTATTTATTAGGTCACTTGCTATATTTGCGAAAAACAAGTTAAGCTCATTAGGTTCCAAAGTACAGGCAACATCTGTCTGCGCCTTATCACGATTTTTATTAATTACATTCCACATCGAACGGGTGCTGTTTTCTGAGTTCTGAATGTAAGATACATTGGCATTAATTTTTGCTTCTTTTAGAGAATCATGGTATTTTTTTCGATAGCAATAGTAATGTTGTTTAAGATTTTGATTTTTCATGTACGCTTCTCGAAGAAGATGAAGTGTTTCGCGCATTTGACGTAGTTCGTGATTGAACCATTTTATTTCATTTAGTTTAGTTTTAACTTTTTTCAGGGGAAAGCTATTTGTAAAGTAATTTTTGAGAATATCAATAAATTTATTAAATTTTTCATCTACAGTAAGATAATTCTCATTGATAAAATTCCAATCAGTATATTCAAGAAGCGAATAGAATTTATTTGTGCCTTTTTTAGTTATAAATCTACATATGTTAGTATTTTTAATATTTTTTTTGGTTTTGTCAATCTCTGCCCTAAAGTGAATGCCAATGTGATCTGATAGTCCAGAATTACACTCCTTTGTTGACACATCAGAAGGGTTAATATTTGAGAAAACATTGTCTATACAGTTATTGCCCCTTGTATTAAAATCAACATGAATTTTTAACCCATATGTAGCAAGTAAATCGCATAATTGCTTCGCTTTATTATCGTTTGAATTAAATGAGACATTAAAATCCCCACCAAATATTATGTAATTGAAATGTGCGTGGTTATCATTAAACATACTATTTATTCTATTTAAAAATATATTAAAATCACCGTCCGGAGATCGGTATACACATATAATTAATAATTTAATTTCATTTAAAAAGGTACATGATAGTTCACAATGTTTTTCAATAGAATAATCATTTATTTTATTAAAATTACTTACATTTATTTGGTTCTGAGAAACTTGCATTACACCACCATGCTGATATTTGTGACGCGTATAACATGATACGCTTTTATAATTTCCGATATGAAGCCCAGTTTCTTCATTAGGTTTAAGCCAGCGTTCACTTAGGCATATGATGTCAAATTTTATTTTATTATTAATTAAAAAAGCGTCTAATTCATTAGTTTTATTGCGCACACTTTGTATGTTTAAAAAATATAGGTTTAGATAGAACCGATCAAGACATTTTTTCGTGCTGCCCGGCTGTACTAAAAATATTTTCACTGCTGCCACTTTTATTTTTATTATTAAAAATGAAACGACTAACACTTACCCCCAGCGGCCAGTGTTTGGGGTCAGTGAGCGCTGCGTGAAATTTAAAGTCCGCTGCAATTTTAAATGCCGGTTTATTATTATTAATTATAATTTTTTCGCACAGAAAATCGCTACAGTTTATAATATTTTTAATATGTTCTTTCATATTTTCAAGGGACACATTTACATTTAATCGCTTTATAAATAACCAAGTCCTCTTGGGCTCCGCATTGATATTTGATGATGATGTTCCTGTCCCGATAATGGTTGTTGATTTTTTCTTTCTTCTTCTATTTACTGTTTTCCATGTTTCCATTGTTTTTTCGGGTTCTTTGCGCAGCGATTGTGAATTATTTCCAGCTGTTGATGTTTTGGTTTTTTTGATACATTCTTTATCTGGTTCAATATTGGAATCGCGCTCTTTATCATTATCAATTTCAATGACACTCGTTGATTTAGTTCTTTTGTTAGAAGATTTCGATCGAGTTTCACGGATATTTTGTGTTATTTCTGCGTTGACTGGAGAGATGTCGCTATTATTTTGATTTGTGATTATAGTATTCGCAGTAATATTATTTAATTTATATTTTAAAAGATCAATATTTTCTTTTTGGACATTGTTTTTGTCGTCCATTTCTTGAATTAATTTATTTAAAAGCTTTACTTGCGATTTTAAAGCTTCATTTTCCCGACGAAGATTATTAACTATAACCTCACTCTCTTCGGATCCGTTACAACAAATAATTCTGCTTCCATCCAGGATTTTTGTGCCCGCTCTTTTACGACAGTTCCGGTGGTATGAGTTTCCACATTTTATGCACACTTGCACCTTGCACTCACTATTTGAGCAGCACTTTAACATCGCTGGTTTATCCGACACGTCTGTGTCGCCCGCCATTTTGCTCATTTTAAATAATGGTTAAAGAAATACTTAACAATTTATTGTAAATAAGGAACAAATTCTGTTGGCAACAAACCCTAACCTTTTAATTTACCTTCTTACAATTTTTTCACATCTTCCATTATAAAATGAATTGTATAATAAACTATTCAAATAAGATTTAAGATAGCTATGTTACCCGACTGATAACAATGCCAGAGCTAAAGCATACAATAATTCAATGTAAACAAAATATTGCTTATCGCTACCAGAAATACTGTCAAGTTAATTGTGTTGCCTATATCCAACAACCCAATTGTCACTCACATTTAATTAAAACAAACTTTTAATGACTCGTCATTTAAATATCACATGTCATGTTCATCCCTTAGAAATAAAATATGTATCACTTACCAAAGATGATTAATAATTACTGTCAAACGTTGAATCGCTGGTAGCGCTACCTCGACGATTCCACGCAGCTGTTGTAAAATACCTACGACAGATACATGACGAGTAAACTAACAGGTGAACTTCAAATGCTGGTCTCTAATTTTGTTAATAACAAAAATCCATAATTAAATTTAGACTTGAATTAAGTGTTTTAAATATCTATGATGTGAAATAATAGAAAAGAAAAAAAAATTAACCTAGTTAAATAGACTCAAAATAGAAATTGAAATATAAAAATATACATAACCGAGCGAACATTTTCTTGACTTCAATCATCCTTGATGAATTTTAATTCCACCGACTACCACTCTACGAAATCAATCTCAACTGCATCGACTCCTCTTTATCACACAACTAGAACTCGCAGAAATCCAATGGAATTTGAGACTTGACCGCTTACTCTTCGTCCAGGAATTTGTGAACACGCAACATAACCACTGAAAAACAAGTGAACGCCACTGAATTGATTAATCCTCCACTAAATCCAGGAACGCAAACCCCACACACGAATTCCACTATGTAAAACTCAGCACATTTCCATTCAGAAAAGAATTTCCAATATTAAATTCTTTCTTGGAAATAAAAACATAACTCCAGCCCCGGAAAAGAAGTCAGGCAGAATAAAATACCTCTGCTGACTTTTACTCCGGTCAAAAAAGAATCATGGATGGTTGCACGTGGTTTAACATCCGCCGACGGCGATAAACTTCTCAGCAAGTTCTAACTTCCAAAACACCAACAACTAATTAACTTAACACTGACGAAGTTATTACACGTGTGTTACTACAAAACTAGCTAATTACAACAGCCAAAACTCAACACAGAGTTCTTCAGTAACACAACCGTGCTTCACCACGCACCAACCTGTTGAACCTCCCTTACCGGATATTCCGGGCATCTTAAAGAACAATCTCTCTCCCAACCCAATAACCGCGAAAAATTCAAAATCCCTGATGCATTTTCGGTTCATTCCAAAACTAACTGTATACCGACTCAAATGTGTTATACATTAAAACAGATAAGATCCACTGTCGAGAGTTAATCAAATAGATAATTACCAAACGAAATAAACAAACAGAAATTCGTTTCCAGAAATCCTAGAAAATAGTAACGAACATATGAAACCCATATTACGTGCTAGGCAATTAATTCTTATAAGTAACATCTCTAGAAATTTATTTAATTACTTAAGGTTAACTACGGAAAAATATTACCATTACGGTAGCAAATTTGAATATGTAAGGAGAAAAATTGCGTATGGCAATTTTGAACCGTAACAGTGTTAATGAAATTCAATATTTTTCTTATTAGGTTTACACTTCACTTTTTCTACTCTTACATAAATGTTAAATGTTTAGATTGGAGCGGTGAGGGTGGATGGTTTTTCAACATAAAATAATTTGCTGTTTAGTCTATGGTGAAACTTATTTAGTGCAACATGGTGCGATACGTTTATTTAAACATTGAATTGACAGACATGTTTAATTGTTTAATTCCGCAGAAGCTGTAAGAATTTATCAAGAGCGATTTCCTGAACGACACTTACCACCGCCAAACCGATTTCGAGATTTATTACAAAGAGCATGCGACATTGAAAGTTTGCAGCCCGTTGCAGGAGATGGTGACCGTCGAATGCGACATTTTCGAGCGGAAGATATTATTTTAAATCTGTTGAAAGCAGATCCTGGTTTAAGTACCCGTATCGGCCGTATTGTCGCAGCTTAACTGGGTGTATCGCAGCAATTTGTCAGCAGTGTTATACAAGACAATATTTTTTATCTGTACCACTACCAGCGTGTGCAACATCTTCAACCCGATGATTTTCCCAAAAGAATTGCATTTTGTGAATAGATTTTGGCACAAAATGTTCAAAATCCTAACATTACCAAAGACCGATGTGTGTGTGACCGATGTAATACTTCTGTATTACATACTGTATACTTCCGTAAAAAAAAGGGGGGTCAATTTTTGGCCGATCACAATACCTCTCTTACGCATACAGGCCAGTTGCACCAAACATGTTGAACTGTTTCAACTATGAACTTTAGTGACATTAGAACAATAGGAACTCTCATCTTGTACTCGTGTTCATCGTTTTTGGTGCAACTAGGCCTTAGTGTGCGGTCGGTAAAAAATAACATGTATTAATTATTTTTATAAACATTCTACAAATACAATGCTCAATAAAAACGCTGCGCGCCGCAAAAATTATATTACGCCACACGGGCCGCGGGGAGTTATCACTGCTAGATGTAACATCGCCAGTAATAATACATCAGTGTCAACATTCTACGACAATGTATGCCTTTCAGGTAGAGCGTTTCTAAAGGCCGGACGCCGGTGACTGTTTTTGCAAAATATGCAATAAAAATATTATTATTAAGAAAATTGTTTCAACACTACTTTTCACCTGGATTCCTTTACTGTCGTAGCCAACCTATTTCCTAACCCGACCAAAAAAAAATCAGAATCGAATATTATCAGTGTATTGTTTTATTTTGATATTACCCTTGATTTTGAAACAGATTGAATGATAACTCAGTTGAGAAACGTAGAAACTGCAGAGGATCATAGAGAGCTTTCGTTCGTATAATGATCTTCGTTCTATCGTTAAAAATAATACTAACATGTACATTTCATCAACACAGAAGTAAACAATGTTTTGCTCCTAAGTTATTCATAAAAATCCATTAATTTAAACTGCTGTATCCTATAAAGGATAACAATAATCTGTACTAGGCCATATAATAAAATTTAGAATGCTTATTATCTTAAATTCGAAACAAAAAATAAATGATAACAACTTGTATACACCGTTCCATTTGTTTCTGGATCTCGCCTAGCCATGCTTTCGTGTTGTTATGTTGCAGTATCAACATTTACATTTTTTATAAATTGCCACTCCTGATTCCTTATTTTAACAGTGTTGCAATAATTTATGATATCATAAGTAAACCTCTTTATCATTTTCAAGAGGTTTATTGTTAATCTTGCAACAATTATTTCGCCACGCGGTCGCTTCTTCGAGCATTTTATTATTAAATCAAATTAATCTAGTGTTGCAATGCTGTGTCAATGTCAAAGTGAAAAATAATTTCAGGCACATATTAAATATTAACATGCCAAAGATTATCTCTGAATCAAAAAGGTTACAAATTCTGAAATCCTTCAAACATTTTAGGCAAAGTAATCCAAATCTACAGCATCACAATATTATTACGATTTTAATAGATATTTTTGGGGTATGTCTAGTATTTTAATTATCATATATATTTAATTTAAGATAATTACGTTTCCGGTAGGGAGATCTTCATTACAATTAATTTTACGACAAAGACCTGACGAATTGAAATCTACTACTTCTGGCAAACGATCTAAAACAGCCATTTTTGGAATCACCTAGCTAGAAAAGATCTGCAACAACTAATTTGGCAATATAACTCTAGAAATCAGTATTTTACTTTGAGAGATCTTTTGAATGATATGAAAGAAAATTATGAGTTCCATGGGAGTAGAACAACACTTTATAGGGTTGTTAAAAGTATGGGGTATAAATTCAAATTAATTAATGGGCGCAAAATTCTCTGTGAACAAAAACATGTTGCAGCTAAAATTATTTTCCTTAGAAAATTTTTACAATATCAAAATTCCAGTGAAGATATCTAATTCGTATACCTGGATGAAACATGGATATATCAGAATGGATCCGTGGTTCGACGTTGGGTACATGAAACGGATATAAAAAGTAATCCAACTAAATTCAAAAATGAAGGTAAACGCTTCACCATTCTACATGCTGGGTATAGGGGTGGGTTTTTGGATGGGTGCGATTTTTTATTACATTCGGAAAACAATGACCGAGATTACCATGCCACAATGGATGGTAATACTTTTCAAAATTGGGTGGTTAATCAACTTATTCCTGCTTTGGCTAAGCTTTCAGGGAAATGTGTAGTTATTATGGATAATGCTGCATACCATTCTGTGCCATTAGACAAAACTCCTTCATTTTCTTGTAAGAAATGCGAAATGCAGCAGTGGTTGGTTAAACACAATGTAAAATTCAATCCAATATTAACCAAAAAGGAACTATGGGCTTTATTTATACCTTTTCGATCAAATGACAAAATTTACGTAGTTGATGACATTTTGAGAAAGAACGGGCACGAAGTTCTTAGATTACCGCCATACCATTGTCAATACAATCCAATTGAAATGGCATGGGGGTTTTGTAAGACTTACTACAATAAGCACATAAATTCTAAGCAACCATCTAAGGATCGTGTTCAGAATTTATGGCTTGAGTCTCTCTCAAAATGTACATCCGATATGTGGCAAAATTTCTGTGATCATTGTGAAAAACTTATTTCGGATGACTGGACAAAACACATGGGGAACCTTTCTTTTGAAGCCATTCCTCCTTTTATTATTTCGCTTGGGGAATCTGGCTCAGAACAAACATCAGAATATTTAAACACACGGAGCGCGCGAAGTAATAAAGTCGTGCTTTTGACTAAGAGTGTACTGCGCGCCGGCCGAGTTGTTGCGTAAATTTATCCGTTTGGTGGCAGCAGGAACAAGGGCCAAATTTTATATGGATTTTGTAGCGGTTATCGATCATCGCATCACCATAAAATTTAACATTTGTATGAAGAATGCTATTATCATATGATCTATGTTTTATTTTTTTTTTAAATTGCAAATTTTTTAAGTCATATCTCGGAAAATACTAAATAAAAAAAAAAATGTAAAACATAGAAATGCAGAAAATTATATATAATTTAAGCTGTAAAAATTTCGGATTTTTACGAAAATTACTTCTCAAGAAAAATCACATTAAAGTTTTGTACTCCTGTTGTAAACCCCTTAATAGCAATCAGTGAGGTTTTATACAAGTTTCTATTCAAAATTTCAAAGTTGAAAAAAGTGAACTTTTATCATTTCCGTAGTGAATTTATTGATTTTAATTGGTGATATATGTCAATACAGTATGAATCTACCGGGTGTTAACTTGGCGGACGCAACATAGGAAATCCTATGTAAATTTTAAAAAGGTAAAATTTTGTAGAGGGAACAATTCTCAATTCATTTGTGTTACCGTTTATCACTTTACGTTTCTCTAAGTTAAAATAATTAAGAAAAAGTAATGTGATTTTATAAAAATAATGACATGCCATGGAATTGAAACAACAATTGCGGATGTCATAATGGCAACAGATATCGCAGTCACTTGATTAAAGTAAATGTTTTCGAAATGATTTACACTATACAAGAAAAATCCTCCTAATAAAGTTTGCGTTATATTTTTTGTCGTTAATTAAGTAACAGCAATACCTTGTGCTATTTTGGCATCCGCAATTGTATCAATTCCATAGCATGTCATTATTTTTATAAATTCACATTACTTTTTCTTAATTATTTTAGCTGTAAATTTTCTGACATTCGTTGATTTTGAAAAGAGTTCAATTTAAAGCTTTAAACGAGTGTTTTCCACTCCCAGACTAAACATGAAATAAAATTTCGACTGCGCGACCCGAGACAACTTTTCTGGGCTTTTCTAAACTCAAAATTTTACTTCATGCGCCACGCGTATAAAACACAGATTTTAAGTGAAGTTCGAATATACATAAATTTGACAATATCATAGTGTTCTATACGCGTGGCGCATGAAGTAAAATTTCGAGTTTAGAAAAGCCCAGAAAAATTGTCTCGGGTCGCTGCGCGAACCTCGACAAATTTTCACGGGGCTTTTCTAAACTCGAAATTTTACTTTATGCTTAGTCTGTAAGTGGAAACACTCGTTTTAGGTGTCAAATCAACCACAATCAATACCTAGACATTTACAGCATATTTTAGTACAGGGAGTTTTTCTTTAAAGTATACGTTTTCTAAATTCAGCTTATTTTCTTTAAATCTTTAGATTTTTATTGTTTTTGAAAAGAGTTTAGTTTGAAACTTTAAACGAGAGTTTTCCACTCCCAGACTAAGCATGAAGTAATATTTTGAGTTTAAAAAAGGCCCTTGAAAATTTGTTAAGGTCCCGAGACAATTTTTTGGGCTTTTCTAAACTCGAAATTTTACTTCATGCGCCACGCGTATAAAACACTGATTTCAAGTAAGGTTTAAATATACATAAATTTCACAATATTTTAGAGTTTTTTACGCGTGGCGCATGAAGTAACCCAAGACAAATTTTCACGGGGCTTTTCTAAACTTGAAATTTTACTTCATGCTTAGTCTGGGAGTGGAAAGCACTCGCTTAAAATTTCGAATTGAACTCTTTTAAAACACAACGAATGTCGGAAAATTTACAGCCTATAATAAAGAATAAAGATAAATAGGTCGCATTTAAGGACTCCTTTTGTGCGATTTGTAGATATTCCTTGTTTTTTTTTAGTTCATTTGAAGCTTCAAATGAGTGTTTTTCCACTCCCAGACTAAGCATGAGGTAAAATTTCGAGTTTAGAAAAGCCCCGTGAACATTTGTCAAGGGTCGCGCAGCGACCCGAGACAAATTTTCTGGGCTTTTCTAAACTCGAAATTTTACTTCATGCGCCACGCGTATAAAACACTAAAATATTGTAAAATTTATATATATTCGAACTTTATTTGAAATCTATGTTTTATACGCGTGGCGCATGAAGTAAAATTTCGAGTTTAGAAAAGCCCAGAAAATTTATCTCGACAAATTTTCACGGGGCTTTTCTAAATTCGAAATTTTACTTCATGCTTAGTCTGGGAGTGAAAAACACTTGTTATAAGTTTCAAACTGAACTCTTTTCAAAAAACAACGAATATCTTTCAATTTGATTCACACAGACTTCGTAGAGGTCAGACGTGCAAGCGCTTTATCAAAGCTATTCAGAGTTTTATAGTATCTACACAAAAACACCCTTCTGGGTATAACCTAGGAAGGATGAGCGACGACACCGAGGAGTACCCAAACATGCGACACTTCCGAATTTACATTTCCAGTTCCGAAGAGACGTGGCCGGCCGGAAAAATACTCCACAGCAAAAAGAGCTCATGTGACTAGGGATTGCAAATTTTGTCAAAATATCGATATATCGCTTATTCGATATATCGAATAGCATTACCGATATAAATGATATGTTTTGAAAATATCGATATATCGTTTCAAAAACATCGATATATCTTTTAAATGAAAGGAAAAAAGTGCAAAAATGTTTTTAAATATATTTTTATAGCAACAACACAAACAATAATAATAACCTAATATAAATTTGTAACACATAAATGAATACTCAATACCAATAATTGTCAGGAAGTGAACCTAAAAAGAGCAATGTCTTTAAACTTTTACCATTTAAACGATTTTTTGTTTTTGTCATAATCGTTCCAGCTTTTGAAAACAGACGTTCGGATGGTACTGATGAGCCAACTGGTGACATATATTTCCTTGCAATTTTATATAAGGTGGGGTAAATATTTCTATTTTCTTCCCAGAATTCCAATGGATTTTCCCTCAAATTACTCACACTGTTTGCTAAGTATAAACTGATTTCAGAATTATTGTTTTTTTCTTATTTTTCGATACCGCTAATTCATAGTGAGTATTCCAAAAGCACTCTTTATCTTCAGTTGAAGAACTTGAACTGGATGATAACTTTGGGCTATTACATTGTATTTCTTCAATCAATTTAGTTAAATTATGCATTGTTTTTGCAAGAGCTGTCGAATCAGTAAGATGTATATTCTTAAATCGTGGATCTAACATCGTACTGATTGAGAGAAAATGATTATATTGAATATTGCCAAATCGTTTATTAACCTCTGATAAAAAGATCCTTTTTTCATTATCTTCTAAACTTATATAATCGAGAGAGCTTTCTAATTGGCTATTTAAGCAATTTATCATAGGTATGATTTTACTTAAAGTTAAGTATTTCTCTCCAGAAACCTCTCTTGTTAACTTTTCAAAAAGTTTCAATACATTTACAAGCCCTTTTAGTTTGTCGAGATCAGTGGAGGAAAGTATTGGAGGTGAATTGGGTTTTTTTAATAATATGTTTACTACATGAGGAAGCAAAAACAAAAAGCGACATGTAATATGAATTCCACCTTGTTTTAACGTCCAAGATTAGGTTTAGCTTTGTTACTTCGTTTTGAAAAAGCCGAAGTTCATCAGATGCATTCTTCTAATGTGTTTTTTCGTTCCAACTAAACTATTCACTGCTTTTACCATTTTTTCGTCATTATCCGTCACAATTGTTATTATCTCATTTAAATCAATCCCCCATTCATTAAAAGCATCCTTTAGTTTAATAGATATATAGTCTGAAGTGTGCCGCTGCTCTAATTCAATTACATCTAAATTTATTGTGAATCCTGCAGTCCCCTTTAAATAATGGGCTGTTAAGCTTAAAAAGCTTTTCATCGCCATTGTTTCAGTCCATATATCAGTCGTAATTGTAATATCTGTTGTGCTTCTTAACTCCATCTTTATTTTTTGTGATAAATAGTCATATTTATCCATAATACATTTTTTAATTGTATTTCTACTTGGAATTTTGTACAGAGGTGATAATTCTTTTAGGAAGTGCTTAAAGCCGGTTCCTTCAACTAGTGAATATGGTAAAGTGTCCATACATATGAACTTGACAATTCCGTTAGTGATTCTGTAGTGGCGTGATCCTCCCTCTGAAAAACTTAATATTCTCTGGAAAGAGGATTTCAGTGTTTCTTGTGTCCAGTTTGTCGGTGATAATACCTAAAAATAATATTTTAAAACCATTAACTGTTGTACAAGTATCATTTAAGACATGTAAAACACAAAAGAAAAGTGAAAACACAACAGCGTTGGTTTTTAGCTACATTTAAACTGAATGTGTGTGCTAAGGCTAAAAAAGTAAATTGATTAAGAGCGTTTCAAATAATTAAACATTTTATCATTTAAATTTTTGTACAGATTTATTGAAGTTGAAAATTTAATTGAACTCACTTACCCTTCGTGAAGTAGATTCAGTAACAGTTATGGTAGTGTTGCTGTCCGATTCATTTGAACTAATAACGTTTGCAGTGAGGTACTTGGTTGTGAATCATAAATTGACTGCATTGGTTGATTTGTTGTTACTTTATCTTCTTTATTAGTTTTAGGAATGTTGTGTACTTTGTAGTGGGCTCTCAGGTTGCTAGTATTGCCTGAGGGTTTTAATACTCGACCACAATATTTGCATTTGGCTTCATTATTGTTGATTTTTATAAAATCTTTCCAAATATCACTTCGTGGAGGCATTTGTGATTGTACCTTCTCACTACGCTCACTACGAACCGGACAATTTAAATAAGACAAAATAAGACTCGAACCGAACACACGTAAAGATGCCGCAAAATTATATTTAAGGTTATGTTATAGTAAGTACAGTAAGCGAGAAATAGTATCATTGATAAGTGTAGATTCATACTTTAGCATAATTATAATTTTTCCGTTTGTTCATAGAGGGCGCGGCAATTAATGAAAGAATTAATTTTATTGTACATTTCGATATGTCGAAAACCAACAGTATCGATTTATCAATATATCGAAACAAAAAGCATCGATATATTTGTTTCGATATTTCGAACCGATATATCGATATTTCGATATTATCGATATATCGTTGCCATCCCTACTAGAGCGTCTACACGTTGCTGCCGTTGGAGCGTTTAGCAGCGCTGCATTCGCTACTCAAAACGCCTATATGGCCGCGCGTCTTGTTGTGTCTACACGAAACTTCAAAACGCAAATAAAAAGCTCGGCTTTGTAGCGAATCAATTCGCCACTATGTGATTTGGCAGCTTACGTCAATATCTATCAGGTTAGATAATTTTACAAGCTGCCAGTAGAGAAACATGCCCAAAACTTTGGTCGATTGTGAACTTTTAAGGGCATTCATCGAACTTTACAAAAATAAACCTTGTTTATGGAAAATTAAAACGCGCGATTACTCCAACAAAGTAAACAGGAATGCTGCATGCGATGAATTACTTGAAATTTGTAAATTATATTATATTCATGCCGATAGAGACTGTGGTAAAAAAAATTAAAAGTATTTGTGATTGTTTCCGCAAGGAATTAGAGAAAGTCGAAAATTTGAAGAGATCCGGAGTAGGATGTGATATTTATGAGAGTACATGATGGTACTTTATTTTACTCTTATTTACCGTGGAACAAGAGAAATCGCGTGAGGAAATCGATAATAGTGATTCGGTTAGTATTAAATTAATTTACGCGAAACAAAACTATAACAAATATAATATAATAACAATTCTATACATAACATTTTTGATATTTTATTGAATTATTTTTTCTTGCCACGGCACCTTCCCTTTATTTAAGAAATAATATTTGTAGATATTGCAAACTTCTTTCGCATTTTCTGTAAAGTTCCTGGAAGAAGTAGCTTGCAATTGGTCTTAGACTGTCTTCAATTTCTCCAGTCACCATATATCATTCTCCACTTTCGTGATTTTCCCTATCGATTGTTGAATGCGATATATATTTGTTGCAGTAATGTTTTCTTAAAAAAGGTGTGTAATATACGAGCTACCATTACTACACTATCAATATTATTTACTTTTAAATTTATTGCCACCTTGGTGCCATTATACCAAATGCATTTTCAACTACTTTGCGTGCTTGTGAGAGCGTATAATTGAATATTTTCTTCGTGTGTTAAATTTTTCTGGGAATATGGTTTTAGTAAATTTTCACGAAGAGAAAATGCTTCATCCTCAACAAATACATAATTTAGATGCTCCTTTGTTTGTTGATTAGACGGTAATTTATTATCCAATTTTTTTATAAAAATTTGTATTTTCTATTACTCCACCATCTGACACGACCATTGGTTCCGCAATGTACATAACTCATAATTTGCATTCACAAGCGGCATCAAAATAATACTGAAGTACCCTTTATAATTATAATAGTAAGATCCGGTACTGGCTGGTTGTACGATTCTTACATGTTTCCCATCCAAAGCACCTCCATAATTTGAAAAATTCCAGTATAGGTCAAAATCTTTAGCAATTGCTTCCTATTCTTAAGTAGTAGAGGGAAACTAAAAAATATTCAGAGAGTTTTATGTTACACCGAACATTTTCATAAGGAAGTTCTTTGAAGTATCCATATGCATACGTTGCACATTTTCCGATGCTCGGTTTATTAAAAGAATCCAATTTAAAGCTTTAAGCGAGTGTTTTCCACTCCCAGGCTAAGCATGAAGTAAAATTTCGAGTTTAGAAAAGCCTGAAAATTTGGTTTGGTCGCGTAGTGCGAAGCGCGGAGCGACCAAACCAAATTTTCAGGCTTTTCTAAACTCGAAATTTTACTTCATGCGCCACCGGTACAAAACCCTGATTCAATGTTAAGTTTAGCGGTGTGTTTTAAACTTCGTAATATGTCAGGGTTTTGTACTGGTGGCGCATGAAATAAAATTTCGAGTTTAGAAAAGCCTGAAAATTTGGTTTGGCCGCTCCGCGCTTCGCGCTACGCGACCAAACCAAATTTTCAGGCTTTTCTAAACTCGAAATTTTACTTCATGCTTAGCCTGGGAGTGGAAAACACTCGCTTAAAGCTTCAAATTAAATTCTTTTAATAAACCAAGCACCGAAAATGTGCAACGTATGCATATGGATCCTTCAAAGAAAAATTCTCGTTATGAAAATGTTCGGTGTTACATAAAACTCTCTGTGTATATTTCCAGTACAATTCAGAATTTACAATCCATTTAGATGAAGGAAGAGAAGATAAAATAGCAACGACAAGCGAAGTAATTTACTCCGTTAATATTGCACAAAAACGATCTTTCGGTAAAAACATTGATGACCCTACTTCCGCCAAAGAAAAAATAATAATGACGATCTATTTAATAAAGCCTGTGCCGTGCTCTGCCATGAAAACGATGAGTGTGACTACTTGGGCAACATTGTACCAGCCAAGTTAAGAAAACTGCCGGAAGAACAAAGGCTCTGGTGTGAAATGATAATTTATTCGGCATTACAAAGAGGAACACTGGGAACATTGTCCCAAAATAGTTCTACTGTAAATTTATAATTGTTAATTACAAATAATATTTAATAAATAGCATTGATTTGATGTAAATTGATTGTGCATATTTAATTTAGAAATAGTTACTCTAAATTATATTTAAATAATGTCATATACCGTGCGTTTTATTTAAGGATGGTCATAGGTATTTACATGGTAAAAATTATACCCAACGTTACCTTTTGTTGTCGTTCTAATTTAAAACAAATTTTTGTTTGTATTAATAAATAAAACATTTTTATACGTAATGTTCATTGTTAAAAGGACATAAACATGTTATAATTGTTTGATTGTTGCCACGTTGATTGTTAGGCTTAATTATTTGTATTATTCATTTCAACTTTGAAAGCGAAAATAAAGAAATCTAACATGTTTATGTCCTAGCATTGTACATTTTTTAGAAAAAATGTTGATTTGCTAATAAACGACAAGAAAAGTTACCAGAAGGTACAATTTTTAGCATGTAAATCCCTATGGCCATACTTAAATAAAACGCACGGTATACATGTATGAATGGCTAGTGATAATACACATAGAAATTTATAATTTTTGTTAATACCATTTACTAGGTGTAAAGAATACTTCTAAGAACCTATCTAATAGCAACTTACTCTAAAATAATCATCCTTTAATACATTTACCAACGCTTTGCATGTTTCTGGAATTATTTTTGATAATGCATGTTTCGAAATAACGGTTGAGTATTGCAAATCAGTGTACGATCGACCTGTAGCTAAAAATCTGAGAGTTGCAGAGAGTTGTTCATGTACAGATATCGACATTCTCATGTTGGTGCCGGTTTTTTTATTTAAATTTTCGACTAATTCCAAAAGTGTAATACCTTCGTCCATCCGTAAATAATTTCGGAAATCTTTAGGACACGATTATATCTCATCAATTAAGTTATGATGAGACAACTGTTCCCGCTTTAAAAGCCACTTTCTACACCAAAGTCACCAATGATAAGCGCGCGCTTTGCTGCAATTTTTTTATTCATTTTAATTGTACCTTTAACAGCGGCCGATAAGCAGGAAGTAGAGTATTAACTTGTATACGTACTGCCAATTTGACTGCAAACTATAGTATTTGATAAGCGATTTGTACAGCAGAAAATAGCTCATAAAGTCGCACCGTATGAACGAAAACGTTTCTCTATAGCGTCAACGCAAGCGGCAGATAGCACATAAAACGCGCCGTGTCAACTAGCCTTAAGTGACGAAGGCGGGCTGAAACTGGCTTGAAAACTAAGCCAGTCTGCCTTGCTGAGACACCATCTACGAGGGACTGACTGTCTTACTCGTCCAACGATGGTTTTTACAGCGATCGTTAAGGGTTCGCTGTCGTACAGGTCGTCAAAGACTTGCCACGAGAGACGTGTGGCCAAAAGGGGGGAACATCCAAACATAGATAAACAAATCTATCGCTGAAAAGTCTGACCCTCTAGCGCTGAAGTGTGTGGGGGCTCCGGTGTTGAGGAGGACCGTGTCACTCTGATCAAGAAAATCCTCAATCAGGTGACCGCCGGGATCTCTTCTCTTGGACCCAGTGGGCTGTGGGCATTAAAATCACCCACTAGAATGAATGGTGAGGGCAGTTGGTCTACAAGTTCAGCGATATCATTAATAGTCCAATCGAACTCTGGAAGGTAGACGGTGTAGATAGTGGTTTCTAACGGATGAGCTATACGAACTGCCAGTGCCTGGAGCCTCGTTCTGAGATGGATCTCCCCACAAGGAAGACCTTCTCTCAGAAAGATGGCGACTCCACCCCTGGCTCGTACGTCAGACACTACATATCTTTGTAGCACAGAAAACCCCCTGAGCTGAAACTCATCTTCCGGTTTAAAATGTGTTTTCTGTAGACATACGCAAAAAGGCCTAGTCTAGACAGGAGTAATTTCAGCTCATAGTAGTGTGCTCTGCAACCGTTACAATTCCATTGGATCAATTGCTCAACCATTTTTGAAATTTATGAGACACCACACAGACAGAGATTAATAAATTAGAATAAATAACATAATAACAGCAAACGATAAGTGACACCAGAGTTGTAAAGGGACTCCGATGCAATGACAAACACAACAGAAGCTTAAAGCTAATATCACAAGTGACATCGGAGTTCTAAAAGTCTCCGATGCCACACCAAACATAATCAAAACCTTAAACCTAATATCACAGGAAACGCGACGAAACAGTAAATACATTAACATCGAATAAATACGTAGACATAGCAGTTTTAAAGTGACTCCACTGCCATAAACTAATATCACAGGTGATATCGGAGGTGTAAAAGGCTCCGATGCCACAACGAACACAACATAAACCTTGAGTCTAATATTACATGTACCACGAGAGTAAAATACTCCAATAAATAAATAAATAATAATAATCTTTATTACCCAACAGGCAAAAACCCAATTACAGAGTAACAACTATAAACTAAAATAACCATTCGAATATATATATATATATATATATATATATATATATATATATATATAAGGAAATGTATATATAACTTACAAGATAAATAAATTAAATTAAATTAAGTATAAAAAAAACAATAATACAGTAGGTAGTTAATCGCCGTTAACCTTAAATGTTAAATTCCACACTAGAAGTTAATGCCTTGAATTCTCTCAGACTACAGTTAAATATGTCACAATCGAGATTATTGTAACATGCGCAGATACGACGCAATGGGGAAAATTCAAGGACGTTAGACCGCGCAGTGTTAATATGGAAGCACATACAATGTCGACTAAATAATCTAGGGATATTAAAGTTAATTTTAAATAAAAGGTCTGGACAATCAATCATGCTGTGAAGGATTTTAAATAAAAATAATTGACCCAGAATATTTCTTCGTGATTGTAGCAAGACCGAATCAAACTCATTTAAAAGCAAGTCGTGGCTGAAACCCTGCGGAGGATAGTTTCCATGCCTTTTATACCACAGGTGCTTGAAGAATTTACGTTGGATATTTTCAAGAGATTGATTATGTGTGTGATATATCGGATTCCAGATGATCGAACCGTATTCAAGTACATAACGTACATACGAATTGTATAGAACTTTTCGTGCTTCTACATTTTTGAAAGACCTAGTGTTACGAATAATAAATCCAAGAGTTTCGTTGGCTATACATATGATTGTATTGTAGTGAGTTTTGAAATTGAAGTGAGCATCAAAGGTAACACCAAGGTCTTTAAAAGTTGAGAGTCTTTCCAAAGGTTGATTTCCAATGGAATATCTGAATAACATTGGATTACCTTTACGCGAATAAGTAACTACTTTACATTTAGCAATGTTTAGAGTTAAATGATTATCACAGCACCATGCAGCAATTGTTTCAAGCATATTTTGTAAATTTAAACAGGAAGATTGTGTTCAATATTTGAAAATATTTTAAGATCATCTGCAAATAATAAATGGTTACAATCTAGTAAAACACTTAGGTCATTAACAAAGAGAAGGAATAATAATGGCCCCAAATTGGATCCCTGGGGTACACCCGAACGAGCAACAAACGCTTTAGATGAGAAACCATTGATTGAGACATATAGATGGCGGTCAGATAGATCAGATTTGAATAAGTTAATCAGGTTGACATGACATCCGTAATTTCCAAGTTTATTTAGGAGTGTAGTATGATCGACACGGTCGAATGCCTTAGCAAGATCCGTATATATACAGTCAACCTGACCCTTACGATCGAGCTCACTGCAGACATATTCACTAAAGCAACACAAATTGGTCGTCGTAGATTTACCTTCCATAAAGCCATGCTGATTTGTAGAAATATAAATTTTAACCTTTGGATAAATGTATTTGTAAATGACTATTTCAAATACTTTTGCGAAATTTGACAGCAAGGAAATGGGTCGATAGATAGCGATTTCCTTGGAATCACCAAACTTAAGCACGACATATTGTTGATTCTTTCCAAACTGACGGAAATATCGATGACTTAAGAATAAGGTTAAAAATTGTTTCAAGTGGTTTTATTAAGAGAAAAGCAGCATCTTTTATTAAAAAAACTTGGAATTCTATCTGCGCCACAGGACATTGTAATATTCAAGCGATATATGGCATGATGAATAACATCGGAATTAATTGACGATATGTTAATAACAGGGAAATTATTGTGCGTATTATTTTGTGAAGCACTAGCATATACGTTATTGAAAAAATCAGCAAAAGCGTTTACAATAGGAACAGGCGAATCTAGTGTGAAACCATTGTGTTGCATGACACCAGGAATACGAGTAGTGCGTTTTTTTGAATTAATAAATGACCAGAATTGCTTCGGATTAGTTGAAATGTTAGAGGATATGTTATTAATATAATCCTTATAAGCGGTAGTTATATGGCGTTTGCTTTGAGACCTAGCTGCTCGAAACTGCTCTAATGAGTTTGGACTTTTAGTGCGTAAGTATAGTTTACGTTTAATGTTTTTTACTTTGATACTATGAATAACGTCAGCGGTAAATCAGCAAGGAAATTGACTTTTGTATGTTTGTGTAAAGGGACATATTTATCTAAACAAGAATACATAGTGGTATAAAAAGCATCACAGCATCCTCCAAATTCACCTCCGAGTTAACTTGTGACCAATCGCAACGACTTAGTTCCGAATAGAGTTTGACTAGGTTGCATTATTTAAAATTATAATTTCTATTATTAGATGAGTTTGATAAAAAAACTAGCAGGTTGGGAATACACTAATTCAAAACTGAAGAGTAAAACTGGGTGGTAATAATCTTGCTTGATGAATGAATTATAGCCTTCTATAAAGGAACAATTTAAATTTGTAAATATGAGATCTAATATTTTGTTGTAACTATTTAATGTGGAATTAACTTGTTTAAGGTTTAGATATGACGTGAAGTTACGAGTTGCATTGCATAAGAGGTTATTCGCATTGTTACAGTCGTTTACATAACTAGGAATATTCAAGTCTCCCATAATTAATATATTATCTGCGTGATTGCATATGTTACAAATATGTTCAAAAAACGATTCAAGATTATGAATAGTAGGCGTTCGGGGTATATAAATAACAAGTATATAAAGTATAAAATTGCCAAGTACTATTTTGCAGGCAGTAACGTCAAATAATAGAAACGCGTCCAATAGAGTATCAGTGTTAACTTTATAAGACTCGATGTGTTTTTGTATTGCTAACAAAACACCACCACCACGAGAGAATACATCTGTTTTACGATCCTGCCTATAAACAGTATATGTAGAATTAGGAAACAATTCAATATTTTGAACAGATTCGGTGAGCCAGGGTTCAGTAATCCCAATTATTTGAACATCGTTACACGCTACAAGACAGTTAAAATCGTCTATTTTATTATTAAGGCTTCTAGCATTTTGGTAGTAGCAATGTATACTGATGAGTTTTCTGTTGGGGCTTACAAGTTTAAATAAATAATTTTAGGTTGACCATTAAAGTATTTAATTTTTAAGTTTACTTCTCCAGCAGTTACTCGTGCGTCTAATTCAGATTTAAGTTTTTTATAGTATGCTATTTGGCGGGGCGTTCTGTCAAATGTGATAGATATATTTTTATAGAGCGGTGATTCTTTTAAACGCGACGCATTTTTAAACATCATGAGGAATGCAGTCTCAGATCGTAGGTCAACTCGAATAGGTCGGTGTTTTTCTGCAGAAAATTTTCCGAGACGAAACGTATTTGCGTTAGTCGGCGGTTGAGAACCACCGTCGGAGAGAGCCTGCAAAACGGAACTGATTATTTGGCGATCCTTTTCGATGAGTGTGGCCGCTGAAAGTTTCGCTTCTTGTTCCGGAACACCAAAAAAAATCAGGTTGCGTTTACGCTTTTCACGGTCTATAATTTCACTAATTACGTCTTCGAACAAATCATTAATGTTGGGAATTGATTCAATTCCATGCCTGTTGCCGTTTGACTGCAGTGCTTTGTCTTCATCCTGTAGTGCCACGATTGCAGCTTTAAGTGAATTAAGATCAGAGCCGATCTTTGAACACTTATTGCAGCTCCAAGATATACCCTTTTTGGAATTAATTGTTCGCACTTCGGATATAGTAAGACCAGCACAGCTATTACGAAATGTCTTTTTGCAGACACAGCAAATAGTGCCTAGATGTTCTTCATATTGCACAGCACAACAGGAACAAATTGCGTGAGAAACCATTTTTAGTTTATTGTCAATTAGTTGTTATTTAGACTCCTTAATATTTTTATTGAGTTCAATTACACCTGAGTCAATGCACTTTATTTTTAACACAAAACCAAAAGGCACAAAAACTGAACGTGACAAGGTCAGATGTTCACGGGAAAATTCCACACTCCACGCACCAAATACGATTACCAAAATACTAGTGATTCAGTAGTAAATTAGTTTTTCGAAATGCACTGCGGGATGCAAGAGCCTTTAAATTATTAATTATGTAGGATTTATAATTTCCAGTGAAAAAACCCTCGAGTTAAACCAATAAGATGCGGAGCACTTTAGACGCGTGTGTTGATGTTAATGTTTAAATGATAAATAAATAAAAATTGAAAATAAGGAAAAGAATAAAAGAGAAGAAAAAAAAAAGAGACATAGAAGAGTTTATTCCCAGTAGTTTTATTTCCTGGGAACTCCCATCTGCCAGCCCGGCTTCCTCTTTACCTTCCTCTTTGTTAGAGTACCACCCTCTCCGACTCTCTCAACGGAGTAATCCTCTTTTGACTTGCGACTCGCAAGAGGACTTGTAGGCGTCTGCGTCTATAACGAGTTGCTCCTTTGTGGCTGTTTTAGCGGCCAAAGTAAATGCGGCCGCTTAAATTTCTGTGACTACAGGGCAGAGCTGGGATGAATCCTCAAAAACAGGATTCGAATCACGAATCCGAATCACCTAATATGGTTCGAATCACGAATACTCGAATAAAGGATTCGTAAGTGAAAAATATGATTCATATCACGAATACTCAAATAAAGGATTCGTAAGTGAAAAATATAATTCGAATCAAAGATTCGAATCCTCATTTTTGAATCACAGATCGAAATCCTTTAAAAATAAATTTGAATCTATTATTTGCAACCAGTAATATTTTATTCCATCAGTTTCTATTAACAAAAATGTTCATTTACCGACTAAATATCTGATTATATAATGATTTAAATTAATGATGATATATGTGTTATTGAACTTCATTTTAAATCTGTTTTACTCGCGTGGCGCATGAAGTAAAATTTCGAGTTTAGAAAAGCCCCGTGAAAATTTTCCCAGGGTCGCGCAGCGACCCGAGACAAATTTTCTACGCTAGGCTTTTCTAAACTCGAAATTTTACTTCATGCTTAGTCTGGGACTGGACAACACTCGTTCTTGGAAGTTTCAAATTAAAGGATCACTCTAGATTACTAAGTTTAGTACCATTTTACAAAGGCTACAGCTCGAAGGACCAATCATCGTCTTCGGAGACCGAAGGACTACAGGGAATCGAAGTTTATTCACAAGAAAACAACGAATATCTGAAGGTTTACAGCATTGATATGAAAGAAAACATCTAATTTTGAAAAAATATCGAAGTTGGGTTGGTTTTCAGTGCGTTTTTAACTTCACCTTAAATCAGTATTTTATACGCGTGGCGCATGAAGTAAAATTTCGAGTTTAGAAAAGCCCCGTGAAAATTTGTCTCGGGTCGCTGCGGGGCTTTTCTAAACTCGAAATTTTACTTCATGCTTAGTCTGGGAGTGGACCGTCAAGATTTTCTACATGTAGCGATTTTCGATATTTCTAGATTTATGTCGATTTATTCACAGTTTGTTTTTGTATTAAATGCTACTTTAATATTAAATAAAAACGGTTTTTTGAGGAATAGAATATTCACCCATTAATAGCCGAGCAAATTATAAAGTTGTAACGGTTTTAAATTGAGACGCTGATCGGGTTGCCTACGTTTTAGTATTGTACGGGTGATAAATCCGCGAAGGTGGTTTAAGACCAATTTGCGCGCGCAGAAAATTCGGTCTTTTGCCGTAGCGAAGAAAAGATGGTGGCGAATCCTCAAGAGGACTGCGAATTTATTAATATTTGTAGCGGAATTTATCGCTAAGGTAAGCTTAATATTTCTTTAACGTAAGTGTGCTAATTTCGTGATTAAATCAGATCAACAGGCGGGTACTTTCGGGCCTGCTTTACCGTTGCCGGCCGTGAGTTTGTTGATAGGGACGTATCGTGTTGTCGATTGGCAAATGGCGACCGCTCTCTGGTAGTAGTACACCTGAATACTAGAGTTTTGGAAACTACACCAATCACCGCCCTACAGCACGCACCTACCGACGGCTGCTGCCGCAAATACCGCATACCTTGCCGAACTTGCCGTTCGTTAGCCTTCGCTACCGACCGCCGCTACCGCCGCTACCAATCGGAGGCCATCCGTAGATCTACGCAGGCGCATCCTGTACCGTCGCATTCCGGCATATGTATGTGTCACCAACACTTCACAAGGCTAAAGATAAGGTCAGGAATATTGTTGACATTTTTTTTGAATTGCGATAGCGCATTGAAAAGTTTTATGTAGGATGTGCGGTTATCTTGCAAATTTGATTGCACCAAATAATTTAACACTCGTCACGATCGTCTAGGGAGGAATTTTTTTGATTATATTATTTTATTATACATTTATTATTTTTTGAAACATCTAATTTTGATTCCGTCTCAAGGCAGTGCCCTTGGGTGGCGCTCAACGTTTTACTTAGAATTAAGTATTTATTTTGTTCTTAGGTATTTAATTTTTTTTTATTTCGGAATTATCTTTAATTAAACAAAAAGAAAAGGAAATATTATGTTTGTATGGTAAACACCAATTAACATTTATTTTTGTTATTATTATCAATATTTATTTTATTAAAATCAATTTTAAGTTTTAATCATAAATAATTTGTTTTGAAACCCACCTCCCACGTTCACCTAAATATTTTCAGAGGGGCCGGTACAAAGTTAACTCTAAAAGTTAATTTTAGGTAAAATTTTGCATCTTTTTCTATGATTTCAATGAATGATTTATTATATTACATACGTCGATTTTTTAAAAGTGTTAAATTTAAAATTCAAACGAGTGTTGTCCACTCCCAGACTAAGCTTAAAGTAAAATTTTGAGTTTAGAAAAGCCCCGCGTAGAAAATTTGTCGAGGGTCGCGCAGCGCGCCGAGACAAATTTTCGCGGGGCTGTTCTAAACTCGAAATTTTACTTCATGCGCCACGCGTATAAAACACTGATTTAAAGTGAAGTTAAAAATGCAATAAAAACGAACCCAACTTCGATATTTTTTCAAAATTAGATGTTTTCTTTCCTATCTATGCTGTAAACCTTCAGATATTCGTTGTTTTCTTGTAAAAAAACTTCCTGTAGTCCTTCGGTCTCCGAAGACCATGGTTGGTCCTTCGAGCTGTAGCTTTTGTAAAATGGTAGTAAACTAAGTAATCTAGAGTGATCCTTCAATTTGAAACTTCTAAGAACGAGTGTTGTCCACTCCCAGACTAAGCATGAAGTAAAATTTTGAGTTTAGAAAAGCCCCGCGTAGAAAATTTGTCGAGGGTCGCGCAGCGACCCGAGACAAATTTTCACGGGGCTTTTCTAAACTCGAAATTTTACTTCATGCGCCACGCGTATAAAACACTGATTTCAAGTGAAGTTAAAAATATACTACTAACGTTGGATATTTTTCATGGTTAAGTAACCAAATATGCATTCACAAATATTTGAATTATTCGAAAATTTAAATATTTATATTCAAATATAAATAATTTAGTGATTTAAATATTCATATTAGAATATTTATCTATTTGAATTAATCGAATTCGAATCCCAGCCTTAATAGCGATGATTCGAATTATTTAGGAGGATTTGAATCCGTGTATGAGGATTCGATTCCTTTTATAAGGATTCGAATCCTTTTATAAGAATTCGAATCCTTTTATAAGGATTCGAATCATCTACGTCTGGATTCGAATACTAATCCTTTTAAAAAAATGTAACGAATCCGGATCACGAATCCGTTTTCACTAAAGTATTAATCATAATAATCATAATCATTTCTTTATTTCCAATAGAATTACATATAATTCGAGGGTGGGTCAAGTAAAATAGAATTAAAATGGTATGAAATAAAATAAAAACAGTTTGTGTGTAATATCCCACATATTAAAATATAAATAAGAATAAAATATAAGTAAAATATTAATAATTAAATAAATAAAAGTTACTGCGTATAGGACATTACGACATAGTAAAATTGAGATTACCCATATAGGACATATTACAAACACATTAAAACTTGTATATAGGACAACACTACAAACAAATTAAAATTTCTGTATAATTGAACATAACAAACATATTAAAATATTAAACATTATTAAAATTAGCCTTAAGTTGAACATTACAAACATATTAAAATTGGTGTATAATTGACACCACTAACATAACATCAATAATGAAAAAATGATGTAAATTACAAAATTATATATCACAGGCATTGAGATATTCATCTGCTGTATAAAAACTATGATCAAGTATAAATTGTTTGAGAGCTTTTTGAAATCTTTTCTTAGGAAGCTGTTTTAACCCATCAGGCAATGCATTGTATAGTTTGATTGTTTGTATTATACACGAGTTATGATAGTAGCTATGGCTGTGTTTCGGAAGCCTTATTGTATTTGCTCTGGTGTCATGGTTATGAAGCACTTGATTTTTACTAAACAGCATTGTGTTATTTTGAACAAATTTGACCGATTCATAAACATACAAGCTGGCTAAAGGCATTATTTTTAGACGCTTGACATTTTGCGGCAACTATTTGGGTTAATATTTGCTATTGCTCGTATTAATCGTTTTTGTGCAATAAATACCTTATTCATGTTGCACTGCGTAGTGCAACCCCAAAAGATGATGCCGTATGTCAGCTGTGATTGACAGTAGGCCATATATGTAATTCGTGCGGCCTCCTGGTGGACATTTTTTCGTGTCGCGTGTATAAGATATGCGGCTTTCGATAGTTTCATGCATATTTGTTGAGTGTGTATGTCCCATCGTAGGTCATTTTGAATGGTGATTCCTAGAAATTTAACTTCTTTTTCTTCCTTGATTGTTTGGTTGTTCAGTTGGACGTTTATTTGTAATGTATGATGTGCGTCTTCGATACATTAGCTATTAAGTTATTATTTCTTAGCCAATGTTGTAAACCTTCTAGCATGTTGTTAGTTATTTGATTTAGATGTTCCAGACTGTGGCTTTCCATATTTATGGTTGTATCGTCTGCGAACATTGTTATGTGACCATTTATGTTGAGTGGCATGTCGTTGGCGAACAGAAGGAAAAAAAGAGGTCCAAGAACGCTTCCTTGTGGGACACCAACTTTTGGGGTAGCTACGGTGGGGGTATAATTGCCATTTTCCAACTGCATTTTTGTTACATGGCTTCTTTCTGTAATGTATGATTTGATTAGGTTAAAACAGTTTCCTCGTATTCCATAGTTGAATAATTTGTTTAGGAGTGCGTCATATGGGACACTATCAAATGCTTTTGTTAGATCGACAAATATTGATAATTCTTGTTTGTTATTTTCTAAGTTATTGAGAACAAAATCAATGAAATTGAATATTGCATGTGTAGTTGTAATTCCCTGCCTGAATCCATGCTGTTGCTCGCATAGCGTGTTGTTTTTTCCTAGGTAGCTAATAATTCTTTGGTAGATGACACGTTCATATATTTTTGAGAAAGCTGGTAAGATTGATATCGGCCTGTAATTATGTGTAAGATGGGTGTTTCCTTTCTTGTTAATTGGTATGATTTTCCCAATTTTTAAAGATGATGGAAACACACTACTGCCTAGAGACTGATTAATTGCAAATACGAGTGGTTTAGTTATTTGCGTCATAGTGTTCTTTAATATATTAATTGAGATACCATCCAAATCTACGGAAGTAGTATTTTTTAATTCCTTTATAATTTTATTAATTTCAAATTCGTCTACAGGATACAAAAATATTGAGCCTGAATTGTGATTGTTAATTTGTTTCACATTCAGGTTTAAGTCAACCGCTGTTTCGTCTGTGTTCATCATGCTGAAATGTTTATTTAGTGAGTTAACGATTTCTTGAAGGTCACTTATGTGTTCATTATTGTTTGCATTTGTTTTTAATTTTTGTTTTCTTTTAGTATTTTCCACATTTCTTTGGATGAATTTGTTGCAGTTGTTATTCTAATTGTGTTGTAATTTCTTTTCTCATTTTTTTTATAGCAATTTATATGTTTTATAAAGTGTTTCGCTCTTATTTAATTTATATATATCATAGCATAGTGCTAGATTATTTTTGAGTTGTTTTAATTTATCATTATACCAAGGAATTTTTGGTTTAAATTTATTGATGCTTTTTTTATAACCGGACAGCAGGTATTAAATGAGGTTAGGAAATGTATATAAAAGCTATTAAATGATCCCTCAGCACCAAGCGGTTGAATTTCGTCCCAATCTTTGGATTGTAGAACCCCTTTTAATTTATTGAGACTGTTTTCATTTATTTTTCTCGTTTGAATTGTTTTTGTATTTCTTTCTATTGTATGTGCGAATTCAATTAATTGTCCTGTATGATCGGATAAATTGGTATGTACACTGGCGAAAGAAATTAACGCATCACATTAATTTTTTTAATTTAAAAATAAAGTTTTGATGTTTAAAAACAAAAAAAAGAACAACAAAACCAACTGAACTATAATAATGATTTTCAACACATTTTCTTTCATTAATGACTAAAATAATGTCATAAATAAAAAGAGGAAGAAGTTAACATGTGATTATAAGACTTAATATCTAGTGTTTCCTCCTCTTGCTCGAATAACTGCCTGACAGCGACGGCTCATACTGTTAATTAATGATCCAATTTCATCCTGGTTAATATCTTCCCAAATTTCCTGCAATCTTTATCCAAGCTCTTGTTGATTGCTTGGACGCCGAGGAAGTGCTCTAAGGCGTCTGCCCATCGCGTCCCATAGGTGTTCGATCGGATTAAGATCGGGACTCCTGGCTGGCCATTGCATTGTGTTGATACCCACTAGGTCAAGATACTGTTGTACAATTCGGGCACTGTGTGGTTTTGCATTGTCATGCATAAACAGGAAATTGTTTCCTCCAAAGGGAGCAAAAGGCATTACGGATGGTTCTAAAATGATTGCAATATAAGACGCTGCCGTGATGCTTCCTCTTGGTATGACCACCAACTCCGTACGAGCCTCTAAAGTGATACCACCCCACACCATAACAGAGCCTCCACCAAACATAACAGTCGGAACAATGTTACACTGCGCATAACGTTCACCTGGCCGTCTGTACACATGCATTCGTCTGGCACTGCCGTAAAGACAAAATCTGGACTCGTCGCTAAACATAACATTAGCCCAATCGGCCTGTAACCAGTTTACATGTTCTTGCGCAAATGTTAACCTGGCTCTGCGATGGTCTGCGGTTAATTGTGGTCCTTTTGCCGCTGTTTTCGGAGTTAAATTAAAACCACGTAACCTTTTTCTGATGGTAACGGAACTTACATGAACATTGTGGATCTCTGCGAGCATATTTTGTAGCCTAGGAGCCGTAATAAACCGTTCACGTAACGTCTGCATCATTAAAAAACGGTCTTGAACAGCAGTTGTGGCCCCTTTTCTCCCTTGTCCTGGCCTTCTTGAGTATGCCTGAGTTTCCCGATGTCTCTTCAAGACACGGGATACGGTCGATTGATTAACACCAAGACGCTGACTGATATAACGCTGACTCCTACCTTCTTCTGCAAGTGTAACCACAATCACAGCTTCTTCACTGCTTAAATTAAGATTCGGACGTCTATCCATATTCATTCTTCACTATTTAGCACTTAATTTTAACAATTACTTGAAAACAAGCTCAAAAAGAAATTTTATATGAACCTCTCTTACAGTCAGAATAATGAAAAGTGCTTCATTTTATTTATTGACAGAAAACCATGAGAACAAAAGACAAAACACAACATGTAAAACAGCATGCTTGATAAGATTTCTTATTGTAAAAATATGTTTGTGTTCAAAGAAAACTCGATTCCAAGATATCAAAAAAATCACAAATGATGCGTTCATTTCTTTCGCCAGTGTATTACGGTGGAATTAATATATTTTATTAACATAAATAAGACACTTAAACTTTGTTTGTATAACTGAGGTTTTTTTATTGTGACTATAGTTTCGACAACTTTAACTTGTCATTATCAGACTACAAGTCTGATAATGACAAGTTAAAGTTGTCGAAACTATAGTCACAATAAAAAAACCTCTGTTATACAAACAAAGTTTAAGTGTCTTATTTATGTTAATAGTTATAGTTTCGACAACTTTAACTTGTCATTATCAGACTTGTAGTCTGATAATGACAAGTTAAAGTTGTCGAAACTATAGTCACAATAAAAAAACCTCTGTTATACCAACAAAGTTTAAGTGTCTTATTTATGTTAATAATGATGTATAACGAAGTAGAAACCTCAACAGTTAACAGTTTAATATATTTTATATTTGTAATTAAATTATCTATACACGTACTACTTGATTTCGTAATGCATGTGGGTGATTTAATAGTGACATTTAAATTATAGCTGGATAACAATGTTAAGAATAAAGATACTTTGTAGTCATTTTCTTTTTGTAGATCTAGATTAAAATCACCTCCAATTATAAGCTCAGCGTTTTCTTGTATTACAAGCTTGTAAATTACTTTCTGAAAGATACATAAAAAGTCAGAGATTAACCCGTCTGGCTGACGATAGATACAGAGAGATATAATTTTTCTTTTGTTTAGGAATAAACACTAAGCGCAAGCTATTTCTATGAGTTTTTCTCGAGAGAAATTATTAATGTCTAATCTGGCATTGGCTGTATATTTATCTGCAATTAGAATTGCAGCATGGTGGTGGACCATATGTTTCGCGAGAAAATATTGAGACTAGATTATAATTTTTTATTTTCGGAAAGGTTTCTGAAAAACGCACCCAATGCTCTGTGATTAAGAATACATCTATCTTATTTTCATAGAGCAATATTTCAATTTCATTGATCTTATTGCCCACCGACATTACTATTAAATTGTTTTGAATTTTTTGTTGATCTAATGTTATTCTCTCTCTAGTAACTTCTTTTGCTTGTGAAAAAAACGTGTATATGCTCCATACGGCCATTTGGTTGGATCCATCGCTTTTTGAATGTTGATTCTGTCCACGGTTACCTTGAAGGAAGAATAATGCTGTGGATATTTTGAGTCTAATTGTTCACAAGTTGCTTCCGGAAAATCCGTTTTCAAATAGGTGCATAGATCCGCTGCTGTAGTTGTTGGTTCTAATCTGGAGACGTACAAGAATCCTTTTCGTGCGACAGCTGTTATATTATGCTTTTGTGTGGAGTTTCCGACGATTCCGATTGATTTATTTTTGTTTTTGTTTCTCCTTCTCATTACCTCGGTCCAAGTGTCCGATTTTGTGCGCTCGGATGTTTTTCCAATTTCTACGCTGTTAATTGATGCCGTTGCTTGAATGGGTTGCGATGAGAGCGTCTGCGTGACTATTTCATTCACTGGCAGTGGACTCTTCGCGCGCTTACTCTTTTTTCGGTCCTTGACGTTATCATTGACTTCCTTATCTCTGTAGTTTTCGCACGATATATATCTTTTATTGAAATTAATACTGGGTGAGAGTGTATTTTGTTTTTGAGACATTGTACTCGAGATGTCGCTATTGGTTTTGTTTATTTTATTTTTCGAATACCTCTTTTGAATCCTCTAAAAGGATTCGAATCCGGGAATCGAATCCTGAATGATTAGAATCCTGTCGAGCTCTGCTACAGGGGACACATTTCCGATTTCCAGCTGTGTAACAACAGGGGTTACCGTCTTGGCCTATTGTTTTGGCGCGGACGGTTTGGCCGCCGATGATTTTGCATGTGCAGAGGGAGCCATGCTGGGCCTCTGCGGTGCTTTTGGTGGTGGTGATTTCCCACCATGTTTATGGTTTGACAATTTATGCGCTACAACTTCTTTAATTGTGCTGATCAGTTGGGGCATAAATTTCTTTATCATGCCAGAGAATAAATTTACAGGTTTTGACGCTGCGGCCGCTCAATACCTGCTGTTGGGGTTTTTGAAATGACTTTCTTCTTCGCTTCGAAGTATGGAATTTTTTCTTTGACTTTTACCTCCTAAATTGCTAATTCAATTTTGTTTTGGGGGCAGATTCCTGACAATTGAAGCACCTTAGTGGTGCCGGAATGTATGCCGGCAAACAAAGAGTTTTTCTTTTAAGTATAAATATCTCAACTTTACACAGTATATTGAGATATGTATACTTAAAAGAAAAACTCTCTGTATATCTGATATAGTAATATATAATATGCAGTGGACACAACATTTTTTTGAGCACCACAAAAATTCCATTCATTTTTTAAATAATTGTGATAACATTTTCTTAATCATAAATTGTATTTAAAATGTCAGTCTAAATTACTTTCGAGTGTGTCGCTAAAAAAAGGTTGGGGAATAGGAATAGATAGGAACATTTTTAAATGATATCTAGAGATTAATCTTGATTGATTAATATAATTAAAAATAATTATTGTTCAAATAGAGATAACTTATCTAAAGTTAGCCGATAACTAATACTATAAAACGTTTTAAACATATCTATTATACTCACTCTGTAATTAATTATATGTTTATACAAATATATCTATACACCGGTTGTTTAAAATGTCGTTATTGTTTAAATTAATTGTGTCCATTTTTGTTATATCTTATTCATTTCAAGTAAGTTATAAATTCACACTATAGAGGGTGAGTCACTAAGCGGAAATCGGTCTATAGTTAGCGTATCGTTGAAAATAGCAAAAAAAGTTTCAAATAAAAATTGTTCAGAATCAAGTTTTTCATAACCTAAAATTATTGCTAAATATGGCGGCCTTGCGGTTATACCGGAAGTAAACACCAACTTCCTTATTTTCAATAGAACACCCTATATAATTTTACATTTTTGGATTGCTCGTTAAAAATAAACATGAGTTTATGCACACAACATTGGGTCTCAGTTGAACCATTTTCGAGTTATTTCATTTTTTTGATAAATTTGACGATTTTAGAGCTCGACGCCATTAACAATATCTTTAAAACAAAATAAGTCAGAGTAGTGTGGCTCACGGCTTTGGATTCGGGAAGAAATGTAGTATTTGTTTAGGTTTTTGCCATTAGTCAGATTTTCCAAATTGAACGGCATTCTTCAGTACTTCAAACATGCATAACATCATTTTTTTAAATATAACCATCTATCTTGAGATACTTTATCTGATGCGAAATTAAATTTCCTTTTTATTGATACCAGGTTTTTGCCATATCCTTCCAACAGTTTTTGAGAAATGTGCGATTTTGTAAAAATTTTAATACATTTCGTATTATCGCGTTAGCCCTAGATACTGATGATGTTTGGTGATTTTGTTTTGACATTTAGTTAGTCATTGAGATATTCCCTGTTTTTTTTTTAAGTTCATTTTAAAGCTTTAAACAAGTGATTTCCACTCCCAGAGTAAGCATGAAGTTAAATTTCGAGTTTAGAAAAGCCCCGTGAAAATTTGTCGAGGGTCGCGCAGCGACCCGAGACAGATTTTCTGGGCTTTTCTAAACTCGAAATTTTACTTCATGCGCCACGCGTATAAATCACACAAATATTGTGAAATTTATGTATATTCGAATTTCGCTTAAAATCTGTGTTTTATACGCGTAGCGCATGAAGTAAAATTTCGAGTTTAGAAAAGCCCAGAAAAATTGTCTCGGGTCGCTGCGCGACCCTCGACAAATTTTCACGGGGCTTTTCTAAACTCGAAATTTTACTTCATGCTTAGTCTGGGAGTGTAAATCACTTGTTTAAAGCTTTAAAATAAACTTAAAAAAAACAGGGAATATCTCAATGACTAACTAAATGTGAAAACAAAATCACCAAACATTATCAGTATCTAGGACTAACGCGATAATACGAAATGTATTAATATTTTTACAAAACCGCAAGTTTCTCAAAAACTGTTGGAAGGATATGGCAAAAACGGTATCAATAAAAAGGAAATTTAATTTCGCATCAGATAAAGTATCTCAAAATAGATGGTTCCATTTAAAAAAATGAAGTTATGCATGTTTGAAGTACTGAAGAATACCGTCGACGGACTCGGCTCAATTTAGAAAATCTGACTAATGGCAAAAACCTAAACAAATACTACATTTCTTCCGGAATTAAAAACCGTAAGCCGCACAACTCTGACTTATTTCGTTTTGAAGATATTGTTAATGGCGTCGAGTTCTAAAATCGTCAAATTTATCAAAAATATGAAATAACTCGAAAACGGTTCAACTGAGACCGAATGTTGTGTGCATAAACTCATGTTTATTTTTAACGAGCAATCCAAAAATGTAAAAATATATAGGGTGTTCTATTGAAAATAAGGAAGTTGGTGTTTACTTCCGGTATAACCGCAAGGCCGCCATATTTAGCAATAATTTTAGGTTATGAAAAACTTGATTCTGAACAACTTTTCTATGAAACTTGTTTTGCTATTTTCAACGATACGCCCACTATAGACCGATTTCCGCTTAGTGACTCACCCTGTATATTTACTTATACTAAAAAATCCTATACTGAAATCTCAGTAATATTATTGTATCGTACTTGGTTGAAAATATCGTATGTTCAATAAAAATAAACCTCTAGAGTGTCATAATTTTATCTTTTTTAAATTTAAGTTGGCTACACGCCTTAGGAATTGAGAAATAATAATTAAAATGTATAATTTCCGTGTTGCCAACCTACAATATTTTGCATGGCACTCTGGAGGTTTTATTTTATTAAACATACGATACTATTTCTAATAATTTTCAGTGTATTGAAGCTGAAACGCTGAAAGTTTCAATTTATTATGAATCACTTTGTCCGCATAGCATAGCATTTATCACAAGGCAATTGTATCCGGGTTATTCGAAAGTTGGGGAATATTTAGAAGTTGATTTTGTGCCATATGGAAAAGCAACAGTAAGTTATATTTATATTTTTCAATTTAAAATATTTGTTATAGATGAGAGGAACGATACAAAAAAACAATTATTCTTTCTAAATTTTCATCGTAAGCATTTTGTAATTCTTCACATTTTGGTATAATTTATATTTTTTCTTATTTCTTAATGTGTCGATTTTCTTAATCTTATTTAGTTGTCAAATAATATCGGAAGGTCTGTTAATACTCGTGTAATTTTTTAGCATACATTGGTAGATGAACAATGGCAATTCACATGTCAGCACGGATCCTGGAAATGCTATGGGAATAAGCTTCAAGTTTGTGCTCTAAATCAAAATAAGTCACAAGATGACAATGTCGAGTTCATCAACTGTGCAATGGGATCCGACGATCCCTCATCCGATAATGATATCCAGCAGGTATTTTGCTACATAACTACTATTATTATTTAAGCATGTTGCTTCCGCCAAGTCAAGGTATATATATATATATATATATATATATATATATATATATATATATATATATATATATATATATATATATACCTTGACTTGGCGGAAGCAACATAGGGATGTAAATTTTAAAATGCTCAAATATTGGCTCCGCTATTTATTTTAGAAACAAAGTGTATTTACCTTTTTGTAGGTGGAAAAATTCTGAATTCATTCGTGTTAAAGTTTATCACTATAAGTCTCTCTAAGCTAAAATAATTAAGAAAAAGTAATGTGATTTTATAAAAATAATGACATGCCATGGTTGGTTAGATTGGCGCTTTATAAAGCGCTTTTTTATATTTTTGTTGTGCTTAGAAATCCGAGCTCTACTTATAATATTCACAACTTTATGTTTTTAGTGCGCAGATAAATATGGTTTCTCATGGAATGAAATTCAAACATGTAAGAATGGTGCTGTAGGAGGTGAACTTTTGGCTAAATATGGAGATCGTACCCATGGAGTTGTTCCGAAGATTACTTATGTGCCAACAATTATTTTTAATGACAAATACGATAGCAGCCTGCAAAATCAAGCAGAGAGAAATTTTGTTGAAACAGTATGTGGTTTACTCAAGGGAAAACCTGATATATGTACCAATTAGTGCGCAATAGCTCAATTAAATAAATTAAAGAATTATTTACGAAATAATTGTTATTGTTTTTACTTATCCTCATATACAGTGGATATATCCATTTTGAGGTCCTCCGAGTTAATTAAGACCATTTTTGATAAATGTCTGTAATTCTGTCCTTCCATCGCACAGTGGAACAAATCGAGAAATTTAGAGACGTTGCCAATATCTCGTTAGCCGTTACAGTTACAAAGAAATTACAAAAGAACTTTTTGATGTGAATACCCATTTTACACTTTTATATCGTATAGTATATTAAATTTGACCTTAATCTTGACCTTGAAGTTAATTTGAATGTGATATATATGTATATAATACAATTATGTTATTTTATTTTATTTCATACTATATACATTTATTGTATTATTCTACAGAAAGAGTTTTTTGTTATATCTGTAAGATAGGCCGCGCGCCAGATGTTCGTGGAGGCATTATTAAATAGCCAGTGGATGGTGGATCAAGTGATTATTTACAAAGTTAAAGTTCCCAAAAATTACTAATTTCTAAATTCGCGTAAATTAAATTCGCGGATTTAACAGAAAGTCAATTCTCTTTCTGACAAACCCCTAATTTGGACAACATATTTAGATAGAGCAGAGAATTTTACAGTTAGAAATGCTATTACATTATATAAACATTTTGAAGGTCATGTGAAAAAAAATAATTTCCGCTCGCTACAAATATTTTAATATTTTCAAAGTTTGTGCCGATTCGCAGGCAATTTTAACTGATAATGATTGTGAAAATCCAGTAGAACCTCATTGTGATGTTGCAAGAAAAATATACGAGTATACCGGGTGTTGACTTGGCGGACGCAACATAGGAAATCGCATGTTAATTATAAAGTGTTTAAATATTCACTTTCCTATTTATTTTAGAGACAAAATGTATGTCACTTTTTTGTAGAGAGAAAAATTCTAAATTTATAAATGTTCACACTTAACACTTTACGTTTCTCTAAGTTAAAATAATTAAGAAAAATAATGTGATTTTATAATAATAATGACATACCATGGAATTGATACAACAATTGCGGATATTCCCTATTTTTGTTAAAGTTCAATTTAAAGCTTCATACAAGTGTTTTCCACTCCCAGACTAAGCATGAAGTAACATTTGGAGTTTAGAAAAGCCCCGTGAAAATATGTCGTGGGTCGCGTAGCGACCCGAGACAAATTTTCTGGGCTTTTCTAAACTCCAAATTTTACTTCATGCGCCACGCGTATAAAATACTATAATATTGTCAAATTTATGTATATTCGAACTTTACTTAAAATCTGTGTTTTATACGCGTGGCGCATGAAGTAAAATTTGGAGTTTAGAAAAGCCCAGAAAATTTGTCTCGGGTCGCTGCGCGACTTGAGACAAATTTTCACGGGGCTTTTCTAAACTCCAAATTTTACTTCATGCTTAGTCTGGGAGTGGAAAACACTCGTTTAAAGCTTTAAATTGAACTCTTTTAGAAATCAATGGATGTCAGAAAATTTACAGCTAAAATAATTAAGAAAAGGTAATGTGATTTTATAAAAATAATGGCATTCCATGGAATTGATACAACAATTGCGGATGTCAAAATAGCACATATTGTTGTTACTTAATTAACGACAAAAAACATAACGCAGATATCGTGATAACTGTGGTCTGCATAATACCACTTTATTAGGAGGATTTTTTTTTTGTATAGTGTAAATCATTTCGAAAACATTTACTTTAATCAAGTGACTTTTTGCCATTTTGACATCCGCAATTGTTGTTTCAATTCCATATTTTCTTATTTTTATAAAATCCCACTACTTTTTCTTGATTATTTTAACTTAGAGAAACGTTAAGTCATAAACGTTAACACAAATAATTCAGAATTTTTCCCTCTACAATAAAGTTAAAAACATTTTGTTTCTAAAATAAATAGGGGAGCCAAAATTTGAACATTTTAAAATTTACATGGGATTTCCGCCAAGCCAACACCCGGTATATAAATGCATTTTAAATTGTGTTGTAAAAAATATGTTTAAAACAATTTTAATATAATATAATTTTTAAATAATGTATCGTAACCCTTTGCGGTCATGTATCGGGGCAGCCCTGACATTGAAATTTTGACTTTCCGGTCATCTGTGGGGCAGCCCCGATATTGAAATTTCAAGGTTCCGCCCATATGCCCGGACAGTCCCGACTCAATTTCGGCAATATATAAGTAGCAATATGTTATGTTATGTTATGTTATGGGGTTGGTGGGTCGTGTGGCCTCTGGGCCTTTCGAAGTTACCTCGACCTAAAAGATCTATTGTAACTATCCCTGACCTACTTGAGTCCCTCAATGTCTAGACTTCTTATGAAGTCTACTATAACTTGAGGGTTAATGTGTACCAGTTCCTCGGTGTTTAAAGTGGCCGATGACAGGTAGTTCCCTCTTTGAAGGGACAAGGCAGGGCATTCACAAAGTAGGTGCTCTGCTGTTTCTTGTGCCTCGTTGCAGAACCTGCAGTTGGCATCAGTTGTCTGACCCATCTTGGTGAAGTGGTACTTCAGAGGACAGTGTCCAGTTAGAAGGCCGGTTATGAGCCTTAGGTTGCCCTTGCTTAACCTGAGAAACTGTCCGGCTCTTACGGCAGAGAAGGCGATGAACCTTTTCGCCTGCCGCAGACCAGGTGTGTTTCTCAGGTGAGCACTTTTGGCAGCATCTTCCCATTCCCAGATCATCCCCTTGATGCGGACTTTAGTTATTCCACTGTAAGGTTCTGGTCCGACAAATGGAGTCTTGGACCCTTCCTTGGCAAGATTGTCGGCAATTTCATTGCCTTTGATCCCTGCGTGTCCCGGAACCCAGACCAGTTTGACTCTGTTGTTCCTAGCCAGCTGCTTTAGGGATAGCTTGCACTCCCAGACAGATTTAGACTTGCATGTAGGCGATTTTATTGCCTTTAATGCAGCTTGACTGCCTGAACAGATGCAAACCCTCTGTTTGTTGTATCCCCTGTCTAAACATATGTGGGCGCATGTGTTCAGGGCCTCGATTTCTGCCTGAAATATCGATGGGGATCGTCCCAAGGCCCTTGATAACTCGCATCGAGGGCCAGTGATACCGATTCCGACTCCGTTCTCAGTTTTGGATCCGTCAGTGAACCAAACTATCGAGGAGCCTTGTAACTGCTTGACCCTCGCTCCAACATCATGGCGGCCATGGATGGCCACTTCAATCGTTGTGTCGAAGTCTTAGTCAGTTGACATGTAGTCTTTGGGCATGTATATCGCTCTTTCACACACAGTGTTGAGGATTTTTAGGTGCCCGTTAAGGTATCCATATTTTGGTATGTCTGTCTGGATTATTCTTAATGCATCTAGTGCTGCTTCCCTTTTCACGTGCAGATGCAGAGGTGTGAGATTTAGCATAGCCTCCATTGCTCCAGTGGGGTAGGTGTTCATAGCCCCTGTGATGCCCAAACATGCCAGCCGTTGAACCTTGCTGAGCCTTGCTTGGGTTGTGATCTCCGTTGTCTTCGTCCACCAGACAACGGAACCATAGGTGATTATTGGTCTTATCACCGTAATGAAAAGCCAGTATATCATCTTGGTGTGTAAACCCCATCGTTTGCCAAATAGCCTGCGGCAAGCCCATATTGCCCTTACTGCTTTGGCAGTGATGTTATCTACATGGGTTTTCCAGTTTAGCCTCTGGTCAAAGGTGAGGCCGAGATATTTAACTGTGTTGGAAAGCCCAATCAGTGTCCCATTCATGGTTAGTGCCTTAAGATTTAATTTTCTACGACCTGTAAATGGGACAATTACAGTCTTGTTGGGATTGATAGTGAGCCCCTTCTGCACGCACCATGTACTTACTTTCCGAAGGGCTGACTGCATGCGGTTGGACACCGTATCGTCATGCTTTCCCCTAACTATGATGACGATGTCGTCAGCATAGCCTTGTACGTCAAAGCCGTCGTTGGATAACACCGATATTAGCTCATCGACAACTAGTGACCACAGCAGGGGCGATAGAACCCCGCCTTGTGGGCACCCCTTTACTGCAAACACAGTTGCCGACTCATCGCCAATGGACAGTGTGATCCTACGACCTTTGAGCATAGCATGGATCCATTTGGATGTGGAGGCATCAATTCCTCTTGATTTGGTGGCCGTGTCTATGGATTCATAAGAGGTGTTGTCAAATGCACCTTCGATGTCCAAGAATGCGCATAGAGCCACTTCTTTGCTTGCGATGCTCTTCTCTATTACTTGTTAATGTGTGAAGGGCATTTGTTGTTGATTTGCCTGCTTGATAGGCAAATTGGTGTTTGTGAAGGGGAAACGACTGAAGAGCTTTCCCTCTGATATTTCTATCAATGATTTTCTCCATTGATTTTAGGAGAAAGGAGGTGAGGCTTATGGGGCGATATGACTTAGGCTCGTCAGTTTGGCGTTTGCCAGCCTTTGGTATAAACACCACCGCCACCTCCCTCCACTGCTTGGGGATATACCCAAAAGAGTAGCTAGCTCTGAATATTTGCGTGAGACGTGGTAATAACTCTTCCCCTGCCCTTTGCAAAAGGGCTGGAAAGATGCCATCTGCCCCCGCGGATTTGAACGGCTTGAAGCCGTTGATCGCCCATGTTATTATGCTTGGAGTGAAGATCTTTGTTGCCAGTTTTTTGCTTTCTCTGGTAGGGCGTTCTTCTACCTCAAAGCCGATGGCAGGTAAGTCTTCACTGTTAATTGCCTGGGACCCAGGAAAGTGAGCTTCTAGGAGTACTCTTAGACTTTCTTCTAGGGTTCCAGTGTATTCGCCGTTGGACTTTTTTAGTAGTCCAATACCGTTCGTGTGATCCTTTGCAAGGACTTTCTGGAGGCGTTGTGCGGGAGGTAGATCATCTATCCCCTCGCAGAAAGTCCTCCAAGTTTTCCTTTTGAATTTTCTCAGTTCTTTGTTATACTCCGTAAGGGCCTTTCTGTACTCCTCCCACTGTCCAGAGGCTTTAGCTCTATTAAAAGTACGCCTAGTTTTGGCCTTTAGGCTCGCGAGTTCGCTGTTCCACCAGGGCACTTCTCTAACAACAGCCCTTTGCTTTAGTGGACAACTACTTTCGTAAGCGATGTTGATTACATCTTGTAATTGTGTCGATGCTGCTTCTAGTTGCTCGACTGTTTCAATAGGATTCAGTGGTCCCGCAAGTTCCGACGTAAGGCGCTCTTGGTAGGCCTCCCAGTTGGTATTTTTGGGATTTCTGAATCCATTGATGTGGGTATTACCACTATCGATGTCAAACCGTATATGCTGATGATCTGATAGTGAGACGTAATCTGAGACGTGCCAGTTTTGTATGTACTGGCTTATGTAATTATCAGCTAGTGAGATGTCTAATACCTCCTTTCTAACTGATGTGATAAAAGTAGCTTTATTGCCCTTATTGACTATATCTAAGTATTCACCTAAAACATAGTCTAGCAGGAACTCACCTCTTCTGTTGGCGTCCGTACTGCCCCATACAGTGTGGTGCGCGTTGGCGTCGCAGCCCAGGACCAGGTGTTTGTTTTCCTTTCTGCACCAGGCGATGAGGCGTTTCACCTCTTCTGGTGGAGGGGATGTGGAGTCACCCGGGAAGTAGGCCGAGGCTATAATAATTGTCCTCTTGCTCGTCCCCTTAGTGACTCTAATTTATGCTGTGACCAGATCTCTCGTGATGAATTCTGGAACAGGAATGTAGTTAGTGCCGGCTTTGAATAACAAAGCGGCCCTAACGTTATTGTGTAAGGTACTATAGATCAACTTACAGTTTTTGGATTGGAGTTCCATAATTTGGCCTCTTCTGGTCAAGGGCTCTTGAATGAACCCTATGTCTAACTGCTCCTTAATAAACCTCCTAGAAAGTACGCTCGAGGCCGCTTTAGCATGGTGGAGGTTTATTTGGACGCAAGTTAGTTTTTGAGGTGATCGGGTCATTATGGCTTTCCGGGGGCAGGACTCAGTGTTCCTTTTCCCCTGGGGCCAGTTTCTCCGATCCCCTCACCTGCTATGGATGGGCTGTCCGGCTGGTTGTTTTTTGCCGGTCCAACCTCCTTCTCGGCATTGGGTGCGGAAGCTGGTGAGTAGGGCATCTCGTCCGTCCCTTCCTCTAGCTCCATGGTTTCTGGAGCGTTCTCCAGCTCCATGATTTCTGGAGCATCCGCTTTTTTGGGCTCATTTTGTGGGGCTGTCTTATCTGCCCCCGTGGTCCTTTTCGGCCTTAATTGAATGTGGCCGAATTTGTAGCTCACCCTATATGCAGCCTCTTTGAGGCTTGCCGACGATATGCTGTCCACTGATAGGGCGAGCTCTACTGTGGGGCCATTGGAGGTTCTCCTTAGCACCCTCCAGCTTTGTGAGGCTTTGAGGTTGTTTTGGGCCTCTAAAAGCTGCAGTATCTCATTGGAGTATCCTGCGCTCGATGGGAAGTAGCCAATTACTATATCCGTATGTGGAAAATCTTTTTCTTCCACATATTTCAGCATGGCGCCATCCCACGGTTTTAGTGCTGGCACGACGGACTTTAGCCAGTCTGCAGTGGCCTTATCCGCACATACCAACATAAGCCATCCTGGTCTATTGTTGGAGCTTAGGAATTTTGGGCGAATGTCCCCTTCCTTTAGCTCCACAATTTTATCCAGGATTGCTTCCTGAAGCATTGTTAGTTGATTCGCATCAGCTAACGCCTCAGGGAACTTACTAGGCATTATACCTACCCGTATGCTCCCTGCTGCCTGACTGAAGGAAGGCTTCGGACCTTCGCCTTCAGTTGATTTACGGGGAGGCCTTGATTTGGTAGCCTCTGCTCGTTTTTTGCTGCTCCCGAGGAGGAAGCAGCAGAGGGAGAGGTGCGAGGTCTGGAGCCTCCAGCCTCAGCCTTTCCGGTCTGATTGCCGGAAGGTCTTTCCCCCGCCTTCACCCTCTTAGTTGGAGCTTTTTTCTTCGGGGTACTGCCATCGGACCTGGGCCTTTTGTTGTGGCCCGCTTCCTTAGAGTTGGGAGGATTAAGGGGAATTACGGCTTGTGCTCGGGCCTCCTCCATGGTAACCCCTTGTCGCAGGAGGAATCTATATCTCTTCTTTGCCGCACCACCTAACTTGGGATATTGAAATCCCTTAGTTGAGGATTGGACCTCTGTGTTCTGGCCAGGTATCTCAGCCTGCTCCAGATTTTTAGGGATGTCGGTGACATCCGTGGGGGGGACGTAGTATCCCCTTCTTTTTTGTTTTTCTTATTTGTTCTCATATTTGGTCCCACGAGAAGCTAGGGAAGTAACAGGTCACCCGTAACAGAGCCCCGCATGCTACGAGAAGGCTAGTTGCAACCAGGGGGCGCCATCTCCCTGGAGGTTGGGACCGGTAAAGACTAGTCTTCTATCTAGCCACGCATCTTATCGGCCCAGTCCCCTACCTTAAGATTTAGGATTTTATTGAGGTGTCCTCCTCTTGGTCCCGGCGGTTAAGCCACGACCCCCCTCAATCTCTGCCCGCGAGACATGACCACGTCAGCAGAGATTGAATGGTATTACGAGGGCACACTGCCAGGCAGTGTGTGGACCTCGGCATCGTTAACCTCAGTGCAATCCCTTAGCCACGATACGACAGCCGGGATGAGGGGAGTTGGTCCGCGGCGATAGCCTTCGGTACCACCACGCAGGATGTTAGGCCTGGAGTGATCCCTGTAGCTACCACTAGCCATTTCAACTGGATCGATATGGCCGATCCCCTATCCGCCACCTGGGGACGCGCTTGATAGCTCTCCACGCGACAAGAAGTAGCAATATGTAAATAGGGCTAATTGTTATTGCTTCACCATTAGGACTAAGTAATCCTTCACATGCATTTACATTTCTATGTATACAGGGATTGAATTAGGTCATATAACATTGTAGCATTGTTATGGTTACTCTTATCATCCTATTTGTTTTTATTTATCGAAATATATAGACTGTTTAGAAAGTGCTCTTTCGACAAATTTTCACGGGGCTTTTCTAAACTCGAAATGTTACTACATGCTTAGTCGGGGAGTGGAAAGACTCGTGTCATCGTTAGATATTATTTTTCTCAACCGGAAGTATATTGTCTAACGATTGTTACACTTAAAGTTTCCTTAGGGTGCCAAACCCTAGAAAAATAATTAGCTGACCCTCTTTTCCCTAACTCAACCTAAACATATAAACCCAACCTTAACACAACCCTGTTACTGAGTCTTATTTCAATATATTCACTGTGGCTATCTGTGTCCTTGTAACTGTAAAACTTACCCCGCTGTCAGCCGGTAAAGTAGCTGGGTTTAACTGATGGAAGAGAGCGCCACGAGCTTAAAATTTAAAGCTCCACAGTTTAAGGCAATAAGGTAAAGCTCGAAACCACAGGTATAAAAATAGTAAATATAACCAACTCAGTAATCAACAAATACCATAACATTTATTTATAACTGAAGAAACGACAATTACAACTTAACAACTTAATAAGAAAGCCAAATCTTGACTTTAACCGAAATATATCGCATTACCTTCCAAATGCGAAAGCTCAGCATTAGTGAATAACATTAAACAAAACTAAAACCAATTAAGCGCAGTAACTAATGATAAAATTCAATCAGTCCACATCTATAATCTTAAATGAAAAACCTGAATTCTAAGATCTTAAAGATAATTAAATGTTCTCCGTGAACATGTTATTTATTAACACATGCCAGTAGTAAATATGCATTGGGAATTCAAAATGAATCACTTACCCACCTTGATGTTAAACAATCCGTCGAATCGATGGTAGCGCTACCGGACGATTCCACGTATTTAAATGCTAAAACATGTCATACAACAAAATAAACATCTAGCATGATTAATAGGATTAATGAAATTCAAAATTACTTTGAAATTACTGATGTGAAATAATTATAAAAAAAAAATACTCAAAGCTTCCAAATAAATCATTAAAGTGACGTTTAAAAAATGCTGAGTAAATTAAGATTCAATAGCGGCATCTCGAACATTACTTATTAATCCGAAAATTTCAGACTCTAACCAATTTAAAGTTAAATTCAAAAATACCACTTGTGCGTTACGCATAAAGTAAAATTTCGAGTTTAGAAAAGCCCAGAAAATTTGTCTCGGGTCGCTGTGCGACCCTCGACAAATTTTCACGGGGCTTTTCTAAACTCGAAATTTTACTTCATGCTTAGTCTGGGAGTGGAAAACACTCATTTAAAGCTTCAAATTGAACTCTTTAATAAATCAATGAATGTCAGAAAATTCACAGCTAAAATAATTAAGAAAAATAAATGTGATTTTATAAAAATAATGACATACCATGGAATTGATACAATTGCAGATATTCCCTGTATTTTTTTAAAGGTCAATTTTAAAGCTTTAAACAAGTGTTTCCACTCCCAGACTAAGCATGAAGTAAAATTTCGCAGCGACCCTCGACAAATTTTCACGGGGCTTTTCTAAACTCGAAATTTTACTTCATGCGCCACGCGTATAAAACACTATAATATTGTCAAATTTATGTATATTCGTACTTCACTTAAAATCTATGTTTAACTTGGCGCATGAAGTAAAATGTTGAGTTTAGAAAAGGCCAGAAAAAAAATTGTCTCGGGTCGCTGCGCGACCCAAGACGAATTTACACGGGGCTTTTCTAAACTCGAAATTTTACTTCATGCGCCAAGCGTATAAACCACTGATTTACAGTTAAGTTAAAAATTTATAACGCTTAGATGTGATGGTAATTAATATTTATTGAGATGTAACGAAACATGCAAGAATTCATTTTTTGAGAAGAGTTAGAATAATAATAACAAAAGTGGAATAAATTTAATTTGTGCAACTTTTCCATACTGATATTTGATATTTGAGTCATCATATCTTACGGGAAAGCAAAGCGAAGAATAAATTCTTCGTTTATATAGTGGAAGGATGTCAAGATATTTGAGCATCATATTAAAATTGTCATAATATAAATGACATGGAGAACAAATAAGATTAACCATTTTCTTTTGGAAGTGCTCAATGCTATTGATATGAAATTTGTAATTAGAAGACAATACGATGGAGCAATAATCAAGGATAGGTCTAACGAATGATTTGTATAATGTTATAAATGTTCCGATGGATGTGAAGTGTATTGACAGTCGTTTTATAAAGCCAATTAATTGCAATGCTTTTGCCCAAATTACATTTATATGACTTGTGAATTGGAGCCTACTGTCAAAAAATACACCTAAGTCTCTGATTATATCAACTCTCTCTAAGATATGACTGTTCAGAGAGTAATCGAAACGCCACAGTATCCTTTTTTTCTTTGAGAAACGCATAAGTTTACACTTATTTATATTTAAGTTAAAATCATTGTCATCACACCATCGCATGATCCTATTTAAATCAGTTTGGATTATGTTGCAGTCTTCCAAACACCTAATGGTTTTAAATATTTTCATGTCGTCAGCATAAAGTAAAATATTGGAGCTAATGTTGCTGCCAATATCATTAATAAAAATAAGAACGAGTAAGGGACCCAAATGCGAGCATTGTGGTATCCCAAATGTTGCATTAATTATAAGATCCGACATGGTACCATTAAATCTAACAACCAACTGTCTATTGCAAATAAATGATTGTATCCATTAAAGCATGCATCCAACAACACCATAAGATCTAAGTTTATGCAAAAGTCTTGCGTGACACCCTATCGAACGCCTTGGAGAAATCGGTATAGACTGTATCTACCATATCGCCTTTCTCCAATGCACAAGATATATAACTAGTGTATATGAATAAATTTGTTTTTGTTGATCTAGATGGAAAGAAACCATGTTGTTGATCAGCTATTAAAGGTTTAAAAAGCAACATCATATGCTTTGAAACAATTTTATCAAACAGTTTTGGGATGCATGATTGAATAGCTATTGAGCGGTAGTTGTGAATATCAGATTTAATTCCCGATTTAAAAACAGGAGTCACGTAGCAATTTCTCCACAAGGACGGAAATTTCCCATTTTGAATGGATTTATTAAATAAGATTGCTAGTGGTAACCAGTTTTTAATTATAGAAGGAGGAATTCCATCTGCACCAGGAGAACTACTTGTCTTAATATCAGAGCAGAATCCAAGATATCTGATTCATTGATAGTAAGTTTATTAAAATTTATGCCAACGTTAGGGACAAATTCCGGACCAGTGACGAAATTATTGGAATGTGACTCTTGAAAATAGGATGCAAATAGATTTGCTATTTCTTTATTTGAACTAGCAGTAATTGATTCATTATACATTTTAGATGGGAAACAAGTGGTGCTATCACGTTTGGACTTGCAATACTTCCAAAACTCATTTATATTACACGATATTTTGTTTTCTATATCACATATATAATTTATAGGGTCACTGTGAATTAAAGATTTACATTGCGATCTTAATTGGGAGAAATGATTGTAGTCATCAAGTCTACCAGAATATTTAATTTTTTATGAGCTTTGCGTTTATCCTTAATTAACTTAATCAATTCTGGAGAAAACCATCTAGGAAACAAAGATTTCAACTTTTTCCGCACCGGTACGTGTTTATACAGAATAAAATACAATATTTCGTAGAAAGCATCAACGGCGGCATCAACACACTGAGACTGGAGAATATTCATCCAATTTACACTGTTTATATCATTACATATAGCAATAGTATTAGATTTAGCAAAGTCTAGGAAAAAATCATCAGCTTCATCTTCAATAAGGAGTGTTGCATCAAAGTCGATGTGTATAGGAGGATAATAGCTATCTGGGGTACATAGCGGGTCACCTACTACGCTACTTATGTTAAGATTGTTTGAAAATATAATATCCAAAATTTTCTGTGAGCTATTTACGTTATCATTAAACTGATATAAGCCATTACTCATGACTCCTTCACAGAATAAACGCGCAGAGTTATCACCACATGATGGCAAGTAGCCAACACAATCATCATCAGATGTCCAGTTGATAGATGGTAAACTATAATCGCCAACAACAAAGACTTTCATATCTTCATATTTCAAGAAAATTTCAGTGATTGTGTAGATATGTTCCGCGTACGTATCTTCATGAGATCGAGGTGGAAAATAAACACAACCGATGATGTAACAGTCGTTAATAGCAATCCAGATTTCTTCGTGATTATTATTGTTAATAATGATGAGTGATAATTTAATTTTATTATTTACAGCAATAAACACGCCTCTGTTGGCATTACATACAGCGTAATTACGATCGCACCGATATAATGTGTAACGATCATCGATTATTTCCTTATCAGAAATATCAGAATGCAACCAGGATTCGGTTATACATATAATATCGTAATCATTAATAATAACGTTATTATAGAATTCAATTAACTTAGTTCTAAGACCACGTATATTTTGGTAGAAAATAGATAAACTACCACCAATGGATGATCTGCTTAGTTTTTGCCGGAGCAGGATTCAGTTGCGGAAAATTACCAGTAAAAGTGCGATTTTCATTACGCCATGGAAAAAATTCCTTAATAGCAAGTCCAGAAGGCCACAAAGATGGATCTAAAAGTTTTTCGATCAAAGACTCCTTGACGCCTAACTTATAGGAACATATATTATCATTTTTGGTGAGTTCGTAACACTTCGCATCATTTATATCCAATGTATTATTAACGTAATCCAGAACTGATGTTACAGTTGATTTTGGATTACATCTACTAATATATATATATATCCATTGGCGCCTCTCAACAGATATAAAGTTGTTGACTTCAGGATTATTAACATCATTCTGATATTTTTTGTTGTCTATTATGATTTTCGGAGGAACTTGTTTAGTATTAGAAACATTATTAGAAGTAGCTTGAACATCGGATGAGGATTTAGACCTAGATCTGTTTCCAGTAGCCTTAATTGTTTTAGCAAATTGTTTATCTTTATTTCCAGATACATGCCGAGTTGAATCAGATTGTTTTACAGTACTATAATTCTTTTCAGAACAAGCCGCAATGCTTGTTGGCAAAGTTGTATCGTTCTCTATATTGATTATCTTAAGAATGGCTGTCAATATTGATGAGTGTTCTTTAACTATGTCAAAAACAGCGTTTAATTTACTTGATATATTATTTTCATTGCCAGCGCAATTCTTGCAAAACCAAAAGAGGCTCTTATTTTCAAGCAAAGCCTTGCAAACAGTTTTATTCAAGTTAGAGCATTTAGTCCCATGAAAATAACAATTGCAATTTCGACATTGAACAGTATCTTGATCAGTTATACTGACGGCTGAATCGCACGCTTTGCATTTAGACATACTTAAAACTAACAATAATTATATTTAGGATTATAAATGTAGTTACGATTAAAATTATAAAATAATATAAAATATCTAATATAAAAATATACATAAATAATAAATATATATATATATGTATGTAAATATAAAATCGGGTTAAACAAAAGACAAATCTTCACCACAAGGGGCCAGTCAAGTGGACTTTTATATACACAAACACAGGAGGACCACGGAACAGGAAAAACACAGTGTTTAACAACGGATCATAAACCTACATATAAAGAAATGACATTAAAACAACTTGATCAGATAGATAAAATCAAACACAATACAATGATATTTAAATAAATAAATACCTATTATATCTGGTATATGGAATAAAATTCAATTATTAAAAGTGCGAGAATAAGATCAAAACTATTGATTCGTTTTAAAATATACTTTTCACGAATGCAGGATTTGAACTCGGAACCGCAGCGTTATGAAGCTACAGCTTGAGCAACTGCGCTAAGATCTATACAATCTTAAGAAGATATTTAAACTAATTAAATATGTTCTGTGAAAAATAATAATAAAACGTGTCTATATAAGTATGATATTTGTAGGTTATATTTATTTATAATGTGAAAAACTTATATTTAAGAGACAAACCTACAAATACTTACATGAGCACGTACTACATAAACTGATTCTTATTGTCACTTATGATATATACAATAATATAATGGATATTACACAAATATTGAACAAATTGACAGGACACACACACGGTATACACAGCACAGCACTTATGATCAATAGATATGACGTCATTGTTTCCAAGGCACGTAAAAAAGAAAATATTATAATTTTAAATAACAAATCTAAAATAAATTATGAGTGTGAAAAATATGCTACTATATTCCTCATTAAAAAGTGCTTGTATATTGTCAAAGTTCTAAATGTCCAGATTCAGTAGTTTTTAAATAAAAAAATTCTAACGATTTTTCAAAAAAACAGTTTTTTTCTTGATATCTCGAAAACAAAAAAAATATTTCAAAATTGTTTTTCGATTATTGTTAGGCCCTAAAATACGCAACTTTGCCCCAATTTAACCGACATTCTGTCGAAATGCGGACAACCTGTATGGTCTTAATCGAGTGAGATGACCTCGAAATGAATATTTCCGCAAACAGTTTTGATTTAAAAAATGCAAAAAATGAGAAACTATTGTAGAATTAAACAAGTTTTAACGTGCTTGATAAAATAGACCGATATCTTTTTTTTCCGGTTTAGTTTCAATTTTTGTTCCGATAAAAATAACGTTTTTTTTTGTCGGTTTTCGGTTCAGTTCCGGTTCAACCCTGATTTTTACATTACACCCGAATGTATTTTTTGTGTATTTGTATAAAATATAGATTATAAATAAAATGATTCAAATCCATTCGAAAACTGGTCTGTCTCCCCATTACGGGACAGCATAAACCGCAACAGATTTGGAATTAAAAGACGAGTTTCTTTTTAATTTATTTATTTATTAATTAATTAACGGAGGCCATTTCATACAGAACAGTTACAATAATATTACAAATATATAAACATATTACAGACATTTTAAAAAAATCTTAACTATTTTGCACTGAGTGCACGACGCAAAAAAATTAGAGTTCCTACAAATATATCAAACCCTGTGCGAGTGATAAATTGATTAGCATGCCTTAAAATGCGTTTAGTAGCCGACTGTTTCGCATAATCAGTTCTGTGGAACGGTATGTGAAATATAATTACATATTGCAGTGGACGACCGGGAACATGGAGTCCAAGAAGCTATAGAAAGTCGGGACAGTCAATAGCTACATCAAACACTTTTTTTACCAGCACAATATCTTGGTTGACACGCCGAGAACCTAAACTCGTAATATTAACCTTATCGAGCAGGTCGCAGTAGTCACCAACTAGATGAAATTTGTAAGCTACAAGGAGACCACACGCAAGAGCAGTATTCCAAATGTGGGCGAACTAGCGCGTTATATAATACAATAATTTTTTTTTTCCTTTATTCAATTTAGAAATAATACATATACATACTATAAATAAAGTTACAATAAATTATATGTTACTGCTAATTGAACACGTCAGACGAAAGAAAGACACAGCTTATTGAATATTGATAGTTTCTGACATTGAGTAATACTCCTTTCGGATTAGATAATCTTTAATTTGAGTTTTGAATGAGTATTCACTTGTGAGTGTTTGTAGTCGGGTTGGCAGTCCATTTAAAATCTTCAGTGCGACATATAATGGTGATGTTTCATACAGCGATAATCTATGCCGGGGGAATACGTACTTATCTGTATTGCGTGTATTATACATATGTTTCGCTTTATGGGAATGAAATTTGACTTTATATTTAAAATTGAATTGTAACACTTCGTAAGCGTACAAACTATAAAATATAAGTATATTAGCCCTCTTAAATAATCCTTTGCAACTTTTAGTATATTTTAAATTAAAGATTATTCGTAATGCCCGTTTTTGAATTATAAACAGATTTTTCGCATGAGTAGATGAGCCGTAGTGGATTAGTCCGTATCTCAATATACTTTCAAAATTTGCGTGATATACTGTTATTAGGGTGGAAGTATCCAAAATTTGTTTTAATGCTCTCAGAGCATAGCAAGCAGAGTTCAATTTAGTTATCAATTTCTCACAATGATAATACCAACTAAAGCTGCTATCTATTAGCATTCCCAAGAAGTTTGTTTTATTTTGCGTTTCGAAGTTTTCATCCTGCAACAATATGTTTCTGGGATATTTTTTTAATTTTTCGTTCTAAATATTAAGATGTTAGTTTTGCTTGTGTTTAAGAGTAATTTATTCATTTCCATCCATTCTTTAGTGGTATTAAATATAATATTTGTTTTTTTAGTTAAATGAGCACTATTTAGTTCAGATATTAATAAATTCGTATCGTCGGCGTATGTAGTTATACAAACATTAAAATTTTCGATAATTTTAGGCAAATCATTGACATAGACTGAGAAAAGAAATGGACCTAAAATACTGCCTTGTGGTATTCCAATATTAATTATTTTGGCCTCTGAGAGACTCGATCCTATCTTAGTTCTGTGTGACCTGTTTTGTAGGTACGACTGGATCAAATTATTTCCGATGCCTCTTACTCCATAGTAACACAACTTTTCAAGAAGAATGCTATGATTTACCGTATCGAATGCCTTTGACAAATCCAGAAACATTCCTAGAGGCATTTCTGATCTGTCAAGGGCACTCACTACTTCTGTCGCAAAGTCAAACAAGGCTGAATTCGTTGATTTATTTTTTTATAAAACCGTTTTGTGCACTACTCAATAAATTGTGTTTACAAAAGTAATTCATCAAACGGTCCGCTATTGTTTTCTCGACTATCTTAGAGAACACTGAAAGCAGAGTAATCGGTCTATAATTGCTGAAATTACTTTGTTCGCCTTTTTTAAATATTGGTCGAATAATACCTAGTTTTAGGCAATCGGGAAAGATTCCTTTCTCTAGGCATATATTAATCAGGTACATTAGAGGACCTGCAAATTCGTTTACGGCTAATTTAACCATACTCACTGGTATTTCATCAAAACCGAATGATGGTTTATTCTTTAAGGAGGAAATTATATTTATTATTTCTGGTGTACTTGCAGGATTCAAGAACATTGTGTGTGTTTGCGTATCTACATTGCAGCAGAATGGCCGTTCATTAATTTTTTCGATTTCCCTATGGGCTATGGTGTTAAAGTAATTGTTTATATCATTTTCTCTATTTTTTAAATATTGCTTATCGTCATTATTTTTAATATTTTTTCCTATCATGTTATTTATTATTGTCCAAGAAGTTTTCATTTTATTTTCACTATTCATTATTTTGTTTGCTATTTGGTTCCTATTGTGTTCCCTGAGACTAATGTCATATTCTTTTTTCAATAAGGTATACATTGTTTTTGCATCCGTGTTGTAATGTTTTGCTACAGCTAAGTAATCCAGAATCATTTTAATTTCGGATATTTTTGGATATGAGGTAGTATTTTGTTCAATGCGTTTATTTTGTTGTGAAACTAAGGGACAGGTTGCATTTAATGCCGCACTGACTATGTTCATGAACCCATTCCACGCCTAATTTACATCATTAAGTTCATATATCTTGTTCCAATCTACTCTGGTCTTTAAGAACATTACAAAGTTGTTAATATTTTGATTATTGTATATACGTATTTTAGCACTGGAATGTACATTACTTTTTATAATTCGCGGCCACGATATTTTTTGCGCCAAGTGGTCGGAAAAATTAGTTTCAAATACAGCTGTTTCATATTGACTATTACTATTTGTAATAATATTATCAATGATTGTTTCTGTGGATTCAGTAACCCGCGTAGCACATTTAATAGTGGCCGTCGCGTTGAAAGATTCTATAATATTGCTAAAGATGATTGCTTCCGTCGATATGTGGTTCAAATCTATATTAAAATCACCCGCCACAAAAAAATTACATTTTCTAAGTATAATTTTTGTAAAAGTAATTCAAAAGTCTGCAAAAAAGCATTGATTGTACTTTGACTCGGTGCACGGTACACGACTGCACAAACGTATTTTTTGTTTTGCGATGTCCATTCCGCTGCACCACATTCGAATGCACCACATATTGCCATCTTCTTTATATCCAAGGTACTAAGGTTCCGAAAATCTTGGACGTTACGTTTGATAAATCCAAGTAATTGGTATGACTTTGCTACAATCTTTGAGACGTGCATTGAAAAAGATAAAGTAGTATTAAACGTAACACCTAGATCTTTTACACAATTTACGCGTATTAAAGGTTCGCCCAGCATGGAATACTGGAAACCTACCGTTGTTTGCCGTGTAAAGAACGTAATGACATTACATTTTTTTAGGTTTAAAGATAGCTTGTTATTCTTGCACCAACTATCAAACGATTGTAAGTCATTATTAAGAACTTTGGCATCTTCGACGGAACGGATTTTCATGAATATTTTTATATCATCCGCAAAGAGAAGGCATTCTGCATTGGAAAAACATTTAACTACATCATTAATAAATATATTAAATAGAAGGGGGCCCAAGTGTGACCCCTGAGGAACACCTGACGTGACACAGATGGGACTTGAATGACAGCGCCTAATTTTAACAAATTGGAATCTTCCCGAGATATACGACCCTATCCAACTTAGCAAAGTATTGTCAATACCAAAATCCCTTAATTTGTTCATTAGTAAGTTATGGTCGACCGTGTCAAATGCCTTGGAGAAGTCAGTGTGGATGGAGTCCACCTGACACCGCTCCTCAAAAGCACGAACAATATATGCATCATACACTAGAAGATTAGTAGAAGTTGATTTACCAGTACGAAATCCGTGTTGACGCATAGAGATCGAGGATTGCAGTACCCCTGTTAGGTAATCACAAAGTAGTTTTTCAAAAATTTTAGGTGCTACAGCTAAAATAGAGATCGGTCTATAATTGTAAACACGATTTCAATTACCAGATTTAAAAATTGGCGTGATATAAGCACTTTTCCAGCAGGTGGGAAAACTACCCTCACGTAGAGATGCATTGAATAAAAGCCATAATGGGCGACTAAGGGAAAAGGCACAATTACTAAGGAAGGTGGCGCTAAGTCCATCAGGCCCGGGGCTACTGTTGTTTTTTAAAGATGACAACTCATTCAATATATCTGTTATACTTAATGTAGGAGGAATGCATTCCTTTATGTGATTGTTACTATAAGTGGTCGAAGTTACATTAATATTTGATGACGAGTTTAGGTTCGGCGTATGATAAACAGATCCAAAAAAATGCGCAAAGAGGTTAACTATGCTATCGGTGTCGTTAACAAAGGAATTTCCGTTCTCAAATGTTGTTGGAATCTGGTTAGAAGCTCTTTTAGACTTAACGTAACCCCAAAAAGCTTTAGGATTGTGTTTTAGGGAATACTCAACATTATTGATATGGTTTAAGTAACACTCGTTTGCCAGTCTCTTGCATTGATCACGAGTTTTGCTAAATGAAACATAGTCTTCAGCTGATTGAGATGTTATGTACCTTTTATGGAGCGTTTTCTTTAAAAATATAAGATCTTTTAGCTCTTTAATAAACCAAACTGGGAAACAAGATGTTTTTGCTTTGAGGCGTTTTTTAGGAACGTAAAGCTCAACAATTTCAAAAAGGGTTAAATAGAATTTATCACATGCTTCATTAATATCACAGCAGATAAATAAATCATCCCACCTAACGTTAATAAATGCATTGTTAAGGCTGTGTAGTCAGCATGCTTAAAATCAAAATCAAAAGTAAAATTATTTTCTGTCTCCAGCCATGCATTGCTAGGGGCAGATTGAAGTGTTAAAAAACACTCCAATGCTGGATGATAGGTGTCACAAGGGACGATCGGGAATTGTCATTCAGAGAGCTGAATATTATTCTTGTTAAAATCTATGGGCACAAAAATCATATCAAGGATAACTGAGTTGTTATTACAAATTAATTTCACTTGATGATAGTTAAGAAAGCCAAATAAGTTAGCTACCAGTGTAGTTTTTGGACAGGTGGAATCCGTATTTACTCCATAGATATCATTAATCCAAGTCGCGTGAGGTAAATTATAGTCACCATACATGAACAAGGTGTTACAATCAGCAATCGACTCAATAATCTCACAATGCGTCTGATACGTAGTATAATCGCAGTTAGGAGGAATATATACTACACCAAATATAACGGTATCACAACCATAGCAAATGCTCACATACAGCTCTTCGTGAAGAGAGTTATAACTGTAGACTACATTAGAAGTGTAACGTTTGGATACTGCAATTAGAACTCCACCCCCGCGGTATTCCCCGGTAGTTACATTATCACGATCGCACCGATAAACGTTATAATCAAAAAAACCTAGCTCCGAATTGGAAATAGAGTTTAACAACCATGTTTCAGTCAAAATAATGACAGTATGTTCCATCAACGCTATACTTGTATTCATTAAGTGTAACTTAGAACGTAGACCACGCACATTCTGATAATAAACAGGTAATTTTGAGGAAAACGTTTTATGCGATGATGGAGACGAAGGTCCACTAGAGAGCGCTAGATTTCTTGAACAGGCGTTGTTGCTTGATGTAAAAAAACATTATTACTCGCATTTGTAGATTCCGGCTTTTCTGAGGTACCCACGCGTTTCCCACGACGATTAACGAAGGGGCGAACAGTTACACCTTTAGGCCACTTTTCGGCAGACAGGATGTCATCAATTGAAGAAGATAGTGCGCCAACTTTGAACGAAGAGTATATGCTATTATTGGTGAGCGATATACAAGTCGCATTAGACACGCCAATGTTGGTCTTCAAATGTGTTTCGATGTCCGCTGTAGAAGTGCCGGGTGCACAGTTGTTAATATGAATAACTGTGCAACGTTGGGCTCATGTAATTCCTACGTTTTCAGCAGTCCCAAGAACAACTGTTCGCGCGGATCCAGACTTCTTTTCCTTTGAGACGATCTTTATGTCATTTTTATTAGAATTTTGTAGTTCCTGTACTTGGACTGCTTGCACAGTTGTTTTAGAAAAAGAAGCAGGAGAGTTTTCAGAAGAAATACCCGGAACAGACGAAGTAGTCGATTTTTCAGAAATAACACTACTTATATTCGAAAAACAAGGATTGTTGACATCTTGGGATAATGCTGAGTGGTTATTGCAAGTAGTAGTACGATTGCTATATAGTTGTCCAATATCCTCAGATTTAAAGAATGAAAACAAGTCATTTCGTAGCGCATTGCTATTCTCATTAATTAATTGTTTCAACATTGAGACACTATCGTTCTTAATAAATAGTATTTCACGTTTTAAATTAACAATTTTATCCTGCAGTGACGACAAGAGTAGATGTGAGACACCATTTTTATTTTTTTAATATAATTGTACAATTAATAATATTTATAAAATAATTAGGACTCATCTTAGATAATCTGAGGTTGTTGAGATTTATACGCACTGATATATTAAAATGGGTCAATTTAATTAAGTAAGTTCTTTAAGTGGATTGATAAGAGATTTCGTATAAAATGACTGCCACGAAAATAAAAAAATGACACGTAATTAAGATGTTGAACGCAGTGATAATATTTTTTCTTGCGATTTCGCAGGGTAAGTAAAGTAAACAATTAACATGTAACGCCCTGGTAGTCTTCAAATTAATGATACAAATTCAATAATTGAGCCGTTTATTTTGAAAGTGGCATAACTCCATTTATATTTAAATGGAGATATTTGGAACTTTGCGTTTTACTAAAATTAAAAATATGCGTTTAGGAGCAATGTCACATTGCTTAAGAGTTTATAAAAGGGTAAAACTTACAATTTCTAATTGTTTGTTTGAGTTATGTTAAGTATTTAATCACAATAAAAACAATTTTTGTTCCTTACTTCACTTTTATTTTTATTCGTTAGATGTACATTTCGAGTGCTAAGCACTAATTATCAATAACACAATTCCCATTAAAATACCAGCAATAATTAAGTGAATCACATGTGTTTTTTAAGTTTTAATTAAAACACTTAACTTTGTTTTACTACTTTTATTTGACTTTTCAGTGACTATAGATTCGACCACAAGCTAGTCATTATCAAACGAAGTGTAGTTTGATAATGACTAGCTTGTAGTCGAAACTATAATCACTGAAGAGTAAAATAAAAGTGGTAAAACAAAGTTAATTGTTTTAATTAAATTGTTATGAAGATGTACCACAAAGTGAACGCCAACCAAATTAAACAATTCTGTTTCTTATAAACATTGAAACAACTCAAGTAAATTCGGTCTAGTGTAAAATGATTCAAATTAAGAAAAAAGAAACAACACTAGATGTATTTTATACATTTAATTAAACACAGTTATATTCCTTTCTTCACTTTTATTTTTCTTGCTAGATGTACATTTCGGGTACTAAGTACCCATTATCAATAGCTAACAGTAATAATAAAACAGGTACGTTATTTTAATGGTAAAAAAAGTTGCCATAAGAAAGATTCTACAGTTTGGTTACAATTTTAAAAACAAATAAGTTAGACTAACTTCCGAAAAACGACAATTTATCAACTTCCTGTTATAGAGTGGAAACGGTTGTAGATAGATCAATTTTCTTTTCTCCTTAGATTAAAATACAAAAAAGTAACCTCGGTTCGCGAAAACGGTTTTTCAATATAAAGCGTGTCCCAAAATTAACGCAAGATTTGAATTAAAAAGAAAATACAGTTTTTAGTCTTTAGATTGTTATTTTTTTTTATTGAATCATAAAGTGCATAGGATACCCACTGAGCAAACACATATAAGTAATACTTCATCAATATAAAAACAACGGTTAATGTTGCTGCAATGTTGATAAAACGTTATTTGTTTGATTTTTGGTCAGTGGGTAGGGTAAATAATACATCGGGCAAATGGCCTCCACGGCTTTGCTGGCATATAATAATAATAATTAAGTTGGTGGTATTAATCGTCGGTGCTCTAGGCGGCATCAATGGCTCAATGCTGAACAACCTTAAGGCCATACCAGCATGACGCGACACCGCACACTTCCTTATCGGAGGGATGCAGAAGGCCGTGATACTGGGTTCACTACGTCTACTGAGATCACACACCGTTAGGCACCACTAGTTACCCCACTTCCAGGCTTGAAGGAGGTAACTAGGGAATGTATTTGGCACCCTCTCCGCATGAAATCAGAGGCATGTGGGTGTAGAGGGTGACCATTCAATTAAAATAATAATAATAATAATAGACCTGACCTAGTACTAATAGACAAAGTACACAAAATAACATATCTTATTGACATAGCGGTACCTAGCGACCAAAACATACAAAAAAAATATAGGGAAAAAATTGAAAAATACCTACCACTTGCTATCGAAATAAAAAGAATATGGAAACAAGAGAAGGTCAGAATATTACCATTTGTCATCTCAGTAACGGGAATCACTCCTAAAACGTTTACACAAAATCTGGACGTACTAAACATACCCGTATATACACACGAACATATACAAAAAGCTGTGTTACTGTCAACACTTTCAATAACCAGAACATTCTTATAATAAATAAAAAGGTAACTTGGCTTAGCCCGTTTCCTTTTTATAATGCCAGGACAAACCCCTGAGAAACGCTCACATAATAATAATAATAATACATTTATTTTCATTGGGTTCAAATTAATACATTGTAACAATACTTATACATCGGAACACATGAAAACAAGTCAACATAACAACAAAAGAATATATATTCTAAGACAAAAAAATTTAATTCTTTCTTGAATAATTTTCTCACTTATCACTTGGTGAAACATTTTTAAATATTGATAATGAAGGTTTAAATTAAATTACACTTGGTTTGTTTCACAATTTTTTACTTTACTATTTACTCGACTATATATAAGCTTGTTGGTATCTTTTGTAATTCACTCCTGATAATGCTGTAAAACGCGAAACTAGTCGAGTAAATAGTAAAGTAAAAAATTGTGAAACAAACCAAGTGTAATTTAATTTAAACCTTCATTATCAAAATTTAATTCTGTTATTTATTGAGGAATTCATCCATGTTATACGGCTCTAACTCTATTAAGTATATTAACTCAACTTTTTCATTTCTGCATATGATTGTGCCGTTTTTATATGTATAGGTAGATTGTTAAATAGCTTCAAACAAGAATATTGCGTCCCTTTTTGAAAAAAAATAAGCTTATGTTTTGGAAGACTGTACTCGATGCCATGTCTCGTATTATACGGCCCCTGTAGTTTATTATGTACAAATAGTATTCTATTCTTCCATAAGAACTTTATACACTCATATATATATATATATATATATATATATATATATATATATATATATATAGCATAACAAGTTAGAATATTTGCATTTTTAAAAATTCCTGTACAACTGCCGTCATATTTGAGTTTGTATATTGTTCGTAAGGCTCTCTTTTGAATAATGAATATTGATTTAAATAATGTACTACTACCCCAAAATAAGATGCCATATTTTAGATTCGAATAGAAGTAGGCATAATAAAATGTTTTAGTTATCAATAGGTTGGTGTTTTTTGATAAAATTCTGAGCCCATAGCAAGCTTTATTCAATTTACTGCATACATTACTTATGTGTTGTTTATAACTCAACGTTTCGTCTAATGGAATTCCTAGAAATTTTATGGAGGTGCTAAATGGATTGTTACTATTATTTAATATGATGTTTGGTAGAGTTGAGACATTATTACTTGTTTTGAAAAACATAAATTTGGTTTTATCTTGATTTAATATGAGACCATTTTTACTGAACCAACCCTCCATGTTTTGAATAACAGCACTTCCTATGTGAGTTATCTCCGGAAATGTAGCAGCTACTAGCAAAACATTAGTGTCGTCAGCGTAACTAACTATTTGACTGCCCTCAACAATGGTATTTATATCATTCATATAAATTATGAATAATAACGGGTCAAGGGTACTGCCTTGTGGTATTCCCATATTTGTCTCTAGAATGTTTGACTTAACTTTTTGTGGTATGCTTTTAATTTTTACTATTTGTTTTCTGTCCCGTATATATGATTCTAGCCACTTATGTGTAGTTCCACGAATGCCATAATGATCTAATTTCCGAAGTAGTACAGAATAATCTATTGTGTCAAACGCCCTAGAGAGATCCAGTAACGCCCCGCCCCACAAGCCAGTTTTCCGTTATCTAGAGCTGCGTAAATTTGATTTAGGAAATCGTAGAGTGCTGTGTCAACACTTTTACCTTTTGTGAAACCGTGTTGATTACTATTGAATAATTTATTACTTCTAAAAAAAGCAATTATTTGTTCCGCAACCAACGATTCAAAGACTTTTGAAAAGGTGTTAAGCACGCTAACAGGCCTATAGTTTTCATATAGGTCAGGATCCCCTTTTTTATAGATTGGCGTCACCAGTGAAATTTTTAATTTATCTGGAAATATACCTATAGCGAGTGAACTGTTAAAAATGTGTTTCAAATGTTCTACAATTTTTGAAATGCATTTTTTTACTATTGTAACAGGTATTTCATCTACACCACAACTTTTTTTATTATCCATCTTGTTAATTAACAAACGACATTTATTTTAAAATTTGAGGCTTCTAGTTGTATACCGACACATTTAATATGCTTCTAAACAGTTAATTTATTAATATTAATTAACGTACATGTTTTTAAATCATTTCTGCAGTAGATTGCTACACCGCCATGTTTGTCCTTTGATCTGCAAAAATACGATACTAAATTAAAGTTATTTGAGATGTTGTGTGTTAATAATTCATCCTCAGTTTGCCAATGGTCAGATATACATAAAACACTTAGATTGTGTATATCGTCAATAAGATTTTGTATTTCATATGTGCTAGTACTCAAACAACGAACATTGCAGTTCAACAATCTAAAGCCATACTGTGATTCTAAATTATTAATAAATGCTAATCCGTTTTTTGTTGAGTTGAATCTTGAATCTTGACACCTCGATCCCTCTTTCCCATCAATCAGGATTCTCTAACAACTCCTTGTGTGAGAAGGGAACCTCTACTTTAAAACTAGTGAACTTTGGGTTTTCATAGTTTGGTATTATTTTTTCACAAATTATATTTTTAATATTAAATCTATTTATTAATAAGTCGTGAAGTGTGTCCGACGTTATTTCAAGTGGGTAACGGGCTACATGAAACGAAGCTTTTTTTCTACCACTGCAATCGTCTTGGTATCTTTTGAGCCGACGATTGACGTCCTTTTCTTCCTGCGACTGACTTCTTTATAAGGCTCCTCCGTAGACGGGGGCGTCTACCTCGTTGTTGTTGGCGCCTTGGCGAGTGGACATTAAGTGCTCTGCTGGGCTCCCCTCCTTAGCAGTATTAATGCTCTGAGCCGCTTGCGCATATCCACTCCGGTTTTGATTTCTAACATTTGGTTGGTATTTCTCTTGACTTTTAGTCTGTTTAACGGGATCTACTTTATGAGTTTCGTGTATTTTATGATTTGTTGTCGGGGGTTCCTTACAGGTTTCCTTCCTATCTGATGGGTTCTGACCCCCACTAACATTGTTTACATTTATTTTATCACTTATCTTAACAATATCAATATGATTTTGCCTTATAATTGCACTGTGCTGTTTTAAAGTGGCGTTTATTTCCTGCAGTATATCAAAGACAGACTGGCCTTCTTGGTGTTGATTAATGCACGATGAACATAACCACACTATGTTCTTTTTGCCATTTACTAGGCGAAGTTCACTATCTATTAAGCCAGTACACCCTCCGTGTACACGGCTATTACACAACCCGAAACACTGGGTATACACATCAGTTGATTTAATTTGTTTATCGCACTCTTTACATGTAATTAACGGAACAGCTTCTTCGCGGTTCGCCATAACGATATACGCAGTCTTTTGTCGAAATTTTCCTGATTATTCAGCATAAATGTTTCTGAATTTGGTTGATGCAGCGTTTAATTTCCTCCTGTAATGCACGGATTGTTGTGGGCTTGTTGACATAGACCTTTGACTTCATAAAAACCCCATAAAAAAATCTAATGGTCCTTTTCGCAATCTACAACAAGGTAGTCTTACAAAGACTATACCAAACACTCATTGAAACAACTACTAATGGTCCTTTTCGCAATCTACAACAAGGTAGTCTTACAAAGACTATACCAAACACTCATTGAAACAACTACTTCCCGGGCTAATACCCCGACGGATATAGTCTTTGTATGACTAACTTGTTGTAGATTGCGAAAAGAATCGCACTTTTAATGTTTGAAGTATTCTGCAACCAAGAATTAGCAATTTCATTTATACTTATGTTTGAACGGTAACGTGACCGCCAGTCTAAGGTGTCTAATTGTTTAGAGGGAATGGCAAAGCTATACTGATGAGAGATAAATTTCGAATCGCGTCTATAGATGGCCTGAATAATTTGTCCCAAATTGTTATATTTGCAGTAGGTTACTGTATGTAACAGCAAACACTTGTTGTATAATTCAATGTACGTCAGGGTATTAGCCCGGGAAGTAGTTGTTTCAATTAGTGTTTGATATAGTCTTTGTAAGACTAACTTGTTGTAGATTGCGAAAATAATCGCACTTTTAATGTTTGAAGTATTCTGCAACCAAGAATTGGCAATTTCATTTATACTTAAATCTAATGGTGTTAAATCAGACGATCTACGGGGCCAATTCTGATCACCGAAACAAAACCAGGAAATGTCTCATGCAGTAATTGAATTGTTTCACGGGCTGTATGGCATCTCGCACCGTCTTGTTGAAACCATATATTGGCCACAAAGAACTGTGTTATCATGTCGCGATATCGAGCACCAGTAGCAGTCGCTGCTTGACCAGCCTCATTTTCAAAAAAGTATGGTGAAATGATGCCTCCAGGCTAAAATCCCACCAAACAGCGACACGTTGTGCATTTGTTTTTTGACGATCACATGAAGGTGAAAATGGGCTTCATCGCTTATGATGATTTTGCTCGAACAATCAGCATCCACTTGGTTATTAGGCTTTAGTTGTTGTGTTAATTGAATTTTGTAAGCATGGAGACACAGATTTTGTGTGAGTATACGTTGTAGAGAGCTTCTTGAAATTTGCAATTCTTGTCCACGACGCCGAATTGATCTTCTGGGATTTTCACCAACACTATCACGCACTGCTTCGATATTGAAATTTGAACGGCTTTTTTTTTTGAGGAGCAGTGTGTGTAGCGTCTCCAATTGATCCAGTCTCCCTGAATTTTTCAATTAATCTCTTCACAGTTCACGAAGTTAAAACACTATTAAACTTTCATTATTTTTCAGATATTGTTCAATAATGATAACACGTTGTCGTATCGTGTAAGCAGTGGCGGATTTACGGTTTTGCCGCCGGTAGGCTGAAATATTTTGCCGCGTATTCTCAGTGGGTAGCATTAGATAATATTTTTGATAATAGATTATTTTTTTGATATTAGACTGCATTTCTTTCTTTACATTAAATGGCATTATTACTAAAGGAATAAATCTGGACAAGACTTTCTCGTTTCTTGATCAAAAACAAAATAGCTAAGGTTAAAATTGTTTATACAAAAGTTGTGTGTTTTTTCCTTGGCTACATCTTTTATTTGAGACATTTTTTGATAAAGTTAATATGTGTCTATATTTTAAACATCACTTGAAATCAGTGTTTAATACGCGTGGCGCATGAAGTAAAATTTCGAGTTTAGAAAAGCCCGCAAAATTTTACTTCATGCTTAGTCTGGGAGTGGAAGGCACTCGTTCGTAAATTTTCAAATTATTACAAAATTGCGTATTTTTTAATTGTCTGCAACTTTTGTTTGAAGCTTTGTTTAATTGAATCGATAATAAAGCTACGGTTAAGGTATAAATCTGGACAAAACTTTCTCGTTTCTTGATCAAAAACAAAATAGCTAAAGTTAAAATTGTTTATACAAAAGTTTTGTGTTTTTTCCTTGGCTACACTTTTAATTTGAGACATTTTTTGATTAGGTTAATATGTTTCTATATTTTAAACTTCACTTAAAATCAGTGTTTAATACGCGTGGCGCATGAAGTAACATTTCGAGTTTAAAAAAGCCCGCAAAATTTGGCTCGGTCGCTGCGCGACCGAGCCAAATTTTGCTCAAGGTTTTTCTAAACTCGAAATTTTACTTCATGCTTAGTCTGGGAGTGGAAGTCACTCGTTCGTAAATTTGAAAATTATTATAAAATTGCGTATTTTTTCGTTGTCTGCAACTTTTGTTTGAAGCTTTGTTTAATTGAATAGATAATAAAGCTACAGTTAAGGAATAAATCTGGGCTAGAATTTCTCGTTTCTTGATCAAAAACAAAATAGCTAAAGTTAAAATCGTTTATACAAAAGTTTTGTGTTTTTTCCTTGGCTACACTTTTTATTTGAGACATTTTTTTGATTAAGTTAATATGTTTTTATATTTTAAACTTCACTTGAAATCAGTGTTTAATACGCTTGGCGCATGAAGTAAAATTTCGAGTTTAGAAAAGCCCGCAAAATTTTACTTCATGCTTAGTCTGGGAGTGGAAGGCACTCGTTCGTAAATTTTCAAATTATTATAAAATTGCGTATTTTTTAATTGTCTGCAACTTTTGTTTGAAGCTTTGTTTCATTGAATCGATAATAAAGCTACAGTTAAGGAATAAATCTGTTCTAGAATTTCTCGTTTCTTGATCAAAAACAAAATAGCTAAGGTTAAAATCGTTTATACAAAAGTTTTGTGTTTTTTTCCTTGGCTACACTTTTTATTTAAGACATTTTTTGATTAAGTTAATATGTTTCTATATTTTAAACTTCACTTGAAATCACTTGTTTAATATGCGTGGCGCATGAAGTAAAATTTCGAGTTTAGAAAAGCCCGCAAAATTTGGCTCTGTCGCTGCGCGACCGAGCCAAATTTGGCTCAGGGCTTTTCTAAACTCGAAATTTTACTTCATGCTTAGTCTGGGAGTGGAAGACATTCGTTCGTAAATTTTCAAATTATCATAAAATTGCGTATTTTTTCGTTCTCTGCAACTTTTGTTTAAAGCTTTGTTTGATTGAATCGATAATAAAGCTACAGTTAAGGAGTGATTCCCAAAATATATCAAAAAAGTCCTATCTTTATTTGTTCAGAAGTTATAGCGCTATTATAACTTTTAAGTTGAAAAAACGTATTAGTCGTGATTTAGCCAAACAAAATTTAGTAACCATTATTTTAAATTATCACTTGTCAAAGATCGTTTGGTTATAATAATACTTCCATCACAGTTGTTTGTTAGAAATATAAATGCAGAGCGGTACCATTATTTTTTTAACACAACATTGTTTGATCCTCTGAAAGATGTTTCATTCCACATAATAAAAGATATGTGGTATCAGCATGATGGGGCCCCGCCTCACCGAGGAAGACAAGTGACCCAATGGCTGCATACTTATATCCTAAATCAATGGATTGGTAACGAAGGGCCGATACCATGGCCACCTAGATCACCTGACCTGAATCCTTACGTTTTTTTACTTATGGGGTCACTTCAAGCAACGTGTTTATGCCGTAGAAACATACGATCGCAATTAGTTATTGCAGAGGATTCAAGATGCTGCAACTCATATTAGAAATAACATGAATTTATTATGCATACAAGAGAGTATAATTCGTCGTTGCCAATTGTGTACTCAGGAAAATGGACTCAGTTCTCAACATTTACTGTAGGTAAATTTTGCTATCCGTTTGTTACAAGAATGTTTTTGATTTCTTTAACACTTTAACTGCCATGTGCATATTTCAAATGTACACGTTTGTGGGCCAAAGACAATATTTTCGTTAATCAAACATTAATAAAGGTTTCATAAATACAGGTATATGATCAGGATTTTAATTTTAATACATTTTTGGAAATATAAACAAACGACTACCGGCTGTCGTATGGCCATATTTACGACGACCGGCCGTCGTACCGCCTAGTTGCTCAGAAATACATACACGGCCGGCGCGTCGTATGGCAGTTAAAGTGTTAAACTATGATTACATATTAGTGTTCCAAGAGACACTGTTTGAAAAACGCTATAACTTCTAAACCACGACAGATAGAACCTGCAATGATGAATGATTTCTTCATGAAATTAAATCTACTTTTAAATGCCAAAGTTTGTAATAAATCTCCTATTTTAAATTTGTATTGTTAGTTGGTTTGAAGAGAATCTGACCTAAACGTTACATATACTTTAATAGAGCGTTGTAACAAATCAAATTAAATAAGATTTGTAATATTTCATTGTATAATTCAATATCCGGAGGTGTATTTGCACGGGAAGTAGTTGTTTCAATGGATATTTATCGTCTTAAGTTGTCTTACTAATTAAGACATTGTTTGCATTTTCACGAACAGTTTTTTCGTATATTTTGAATTGTGGAGGCTTCTACTTCGTTATACATGTTAATTTAACACAATAGAACACTTTTAACTTTGTTTGTATAACACAATTTATTTTTATGTGACTGCAGTTTCGGCAAATTCAGCTTGCCATTATCAAACATTATCATCATGTTTGATAATGGCAAGCTGAATTTGCCGAAACTGCAGTCACATAAAAATAAATTGTGTTATACAAACAAAGTTAAAAGTGTTTTATTGTGTTAGTTTTTTCGTAATTTATATATTATGTTTAAAGTGTGCAAACTATAAGAAGCGTAAGCTTATTTTCTCGAATTCAAATAGTTTTGAATTTGAATTTATCTTGTTTTAACTTGTTGTAGATTGCGAAAAGAACCTCGGCACTTTTATTGTTTGAAGTAGTCTGCAACCAAGAATTGGCAATTTCATTTATACTTATGATATTTTATTGAAAAATATAATCTACATAACTTTAATTAATATGCATTCCCTCTCAGTTCTAAATTTCCTGTTTGCTCGTTTAGTTTGGTTTGAGAATAATTTGACCTAATGCTACATTTTCATCAAATCAATTTTTAAAATTACAGATCTTACATGTTTAAGGAAGCAATCCATAATTCCCACAATATCAAACTCGTACAAATAATCCTCCAAACTCAGCACGAACTTTTTCTGTTCTTCGTATATCACAGGGAGCATTCCGTAGATTTTCTCAGACATCGCCAAGAATTTTTGCGAAGATTTAAACACGTTTTCTTCGAAACACTAGAAACAAAAATTAATTCGAGGCCACTTAAATGTTAATTATCTCATATTTCTACCTTCAGCCATTTTTCAATCGTTCGTAAATATCGAATTTCCGTAACGACCAATTCAGCAACTGAAAAACTAAAATAATTATAAATATTTTAAATTTAAAACAATTTGAATTTAAGAGAATAAACTTTACTCATCTTTAGTCTATAAAATAATTAGGTCGCCTATTTCTGAAAACCCCTAAATCCATTTGAAAACAATGGATTATGAGGTTTTTGGAATAGGCGACTCAATTATGTTTTAATAAAATATTTACACAAATAACGTGAAATTCAAAACACTCACATATTTTAAAATAAAGATTATTTGTGTGTTTTTGAGTTAAACATTGAAACAATGTAGTACGCGTGGCGCATGAAGTAAAATTTCGAGTTTAGAAAAGCCTTAAAATTTGGTTTGGTCGCCCCGCTTCGCGGAGCGACCAAACCAAATTTTCAGGCTTGTCTAAACTCGAAATTTTACTTCATGCTTAGTCTGGGAGTGGAAACACTCGTTCGAAATTTCAAAATCAACTCTTTTTATCAAAATCAGCCAATGCCAGACATTTTATAGAGCACACATCGGAATACATATTTATACTTAAAGGAAAAAATCGCTGAGAAGAAGAAAATTACTGAAACTTTTGGGGCCTCGGTAGCCGAGTGGGTAGAGACCCTGCCCACAAACCCGGAGGTCGCGGGTTCGAATCCCGTCCTGTGGAATAATTGATGAATAATAATTAATTCCATCCGGGTCCATGGATGTAGTGTGAATGTATTGGGATGTCCAAATAATTTAAATAAGTGTGTATGGAATTAGTTAAATTAAAATGAAATACAATAAAATGGTAGATGGCTATATATAAAAAAAAAACGAAACTTGTTTCCTTTTTTTGAAAGTTCGGTGTAAACTCAATGTATTAATATAAAATAAATTATTGTTTTTATTGAAGCAAAGTATAAGCTTACTCTCTTTTACTGTTGCAGTGTCCATGATTATAAATATCAACCAACATTTGCTTAGCCAAATCATAGCGGTTTTGATTTAAATTTGTTGCAGTTTTCATTTGCTCTAATACCTTTATATATTCTTCTAATTTATAGGTGATTACGGATTTATTATCTTTATAAAATGCTTCTAGTTCCTAAAATTAGAGGGAACTAGATTCACAAAGTTTTTAATTATTTCAGAGTTTTTTGTTGTTAACATAATTGAAATTCGTTTAATAAAAACCGAAAAATCTAATGATTTCTAGTGATTTTTAATACAAGACATTAAGACATTTGATGGTTTAGAGTTAGCAACACTGCTCCCCAGGGGTATTCAGCTGAGAGAAATAAAGTTTCCCGTCTAAATAAAAAATTCATAAAAGCCTCAAAGTCGAAATTAGGTATCCGTTGAGGATTTGCCGCCGTAGGCTTCAGCCTACTTAGCCTAATAGGAAATCCGCCACTGCGTGTAAGGCTGCATTCTTATCAACCCTAAACTCTCAGCTGTCAAATTGTCTTTTTTTCAGGGTTGCCAACAATGTATTGCACAATTGGCGGCAAATTCAAATCTTGCGTTAATTTGGGGACCCCTTTTATCTTAAAATAAATAAAGTTTGCCATATGTAATACCTCCAAAATCCACCACCCTATACTGTAATTCAATACCCATTCATTCATACTCCCGGCGTGACCTGAGCAAACAAACGCTCTCCGCACTCATAGTTTTTATTATTTGTTATGATAAAACTCGGCAAGCACTACCAATACGTAATCAAAGCTACTTTTAGCAATGTAGCAATGCGCCATCTCGTAGCCTAGAAACACACTACTAGCAACAATTGGCTCTCTTAAGCTTGTATATGGTCTGAAAAATAAGCATAACCTCCTTTTAGTTTTGGGCCAATGTAATAATCGACTAAGTGCTGGATGCGAACTACATACAAATCAACAAATTGTTTCTATACAATATAAACATAAACATATATGCACTGGAGTACGTTATGAGAACAAATTTGTCATCACTTCAGCAAGTTGCATCAATGAATTGTATGTATACTAATTTATTTACCGCTTCAATATAATAAAATATTCGTTTTAGTGAAAATCAGTTTTTGGAAGTGCGCATTGGAGCTGTGAATTATAATAAGGGTGGAACCATATACTACGTGAAACAATTAATTTGCAATAAACAATATGAGTCTAAAGGAAATCTAAATGACTATGCTGTTCTGGAAATTGAAATTGATCCAGGAAGTGATCCAAGTGAGCTAACTTTGGCATCGGAAGCGATAAATTATGACAGTACATACAGCTTTTATGGATGGGATAATTCTGGACAACTAATGAAAAAAACTGTACGACTTGTACAAAAAGACAATTGTACTATTTCATTGGGATCAACAATGGTTGGGACAACAATTATTTGCTCAGAAAGTATTGCAGAAATGGTAAGTGTATTCGATTTATTTTGTTTATCACATGAAACACTTATTTGTGTAAATAAATTATAACAAAATAAAAACATGGTCATATTCTACTAAGCCAAGTTCAGAGGTAAATACTTTTATAAATTCTATTTATAAGAACATTATTTATTCATTCATAATCGATAATTATTTACAGGCATTAACTAGTGTTGAGTTTATACCAGGGGTGTTAAACTTTTTGTAATATGCGAGCTATTTTTGAATAAGTTACTTGGCTATAGACAGATTATTGGTATAGGTAATACAAACAAATAAATATATACAGAGATTTTTTTTCTTAGTATAACTTGAAATTGATTGTAAATTGCTCGAATTTTGATAATGTGAGATTAAGTTAAAATTTATTAAACATAAGCAGTATATTTCCAACTTCACAATATGTTCAGTGTTTTATATGCGTAGCACATGAAGTAAAATTTCGATTTTAAAAAAGCCTGAAAACCCAAATGTTGAGGCTTTTCTAAACTCGAAATTTTACTTCTTGCTTAACCTGGACGAGTGTCCACTAACTTTGATATTTTATAATTTTGTTACAATTGCCCAAACAAGATTACCTCAAAATCTAATTATTCGTATTCATATCACGTTTTTATTTTTTATAGAAGTTAAATGTTCAAAGCCGAAAAACAAGTTTTTAAAAAGTATTTTATTTATGTAACGCAGTTACAGTACGTTCTAAACGCAAACTAATTCTAATTAATAATTATAATTCACTCCTATATATAACATTTCCTAATCTAAAAGATAATATGATTGTGTGGGTGCTGCAGGTGCTCTTATGCATCTGCGACACAGAATTTAACAAAGGTTTATTTATTATAAAACAAAGGGGGTTATTATTGTTACTTGATATAACTTGGATTCATCGTTTAATTTGTAAACACTGTTTAGAAACGATGAATGCATACAAAATTACAACGTGACATTAATACGAATAATTAAATTTTGAGGTAATCTTGTTTGGGAAATTATAACAAAATCTTAAGTTATCAAATCGACGTAAAAAGCTTCAATTTTGTCAAGAAATCAACACTCTTTAAGATTGTAAAAGTGGGGTTAAAATATCTGAACTAGTTTTTCTGAAAAATTATCACAAAGTTAGGTTTTAGTGAATACATCGTTAGATTTTGATGTTATCTTGTTTCAAACGTTATAAAACAATTATGAATTATTCAATCAACTTTAAAAGCACTAATTTTGCTTTAGAATACACAAGCCTTAAAAATATCAACCTGGGGTTACGATATCTCAACTGTTTTTTCTAAAAAATCGTGCCACGGTTAGATTTTAGTGAAAAAATCACCAGATTAAATAAAAATTGATTAAATTTTCTTGTCCGGAAAATGATATAAAAAAACATTTTTTTTTAATAAACAAGCTTTGAGATCCCGAAGACGGGGTTGAAGTATCTTAACTGTTTTTTTCTGTTAAGTCGTGTCAAAGTTAAGATTTAGTAAAAACATCGTAATCTAAATATATAAAATTACGAAAATATTCGTGCAAAATGCAAACAATACGTCTTAAGGAGACAATGCATTTCTTGCATTGTTTAACACGTCTTAAGGGGACAATGCATTTCTTGCATTGTTTAATCAATCCCTTACACTTCATTTAAATAAATAAATTAACGACTGCAACATACATTATTATCCTAATCATAAGAATTATTTATATTCAAAAAAATATTAGTTCTGACTTTAAACAAAGAAATAAGGTTAATGCAAAGAATTTTGAGTAATTACTTTTATAAAATACCGAAAGAGTAGTAGCTATGGCGTTGTTACATGTCATGAGTAAATTTGATAAAATTTACATCATGTATAAAGAAGTTATTTGCTCTTAATTAAAAAAATTATATTGTTTTTTACCGTTTTGCCATCTTTTTCTAATTTATTTTTATAACAGATTGTTCATTTTTTGTAGTAGCATAAATACAATAATTACGCTTTAATTAAGGCCAATTTGATCGCAATCCGTTAATAAATAGCTGAGATTCTTTGCATCTTAATAAGCAATTTTATTAAAAGATGTTTCTGTGTTGGCGTTTATACGGTCGTCATATAACGGTCACTTGTCCGAAGGACCGAAGATTTATTGGAGGCCATAAATGAGATGGCTCGGCTGATCCTTCGTTGGGCTGTATAATGGTTTTTCTTTTCTCAAATAACTAACGAATTTCACTATCGACGAGACACCGAATGCTTATTAAAATATATTCTTGCCTGACGGTTTATAAAATGGACAATTCAGTTTTACCATTTAAAATGAATCTTTTTCTATGCTAATTATTTAATTTTATTTAACTCCATGTTTTATAAACAGTTAAGTAAGAATCCAATTTAATGTATAGAACAGGCCACACATACACACAGAGTCTTTGAGCGAAGAGGGGAAGCTTGATTTTTCATAATAATAATTTTATGTTGTGAAGTAGATAAATTTATGCAACTTGTATCTGAAACATTTTTCGTATATTTAATATTAACGGAAATGTCGAGCTTTCCATCCTCGCTAAAACAGTGTGTATACAGAGAGTTTTATGTAACATCGAAAAAATTTTTTAAGTATCCATATGCATACGTTGCACATTTTCTGATGCTCGGTTTATTAAAAGAATTCAATTTGAAGCATTAAGCGAGTGTTTTCCAATCCCAGGCTAAGCATGAAGTAAAATTTCGAGTTTAGAAAAGCCTGACGCGACGCTCGACAAATTTTTACGGGGCTTTTCTAAACTCGAAATTTTACTTCATGCTTAGTCTGGGATTGGAAAAGACTCGTTTAAAGCTTCAAATTGAACTCTTTTAAAAAACAACGGATGTCGGAAAATGTACAGCTTAAGCATTTGTTTACCTAAAAGAAAAATTTCTTGTATTTATATTGTAGACAAACAGTTCAATTCCGCCAACATAAAATATTTATTCATGTTATTTGCAACTACATAAGTGATATAAATGATTACTATCAAAAATCATATATCATATATGACTGTCGCGTGCTGCACTCCTTAATTTGGTAAATTGCAATGAAGCACACAAAAGGAATAGATGCGAACACGAGAGGAGGTCTACCCTCTAAGCTTGGTAGGCCACACTTCAAGCTGAGTAGGCTAAGCCGGTTCGCCGCGCGCAGTACAAAAAATGAGAAATTACAACAACCTAATTCGAACTCTAAACGCTAAGCTAAGTGCCTCAGTAATCAAATCGCTAAGTGTCGCACATTCAATTACTATTCAAAACATGAATCTAGAAATGCACTTATATTTAAAGAATGTATTAGGAAATATATTAAGAATGCCTTTCTTTGTTGTGTATCAACAACATAATCAATGAACAGTCCGCGGCAGAAAAATTACATTCGCAATTCAAGGCCGCGCACCGGAAACCCGTATCGCGACAAATGCCGTACACAAATTCTACATATCAAACCCAATTTCTTTTCACATGTTTTTGAAAATTACAGTATAATTTTAATATTTTACAAAACTAGCACGATGCTGTCCCCTATTTATTAAAAGCATAATTAACATTTACATTGCTCATATGGAGATTTCTAAGCAACGATTAATTTTATTTATCACTAAAATATTATTCTATTTAATACAACATGTTTATAATAATTACTTTAATGAATTAAAGCAATATGAAGGAGCAATAATGTTTTCTATGTAAGTATTGCACGGATTTATATGATAATTTAAGAGTGTTCCATTATTTGATTTATATATAATTTAATAAACATTTTTTTTAAAGAATAGTGTCAATTTATTTGCAAAGCTTCAATACGCAATATGTATAAGTTTCAAAGTTTTATTTTCAATATTGTGGAAGATTGATCGTTGTTCGTTCTTATGGCCAAATAACAATGTATAATTTATAATTGAAATAAGTTTAGTATGTCAATCATCAATTGTTTAAATTTCGGGGAAAGTGCTATGATGGACACATCATCATTTTTTTGTACTTGTTTTTGTATAAATTTAGAAAAATAAATTTATGAAACAAAATACTAACTCTCCCGTTCACAAAAAGTTATATACGCCACTGGTTCCACCTATCCCTCAACAGCGATAGGCTAAGTAATAGCCAACATTGTTGGTTTATTTTTTTATTTTCTAAGACCGTCTACTACTATTGTTTGTTAATATTTTATTTTATTCAATTATTTATCGATTATTTTAAATTTTAAGGATGATAAAGGAGCACCAATTCTTTCGATAGATGACCAAGGTATAGAAAATATTCTTAGCGGAATTGTATCGAGGATTCGAAGATATGGCGAAATGACTATTTATACAAGTATTTTTGCTGTTAACTTGCAATTAGACAAATGTATAAATGGTACTACTCTTCTTATTGACGGTACTTAAATAAAATATGTGAACAGTGTAAATAATATTAATTCATATTTAGTCAAGACATGTAGATAAATATGTGTAAAATTATCAATTGTAGTATTTACATTATGAAATAAATAATTATTTATGTTACTATTTATTTTTCTGACTTGAACATTGGGTTTAGATCTTCATTTTAGCTTATCTTAAGATTTTTGTTGGTAAGTAGATTAGATAATTCTGATGAAAACTACAGTGAACTTTTTAGGTTATAATAAAATGTAAATTGCACATTTCGAATGTACAAAAAAATGATTTTCAAGTTGAAATTTGTAGTGTTTTAAAAATCTCAGCAAAAAACACAGATATACTCACCGAATCCGCATATTATACGTATATGGACTTCCAATTAATGTATTGCAATAAGATTTTTAACAACTATGTAATTAAATACGCTCTCTTTTTAATAAAAATTGTATCAAGATCACACGACTTCCGGTTATGCCGGAAGTCAACACCAACGTACTTATTTCAAAAAGGATGCACTATTTTTTATGCGAATTTGGATTGGTGAGATAGAGATTGGAGAGAGAGGGGTTAAATTGGGGCAAAGTTGCATAATTTAGGGACCAATAATAATCTAAAAACATATTCAAAATATGTTCTTTCATTTTTCAGATATTGTCAAAAAACGGATTTTTTGAAATTTCGTTTTAATTTTTTTATTCAAAAACTATTGAATCCAGACATTTACAACTTCGACATTATATAGGCACTTTTTAACGATAAATCTAGTAAGATATTTTATTCAGCAGGAATGATCCCATCAGGGCCTGCAGCTTTAAAAGGCTTGAAGCTTTTCACACTCTAAGCCAATTTGTGCCCACTCAAAGCAACTTCTCCTGGGTGCCGGGCGACCCCCTTTCCCGCCAGAGTCGGAGGGAAAGTGGGTATCCATCAGCGCCATTAGGGTTTCCTCGCATGAAGTGGTCCAATTACCACCCTGCTTTATGAGAAAACCCAGGATAGCTGGGTTTCCCGACAGTATCTTTCTGAGCCGACTGGCCTCGAAGGTTTCTTCAATTTTGTTGCTAAAGGTTCTCTAAGAAATCCACTTTGCCTGTCTAACAGCCATCTTAAAGGCTCTCAGGCTGTCCTTATACAGAGAACATTCGCTGGTTTTTTTTGCCCTGTTAAACAACCTATTGCATTCCTTCCTTAAGGAGGAAATCTCCTGGTTCCACCATGGAGGCTTCTTTTTGCCTCGGTACACTTTAGGACAAGCAGCCCTCATTGTCTTATTGCAAGCCTCTGTGAGGGTAGTTACCAGGCGATCCAACTCCCCCTTAGTGTTGGGTCTACGAGGTGTATCGCTAGGCAGAGCCCCAATAAGGACGGTCCTATAAGAGTCCCAGTCCGTTAGTCTTTTGTTGGTAATTATAGGGTTCACTGGAAAGTGCATATCCACCTGAAACTCTATATACCTATGGTCGAAGAAGGAGTGTTCGCCACTGACCTTCCAATTTTTAACTTTACTGTGCGCCAGGTCCGAGACCAATGTTATGTCTAGAACCTCACGACTGTTGGTAGTAATAAATGTGGGTTCGGAACCAGTATTACATATGGAAAGGTTAGTTGCCAGAATAAAATCAAGTAGTGACTCACCTCTGTTGTTCGTGTCGGAGCTCCTCCATATTGTGGGCATTTGCATCAGCGCCGATGACGATGTCAAGCCCCTTCTGGTCTGCCTCTCCCACCGCATTTTCCAGGTCTTCTGGGTGTATTTCCCTGTCATTGGCCATGTAGGAGGAGGCCACCCAAAGTTGGTGGAAGCCATGCTCCATGGAGACGACAGTTGTGTCATTTTTACTGAAACAGGGAAGCAGGGTGCTTTTTGGGACCCGGTTTCATCGGCTCTTTAGAAGCCGCCTCCTTATTAGTTTTGACGGTCTCCCGGTCTTTCTTATAAACTTTGAGGGTGATCGATCCAAAGCCGTAGCTTATCACCCCCCCACCCACAGGTCTCCAGAATGTCGACGGACTCCTCATTGACGGTGATTATCACCGGCCTGGTGTTGCCCTTCGCCTCCCCTACGCTGACCACGATCCAATCATACGTCGGCAACTCTGGGTTGGTCATGCGGATAAATTGCTCTATCGTCGGCAGGTCCGATTCTGATTTGGAATCTTGTCCCTGGTGACAGCCTTGATCCTAGCACCTAGCCAGACTTCACCCACCTTCCCTATGGCCAACCTAAACAGATCTGCGGATCTCTGATCTGCACAGGCCACCAGTTTGACCAGGCCACCAGATTGGCCTGGCCCTAGATTTTTAGATAGGACCTCTATATAGACCTTGAGGAGGGCCACCTCTACCAGCTGCCAGTTCACTGGTAAGATTGAGCCCTCCCTGTGGCTCCTATCAATTACAGCCCATACAGTGTGCTCCTTAAGGAGTACACTGTATGGTCACTGTAAGTGCGGCTGGGCGTGGTTTTTGGAGACGGCCCAGTCCTCGCCTTTTTAGGGCACATAGAGTATCCTTCTGCGATCGCTGCCTCTTGGTCGCAGCAGGCTTCTCCCTGTGTTCCCTGATTACTTTCCGAGCCCATTCCAGAGCCTCCTTATTCTTGTCGAAAAGTTCGGTCCCCGGAGTGGATTCTAATTTTAGGCGAATTCTATGAGCCGCCTTTCTATCCCTGAAGGCCCTTTTAGAGGGCTTCAGGTTTTTGTTGTAGATAGGTCGGTTCGTGCCAGCCTTAGCCGTATCGTTCCCCGACCTTTTGGAGTCCTTTCCGGACTGACCGTGTTAGCCTTTAACCCCGGACACGGATGGACAGTTGCCCCCTCCAGGGGTGGGACTTTTGCATACCCACCTGGAGACCAGTTTCCTTGTTTTTATTGTCCATTTTTTTTTGTTTAAAGAGGGATAGAAAGATAGAAAGGTGGTTTGAATCCCCCTTTAGTTCCGATTAGTTCGAAGAATTGTAGTGGACTCAGAAAAGCTAGAGAGTTCGCTTAGGGTGGCAGTATAGAGGTGAAGTCATTCTACGAAGGATGCTGTAACAGCAAGGAGGTTGTTTCAGCTTCGGAACGTTTAGCGGTAGGGTAACGCCTTACAGTATCACAGGTATCCGGGTCTCCGAGAAAGAGACCCGTGTCTCCGCTCTGCGTTCATTGGCCCTCACCCTTCCTGGCTTCCACACCGCGTCAAGGTACGTTCCTACCGTGGGAGCAGGTGAACCTAAGAACATAGAGAAATATATAAGAGAGATTTCAATTCTGTAGAAAGAAAGAAAGACGGGTGACTATAGCGACCTCCTTAATAGGGGGCTGTTTTTCAGCGAACTAGGGGCGCTCGCGCGATTTTTGAATTATTTAAATATATCTGTATTTCTTTAATTCAAATTAAAATAACTTTTAAATATCAAAATTAAATCTGAACTACACAATTTTAATTTTAACACTTAAATTTTTATTTTGACTGATGTTTATTGACAAATAATTAAGGAAAACTTGCATACTTACCAAAAATAATTCATAATATTTAGTTCAATTGTGAAACTGCTTAAATTAACCAATTAAAGTCGTATGTACCTAAAAAATCTATAAAACTTTATTGCTACAAAAAATACAAGGTTTATCTGTGAAAGTTTATGCAAAATGTTGTATATCAGCGACGGCTCGCAGCCTAACTTCAGGGTAGGCCACAGCGCCAAGGCACACAAAATTTGAGGTTGGGATCGCGCTTTATAAATACAAGGAATTGCACAACAAAGTCACCTTTCAATAACGGATACATATTACCTTGGGTCTCTGGCCAACTCTGAAGTTAGGCTGCGAGCCGTCGCTTTGTATAATTTACGTTAATATAAACGAACTACTCGGTTATAATAGACGATTGGTACATTTTATAAAAATATACTTATCTGCTAATGACAAAGCATATCACACCGCGGTGTTAGAAACGGAAATAAATAAATGTAAATAAACATGGCCGAATAATCGACTTGCTCCCACGGTTGCCACATGTCTAATGCTTTTCCCCGCCGTGGGAGAGCTACAAATCCGCCCAATTCCACCTAATGAAGAAAAGTTAACACATTAAAGCGATTAATTTGAACTTTTGTTTAAAAAATAGATTATTTTCAACATTGTTGTTATATTTTGTGCATTTCCAATTGACTGCCGCGCTTATAATATAGTGGTCGCTGATTTTTGTGGTATAAATCGATGCTTCTACTTCTATTTCGTATCCTCTTGTGTATATATGGTCGATACATGATTGCACTAGTGATCCATTTCGGATTTCTTCCCTGGTAAATTTATTTATTTGTTTTGTGAAACCGTGCCCTAACATAACGTCTTCGGATTTTTGTTTTTCTCGTTCTCTTTCCCCTTCTTCAGACAGAATGTCGATGTTCATGTCACCAATCAGCATAACAGTTTTGTTCTGTATTCCTGTTAATACGTTGTTCAGTTCCTCGATAAAGTTGTTTGTGTTGTTTTTCGGAGGTCGATATAGAACAATAATATTTATAATTTGGTTTTTACTTATATTTATTTGGAGGCATATAGTCTCCGCGTTGGCCATTGGTGTCATTGTGGTTGTGCAGTGGTATTTTTCTTTGATGAATATAATAAGACCTCCGCCTGAATTTGATTTCCTCGGTAACTGTATTTTTTCAAATCCATTTATATTAAAATCATCTATATTCCCTCCTTGCTCAATCTTTACCTCTGATAAAACAATAACGTCGAGTAAATATAATTCATTCCCTACTGCTAGGAGAAAGTTATCAAAATGTTTTCGTATAGAATTTATGATTAAATGCATGACTAAGAAGTTTTGTGATTGTGTTTTCTCTTGAATCCAGGGTCCTATTTGTGTAACTAGTTTGCAGTTCGTCGTTTCGCCGATGTGAAGGTCAAAGTATTTGTCGTCGTCAATTTCTTGTTCCGGGGTGCCTTTAGCAAAGCATATCTAGATCCTCTTCATGTATAATTTCTATTTTTTTTATCTTTCCTCTTTTCGTGCTAAGATTCTTCCTTCCTGGGTCCATACAAACTTGCAGCCTGCTTGTTTAGCGGTCTTTTTTGCTTCCCATAATATTCTTTTTGTATTCCTCGATAATCTTTCAAATATCTTAATATTTCCCAGAAAGTTTGCTCCTACAATATCTGCGTTTTTAATTAAATAGTTCCTATTTTTTAATATTTGAGCTTTTTTCGCTTTTCTTTCAAATTTGGCCACAATTGCCCCCGGCTTGTCTAGGTTGCGACTTTGGATTCTAAACGCATCTTTTATTTCATTATGGTGGATTTTAACCCCGATTTTTTCCCCGATTTTGCATACTATGTCAATAGTTTTTTCCTCCTCCATTTCCTTGACACCAATTATTTCGATGTCACATGCGTAGGTTTCATACTCGAGTTCGCGTACTCTTTTTTCTAGAAGAGTAACTTTTCTATCTTTTTCTTCATTTTTTTCCATTAGGTTCTCTATTATCTTGTTTAGTTCGTTTATTTCTCCCATCATTGTTTTCTGCCCTTTTATCATTTCTGTATATCTTGTTTCGTTTGCTTCTTGTGTTGCTTTCTGTTCATTTTTTATTATAGATTTTAGAGCATTTATTTCCTTTATTATGTAAGAGATTGAGCTTTGATCCTCCCTGTGTTTTGTTGAATCTGTCTGTGAGCTTTTCGAACTTGCTTCCTCCCTACACCCTTCACACTTCCATTCATTCTTCCTGCTCTCACTCATTCCTTTATAGGTAGTTTGTCTAAGTGAACAATTTCCATAGTGAAACGCGGTTTTGCACCAATTGCAGTAAACATGCCCTCCATCCTTGGGTAAGGGAGTCGCACATTTCCCACAATTCATTTTCTATGATTTTTTGATTCGGCGTAATTTATCAGTTTCTTTGTTTATTAATTAATCCACTATTTCTATTTTTATTTGCGGCTCGATGACCTCCAGATTGGTTCGAATGAGAGTTCGCACTCGTGTTTTTTCTTCTTTTATTGTTCGGCGCAAAAAAGACCATAGGAAAAAAAGAGCTCACCTGGGAGTAAATTTTAATATCCACTCACTTTATTTGCGGCTTTATATTCTTTTCGGTAGCCTAACCTTGGTTACCATTGGCACCAAAATAAAGCACAATTCGTGTACTGTATGATGATGTAAACCTCACCCAAAACGCCGACGGTAACTAACCACATCCTGAAGTTTAACAAACCGACACTGCCTGCCAGCATCAAAGGAGGTTTTCTCAATCTGCCTGTTCGGGCATATATACCTGCGCCATTACGGTGCTTTAAATGCCAGGCTTTTGGGCATACCGCAACGCGTTGTTCCAAGGAACAAGTATGCGTTTGCGGTAAAAGTATACACGAGGGAACAAGTTGTCTAGAACCAATTACGTGCGTAAACTGCGAAGGAGGGCACTCAGCCCGTTCTAGAAACTGCCCTAAATATAAAATTGAAATGACCATTCAAAAACAAAAAGTTAAAGAAAAAATCACATATTTTGAAGCTAAGAAAAAAGTAACTCCACAAACTCCTACTGCTGGTGTATCATATTCAAGAGCAGCAGCAACAAAGCCGGTAAACCAATACGAGGATTAATTAAATCTCTTATTGCCACAGCTTAAAATAACCATCAAGGAATCAGTGAAGGAGCATATGCGTGAATTTAAAGTGCAAAAGGAGGCAATTCAGATGCCTTCACCAAAACCCCGATCGCTCGTTAAGCGACCGACGGGGGATCGTCAGCAGAGGGGCAGTAAGGCGACCCCTGTTAAAAAACAATAGGGGGTGGATCAGACCCCCTCTGTTTAAAAACAGCAGGAAGCCAGTCAGGAGCTCCCTAAACAACAGGAGGAACCAAGATCGGTTTTCCCTGTTATCGAGCAAATTCTGGCGGTCGTGTCTGCCTCGTCGGCAGCCTCGACCGCCTCGCCTTCATCTGCGCCACTGGCAAAGATCAAGGCAACGCCCGAGCAGCTCTCGATCGACGTGGACAGTTACATGTCGTCCAGTGAGCTGTCAACCAAGAGAGGGGCTGCCGCGGCGCGTCTCTCCTCTTCGGAAGATTATTCCGTCGAGGAGACACGCACAGATGGTGGCACTGTGGAAAAGAGGAAGGTCAAAAGAAAACCGGGTTGGCAAAGAGGTGTTCCGAGGAAGTAAAATCCCTAGGAACAATAACAATGTCTTTGAATTTTACTATATATTTATTCATTTTATATTTATTTATTTCGTCTGTGATAGTAACTCAAGGTTTTTTTTTGTCCAGAAAATTCTGTTATCGGAGTCATTTACAACTTCGATACTATCTGTAATATTAGATATAAGACTTTCTGTTGTGCTTGTTCTGCCATCGGAGCCTTTTACAACTCCGATGACATCAGTGATACTAGCTTTAAGGTTTTGTTGGTTCTGTGTTGCATCG